>CM038222.1:38860573-39546291 GCA_021442155.1 Cymbidium sinense | reverse complement strand
TCAATGGGATTATTTATCAGTGTTCCCTGGGAAACTCTTACATTTTCTTGTGGATTGTTCAAACAATTTTCAATGGGTTTTAATATCCTCATGTGGTGTTTATTTTTGGAATGCATGGAGGGGACACCACGTAGATTATAGGGGGTACTTATTGAAGTGATCAGGTATGACATTGAGGCATGATGTATTATCTCAAAAGATAGAGGCATCACCCTTAAATAAAACAAATCACCTAATAAGGACTCCTAAGACATGGTGGGTCTTGAATGTACCAGATATGGATAAATCCCTCATTGAGGCAATAATTACATCTTAGAGAATGAAATTCTCTCAATTAAAGTAGATAATTATGATCTCCAAAGATTTCAAGGCTAGACAATCAACAAATTAGTTATGGAAAATCAAGTGGAAGGTTCAAGGAGAAGACTTATTTTAGAATCCAAAGAGAATAGTAGGAATGCTCTTGGTACTAGGAGGCATAGTGAGCACTCCAATCTTTTCTATGATTGGGCTTTGCATATTTAAGAGTGAAGAGATTTATTTTGTTTGAATTTAAATTTCATTAGATTACTAGGGCTCATAATCCAACAACACAAGATCTTGAAAATGCCTTAGAGGTGAGGATTTATTTTTGTAGCCTGAAGGAAATAGTAACCTCAGATCTTAAATCTAGGGAGCTTTAGCATAAGATGAAGCATGACCTAAATCTAAGCAAAAATGGTCACAAGGGAGGATAAATCCCCTGATTGCTGGACTTATAATCACCTAGAGTGGCCGCCAGCTAACTCCTCTTATGATTCAAATCTATGTGGTCTGATCATATGAATTACAAGATAGCTAGGGTAGTTATTTATTTAGAAAAAGACTAAGTCCTTAAACCCACTTCTTAAGAGACTAGAGCATGAGTGGTATGAGCAATGACTTAATCTAATGCAAAATCTTTTCAAATTTTATTTCAATTTTGACACTTCATTTGGACAACAAGCTTTAGGATTTTTATATGCCTAAATGCATGATGAAGTAAAGTTGTTGGCCAAATTAAAAGAGAAAGAGGATGAAGCTTCATCATTAGGGGTTGTTCTCATAGGTCAAGCGATCCCTATGGGTGTAAGGACGGAGACCCTCATTTTGCAAGAGTGATTCAAGATGATGCATGATGTGAAACATACAACATTCAGCTAAGGGGTTGCTAAATCTTTTAATTATTTTGTTTTAATGCCTAGGTTTTATGGTGAGGTTCAAATTATTTAAAATTTAGTTATGAGTGATTAATTGGGGTAGAAAAATTAATTTTGCCTTAAGAACCTAATCGCATCCAGGACACACATTAAAGCATCAATCATAAGAAACTATGAAAAGACATGCCATTTCTAATACATAAACTAAACAAATCATCAAACATTTTTTATAACTATCATGAAAGAATAAGAGGTCGGTGTGGTGGGTGCCACCGTACAACCTAAAAAGAAAAGATGGGTAGTCAAGCTCCACTTCAAAGGCATCACATGGCCTCCCAAGACAAACCCTTCTAGCCAATGCTCACCCTTATCCCCCATAACACTAATCCTAATTCCTAATGAAAATTACAATAAGAAAAGTAAATCTAACTACACCTACAAAATAAGCATTAGCTAAACATACATACATTCCCCAAATAGTTATATTTATAATTTGGACTTAGTACCCTACACATGGGTAACCAAGCCCACCGATCCTAACTTAGATTATTCTTAGGGGCTTAAGCAACCTATAAAGAGAGCATTGATATTTATTTTTAAGTACCCCTTAAGCATGACCCGCTATAGAAAATATGATTAGGCTAATATCAGCTTATCATCCCTATGAAGCATATTCCCCTAAAATAATACATCATAAAATAAACATACACATTATACTCGCTAACATAGAGCTAGAAGTGGTGACTTAATTCTAATGTATATTTTAAAGCTTGTGGTGTATCTTATTAAGCATTAAAGTTATGTTTTTTAAGTTTGGAAAGATTCAATTCAACATAAAGGGTTGATTTCACTTGAAGTTATTTAATTGATTTGAGAATTTTACTTTATGCTTTTGTTTCATTTGATTACACTTAGCAAGTAAGTGTTATAAAGAGAGAAAAAGTGGATTTCCCTCTTTCATCCCTATTTTAAGCCACTTCTAAAGCATATTAATTTGATTTAGTTTTCTTTAGTGAATGGCTTATTAAATGATTTAATTAATCCTAGGTTTAGGTTCACTTTAAATAACTATATTCAATGTGAAAGGCATCTTAAGATTAATTGAATTACTATCACATGACACATGCTAAATCATTTCTTTCCATCACATGTAATATGGATGATTTAATCCTAAGTGTATCCATACATACAATAAATTTTAGCACTTATATGGTGAATGCATACATGTATTCAAAGTTTATATCATTTTATGTGATTGAATTATTTAATCCTATTAGTTTAATGCTCTATCTAAATTCTTATACAAAAATTCATGGGGATGAAATTAAATAGGTATGTGTCATTGTTAACCAGGGAAGTGAGGTAATCAAATGACCTCCTTAGGCTAACTAAAAAGTATTCGGGGATATCCAAACTATATACCCATTTGCATTCAAACACATGTAAATTTGTATGCTTGAATGTAAGAAAGAAGGCTCCAAATCACATGAACAACTAATTTAATTACTTAGGTAATTATGAATGCATGCCTTTTTAATAGAAGAGAGGGACTTTCATCCCTTAGCCACACATACATACACATGTAAAGAGAAATAAGCTGGTACATGCCTTTGTTAACCATGGAAGTGATGTAATCAAATGACCTCCTTGAGGCTAACTAAAAAAGCTAGTATTTATGGATGTCTAACTATATACTTTGCTATCTCACTACACACATGAATGTATATGTAAATAAAGAAAATCATGTAAAAAATTGCACTTTATTTGGTTGGATTGTTTATGTATATGAAGCAAAGTTTATCCAAATTCTGTGTAGAAATACATATAAATGAAATCAAATATTTATCATTGTTAACTTGGGAAGTGAGGTGATCAAATGACCTCTTTAGGGCTAACTAAAGCTTCATAATCCTGGGATGTCCAAACTATATACTTATTAAAATTCAAATACATGTAAAACCACACATGAATTAAGGAAGAGAAAGCTTTACTTCACATACTTAAATTATAAGCACATGTAAACCTATATGTATTCATAACTACTATCACTCTGATCAATGTAATTGATTTATAAATTTTAAAAAAGTAATTTAAGTTTATTAGTAATAATCATATATTATTGATTAATCCAACACATGTAAGTTTACGAGGAAAACCATTTAACTTAATTTATCTTTGAAAAGATGAATGTATGATACCAAGTGACATACAACATTTAACATGATTGGAAAGGAATAAATGAACATAAACACATGATTTCATTCAATTAAATTAATTTTTAAGGGCAATCATATCAAATAAAGCTATTCAAAGAAAACCAAAGTTTTCTTAATGGCATTTTTAATTTTATGTTTTGATTTGATTTAAGGATGTCAAAAAAGGTTTGTTGATCCAAACTCATTCCCAAGTTTGCTAATTTGTTTGGTTTAATGAAACATAATTAAATTGATTTTTATGAGTTAATTAAGTTGTAATATGCATTAAATCCATTAATTAACCCTTACCTATGTTACCATAATGTAATTAACTAAATAATTATAAGCCAACATGATATGCATGGAAAATATATTTGCAATGATCCTAAGAAATAAAAGAGTCTAATGCAAAACTCATCAATAATTAATTAGCTTAAGGAACTTGATTAAGTACTTTTTATGGTTTCCCACACATATGGGATAACCATAATTTCCTTAAATATCTTTAGGTTATCTATCCCAGATTTCATTAATTAAGTTTTGATATGATTATGATTTCAATTTAATTAATCAAGTAATTAAATTAGTTAATTAAGCCTTAATTAATTTGATTAATGAAATGAACTTAGGGAAATAAATTGGGGAGGAGGCCTCAATCCCATTCCATAGGCTCATTCACATTGGATAGGATTAACCATTAAAATTGATATTTTACTAATCATATGATTAAATACTAGTTGATTAAGAGTATAAAGCTTAATTAAATTAAGCAATTACTAAAAAATAAATTAATAATATTTTTAGTAAAGGTTCCTATAAAATACCTTTAAAATGAATTTTTATTTATATTTTTATAAATTTTCTATAATTAGTTATGATTTTAGGAAGTTTCAGCCATTAAAACTCATTAATTAAGCCTAATTAACTCTTAATCTCATCAACATGATTGACGGTGCACTCTCATGGCACGGATTGGTTACTTAAACTTATCAAGATTTTGTGCAGAATGATAGAACGCTTTGTACCATGATTGGGATGACCATGATTAATTGGTGCCAAAGGATTAAAATGGATAATTCTATCAGAATCATGAGTTTTCAATCATGCGAACAAATAGTGCATGATCCCTCGTCTATCGATCGATAGAAGACAGGCACCATCCACCATCCTTCAATCGATTTGAGCTTGCTTGAGCTCAGATTAATCTCAAATCGATCCCACACCTTCGCAAGGAGGATCTAAAGGGATGCAATAGCCAAGATTATGTGAGATGCAAGTTTACTTTTCTTTAACTCATTTTCATACAAGGATCACTTTGAATGGCATACCTCACTGAGCTCAAGAGGCCAAATTTGATTGAGGAAGCTTTGTTTAGTAGAGATGAAGCTCTACAGATCAGCACGAGCTTAAATTTAAGGTAGTTTGCTTAGAAGGCCAACACACGAGGCATAGGTGGTCCATGTTGATCAAAGTCCACCCTTCAGCCATTGGGAAGCTTAGGAAGTGATTCATTCTTGCTCAACTACCTCAAGGATGGTGAGTAAAGTGCACTTTGGCCAAGCCTTTAAAATGGGATGAGAGAATGGCTCCCTATTTAGCTTGAAAAAAAAATCTAAGAGTGGGAATGTGGGATGAGCTTGGAAGCTTGGGGAATGTCTTTGTCTTGGGTAGCTAGGTCTCTACAAAATGCAAGTGTGTGGGATTGAGTGGAAATGAGGTGTATACCATTCCCTTGATAATGGCTTTTAGTTTGGCTTTTCTTGATGCTTGGCCATTGGTGGTGGCTAGGGATGGTAAGGATTCTCCTTAGTGGTTTGGTTTGAAGGCATGGGAGGTGGCCGCCAAGGGGATAGGGGTGTCCTTGGTGGTTTGAAATGCTAATGGGAGGTGAGGTTATTTCACCTCCATGGGTCATGGCCTACAACCACCCTTGGATCAGGTAAAGTGTCCCAGGAGCTGGTGGACCAATGAGAGAGATGTCAAGTGGTCAAAGAATGGAAATGACCATTTATATGGGTGATTTGCCTCATGTGATACCCTAGCCCAAAAGTATCTAGTCATTTGCCAAATTTAATTTGGATAGATTTGAAATGAGTCAAAAGTGGTTGGGCCAAATTTCATATGATTTTGGAGTTCATTTGGTTAGGTTTGTTTTTTTGACATTTCAAATTGACAAAAATAGCTGACCAATTAGTCAAATTAAGTCAAACTAAGGGTTGGGTCAAGTTCATATGACCATTTGGAGTGTATTGATATCATTGGTTTGGTTCAATTTGGTTTAGATTTGGTTTTGATATATTTGAGTTCATTTAGGTCAAATGGGTCAAGTTGACCAATTTGACCCAATTGACCAAATTGGCTTAGGTCATGGCTTGGTTTGGGTTTGGTTGACCATTTGGAGTATGTTGTGTGCTTTGGTTAAGTTTAATTTGGATTTGATTGGGTTTGAGGTTGGCCCTTTAGGTCAAGTTGGGTTCAATAGTCATTTGGGTAAGGTGTTGGGCAATTGAGGCTTTGGTCAAGTTCAAATTTGGAATGAACTTGCTATTGGTTGCAATCAATTTAGATTAGATTTTGATTTGAACCATTTTGGCCATTTAGGTCAATTCAACTTGGGTCAAGAGGCCAATTTGGTTAGGTTTGGCTCAATAAAGGTCAAGTCATGTTCAAATATTGGGGGTTGGTATGAATCATTGGTTTTAGATTTTTAGTGCAATTTGGCTAGTTAGTTTCATATGGGTTAAGGTGTGATCAAAGGCATTGTCTTGGTTCGCCCAATTTATGATAATTGATCAACCTAGATAATCAACAAATGAAGTTTGGATTGGCTTAATTTGTTGGTGAATTGGATTTGGTATAATCAAATTGGTTTGAAGTAAGATGATAAAGTTGATAGGATGATGGATTGATATATAAATTCAAAAGGGTGATGGGTTCATAATATTTGTGGTTGGGTTTGATTTGAGTTGATTTTGGCTGATGATAGATTTATATTTGAAGATGAAGGAATGATTGATTCTAAGAAAATCAATATTTTTTTAAATTAAATTTTCCAAATATGGAGGTTCATTGATTTGGATTTAGTTTGATTTAGTTATCATTTGAATGTAGATTTGATTTATATTTATGATTATATATAAATTGATGAAAAATTAATTAAATTTGAATTGATTTTTAAGAGATGGTTTTCTATGATTTATTTTGAGTTTGGAATTGAATTATTATAAGTTTGATAGTGATTGAATGGTTGAATTGATATTTGAAAAAATCAAGTTGGATTTATTTGAATTTACAAGGCTAAGTCCATAAGATAAAATCATAGGGCTTAGGTTGATTTGGTTTTGGTTTGGAGTTATTACATTTCAATCATTTGATTTAGATTTGGAATTGAATTTGGTATTTGGTTGAGAGGGTGAACATGGATTGAGTTTAGTATAAAGGTGAATTTTTGCTAAATCTGGCATAACCTAATCCTATGGTTACCTTCTAAGTCTCTTAGCAGGTTAAGTGTTCACTTATAGAATGTCATATGACTAAGAAGTCGTGTTTAGAAGACTCGAGGTCTAAAAGGAAGATTGAGAACTCACTCCAAAAGTGAGGTCAAAAAGGACCCAAGGTGTGGTGTAACTAACAAGGCACCACATGTATATTAAGAGACAATCAACAATGTCCTTTAGAGTAAACTAAATGAGATGACCTATACCTAAACCGCAAGGTAGACAAAATCATGATCACAAAATGAATTTATGCCAAGAGCATAAGAGAAAATTGGGATTAGTATATGAACCTTCCACTAAATGTTCAAGCTATTTCTGGATATGGTTTGAGTTTGATTTTGAATATGATTTATGCGAAAAAGATCTATTGGGGATAAGAATCTATAATCCTCTCGAGATCAAGATCGAATTAATTTTAGTTTGTTCTATTTTAATTGATGTGGAGACATATCTGCTAGGGATTGGGTATGTGAACCTTCCATTAGGAAAACAAGTTGAAGCTATTTGCTGGGGATAAGAGTTTGATTGGATGTATTTGGTTTATTTGACTAGTTCCACTAGGGAGAGATGGGTTTAATTAATTAGGAGGATGGTTTTGAATTGAAGATATTCAGGGATGTGAACTTGGTCAAATGTGATGGATTTAATTGACATGGTGTGTGTTGGACCCACTAAGAAGGGAGCTCCTTGGCCTTTCTCAAATTTACAAATCTAAAGGGATAATTTACTAGTGTAGGGCTATTAACTTAAGCCTTTTTGTGCAAAGGCATAAGAGAAAGCATATATACTTACATCTTTAAAGTAAGAAATAACCTGACATTTGATGGAGCAACAAATATATTGTGTCTCCGCCTATGTTATGTCTCCAGAAAACTATTGATCTTGGTTCTTGAATGCAATAGAGAAATTTTTTTATCTTCATCTAAATGAATTAAATGAAAATAAAAATAAAATGTTAGACACCATGTAGATCTATTCTATTAAGGTGATCGAGTATGGATTGGTGATGTCTCAAAGAGAAGTCACCACTACAATGGACTAATCAATAAGGACTGGACAATGGGTCTTTAAATGTACGAGATTCTTCCTTACTTACATGGAAAAGTAAAGTAGGGTTTATTTTAAATCAAGTTCATTAAGTTCCTACAAAGCCCCATATAATTACATCCTAAGGATTGAGATTCTTTAAGAATACTTTTAATTAAGGTAAATGATCATTATTCTTAATTAAAAGATAGGACTATTAATCAATTGGTTATTTTTGGAAGATCAAATGGGATTGATCAAAAGAAGAGAGTTATTATCGAAACCAAAGAGAGATAAGTAGGGATGCACATGCTGGAAACAAACAAAGCATCTCAAACTATCCTATGGTTGGGCTTTACATTTTTGAATTTGATTATCTTTGAGTTAAATTTTTATTAGAAATCTAGGACTTACACCATGATAAAAGATCATGGAAATGCTCAAGAGGTGAGGATTATTCTAGAAAGGAAACAACAATCAATCTTGGAACTTTGGCAAAGAACAAATCTAATATGGGCATATAGTTTACCTCCATAAGAGAGATAAACACCACATGGACTTACAACCACTAGCCAACCCATGATTTTAAATACATATAAAGTCTTATGCTTTTGCAAGATAAAGCTATTATTTATTTAAAGAGACTAAGTCAAACACACTCCTAAGAGACTAGATCATGTGCATGAGTAATGACTTAATATAATGCAAATTTTTAAGTTTTATTTTTATTTTTGACAATTAGTTTGACAATGGGATTCACATGCCTAATGCATAAATTGGTTATAAAATGTAAGAAGGAGATGTGTTTCCACCATGGCTAAAGGTCAAGTCATATTCTAAAAGGTAGAAGCCCTCCATAAGAGAGTGAAGCAAGATAATTTTTATGCATGATGTGAAACATAGAATTATAATTGTAAATCTTTATCTTGATTTATGTCCCAGTTTAGGTGAGGTTATGAGTTATTTAATTTTAATTTTGAGTTGATTAATTGGACCAAAATTTATTTTTCCCTATGAGCCTAATAGTCATTAAAGAAAATAAGAAACTAGAAAAAATATGCCATCTTAATGCAAGCTAAATAAACATCAAATAATTTTATAAAACTAGAGCAAAAGAATAAAGCCTAAACTCCATACAAACCCTAAAGAAATGTGGGTAAGTTCTACCCTTATAAAATTAAAGGAATAATTAGAATTTAGACATAATTCATGTTATGGGTGTCTTCATTCTTCATTCTTCTTTCTTCTTTTCTTCATTTCTTCATTTTCTTTCTTTCCTTCTTGGTTGGTTGGGATATAGTTGCTGGCTTCACATGGTACATAAGACTGGTCTTATGACCAATGCTCATTCTAATCTCCCATAACATTCATTCCAAATCTTAATTACAAAATTACATAAAATGGGATAAGTAAATCTAATTAAAACCTACAAAAATAGAGAGATTAGCTAAACACACCACACAATCCCAAGCATGTATATGATTTGACTTAGCACCCACACTGGGTAACTAAGTCCACCTTTATTTTGAATTATGCTTAGGGGTATAAGCAACTGCATAATAAAGATATTTATATTTTTATTAATTAAGCATAATCTTAAGAAGATAATTTAGACTAAGATGCCAATCATTAGATGCACATACAAGATTAGTCTAAAATATTACATCACAAAATAAAAAGGCATCAATTACTTATGTGTTTAATTATTCCTAAGTTTAGATTTGCTCTAAATAAACTATTCCATATAAGAAAGGCATCTTAGGACTAATTAAGGTGAATTACTATCACATAACACACCACTTTATTTATTTTTTCAACATGTATACAATGTATATAGTCCTAAGCATATCTATGCTCATGCAAACACATTAGAATACTTTGGGATGAATGCTAAGAAAAGTTGTTTAAGAAAATCTTGAATATTTCATGAATGCATTATTTTGTTTAAGTAGAAAAGAGAGACTCTTTTATTTATTAATCAAATGCACATTTACATGCATGAAAGACATAAGTGAGTACAACACCATTATTTTTATACTAGGTGTAAAGCACAGATTTACTGGCTACTTAAAGTCTCTCAAAAGGATGTCCAAACTATATACCACTTTTTTTAAATACATGTGCATGTACAAAAGAAATGAATGGAAGAAGTGTCATGCAAAAGATTTTTTACTTTGTTTGATTTGGTTATGCAATTTACATATGTAATGTGAAGACACTTTAAGTCATAACATGATGGATAGGAATGGATTTAAACAAGTGTTATGTTCTTTTCACATGAACTATATACTTTCCAAATCCTACCCAAATCTATGTTAAGAGAAGGAAAGATCACAAACACATTTTGTACTTATAATCACATGCTTATAAATATTTATAAGTAGCATACCTTTTTTATAATGTTTGATTTGTAGGTTTTGAAAATAATTTTTGATTGAATGGTGATAATAGCCATTCATATTCTTACTTTAGCCAAAATATGCAATTTGACAGAAATATTTCATTTATTTGATTTTGAAAAGGTATGAATGCATGAGTTCACATGGAAAACAACATTTAACATTCTTGGAAAGAGATAAAATTATCAAGCATGTGATTTCATTCATCCTAATTAATTTAAGGACAATCCTATAAGATAAGATTATTCAAAGTGAATTTTGTTTTAAAGACATTTTGTTTAATTTGAATTTGATTTGATTTTAAAATGTGAAAAGAGCTGGTATTTTCAATGGTTAATTTTTAGAACTATTAGATTGATTTTATGTTTGTAAGTTAAAATAAATTAAATATGATTATCATACCATTTTATAATTTTTAATGCATATGATATTGAAAATTGCTAAATATTTCACAATTTATTTGATTTGATATGATTTGATTTCCTTTAAGTCAATTGAACATAAGGATCTACCAGGAAGAGATTGATTAAGTTTAGATTGATTTGATTTTATAGATTTAAGTGATTAATTTATTATTTTGGATTAAGGAAGAATGGGGGTTTGATAGCTTGGAAAATATCCCAAAATCATTCCACAAACCTTAACCAAACAATGTTTATTCAAATCAATAATGGTGCTTAATTTAATTTAATTATACTAAGAGGGTGATTGATCAATTAATTTCTAATTAATTTATTAATTCAAGAAAATGGAGTCAAAAGTCATCCCACTAAATATTCAAGAAGTTTGGAATTAATTAATAAAGTCATTGAGTAATAAGATTATTAGATTTTAAATAAACTCTAATTAAGGAAAATCCACTATTCAAAAATTAAATAATTTTATTGGATTCATGAATTATCTTTAAAATGATTCATTTATTTTTTTCTAAATTTTTTTACATTTAAATATGAATTTAGGAAGTTTTATTGATTAAGGATAATTAAAATACTATTATTAATGTGCTTTGTGGATTGTGATGGGCTTTTCCATGCATGAGATTGTTTCAAATCAATGCCACATTAGTTTGCTATGAACTTTCTCTTGTGATTGGATGGCGAATAAAAACTGATATAAAGGAAATAATCATGATATGCATTTTAATCAAGATCAAAACAATAGGATTGACGGATTATTTGGGAGATTAAGTTGTTCCATGGTTTGATTGAGCTCATTTATTTATGGATTGAATCAAGAAGTGAGAAGAAGATCTAAATGGAAATTCATGATTAAAATTTTCACAAAGACCAAACAATTTTCAATAAGGTGATTTGATCATGCTTTCATGAGGTAGCTTTTTGGAGATTGTTTGATTTGAGAAGATATTAATTGATCAAAGCTACTTTAATGGCTTGTTTATTTGGTTTGAGTTTTGTGGCTTGATGTTTTATTTTGAAAATATTGGGTGATAATTTATTGGTGCTTTAAAAATTGATTTTGGTTGAGAATTGGCTTTGGAAATTTCACCTCATGATTAGGAAAATGAGGAGGAAATTTTAATTGATGAGATTTCAAAACATGGAGATTGATGATTTAAGCTCAATCAAATGCAAGGATGAATTGAATTGAAGAATTACTTTTGGTTTGAATTTTTATTTTTGAAAATCATTTACATTGGAATTTTGAAGTTTGTTTGAGTTTGGTTTGATTTGGTTGAAAGTGGATTATGAAGTTGATTTGGATTTGATTTGGTTTGAAGTTGGTTTGGATTTGAAGTTTGACTTTAAAGAAGGGAGTAAGGATTGGTTTTAAGCTATAGGGTAAACAAGCTTTCCTAACACCTTGAAGGCATAACCTATTCCTATGGCTAACTCTTCTAAGTCTCTAGGGTTAGGTTAAGTGTTCACCTAATCACTAGAAGTTTTTTAAGACTAAGAAACTCTTATAGTCTAGAGGATTCCTATGTATAAGATAGATAAGTTGAAAGCTCACTCCAAAAATGAGGTCAACAAAGAGCGCCCAATAGGTGTGGTGTGACTGGCAAGGTATAACGAGATGATCAACAATGCCGAGCAATCGTAAGCACTAACAGAAATGATCTACTCCCAAACCAGATGTGTAGAAGGAATCAAGAGCTTAGTGCAATTCCACTCCATTAATGCCTAAGACATAAGAGAGTGAAGGAGGAATCCACTAGGGATTGAGTATGTGAGCCTTCCGCTAGAGGAAAAGGTTCAAGTCATCCACTGAGGGACGAGAGGTTTAATTTGATTTGCGTCTAGCTAGGGAGAAATTTGATTTGATTATTTATGATTTGGTGCTCCACTAGGGATGAAAATGCAAACTCTCCACTAAGGGGGCAAGTTCAAGTGATCCACATGGGAAAAGAGGTTGAGAAATCCATCGAGGGATTAGAATTCTGGATTCGCTGGGGAACCAGAAAAACTTGCATCTCACTGAGAAGAAGTTAATTGATTTGATTGATTTGATTAATTCCACTGAGAGAGGTTGATTGGATTTATTTTATTTGTTTAGTTTGACTCCAATGGGGAGGATGGTTGATTTTGTTTCAGATTTAAAATTTTGAATTTTGAGATGGATCGGGATGATGGATCATGAGTAGGGCCGTCACCTTGATCTTTCAGATTTACCAATCCAAAGGGGTAGTCTACCAACCACAAAGTAGGACTATCCAACCAAAGGGGTTTCCTTTCAGTGTGTAGCAACTATACTGGGAAGAAAGCGTAGTTGACTTACATCTTCCAAAGTAGGGATCAGTCACTGGGGTGATCAGTTGGCTAGGAAATGAGTCAAACCCAACCTAGGGCTGACTATTGAGTGAATGCCACTGGGGGACTTAAATTAGCTCAAAGATAGTCAAAATTGGTTTCATTTTTTTAATTGTATTTAATGGATCCCATCGATTTGCGATGGACTACACTGAGTAGGGGCCATCTTGGCCTTGATATAGTTCAGGTTTACCAATCCAAAGGGGAGTAGTCTACCAGCCACATAACTAGACTATCCAAACAAAGGGGTGCCTTTCGATTTATGGTGGTTAATTCAGAGAAGAAAGTGTGAGGACTCACATCTTCTACTACAAAAGACCACTGGGGTGACATATTAGCGAGGTAACATGTTGACCCGAGCTAAGGCTGACTACTGAGTGAATGCCACTGTGGGGACTTAAATCAGCTCAAAGATAGTCAAAGTCAATTTCATTTTTTAATTATATTTCATGCATCCCATTGGTTTGCAATGGACTGCACTGAGTAGGGGCCATGGTGCATTGATCTAGCTTAGGTTTACCAATCCAAAGGGAGTAGCTTCCCGGCCAAGGGGAGAACTATCCAACCAAAGGGGTGCCTTTTGGTTTGCAACTATTGATTTAGGGAAGAAAGCTCGAAAACTCACATCTTTCCTAAATAAGAGATCGCTGGAGTGACATATTAGCAAGGTAACATGTCAACTTGACCTGGGGCTGCCCGTCGATTTGCAGCAGTCATGATAGAAAGAATGCATAGTAGACTTATATTTTTCAAAGTGAAATGACTACCAGGGCAACCTGTTTGTGGAAAATAGTTTGAACCTTAAGGGCTACCAGAGAGACCAACCTGTGGACTTATTCTACTCAAGAGTAGTGTTAACACCTAAAGATAGGATGCCTGCTCGGGAAAGGGGCCACTGGGGGCTTGAATTCCTAATCCACAAGCAAATTAATTAATTAATTTTTTATCATGGACACTATTGGTTTGTGAGGGATTATATTGAGAATGAGCTTATATTATCCTAGGCCTATCTCAATTTTATAGAACCAAGGGGGAATCTGTGCATCCACTGAACAGATTCTCTAATCAAAGGGGTGGCACTAGGAAAGTGGGACTGTCCAATCCAAGATTAACCAGGCTAGTGTCTAAATGGGGTTACAAAAAATATGATCCAAATAGAGTGCCCACAGGGGAAGGGGCCACTAAGGGCTTTATCCAAAACCCAAGAGAAGATAATTTGTATAGGTATTCGGTGGCTAACTCAAGGAGAAAGCGTAGGGATTCATATCTGCCAAGAGTGGTGTATCCACCGGGTGAGTTGCTATTAGCATAGCGAACATCAACCAACCTAATGTGCCTATTAGTTTGCAACAATCAGCCTAGGAAGAAAGCATCGGGGACTCACATCTTCCTATAGTGAAAATAATTATCGGGATAGTCTATCTTTGGCTCGACAGGTGCTATCCAACCTAGGGAGACTACTGAGTGAATGCCACTAGGGGATTTATGTCAACACAAAAGTAGTCAAGAGGAAAGGAGCTTCTGGGGGACTAATCTTAAACCTCGAATATACTCAACCTAATTAGTGCATGATGGCTAGTTCAAGAGGAAAGCATGTAGGCTTACATCTTCTTAAATGAAGTCAACATGAGGTAGCTTACTGGTTGCGCAGTAAAATCTACCAAACTAATAATGTGATCATTGGTTTGCAATGGTCAAGTCAAAAAGAAAGCGCGGGGACTCACATCTGTCGGACAAGTGACCATTGGTGTGATGTACTAGCAAGGTAGTATGTTAGCCTGACCTAGAGCAGCTAATGAGTGAGTGTCACGGGGGGCTTGCTCCCACACCAAAATAGCCTAAGACAAAAGATATGTGTTTATTTTTATGCTTATGTTAATGGGAATAGGACGCCACTTGGGTTATCTCACACCAAGCTTAAACACATTCGGGATTTGATGAAATAGTGCCATGGATGGTAGTTGTGATTCCACCAAGAAAGGATGCTGCTTGGGTTCTCTTACACCTAACTTAGTTGTGCTAGTCGAAATAGGATTCCTCTTAGGTTCTCTTACACCTATTCTAGTAGCACTGGGAAAATCGTGTGCAACTTGTGTTTGTATTGTGAAAGAAGGATAGGATGTCTCTTGGGTTATCTCACACCCATCCTAAACACATCATGGCAGATTCAAAAATAAGCAAATAATGCTTAAGAAGAGAATATTTTGATGAATTGGAATATAATTTTTATGATAATTATTTTCAAACATATTTTATGGGTAATATTTCTTCAAATAGAGCCCATTAATTAGAAATAATGGGTGTTCCCCTTACAATCAATAAGTCGATAAAATCCTCCTTAGTAGGCCTTCTCTATGAGAAAAGGGCCTTCCTAAGTGGGTTCAAACTTGCCTCCCATCTTTCGATGGGCAACAATTGGTCTCCTTAGAACTAAAATAAGCTCTCCTACTTGAAAAGATCTAGAACGAACCAACTTGTTGTAAGATTGAATCTTTTTGGCTTTGTATAACTCGAGGTTCTGACACGCCGATAAGCATCTCTCCTCCAAACCTTTGAGCTCTTCTAATCGCAACTTAGAATTATGATCTATAGTGATTTTATTATCCAATGCTCTCCTTGGTGATGGGAGTTGAACTTTTAATAGTAGAACGGCTTCAGAACCATACACTAAGGAGAACGAAGTTGATCAGGTTGGAGTTCTATATGTGGTGTGGTATGTCCACAACACTTCAACTAACTACTCATGCCACTATCATTTCTTGTCATCAAGTGTCTTCTTTAATATTTGGATGAGAGTGTTGTTGAATGCTTCTGCTAGGCCATTCACCCTAGGGTAGCAAATGGTGGAGTATCTCCAATATATATCGTGTCTTTTGGTGAAGCTGTTGATCTTGGTGCTCTTGAATGCAGGACCATTATCGGATATAATTTATCGAGGAACCCCGAACCTATATACGATGTGGTTCCTAAAAAACTAGAGCATTTGCTGAGCTGTGACCTCTCTGAGTGGGATTGCCTCCGCCCACTTGGAAAAGTAGTCGGTGGCAGCTAGAATGAATCGATGACCTTTAGAAGAAGGAGGATCAATAGGACCCACAATATCAATACCCCCAACACTCAAATGGCCATGAGGATAAAGTAGGGTGTAGAATGTATGGGTTGTTGATGCCACACCATGTACGACATTGGCATCTCCTAGCACCCATGTAGTATATGATCAAGGGCTGGTATCCTAGTCTCTTGATCTTTGCTTTCATCTTCAAAATAGAATGATGTGCACCGATAAACCTGAATGTACCCCATGATATGTTTATCTAAAAAATGTAAAAACATTTTATCAAAAGACCATCGGTAGAAGATGCCATCCACGAGAGCGTAGGAGAGAGCTCTTTGCTTTATCTGATGGGCTTGTGACTTCTCTTGGGGTAGTTTGCCTCTAGTAAAGTAATCCATGAATGGTTGCCTCTAATCTAACTCCTCATCCTTTTCGATAGTGGAAACCTCCCCTTCATGAGAAAGTCTCTCAACGAGTTCAACGCTAATAAGGGATAGGACTTGTCTATTTTAGACCCTTATTGGAATGGACACGTCTTTTGAACATGCCAATTCTTTGGCGAGTTTAGCCAAACATCTGCTATTGCATTCTCTCCTCGAGAAACCTTGTAGATGGTGACCTTAAGAATTTGGGCCAATAACTTCATGGTATACTTATGGTAATGACAAAGCTTAGGTTTTAGAACCTTGTAGGATCACAGTGATGACCGAGAACTGTAGATGTTGATGCTTTTGACACATATTATAATGGATAACTCCAGACCAACAATCAAAGCCTCATACTCTACTTTATTATTATTGCATGGATTGGAGAGATAGTATGAGAATCTCATCATATCAAGGTCTGGAGTTAAGAGAACTATTCCTACCTCTACCTTTCCTAGAAGAGTAGATTGTGGTTCTTCTCCTTTTTGAAAGAAAGCCGCACCATCAAAATATGTCTCCCAATGGCGATTGTCAACCTCCCCTAAGTTCATGATTTGTTCGTTAGGGAGATCATCACTAAGCGGAGAATCAGCAGAAAGTGGGTGAGTTGCTAAAAAATCCGCTAGTGCTTGTCCTTTCACCACTTGGAGGGGTATGAATGTAATATCAAACTATGAGAGAATCATGGACCAACATGCCAACCATCCAGATAACATTGGTCGTAATGAGATACAGAGTGGATTGATTGTCAAATCAAGTTCACCTTATGAGAAAGCATATAGTGTCATAGCTTTTGGGATGCAAAGATGAAAGCTATGCAATGTTTCTTAATAGGTGGATAGTTTGCTTCAGCAGGGATCAGACAATGACTGAGGTAGTAGAGAGAATTCTCCTTTCATTCGTCATTAGCTTGGGCCTACACGGTGCCAAGGGAGTCATCCAATGCTGCTGTGTAGAGGATCAACGGCTTGCTCAATATAGGGGCTGCTAAAACTGGTAGCTTCACCAAGTACTCCTTGATATATTCAAAAGCATGCTATCAGTCATCATCCCACTTGAACTTGGCATCCTTTCTAACAAGTGCTGATAATGGCTTGCATATCCTCATGAGGTTGGAGATAAAGCATCTTAGATACGTCAACCGCCCTTGGAACGATCTGAGTTGAGTTAGGCTTTTAGGGGGTGTCATTTCTAAGATAGCTTTGATCTTTTCTAGATCTATTTCTATTCCCCAGTGTTGGATAACAAACCCAAGGAACTTCCTAAAGCTACTCTGAATGCACACTTCAAGGGGTTCATTTTGAGGTTAAATTATCTTAGCTCAAAACTACTCTCAAGTCAAAGAGATGGACTTCTTTCTTTCTTTTGACTACTAGATCATCAACATTGTATTCAACTTGATGATGAATGAGTTCATTGAAGATCAGTCATGCCCATTGGTATGTAGCACCGATTCTTAAGGCCAAAAGGCACCTTTATAATAATAGATTATTGGGGTTCAAAAATAGCATTTCTTTCATCCTCGAGGATCATCTTGATTCGTTGTAGCTAGATGACCCATCCATGAAGGAGAATATTGTATGAGATGGTAATGTCCACCATTAATTTTATGAGGTGAAAATTCATCCTTAGGACATGCCTTATTTAAGTACCAAATTGACGACAAACAAATTTGTCCATTCTTCTTCTTAACTAGACTAGGGCCAACTGTAGGGTATTTTTCTGAAAAAGATCAATTAATTTCTTAACATTAGAAATGACCTGTTGTTCAATTTCTTATTGCATGCGTCTAGGAGCTTGCTTGACGGGGTTAGCATTAGGATCTATTGCTAGTTTGTGATTATTATGTTAGGAGATAATTCATACATCTCTTCATAACTCTAAGCAAAGTAGTCCTTAAACTCAGTCAATAGCCTAACTAAGTCATTGGTTTCTTCTTCATTCAGCAGGGAATTGATGTATGTTGGGCGTGGATCTTCTTCTATCCTAAGGTTAATTTCTTTAAGCTTGTCGATTATTGAATGGATTTCCACTTCAAATTATGGAGGTGCATATTTGATGTTTCTAAACACACCTCATAAGAGTTTGTGTGGTTTGAGAAGAACCTATCGACTGATGATTGGTGATAAGTAGTAATCATCATCATCGATTGGACCCACTGCACTGGCGATTCACTTTGCTATCTCGTGCAAGTGTGGTCATGTCTTCCCGAGCTCACTATCCCCAAGTTCTGCAAAACCTTCCTTGGTGTTGGAGGTTCGAGGCCTCAAGCACCAAAGGAAAGCTTGATTTTGGATATAATATTTTTAGAGGTTCGAGATAAGGAGATATCCCAACCTTCTTTGATTTTGAGAGGATCACATGTATCCCCAAGGATTACCTTCATGAAACTGGATGGTTGTTCCATAAGGCATTCCTTTGGGATAACTATGGTGCCTATCTTGTAGCTATGCTCAAGCCAGTCCTTGAATGTAAAGCAATCCTCCAAAACATGGCCTAGCATGCGGTGGTAAGGGAAAAAGTTAGGATCATTGCTCTTGCCCACTTCCAATGGCTTCCTAAGCTCAGGTAGCTAAAAGTAAGATATTTTTAAGAGATTCTTAAAGATTTTTCTAACTACTTCCCTCTAAATGGATATGGTTTATTTAGTTTATCGATAAGAGTAGGTGGATGGTGGATACCTGGCGGTGGGTATGTTTATCACTGCTATGGATGTGGCTTAGGAGGAGACTCTGATGGCCATGGAGGTCATGCGCCAATACAATGGCCTAAGTAGTGTAGAGAGGTGAAAGTGATGACTGTGGAGCATGAGGTCTCTCATACTACTCTATGGCTGGCTATTTCCCCTTGTCCACTCTTGTTACTACCTCTGGCTTCTTCTCATATTCCTTATGCGCTTTGGGTTGATCCAAAAGGCAACTATTTGGCTTCTCCTTATAATATAGCTGCCTTGTTGATTAGCTTCTCAAATGTCTTGATGGTAAAACCTTTGAGCATTAATTTCAATGCCATGCTATTCAGAAAGCTGTGGTTTGCATTTCATACTCAAATTGTGCCATTTGAGAATATAATCAATGAGGGACTCTCCAAGGTGTTGTTAAGCCATAACAAGATTGCCCACAGTCACTGTTTGCTGAGCTCCAGCAAACCTCTTAATAAAGAGCTGCTCCAACTCATTAAAAGTCTTCACTAAACTAGTGGGAAGTTTAGCATACCAATCAAAGGCTATGCTAAGTCACGACAAAAGATAGAATAGCATCGATTACAACAAGGCCCGGCGCGCATGGTTCGCGCCATCAAAGCTGTTGAAAGAAGGTGGAATAAAACCCTTAGGATACTGGATGGCATCGAATTCTTCTAGGTAGGGTCTACCCTTTGGAACTGATGATCCTCCTCAGACTTGCACCAATGCTTCTCTCACTTGCTGCTCAACCATGATTTTAATATCCTTTTCTTAATGGAGGTACTATCCACTACCTTCTTATGCGGTGTTGCCCTACTCTACCGAAAGTAAACTCTTAGGCTGATCTAAGACATGCAACAACTCAGTGACCTATTTCTATAGTAAGATGCACTAGCTTGGCGGTACCAAGACTACTGCTAGTAAATCTTCAAGCCTCTTTCGCATCCTATCAATTTGTTCATCCTTTTATTTAATTTATTGAAGGAGGTGTTGGGTCGGTGATCATCCTCGGCCGACACCTTCCAAACTCGTTGACCAGTAGGAACCCTATCAACCATGTGCACTCCTAATCCTCCAATAAATCATCTTCATTAAGATCAAAACTGACCTTCTGCTCCTCTAAGTCAGACCAATCATACCCTAGGATCTCCTTCTTCTCCACTAGATACTATGCTACAATATCATCGAGGGAACGGTCCAATTGTGCGGGCATAAATGATCATGGCTGACCATTGGTAGGATCACTCTCATGAACAGAGAGACATCTAACCTCCCCTGCTGCTGGAGAGCTGATCTTGTGAGGACTATGCTCACTAGAGGATAGATTCTTCTGACGGTCACTAGATCTGGGTGGAGTGGTACTCCTAGGAGGATCTATGGCCATGGGGATAGTGGTAATGTCTCCTTCCCCCTCGACTGCTGCTATCTCCATGCTTTTCTATGGTGGTGGTGGTGGTGATGGCACAACTACTATGCTCCAAGGTCGCCATTCCCTATTCACCACAATCGGGAGGTCGAGCAGAGAGCACCTCACCTCCGTGGTGTTGGTGGAATGAGATCTTTGGCCATAGCATCACCTGGGGCTTTTCCCCGATGTTGTGGGATTTACCGGAATAGTGGATGATAAAACTTGTACTGGAGATAGGTGAATGTGGGGTAGAGCGGTGTGGTGAAGGCACCACCGACTCTCTCTGTGCAGGAGCTCCTCTCCTATAGTGGGTAGTACACATCAATAAAATACTATCAGTTTAACTAGCACGGGTAGTGCGCCGATCAGGAAAATCCATGAGGGCCAAGACTCGACTGCATATACCTTCTCTCCTAGTAATATATATCGGGTACAGGGCCTCCCTAGCCCCTCTTCAGATGTTCTCCCCTACGTATGGGGATGACACATAAATCAAATTGCACCCTAGACTCGATCATCCCTAAGCACCACCTATGGGCACAAAAACCGATCTAAGATCAGATGACCTTTTCCTATCTTTGATAGGAGCCTTATGCTATACTTCAGGTGGAGGTGAAATTGAAATCCTTCTAATATCTTTCTCTCCATTAGATCCAGAGAGTGGATGAAAGTTATTTTCTATGAGGGGAAACCATCCTAGGTAACTCCCTCAGAGCGCCTCTAGCTCGCTATGTAGTGATGTCGCTGATAAAAGACGGCTGCGGGCCAGTTCTGCAAGGAGGAGTAGCATGAGAACTAGACCCAACCTCGTAGGTGGGGGAGACTATCCCTGAAGATAGGGGAGCCTTCCCCTTGGAGGAAGCTAACGAGTGGGTGCTAACCCGCATCGGGCGAAAGGGAACCACTGAAACAGAGCTCTTGCGTAAACTACCACAACCATCCTCTTTAGTGAGGGAAACTATAAGTCAGACAACATCTCAACATGGATGACCATCTTCTACCTAGTCACCACACTATTGCTAATGGTTGTTAGGGCTGCCCCCTCATAAGTGATCCTAGCCCCATCAAATCCTCTATCGAAATGAATTAGGTAAAAGAAGGAGGTGGCATCCAAGGCCAAATCCATCCCAAAAGGAAAAGTAAACAAGTACTTATGCCATTACTAAACTAACTGATCAAATTGGGTTGAACTGTAATTTTGGAAAACAAACCCAATCAAATTTCTACTTTAATTTTTTTTAGAATTTGGACCCACAACCAACAATTTGAATATGTTAAGTGGGGCTCTTGATTTTGGAGAGATATTTTGAATTGATTAGAAAAGAGATTTTTGAGTTTAGAATCCACTTTCAACAAATTTGTGTATATTGAAAATGGGTTCAAATAGTTTTGAAGAGAGATTGATGCTTCCATTGGTTCATATTTGAATTTTATTTTATGTTTGAGGACCCTTCATTTGAGAAATTTGAGTATGTTAAAGTAAAGGGTCAATTGATTTTTGTTTGGATTTATGATTTTGGAATTTTCTCACTTAGCAAATTTGTGTATGCTAAGTGAGGTGTTTGAAAACAATTTTCTTCTTTTGCTTATTTTCTTATGATATGAGTCATGTGTGATTTTAGAAATGGAATTTTTACTTAGCAAATTTGTGTATGCTAAATAAAGTCCAAACCTAATATTTTATTTTGATTTTGAAAGGTGAGATCTTTAATTAGCAAATTTGGTATGCTAAATAAAGCCCAAATGTGTTTTGCATTTTGTTTTGCTTTTGAAAAAGAGGGTCTTTACTTAGCAAATTTGGGTATGCTAAATAAAGTCCAAATGTGTTTGATTTGATTTTTGAAAAGAAGATTCTTTACTTCAAAAATTTGGGTATGCTAAATAAAGGATCCAAGTGTGTTTGATTTGATTTTTGAAAAGAGGATTCTTTACTTAGAAAATTTGGGTATGCTAAATAAAGGATTCTTTACTTAGCAAATTTGTGTATGCTAAATTAAGTCCAAACCTAATATTTTGTTTTGATTTTGAAAGTTGGGATCTTTAATTAGCCAATTTGGGTATGCTAAATAAAGCCCAAATGTGTTTTGCATTTTGTTTTGTTTTTGAAAAAGAGGGTCTTTACTTAGCAAATTTGGGTATGCTAAATAAAGTCCAAATATGTTTGATTTGATTTTTGAAAAGAGGATTTTTTACTTAGAAAATTTGGGTATGCTAAATAAAAGATCCAAATGTGTTTGATTTTTAATTTTGATTTTTGAAAGGTGGATCTTTACTTAGCAAATTTATGTATGCTAAATAAAGAATCCAAATTTGTTTTGTTTTGATTTTTGATGATTTTGAAAAGAGGATCTTTACTTAGCAAATTTAGGTATGCTAATAAAGAATCCTAATGTGTTTGATTTCTTTTTGAAACTATGAAAAGAGGAACTTCACTTGGCAAATTTTAGCATGCTAAAGAAAGAATCCAAATGTGTTTTGTTTTGATTTTTTATGATTTTGAAAAGAGGATCTTCACTTAGAAAATTTGAGTATGCAAAATAAAGAATCTTAATGTGTTGGATTTTGATGTTTTGATTTTCCAAGGAGGGATCTTTACTTTGCAAATTTGGGTATTCTAAATAAAGTCCAAATGTATTTTTAGTTTAGGTGTTTTGATTTTGAAAAGATGGATCTTTACTTAGCAAATTTAGGTATGTTAAATAAAAGATTCAAATGTGTTTTGAAAAATGAAACTCTTACTTGGCAAATTTGGGTATGTCAAATAGAAGTCTATTATGTTTTATTTTCCAAAGATGAAATTTTGTGTGTGATTTATTACTTTTTGAAAAGATGAAAATTCCAACTTAACACATATGGAATGTGTTGAGTGGAGTTTCAAATGGTGTGGTTTTGTTTGAAGATAAAGCCTTCATCGATAAATTTTAGACATATGGAATGAAGAGGCTTATCTTCAAATTTGAAATTTTGAGGGGAAGAAACTCCAACTTCAACATATGTAAGATATATTGAAGTGGAGTTTCAATTTATGATGTGATTTTGTTTGGAAATGAAATCTTCATTCAATAAATTTGGGTATATTAAATGAGGATATTTATTTGTGCTTTTGAAAATATGATTGTTGATTTTGTTTGGAAATGAAATCTTCATTCAATAAATTTAGGTATATTAAATGAAGATATTCATGAGATCTTTTGAAAAGATGATTGTTGATTTTGATTTTTGAAAATGAAAACCTTCATTCAGTAAATTTGGCTATATTGAATAAGGGTGTTCATAAGTGATTTTTTTTCAAAATATGATTGTTGATTTTGATTGGAAATGAAAACCTTCATTCAATAAATTTGGGTATATTGACAGAGGATATTCATTTGTGCTTTTTTGAAAATATGATTGTTGATTTTATTTGAAAATGAAAACATTCATTCAATAAATTTGGGTATATTGAATGAAGATGTTTATAAGTGCTTTTGAAAATATGATTGTTGATTTTGATTTTTAAAAATTAAAATCTTTGTTCAATAAATTTGGGTATATTGAATGAGGATATTTATTTATGCTTTTTAAAAAGATGATTGTTGATTTTAATTTTTGAAAAGGTCCTACATGTAACAATCTTGAAGATTGTTAGATGAGGAAAAATATTTTTTATGAGAATTTCTTTCTGAGAGTGCTTTTGGAAAGCGATATTTTCAAAATGATTTATTATTCTTTATTTTTGGAATGAGCTTTTACCTTTCCATAAAGATGCTAAGAAAAAGGTTATTAATTATCTTTTTATTAAATTTTATTTTCACCTATTGGGGGACCCAACATGGGTTTTAAGACCTACAGGGAGTAAGGTCCTAAAACCTAAAGGATGTTGGCTACTTATCTTAAGACTGAAATAAACTACGTGCCAACAGAAAAGAAGGATAGTCTTGGACTTATATGAAATACAAATCCACTATAGATTCTTTGAGACAATGATCATTTACCAGAGATGGAGAGGGGAGTCATCCCCAGCAGAGTCGCGAGAAAAATCTGTGGTGATTTTTTTTATTTTCAACTAAATGAATTAAATGAAAATAAAAATAAAATACTTTTTGTAGGACACTACATAGATCCATAGATGTTCTTATTAAGGTGATCATGTACGACATTGAGGAATGGTGTACTGTCTCAAAAGATAGAAGTCACCACACAATGGACCTCTAATAAGGACTCCTCGGATAATGGGTCTTGAATGTAGAGATTCTTCCCTACTTTACATGGAAAAGTAAAGTAGGGTTTATTTTTGAGTTCATTAAGTTCAATATGGAGGCAATCACCCGTAGTTAATTACATCCTAAGGAATGAGATTCCTTAGGAATACTCTTGATTAAGGTAAATGATCATTATCTCCAAAGATTTCAAAGAGAAGACTATCAATCAATTGATTATTTTTGGAAGATCAAATGAGATTGATCAAAAGGATGGAGTTATTATAAAAATCAAAGGGAGATAAGTAGCGGATGCTCACAATGCTAGGAAACCTAGTGAGCATCTCAAACTATCTTATGGTTGGGCTTTACATTTTTGAATTTGAAGAGAATTATTTGTTTGAGTTAAAGTTTTATTAAAAATCTAAGACTTACAATTCCATGATACAAGATCATGAAAATGCCTAAGAGGTGAGGATTTATGCTTGTAGCTGTAAAGGAAAACAACAACCTCAGATCTTGAATCTTACGAACTTTGGCGAAGGCCAAAGCACGACTTAAATCTAAGATGAAAAATGGGCGTATAGTTTACATCCACAAGAGGGGATAAACCACCCGACTGTTGGACTTACAACCACCTGGGGGTGGCTGCCAACTAACTCCTTCTATGATTTTAAATACATGTAGGTAAGTCTTATACTTTTGCAAGATAGCTAAGCTATTATTTATTTTGAAAGGAGACTAAGTCCTTAAACACACTCCCTAAGAGACTAGATCATGTAGGACATGAGAAATGACTTAATCTAATGCAAATTTTATTAAGTTTTATTTTCATTTTCAGACAATTAGTTTGGCACGGGCTATGGGATTCATATGCCTAATGCATGAGAAATTAGTTATGGGTCAAAATTAGCAAGAAGGAGGTGTGTTTCCACCATGGCTCTCAAAGGTCAAGCAATATTCTCTAGAAAAGGTGGAAGCTCTTCATAAGCAAGAGTGAAGCAAGATGATTTTTATGCATGATGTGAAACATACAACATCTAGCTAAGGGATCTTTTATCTTGATTAATGTCCTAGGCTTTAGGTGAGATTATGAGTTATTTAATTTTAATTTTAAGTTAATTAATTAGATAGAAAATTTATTTTTTCCTCGAAGCCTAATCGCATCCAGACCATTCAGCAAAGCAAGTAAAAAATTAGGAAAAACATGCCATCTTAATGCACAAGCTAAACAAACATCAAACAAGTTTATAAAACTAGCACAAAAGAATAAAAGGCCTTTGTGGTCGAGCTTCATCACATAAACCCAAAAAAAAATGTGGGTAGCCAAGCTTTACCCATATACAACCCAGATTACAAATGAATAATTATAATTTAGAAAAATCCATGTTATGGGGTCTTCATTCTTCATTCTTCTTTCTTCTTTTCTTCATTTCTTTCTTCTTCTTTCTTTCCTTCTTTTGGTTGGTTGGGATGTAGTTGGCTCCAAGGCTTCACATGGTATTAAGACTTGGTCTTATAACCTATGTTCATCCTAATCCCCGATAACATTCATTCCAAATCTTAATTATAAAATTACATAAAAATGAGAAAAGTAAATCTAATTAAAACATGCAAAATAGAGATTAGCTAAACACACCACACAATCCCAAGCATGTAGTTGAATAATTTGGATTTAGCACCCATCACATGGGTAACCAAGTCCACCTGGCCTATTTTGGATTATGCTTAGGGGTATAAGCAACATGCACAATAAAAGTATTTATATTTTTATTACAGTGCCTCATAAGCACAATCTCCTGTAGAAGATAATGATTAGACTAAGATCACCCTATAATTTAGTCTAGGCACATACACCCTGACATCCAGTCTAAAATATTACATCATAAAATAAAATTAGGTATCAAAACATGCACCGCCCAAACATAGAGCTAGAAATGGTGACTTAGCCTAATGTGTGTGCCATTTCAGGCTTAAGTGGAATGTCTTAACTAGGCTTTAAGATTAAAGGTTTCTAAGTGTAAAAGAGTTTAACTTAGAGGGTGGTTTCATTTTAAGTGATTTAATTGATTTGGTCATTTTATTTGATGATGATTTGATTTGGTTTAAATGAACCTACATTTATTTACTAAGTGTTGTAAAGAGAAGAAGAGAGAAGAGAACTTCTCTTTCATCCCTACATTAAGTAATTTCTAAAGTAGATTCATTAATGATTTTTTTCTTTAGTGATTGTTTTGTTATGTGTTTTAATTATTCCTAAGTTTAGATTTGTTCTAAATAAACCTATTCCATAAGAAAGGCATCTTAGGACTAATTAAGGTGAATTACTATCACATAACACAACCATTTATTTCTTTCCAACATGTATACAATTCATATGAAAGGTCCTAAGCATATCTATACATGTCATGCAAACACTTTAGTATACTTTAATGATGAATGCTAAGAAAAGTTGTTTAAGAAAATCTTGAATATTTCATGAATGCATTATTTTGTTTAAGTAGAAAAGAGAGACTCTTTTATCCATTAATCAAATGCAAATTTACATGCATGAAAGACATAAGTGAGTACAACGCCATTATTTTCTACACTAGGGGTGTAAGGTACAAGACTTACTTGGGGCTACTTAAAGTATCGCAACCCCGGGATGCCCAGACTAATATACCACTTTTCTTAAATATATGTGCATGTACGAAAAGAAATGAATGGAAGAAGAGTCATGTAAAAAGATTTTTTACTTTTGTTATGCAATTTACATATGTAAATGCGAAGATCCTTCTTAAGTCATAACATAGAAGTGGATAGGAATGGATTTAAACAAGTGTTATGTTATTTTCACATGAACTATACGCTTTCCAAATCCTACCCAAATCTATGTTAAGAAAAGAGAAGGAAAGATCACATAACACATTTTGTACTTATAATCACACGCAAGCTTATAAATATTTATAAGTAGCATACCTTCATTTATAATGTTTAATTTCTAGGTTTTGAAAATAATTTTTGATTTAATAGTGATAATAGCCACTCATATTCTTACTTTAGCCAAAACATGCAATTTGACATAAAGGAAACATTTCATTTATTTGATTTTTAAAAAAGGTATGAATGCATGAGTTCACATGGAAAACAACATTTAACATTCTTGGAAAAAGATAAAGTTATGCAAGCATGTGATTTCATTCATCCTAATTAATTTCTAAGGACAATCCTATAAGATAAGATTATTTAAAGTGAATCAAAATTGTTTTAAAGAGATTTTTGTTTTAATTTTGAGTTTGATTTGATTTAGGAAATATGAAAAGAGTTTGATGGTCTTAACCCATTTCCCACATGTGTGAATTAGTTTAGTTTAATTTTAGAGCTATTAGATTGATTTTATGTTTTGTTTAGGTTAAAGTATAAATTAAATTCATTGATTACCCCTTACCTATACCACTTTAACATAATTAACCAACTAATTATGAGCCAACATATGATATGCAATCACATGAAACTTAAATCAACAATGCTCCTAAGAAAGAAAGGGGCCTAATATAATTGGCTCACAATTATTGATTAATTAAGCTAAAGGGTTTAATTAAGTACTTTCATAACCCTTCCCACACATGTGGGATGGATTTGAGTTTTTTAAGCTTACCTTAGGCTTTTGAACACCTAAGGAGCTATGTGGAAAGAGATCATTAAGTTTAGAATGATTTTGGAAGTTTGATTAAGCTAATAAAGTAGATTATTAGTGGATTAATCTTTTATGTTTGAATTAAAGAAGAAAGGGGTTTAGAAATAGCTTAGAGAATATATATCCCAAAATCATTCCACAAACCTCCTACTCACTTAAATAATATTTAATTATCTCAATTAAAGGATTAATTCACTATTTATATGCTTAATTATCCTTAATTACATTAAGAGGGTGATTAAGGTTTCATCAATTAATTTCCTTAATTAACTCATTAATAAATTCTAAGAAAATTGGGGGAGGCAGAAGTCATCCCTCTAAACATGTCTGAGAAGTTGGAATTAATTAATGAAGTCATTAGGGTTATTAGGTTTCAAATAAACCCTAATTAAGAAAAATCCACTATTCAATAGAATTTTTATTAGATTTCCTCTCAATTATCTTTAAAATGAGACCTCATTTATATTTTTCTAATTTTTCTACTTTTAAATATGAATTTAAGAAGTTTCAATGATCAAGGGATAATTAAATAGCCCTAATTAATTAACTAATCCCGTCGGCACCACATGGGCTGCTGACGTGGTGTGCATTTTCCACATGGTGCAAAGGGATTGGTTATTTAAGTTATCAAATCGAATGTCGTGTTAGCCAACGGTGCTATGCGCTTTCTCCTCAACCGTCTAATCAAGGATCTGACGGCAGGGATCAAACCCATGGATCTAAAGGAAATAATCATCGGATATATGCATTTTAATCAGGATTGTCCATCCAAAACATGGGGGTTGGACGGTCCATGATTGATCCCTGCCCTCGCTTGTGGGAGACGGAGATTGTCTATCCTCCATGGCTTGATCCGAGCTCACTTGAGCTCAGATTTGGCTAGGATTCAACCCACACCATCAAGAAGCAAGGAGAAGAAGATCTAATGGTGGAGGAGATTAAAATTCCCTTCACAAAAGACCAAACAATTTTCAACCTAAGCTCAGTTTTGATTCATACCTTGCCTGAGGCTATCACCGATACTTCCAACCATTGAGGTGGCTTTATCTAGTTGAGAAGAAGCCCTGTTGAAGGTTTGAGGCTTTGAGATGAAGTGGATATTCTAATTGACCAAAGCTTGCTTCAATGGCTTGCAGCTTTGGTCTAAGTCCCTCTTCCTATGGTTTGATTGCTTGGAAAACACATTGGGTGAGCTTGACTTGCCTCCCTGATGGTGTTTGCAAAGTGAATTGGACTTTGGTTGAGAATTGGCTATGTTGAAAATCTCCCTCACCTCCCCTATTTTGGCTTAGGCAAAACTGAGAATGGGAATTTTAATTGAGCTTGAGAATACATGGAAAACTTAGAGAAGCTTGCCTTTGATCCTCTGAGCTCAATCAAATGCAAGGAAGGTGAATTAGAGTCGAATGAGGGGGAGTATATCTCCCCCTACTTGGATTGAACAGTCGTGAGCCTACCATTTTGATCAAATTGCTCTCATTGATTATTTTGGTTGTTATGAGTGCCATGTGATTCAGTTTTGTAGAGGAGTGGGAGTGTGGAGGTTCACATGTGCTAAAATGAGTGTGGGAGGTGATCCATGTGGAAAGAATTGAGTGGATGGGTTGGTTTTGGCCTTAGGTTGCCATTGGGACATGTGCACCACCCTCCTTGGTGTCTAAATGGTCCACTAGGAAACCAAGTGGTCTTGAATAAGATCAAATTCCAAGTGAATTTGATCATAGGTTACCCTTTGACCTAGGGGTAAAATGGTCATTTGGCTTTGATTTTGATTTGGGCATATTTATAATGATTGAAAAATGGGTTGTGCCAATTTTCAATGAATTTGGAGTTTATTTGATATGATTTGGCTCATGTTGACCCATTTAGGTCAAAATGGGTCAACTTGGGTCAAGTTGACCAGTTGGTCAAACTTGATCAAACCAAGGGCTGGGTTAAGTTGATATGACCATTTGAAGTATTTTTGTATCATTGGTTTGGTTCAATTTGATTTATATTTGGTTCATTTGAGTTCACTTATGTCAAATGGGTCAAGTTGACCAATTTGACCCATTATTGTAAGCTTTGGTTTTAGTCAATTTTGACTTGATTAGACCTTTTAGGTCAAGTTGGGTTCATGATCAATTGGTCTAGGTTGGGTCTAGTTGGCAAATTGAGGCTTTGGTCATATTCAACAAGCGATTTAGAATGAACTTGACCCATTGGTTGCAATCAATTTGGCTTAGATCAAGATTTGACATATTTTGACTTTTTAGATCAACTTCGGTCAACTTGGGTCAAGTGGCCAGTTAGGCTAGGTTTGGCTCAAATGATGACTTGGTCATGTTCAATCATTGTTCTTGGGTTGGTCTAAATCAATGGTTTCAATCACTTTGGCCTATGGTAGATTTTGGCTAGTTTAGGTTTCATTTGGGCTAAGTGTTGACTTGGTGAAAGGCTAGGTTTGACTTGGTTTGACCCAATTTGAGTGATTGATCATCTTAATATGATTGTTGCTCACAATGTGAGTCTTAGATGAGCTTAGTTCAATCCGATTTGGGTTGGATTAGAATTTGGCTCTTTTAGGTCACTTTGGGTCAAATGAGACTAAATTAAAATGACTTGATCAAGCTTGATTCAAGTTTGGTTGAACTCATATATGGACTTATGACTGAAATATAAATCCAATTACAAGTGATTTGGAGTCAAATGGGTTTTGATTCATTTGACAATTTCAAGTCAAAAGGGTGAATATGGGTTTGACTTGGGTTAGTTTGATTTTAGTTTGATGATTGAAGTTTGTGATTATATTTGGTTTGTGATTGTAGGATTGATTGTTTGAAGAGAAATCCAAAGGCTTGGATTGATTTGAGTTTGATTTGGCTAAGTTCAAGAATTTAACTTGAAAGGGTAAGGTTGGATTTAGGATTTTGAGTTTTGAATTTGATTTTGGTTGCTTGAATTTATATTTCATTTATATTTATGAATATAAATGAGAATATAAATAGATTATGAGAAAATCTCTTGAGTTTGAGGTGATTTGAATTTGATTTGAGCTAAGCCCACAAGATGAAATCAAAGTGACTTAGGAAAAGATTTTCAATTTTGGATTTAGTTTTGTTATTTGAATTTATATTTCATTATATTTATGAATATAAATGAGAATATAAATGAGTTATGAGAAAATATTTTGATTTTGAAGTGATTTGGATTTGGTCTAGCTAAGCCTATAAGATGGAATCAAAATGGCTTAAGAAAGATTTTGGATTTAGAATTGATCATGGATTGCAATCATTTGGAATTGATTCATGATTTGAATTTTGATTTGGAATTGATTTGAGTTTGAAGCTAAGAAAAATCACTTAAGTTGGAATTGATTTGAGAAAAATCATCTAAGTTAGAATTTGAAGTTGGTTTGAATTTGAAGTTGGTTTGGATTTGAAGTTGGTTTGGATTTGAAGTTGGTTTGGATTTGAAGTTGGTTTGGATTTGAAGTTGGTTTGAATTTGAAGTTGGTTTGGATTTGAAGTTGGTTTTTGGATTTGAAGTTGGTTTGGATTTGAAGTTGGTTTGGATTTGAAGTTGGTTTTGATTTAAAGTTTGACTTGAAAGAAGAGAGTAAGGATTGGCTTTAAGCAATAGGGTAGGCAAGCTTTCCTAACACCCCTAAGGCAAAACCTATTCCTATGGCTAACTCTTCTTAGTCTTTATGGTTAGGTTAAGTGTTCACCTAATCACTAGAAGTTTCTTAAGATTAAGGAACTCTTATTGTCTAAAGGAGTCTTATGTCTAAGATGGAGAAGTTGAAAGCTCACTCCAAAAGTAAGGTCAACAGCAGTACCATTATCAGATATAATTCATCGAGGCACCCCAAACCTATATACGATATGGTTCCTAAAAAAGCTGGAGCACATGCTGAGCTGTGACCTCTCTAAGTGAAATCGCCTCTACACACTTCGAAAAATAGTCGGTGGCAGCTACAATGAATCGATGACCCCTGGAAGAAGGAGGATCAATCCGACCCACTATGTAGATACCCCAACACTTGAACGGCCATGAGGCCAATGTAAGGTGCATAATATTGGATGGGTGTAGGTCCACACCATGTACCTAACATTGGTGGCATCACCTACCTACATCCATGCAGTTTGTGATCATCGACGGTTAGTAGTATCCTAGTCTCTTGATCTTAGCTTTCATCTTCAGACTTTATTAATGCGCTCTGCATAATCCTAAGTGTTCCTCGATCACAATCTTATGGGCTTCGTGTTTGTCCAAATAGTGTAATCACATATGATCGAAGGACCGCTGATACAAGGTGCCATCCACGAGTGCGTATGAAAGTGCTCTATGCTTTACCTGATGGGCTCATGACTTCTCTTAAGGTAGTTTACCATTAGTTAGGTAATCTATGAATGATTTCCTCCAATCCAACTCATCATCCTTTTTGGCAATGGCAACCTCCCCTTCAAGAGAGTACTCTTCGATTAACTCAGTATCAATAAGGGATAAGACTTGTCTATTTTGGACCCTTATCAATATGGACTCATCTTTCGGACATACAAACACCTTGGCAAGCTTAGCCAAAGTATCCGCTATGGCATTCTCCCCTCGAGAGATCTTGTAAATGGTAACCTCTGGGATTTGGGCCAACAACTCTATAGTGTACCTGTGGTAGTGATGAAGCTTATGCTTTAGAACCTTGTAGGACCCAGCAATTTGATTGATGACTAACTAAAAATCCCCAAAGATGTTGATGTTCTGGATGCTTAGAGTAATGGCTAACTCTAGATCTACAATCAAAGCCTCATATTTGGCTTCGTTGTTGGTGCAAGGATTGGACAGGGGATATGAGAATCTCATCACATCACGGTCTAGAGTTTGGAGAACTACTCTTACCCCTACCTTTCCTAAGATAGTAGATTATGGTTCTTCTCCTCTTAAGAGGAAACCGCACCATCAAAGTACATGCCCCTGATGAATGTTAGTATCCCTAAGTTCATGATTTGTTCATCGGAAGATCATCACAAGCAGAGAGTCAAGAGGAAGTGTGTAGCCGCATCCTCATATATGCTGACCTCGTGAACTAAAAATGGCTTGAGATCTCTTTTGACACAGTAGGCGATCCAACCTCTCACAAACTTCATACACTAATGTAGAGAGGATGGAACCGTGTTATTTTCATGTATCCACAGTCTCCCAAGTAAAGCGTTGAAAGATGTATCTGAGTCTATAATGTGAAACTTGGCTTCGATCTTCTAATCATCTATCTCCAAGGGCAACACTATGGAGCCTAAGGCCCTCTCGCCTTGTTCATTGAATCCTCTCAATATCATCCTTTCTTTTTAGAGTTTGGAGATGTCGATCCTCAAGTAGGTGTGGTGTTTATTTTTAGTTGCATGTGCATGTGTGTGTAGGGGGGGACACCATGCAGATCTAAGGATGTACTTATTGAGATGATCTGGTACGATATCAAGGAATAGTGCACTATGATTCTACAATACAAGATTGTAGAAATGCCTAAGAGATGAGAATTTATGCTTGTAGCCCCAAAGGAAAATAACGACCTCATCAGAATCTAGGGAGCTTCAGCGAGGGCCAAAGCACGACATAAATATAAGGCAAAAATGGGTATATTATTTACTTCCATAAGAGAGAGTAAACAATCCAACTGCTAGACTTATAATCACTTAGAGTGGCAACATAACTCTTCTTCATATACTTTAAAACCAATGAGGCAATTCTTATGATGAAAGATGGCTAGGTTGTTTAATATTTAAAAAAGAAGCTAAAGTCTTTAAACCCACTCCCTAGAAAACTAGAGCACGAGTGGTATGAATAATGACTTAGTCTAATGCAAATCTTATCAAGTTTTATTTGATTTTTGACTCTTTATTTTGACATAGGATATAGTATCTTTATATGCCTAAATGCATGATGAAGTTGATTATGGGCCAAATCAAAAGAGAAAGAGGTGTTTTTCCATCATAGGCTCTCAAAAGTTAATCCCATTTTATCTAGCAAAGATGGTAGCCCTCTCTTAAAAAGAGTGAAATAAGATGATATTTATGATGTTAAACATACAACATCCAGCTAAGGGGTTGTTAAATATTTTATTATCTTGATTTAATGCCTAAGCTTTATGTGAGGTTATGAGTTGTTTTAGAAGTTTAGTTATTAGTTATTAATTAGGGTAGAAAATTTATTTTTATCTTAAGAGCCTAATCGCATCCAGGTCATGCAATAATCACCAATCATAAATAAACTATGAAGAGACATGCTTTTTCTAATGCATAAGTTAAAGAGATCATCAAACAATTTATATATCTAACGTAAAATAATAAGAGGCCATTGGTATCGCATAGATAACCCAAAAAAAAAAAATGATACCCTTATACTCATATAATGAAAGAATAATTATAATTTAATTACAATAAATGAATAGGAGCTATGGGGATCTTCAAATCTTCAAAGCTCCTTCTTCTTCATTTCTTTCTTCCATTTGGTTTGGCAAGCTCCATAGGATCACATGGTACATAAGACTTGGTCTTGTAACCAATATTTATTCTAAGCCCCCATAGCACTAATCCTAATTCCTAATGCAAAATTATATTAAAAATAGAAAAGTAAATCTAACTACATCTACAAAATAACTAAACACACCATATATAACCTAAGCAATTATATAAATAATTTGGACTTAGCACCATGCACATGGGTAACCAAGTCCACTCCCTAATGTAGATTATGTTTAGGGGTTAAGCAACCTGCACAACAAAATATTTATATTTATTTTAAACACCCCTTAAGTATAATCTCCTGTTGAAAATATGATTAGGCTAGTCACGGGCTAACATCCAATATACGCGCATACACCATAACATTTAGTCTACAATATTTCATCACAAAATAAAATATACGTCAAACCATACACCGCCCTAACATAAAGCTAGAAATGGTGACTTAATTTATTGTGTATGTTAAGGCTTGTGTGGTATGTCCTAGCTAGGCTTTCGAGTTAAGATTCCCTAAGTATGAAATACATTTAATCATAAAGGGTGGTTTCAATTTTTAATTGGTTTAATTGATTTGTAAATTTTACTTAATGTTTTCTTTGTTTCATTTAACCTACACAAAAAAAACTAAGTGTTATGAAGAGAAAGAAAGAGAGAATCACTCTCATTTATCCCTACCTTAAGTCACATCTAAAGTAAATTAATTAATCAATTCCCTTTAGTGAATGGCTTATTACATGTTTTAATTAATCCTAAGTTTAGGTTCACTTTAAATAAACTCATTCAATAAGAAAGGCATCTTAAGGTTAGTTAGAATGAATTACTATCACATACCACATATTTATTCTTTTTCCTTCGATCATGTATATCATGCATATGATTAGAGCCTAAGCATAGCTATGCATGCAACTTGTATCTTAGCACACTTAAATGATGAATGTGAGTGAATATATTTGGAATTGATATTTCATTTGGTTGAATGATTTGTCATATTAATTTAAAGCTCCATCTAGATTCTTATGCAAAGCATAAGGAAAGAACCTTAAATCACATGACTACTCAACTCAACCAACTAAACAAAGTGTGAATGCATGCCTATTTTAATAGAAAAAGAAGGTTTTCATTCATTAGCTAAGTACACATCCACATGTATAAAAGTTTTAAGTGAGTACATCGCATTGTTCTACACCAAGGGAACGAGGTAGGAACCTCCTTGAGGCTACTTAAAGCCGTGTGTTCCTAGAATGTCCAGACTAATATACCACTATTCTTAGATACATATGAATGTATAGATAACTACAAGAATAGAAAACCATGAAAAAATTATATTTTTGATTTGATTAATTTATTTTGTGTAAATGAATTAAATCTCTATATAAATTCTAATGTCCAAATGCATAATAATGAAATCAAGAAGGCACATAGCCATTATTCTACACCAAGGGAATGAGGTAGGAACCTCTTTAGGGCTACTTAAAGCCGCACGTCCCTGGGATATCCAGACTAATATACCACTAACATTCTTACTTATGAAAATCAACAAATGAATGAAAGGAAGAGACTTGATTTCATACACTAGATTTATTTTTACTTGTATTTTCTATGCATATATATAACTAAATTTATAACATATATGTATATTGTTCATTTATAAACTTTTGAAAATATATTTCGGATTTAATAGTGATACTAGCCACACATATTTTTAATTTAAATCAATACATGCAATTTACATAAAGAAATCATTTTATTTAATTAATTTTAAAAGAGATGGATGCATGAATCATATGTCATATAACATTTAACATGATAAGAGGAAATAAAACAACACAAGCATGTGATTTTATTCAAATCAACTAAATCCTAAGGACAATCAAACTAAATAAGATTATTTAAAATAAACCAAGGTTCTTTAATGTCATTTCATTTTCATGTTTGATTTGATTTAAGAAAAGTGAAGGAGGTTTTCTAATCCTAATCTCATTCCTTATGTGTGAGTTAATTTGGTTTAATGAATAATAATTAGGTTGATTCTATGTCTTAATTAGGTTAGGGTATGAATTAAGTCAATTAATTAAACCTTACCTTCATCACCTTTAAGTTAATTAACTAATTAATAATGAGCTAATATGATAAGCAACCACTTGAAAAGTAAATTTGCAATGCTACTAAGAAATAAAAGGGGCCTAATGCAATTAGCTCATGATTAATAGTTAATTAAGTTCAAGGGATCTCACTTAACTACTCTTATGATTTTCTCACACATGTGAGTTAACCATAATTTCATTAGCTCTCTCTTTAGGTTATTGAACACCCAAAGAGCTACCCATGATGGATTAAAGGTGAAAAGATGTGAAGTGGATTTTAGATTGAGTTAATTAAGCTCATTAACCCATTTGGTTAAACATTAGACATTTTCAATTGATGAAATTAACTTAAGGAAAGAGATCAAAAAAAGGCCTTACTCTCAATCCCTAAGTCCCATATTTGATTATTTTGGCTCCGATTTTATCTTGGAGATTAATTAATTAATTAAGCACTTAATTACCTTATTAATCATTAATCAAATTCCAAAAAGTGAAGGAAAACTTAGGAAATGAATTAGGAAAAATATCCCAATCACATTCCTTAAGCTCCCTTATTATTCAACAGAGTTAATTTGGCTTAAATGATTAATTAAGCCACTATTTACTAATTAATTACCACTAATTAAATTAATAAAGTGATTAAGGCTTAATCAATAGATTTTTCTAATTAAGCAACCAATAAAATTCCAAAAAAAATAGGGGAGGCAGAGGTCATCCCCTAAACATCTTCAAAAAATTTGAGATTAATTGGGTGATTAATTAAGCAGTGATTAAGTTAATTAGATTTTTAATTAAATATTAATTAAGCTAAAACACTATTCAAAATTAATTAATAATAATTTTCATAGATTTGACTCTAAAATATCTTTAAAATGAGCCTAAGTTTGTATTTTTTGGATTTTTTTAAAGATTAGTTATGAATTTAGGAAGTTTCAGGCTTAAAAATTGATTAATTAGGCCTAATTAAAGCCTTAATCCCATCAGACCACATGGAGGGTAACAAGACTTGCTTTCCATGTGATGCATGGGATTGGATATTTAAGTTATCACATCCAAAGGTTGACTCAGATGGCAGTGGGTGCACTAACTCTGTGGACCATCCGATCTAAGATCAGATGGCCGCAATTAGATCCACGGTTTAAGAAAAGAATCAAGGGATCTAATGTGGGATCTAATGTGGGATCTAATCAGAGCCTTTCATTCCAGTCACGTAGAATGGATGGCTCATGATCTATCCTACTCATGAGCAGTGAAAGACGGATGTCATCCATCTTTCCCCATTCGATCCGAGCTCACCCGAGCTCAGATTTACTCCAAATTCATCTCACACCTTTAAGGAGGAGGGGAGGCCCACACATCCAACAGCTAAAAACACATGTCGTGCAAATTTACTTCACAAAAGCCCAAGTGATTTTTTTCCATACAAGGCTCGTGTATTTCACCGATGGTGGTGGGTTGATGGAGGCAGTTTGAGGCCTGGAGAAGAAGCTTTGAGCTTGATTTGGTGTAGGTTTCTACCAAGGCCAAACTCCTCCTATTTGGCAATCAGTCTTGGTCAAACTTTTATCTCTGATGCTCGGGAAGGCTTGGGAGTGCTTCAGTTGGCTTCGACGGAGTACAAGAATGGTATGGGTGCAAGGAATTAAAGTTTGATCTAGTCGAGGGGAAGTATTGATCGAAAGAGTGATGTCCTATTTTGGCTTTGCTCAGGGAGGAGGAATGACAATTGAAGAAGGCTTGGGATGCTCTAGAAGCTCGAGGGATTTCAAAATGGCCTGGACTCACACAAAGCATTCATTGAATCCCACAATAGGGGTCTACCCTCAATTGCCCATGATGGACTGGACGGATTAATCCCACAAAAATTCATCACACCATCAAGTCGTGAGTGGTCGTTGTCCCACATGGCATGCCATGAGTGGATGAAGTGGTGGCAGGAGTCTCAAGGCTTAATGTGGGGAGATTATGTGGGATTGATCTTCCTTGCATCCATTGACCACATGAGGGGAATGGCTTCCTTGGTTCCTGAGATGCTTAGATGGCTTAGGCTGGAAGCTTAGGTTGGGCTAGGAAGCTTAGGCTTGCCTCATTTGGCCGTGGTCGGTATGGGGAGGAAAAGTGGACTTTGCCACTTATGGCAAGAATCTAATGCAAAGGAGGTCTCCTTTGGTTAATCTGGGGATGGGTCCCACATAGATTTGGGTTGGCTTGGGGCTGACCTAGGGTTCATTTGGGTTGGTTAGATCAGCCACAAAGGTTTTAAAAGGTGGTTTTGGGTGATTTGGCTTCATATGGTCAAATAGGCTCATTTGGGTTAGGTTGGGTTGGGTTGACCTATTGATCAAATTGGTCAAACCAAGGGTTAGGCTCATATGATGATTTAAGATGTTTTAGTTCAATTGGTTTTGATTAATTTGGCTTAGGTTTGAATCTGACTCATTTGGATTCAAAAGAGTCAAATGGGTCAAGTTGACCAATTTGACCAATTTGACCAAATTGGGTTAGGTAGGTGTTGAGTGAAGCTCATTGGTTGATTGAAAGTAATTGTAGGCTTTGGTTTGGTTTAATTTGAATTTAATTTCAATTTTGGCCAATTTGATCCTTTAGGTTAATTTGGGCTAGGTCGGGTCAAGTTGGCTAATTGGTCAAATTGGGTCTAATCATGGCTTTGGTCAAGTTCAATAAGTGATTATGAGTAGGTTTGAGTTAATGGTTTCAATCAATTTTGTATATGGTATATTTTGGCTAGTTTGGGTTTCAGTTGGATTAAGTGTTGACTTAGTCAAAGGGCTAGGTTGACTTGGTTTGACCAAATTAAAGAAAGTTGATTAACCTAAGATGATTGTTGATCATGATATGGGATTTGGATGGGCTTAGTTCAATGCAATTTGGGCTGAATTAGAACTTGGCTCAAAAAGGTCTTTCAGGTCACTTTGGGTTAAGTAGACCTAAATGGGTCAATTAGTTTGATCATGGTTTGATTCAAGTTTAATTGAACTCATATATAGACTTAGGATGGAAATATAAATCCAATTACAAGTGGTTTGGAGTCAAATGGATTTTGTTTCATATGACAATTTCAAGTCAAAAGGGGGTCAACATAGGTTTGACTTAGGTTTGGTTTGGTAATTATGGTTTGTGTTATATTTGGAATAATGATTGAAAGAGTGATTAAATCATGAAGAAATTCATGGGTGTGGGTGAAAATATATTTGCTCCTTCATCTATCACCTTCTTGGAAAAAAGGAATAAATGAAAATAAGAATATATGCCTTGTCAGGACACCACGTAGATCCGTAGATATTCTTCTTAGGGTGATCAGGTATGATATTGAGGAGAGGTGTACTATCTCTAAAGATAAAAGTCACCACCTTACAATGGACCTAATTACCCAAATAAGGACTCCTAAGGACTATGGGTCTTCGTCTGTACCAGAGATTCTTCCCCTACTTTACATTAAAAAGTAAAGCAGGGTTTATTTTAAACTAGGTTCATTATGTTCCCTATGGAGGCAAGCCCCTATAGTTAATTACATCCTAAGGAATGAGATTTCTTAGAAATACTCTCGATTAAGGTAAATGATCATTGTCTTCAAAGATTTCAAAGATAGGACTATCAATTAATTAGTTTAATTTTAGAAGATCAAACAGGATTGATAAAAAAGGAGGGAGTTCTTTTTAGAGCCAAAGGAAGATAAGTAGGGGATTCTTTTGATACTAGGAAGCCTAGTAAGCATTCCAAACTATCATATGGTTGGGTTTTATATTTTTAAAGTTGAATTGATTTATTTATTTGAGTTAAATTTTCATTAGAAATCTAGGGCTTACAATTCCATAATACAAGGTTGTGGAAAGTGCATAAGAGGTGAGGATTTATGCTTGTGGCTCGCAAAGGGGAGAAGCAACCTCAGAACCTAAATCTAGGAGAGCTTTGGTGAGGCCAAACCACAACATAAATCTAAAGGCAAAATGGCATATATGGTTTACCTCAGAAGAGAGGATAAACCACACCGATTGGACTTACAACGCCTGAGTGCAACTATCTCCACCTACAATTTTAAATTCATGTAGGCAAGTCATATGCTTTTTGCAAGATGGCAGGGTTGTTATTTATTTAGAATGATACTAAGTCCTTAAACACACTACATAAGAGACTAGATCATGTAGGACATGATTAATGACTTTAAGTCTAATGCAAATTTTTCATATATTCTATTTTTCATTTTGGACAATTCATTTGACTCAGGCCATAGGATTTATATGCCTAATGCATGAGTAATTAGATTATGGGCCAAAATCAGCTAGAAAGGAGTTGTATTTCCACCATGGCTCTCAAAGGTCAAGCTAAGTTCCCTGGCATGGGTGGAAGCCCTCCAAATCAAAAGTGAAATAATATGCTTTTTATGCTTGATGTGAGAAAGAAATTACAACATCCAACTAAGGGGTTGCTAATTATTTTATCTTATTTTTATAACCTAGGCTTTAAGTGAGGTTATGAGTTGTTAATTTTTAGTTTTGAGTTGATTAATTTGGTAAAAAATTTATTTTTTCTTAAGAGCCTAATCGTCATCCAGGCCATACATCAAGGTAAGGAAGAAACTAGGAAAACATGTCATCTTAATGCACAAGCTAAAAAAACATCAATCAATTTATAAAGCTAGAACAAAAGAATAAGAGGCCATTTATGATCGGACTCCACCACACAAACCCAAAAATAAATTGGGTAGTCGAGCTCTACCCTTATAGAACCCATATTATAAATGAATTAAATACAATCAAGCAAGAAAATTCATGTTATTGGGGTCTACATTCTTCTTTCTTCTTTCTTCTTTTTCTTCTTTCTTTCTTTTCTTCTTTTAGTTCCTTCTTTTGGATGGTTGGAATGTAGATGCTCCAAAGGTTCACATGGTACATAAAATGTAATCTTATGACCAATGTTCATCTTAATCCCCATAACAATCATCCAAAATCCTAATTGCAAAATTGCATGAAAGGGAAAAATAAATCTAACTAGCCTATTGGATTATGCTTAGGGGTATAAGCAACCTACACTACAAAGTAATTATATTTTTATTACAGTGCCTCTTTAGCACAATCCCTTACAGAAGATAATGATTAGACTAAGATCATCCTACAATTCAGTCTACGCACATATACTCTAATATCCAGACTAAAACATCACATCACAAAATAAAAGCAAACATCAAACCATGCACCAACACAGGACCAGAAGTGGTGACTTAGGCTAATGTGTGTGCTATTTAAGATTTGTGTGGTATGCTTAGCTAGGCTTTAAGGTTTAGGTTTTCTAAGTGTGAAGAGTTCAACTTGGAGGATGGTTTCAATTTAAGTTATTTAGTTGATTTGAGTTAATTTTATTTGATGTTTTTGTCTGGTTTGAATGAACCTACTTAATTACTAAGTTGTAAAGAGAGGGAAAAGAGAAGAGAACTTCTCTTTCCTTCCCTACCTTAAGTAATTTCTAAGGTAGATTCATCATTGATTTTTGTTTAGTGAATATTTTATTATGTGTTTTAATTAATCTTAAGGTTTGATTTTCCTAAACAAATCTATTCAGAAAGAAAGGCATTTTTAAGATTAAGTAAAATGAATTACTATCACAAAACACACAACACTTTATTTCTTTCCAACATGTGTAACATGCACATGGATGAATCCTAAGCATATCTATACATGCTATGCAAGTATTTAGCACACCTTAATGATGAATGCTAAGAGAATTTGCTTAAGAAAATTTGGAATATTTCATGTATGCATAATTTTGTTAAGTAGAAGAGAGTAATTCTTTTATCCATTTTCATATGCACACTTACAAGTATAAAATACATAAGTGAGTGCAACAATATTATTAGCACCAGAGGTGTAAGATACAATATCTACTTAGGGCTACTTAAAGCCTCGTAACCCTAGGATTTTCCAGACTAATATATGACTTTTCTTAAATACATGTGCATGTACAAAAAGAAATGCATAGACAGAGAATCATGCAAATGGTTTATATTTATTTATTTGATTTGGTTATTTATTTTATATATGTGATGTGGAGTTCCTTCTTAAGTCATGACATAGGAGTGTATAGGAATGGATCTGAGCAAGTGTTATGTCCTTTTCAAATGGACTATACACTTTGCAAATCCTACACAATCCTATGTTAAGAAAGAGAGAGAAAGTTACATAACACATTTTATACTATTCACATGCAAGCTCATAAGTAATTGTAAATAACATACTTTTCATTTGTAATGTTTGATTTATAAGTTTGAAAATAACTTTGGATTTAGTAGTGATAATAGCCATTCATATTCTTACTTTAGCCAAAAACATACAATTTAACTTAAAGGAAATACTTTATTTTAATTTTATTTTTCAAAAGACATGAATGCATGATTTTCATATGACATACACATTTAGCATGCAAGGAAAGAAATAAAATGATGTAAGCATTCAATTCATTCACCTTAATCAATTCCTAAAGACAATCTTATAGAATAAGATTATTTAAAGTGAATCAAATTTGGTTTAAGGAATTTTTTTAATTTTGTTTTGAGTTTGATTTGAATTTAGGAGATGTTAGATGGTTTGCTGGTCCTAATCCATTCCGACATGTGTATGTTATTTTAGTTTAATTTTTAGATGATTAGATCAATTTTAATGCTTTGGTTAGGTTAAGGTGTACAATAAGTTCATTAATTACCCCTTACCTACACCACTTTAACATATTTAATCAAATAATTATGAGCCAATGTATGACAAAAAATCACAAGGAATTTAAATCAGTAATGCATCCTTGTAAAGGAAGGTACCTAATGCAATTGGCTAATAATTAATGATTAATTAAGCTAAAGGGTTTAATTTAAGTACTTTCATAACCTTTCCCACACATGTGGGTTAGGTATGATTTCCTTAAGCTACTTAGGTTATTAAACACCTAAGAATCTACCCAAGAAGGAAGGATTAAGTTCTGGATGATTTGATTTTAAAGCTTTGATTAATTAAGCCATTTAATAAAGTAATTAAATCATTTAATTAATTTGCACCTTAAATAGGTTCTCATCCAAATGAAATAAACTTAGGGAAAAAGATATAAGAAAGAACTCCTAATCTCATTCCCTAAGTACATTCACTATTTTAAGGTGTTTAGCAAATTTAATTAATGAATTTATCATCATTTAAAAATTCAATTAATTATTTAATTGATTAAGAGGGTAATTAGGAATGAATCAAGCAATTCCTTAATTAAATCATTAATAAATTCCAAGAAAATTAGGGGAGGAAGAACTCATCCCATTAAATGCACATGAGAAGTTTAGAATTAATTAGTGGGATAATTAGAGAGTAATTAATATAATTACATTTCTAATAAAACCCAAATTTAGAAAATATCACTATTCAAAATCAATTGAATTTAATTTTAGATTATTCCCCTTTGAATTATCTTCACAATGCATTTTATTTTGTATTTTTTATTTTTCTACATTTAGTTATGAATATTTGAAGATTCAATGATTAATAATTAATTAAAACCCCTAATTATTAATTAATCTCGTTGGCGCCACTTACCCTTGATGCAGCGCGCGCTTTTGACGTGGTGTGATGGGATTGGTTATTTAAGTTATCACATCTAGCATAAAATGATATTACATGCTTTCTCTCTCATTTGTCGATCAAAGATCAACGGTCATGATCAAGTCCCAAAATGCAAGGATGGACGGTCCATGATCAATCATTAAGCTCACCTATGGGAGAGGGCATTCATCCATTCCTTAGGGCATGATCCGAGCTCGATTAAGCTCAAACTCAACCCACACCATCATTATGTAAGGGAATGAAGATCTAATAGTCAAATTCACATGAGGTGAAAACTTCTTTCACAAAGGACCAAACATTTTCTATTCTAGGCTCAGTTTGAAGGCATACCTCACTGAAGGCTATCACCGACACTCCCAACCATCGAGGTAGCTTCATCTAGTAGAGACAAAGCCCTGTTGAAGGTTTGAGGGGTTGAGGGTGAGTAGATCTCCCTATTGACCAAAGTGCTCCTTCTAGGCTTGTGGCTTTGGTCTAGACCCTTCTTCCCATGGCTTTAACACTTGGGAAACACCTTGGGAAAACTCGATTGAGTCCTCTGAAGGTGCTTGAAGAAGGAATTGAGCTATGGTGGTGAATTTCGCAAAGTGGATTTTCTCCCTACCTCCCTATTTTCATCTTGAAGAAATCGAGAATGGAGAAATGGGAAATGCTTGAAAGAGCTTGGAGGGAGCTTACCTTAGGTCTCTCTCTCAATCGAGCATGAATAAATGCAATTCAGTGAAATGAGGGGAGTATATCTCCCCCTAGAAGGATCAGATGGCTGAGAGCCTCCCTTCCATTTTGGATCAATTGATCAGATGCAATGGGTTTGTTAGGTCATTTTAGCTTGCACATAGTTCGATTTTGGCAGAGGAAGGTAGTTGAGAAGTTCTGTGCTGATTTAGAGTGTGGGAGTGATCCCATGAGCTTAAAATGAGAGGAGTGGTGTTTAGTTTGGCTGATGCAAACCCATTGGGTCAAGTGCGCCTCTTTAACTAGTGTCCATGGAGTCTACTAAGAGGGTGCCTAGTGGCCATGAAGAGGATTTGACCAAATTCCAAGTGAATTTGGCCAAGAATTACCCTTTGACCTAAAGGTAAAATGGTCATTTGGTTTTTATTTTAGTTTTAATATGTTTGGTATGATTGAAAAATAGGTTGGGCCAAGATTCAATGAATTTGGAATTGATTTGATATAATTTGGCTCATGTTGACCCATTTAGGTCAAAATCGGTTGACTTGGGGTCAAGTTGAGCAATTAGTCAAATTGGGCCAAACCAAGGGTTGGATTAAGTTTATATAACTATTTGAAATGTGTTGGCATCATTGGTTTGGTTCAATTTTATTTTTATTTGGATTTGGTTCATTTGATTTCATTTAGATCAAATGGGTGAAGTTGACCAATTTGAGCCATTTGACCTAATTGGGTTAGGTCATGGGTTTGGTTTAGGTTTGGTTGGTCATTTGAAATATTTTGCAAGCTTTAGTTTCAATCAATTTTGGTTTAATTTTATTTTAGCTCAATTTGACCTCTTGGGTCAAGTTGGGTTTATGGTCAATTGGGCTAGGTTGGGTCTAATTGGCCAATTGAGGCTTTTGTCAAGTTCAATAAGTGGTTTAGAATGAATTTGACCCATTAGTTGTAATCAATTTGGCTTAGATCAAGATTTGACATATTTTAACTTTTTAGGTCAAGTTGGTCAAGTGGCCAATTGGGCTAGGTTAGGCTCAAATGATGACTTGGTCAAGTTCAAACATTTATCATGAAGTGATTTTGATCAATGGTTTCAATCAATTTGGCCTATGGTGGATTTTGGCTAGTTTAGGTTTCATTTTGGCTAAGTGTTGACTTGGTCAAACCTTAAGTTTGACTTGGTTTGACCCAATTTGAGTGATTGATCATCTTATTATGATTGTTGCTCATAATGGGAGGCTTAGGTGGGCTTAGTTCAATCCAATTTGGTTGGGATTAGAATTTGGCTCATAAGGGGTACTTTAGGTTACTTTGGGTCAAGTGAGCCTAAGTGAGTCAATTGACTAGATCAAGGCTTGATTCAAGTTTGGTTGAACTCACATATGGACTTATGATCGAAATATAAATCCATTTGCAAGAGATTTAGAGTCAAATGGGTTTTGATTCATTTGACATTTTCAAGTTTAAAGGGTGAACATGAGTTTGACTTGGGTTTAATTTTTGAATTTAGTTTTGGTTTGAGGATAGAAGTTTATGTTTATATTTGGATTCATGATTGAAATATTGATTGAATCATGAAGGAAAATGAAGGGGTTGGCTTGATTTGAGTTTGATTTGGCTAAGTTCAAGAATTTGACTTGAAAGGCCTAGGTTGAATTTTGATTAGATTTGGATTTGAGTTTTGAATTTGGTTTTGGGTATTTGAATTTCTATTTCATTTATATTTGTGAATATAAATGAGAATATAAATGGATTATGAGAAAATTTCTAGAATGTGAATTAATTTGGATATGATTTGAGCTAAGTCTATAAGAGGAAATCAAAGGGCTTAGGAAAAATTTTGGGTTTGATCATAGATTTCAATCATTTGGAATTGATTCATGATTTGAGAAAATTCATTGAATTGATTCAAGGTTTAATCTGAAATTAAAGTTGATATGAGTTTGGAGTTTGACTTGAAAGAAGGAAGTGAGGATTTGGTTCAAGCTATAGGGTAAGAAAATTTTCCTAACACCACTAAGGCATGAACTTATTCCTAAGGCTAAACCTTCTAAGTCTCTAAAGTTAGGTTGAGTGTTCACCTAATCACTAGAAGTTTCTTAAGACTAAGGAACTCTTAGTGTCTAAGAGGAGTCCTATGTCTAAGATGGAGGAGTTGAGAGCTCATTCTAAAAATGAGGTCAAGAATGGGCTTTGAGTTGATTTGAATATCATTTAGCCAAGTTCAAGAATTCGGCTAAAAAGACTAAAATTGGACATTTAATTTGATTTGGGTTTGGTTTTATCCATTTGTACATATATTTCATATATATTTATGAATATAAATGAAGATATAAATAGTTTATGAGAAAATCACTTGAGTTTGGAGTGATTTGAAAGTAAATTTCACCAATTTGAGGGATGTAGGTCAAAAGGGCTTAAGCTGACAAATGATTTGGTTTTATTTAGTTTGATTTGATTTGAACTATTTAAATTTAGAACTCATTTATATTTGTAAATAAAAATAAAGGAATGATTGATTTATAGATAAATCAACCAAATTTGATTTGGTTTAAAGGAGGTTTTGGCTAAGCATATGAAGGTGGTTCATATGGCTTAGGAAGGAATTTTGGAGTTTGAATTCAATCATGGGGTTTCAATCATTTGATTTGGGGTTGGATTTGATTTATGGTTGGATTTGAATTTGAGGTTTTATATGGAAGAAGGAATCATGGAATGGGTTTAAAGCTATAGGGTAGGCAAGTCTTCCTAAATCCCTAAGGCATAACTTATTCTTATGGCTTACTCTTCTAAGTCTCTAGGCCTAGGTTAAGTGTTCACCTAATCACTAGAAGAATCTTAAGACTAAGGAACTCTTGGTATCTACAAGAGTCTTAGATCTATGATGAGGAAGTTGAGAGCTCACTCCCAAAAGTGAGGTCAACAATAGGCGCCCAATATGTGTGGTGTATCTAACTAAGTGCATCACACATATTGGTGTTGACTGAGTCAATCAATAATGCCCAAAGGATTGCAACCACTAATAGAAACAATCTACCCCTAAACCTGAGGTGTAGATAGAATCAAGATTTTAGCATAATGCAACTCAACTCATGCCAAGGGCATAAGAGAGGGAGGAAGGATCCACTGAGGGATCAAGCATGTGATCCTTCCACTAGAGAAGTAGGTTCAGGTTATCCATAGAGGATAAAAGTTTAGTTTGATAATGATTCAGGAAGTAAAGATCCTCTAGGGATGAGTGCATTAACTTTCCACTAGGGAAGTAGGTTCGGATCATTCACTATGGATAGGAATTTAACTAGGTTTGATTTTGTGAGAACTCCACTGAGGAGAGGATATGATTTAGTTTTGAAGGCACATATGCTAGAGATATGATCTTGAATCTACTATGGATAAGGTAGATTCAATATATTGATTGAATTGAACTCCACTGGAGGGAGAAAGGTAAATCGGATGAAATGGACCCTATCAGTGTGCGATTGATCTACTAAGAAAGGGCTAATATCAGCCTAGTCCTATCTTAGATTTACAAATCCAAAGGGATAGTCTACCGCCCATTAGGTGGAGCTATCCAACCTAAGGGATGCCTTCCAGTGTGTAGTGATCAAGTCAGGAAGAAAGCTTGTAGACTTACAACTTCCTGAATAAGAAACCACTAGTGTTATCAGTTGATAGCACAACAAATCGAACCTGACCTAAAGTGACTATTTGAACGAATGCCGTTGTGGACTCACATCGACTCAAGAATAGTCAGAATCAATTTGATTTAAATTTTAAGATGGACCCTGTCAGTGTGCGATGGATCTACTAAGAAGGAGCTAATATCAGCTTAGTCATATCTTAGATTTACCAATCCAAATTGATAGTCTACCAGCTGTGAGGTAGGGCTAACCAACCTAAGGGGTGCCTTGCAATGGTCAACTTAGGAAGAAAGCTTGTAGACTTACAACTTCTTGAAGAAGGAACCACTAGGGTGATCAGTTGATAGCACAACAAATCAAACCCGGCCTAAGATGACTATTTGAGCGAATGGCGCTATGGACTCACATCGACTAAAGGATAGTCAGAATCAATTTGATTTAAATTTTAAGATGGACCCTACCATTGTGCGATGGATCCACTAAGAAGGGGCTAATATCAGCCTAGATTTACCAATCCAAGGGGATAGTCTACCTTCCATGAGGTAGAGCTAACCAACCTAAGGGGTGCCTTTCAGTGTATAATGGTCAAGTTAGGAAGTAAGCTTGTAGACTCACACCTTTCTTAACAAGGAACCACTGGGGTGATTAGTTGATAGCACAATAAATCGAACCTGACCTAAGCCCCATCAGTGAGATCATGGGAAAAATGCAATAGATTTATATACTGGGTGACTCGTTGGTGGCACAACAAGTCAAACCCAACCTAAGGATGACTACTGATAGAGTGCCGACCCGGAGACTTATCTCAACTCAAAAGTAGTCAGGCGATTCCTAAAGGGATTGTTGATACTGTCCTAAAGATAGGATGCATGCTTGGGAAAAAGTACTGCTGAGGGTTTTCCTCCTAATCCACAAGTGAATATATATGTATATATATATTTATGTTTGCATGGACCCTATTGGTGTGCAAGGGACCACACTAAGAAGGAGCTCATATCAGCCTAGTCCTATCTCAAACTTACTGGACTAAAGGAGAATCTGCATATTCATGAGATAAATTCTCCAACCATAAGGATGGCTACTAGGAAAGGGGGAATATCTAATACAAGAGTAACTAGCGTAGTGTCTAAATGGGGTCGCTAAGGATGTGATCCAAATAGAGTGCCCACAAGGGAGGTGCCACTAGGGGTGTTATCCAGAACCTTGTAAAAGAAAGCATGTGGGTATTTGATGGCTACAAGAAGAAAGTGTAACCTATCCAAGAGTGGTGTATCCACCGGGGTCATAATCGATATATAACCAACCAACCTAAGGTGCCCGCACAATCAAAAGAAAGAAGTGTAGTCTTACATCTCTCTAAAGTATAATTGATTATCGAGATAGTCTATCTTCAGCTCGACAGGTGCTATCCAACCTAGGGTGGCTACCAAGTGGAGAGTCTCGTGTAAGGGCTAAACCCAGACTTGAAGTAGTCAGAAGGAAAGGAGCCACTAGGGGACTTACCCTAATCCTCAAATATACTCGACCAGGTTAGTTCACGATGGCTAGTTTAAGAAAAAGGTGTAGCAGACTTACATCATCTCAAATGAAGTCATCATGAGGTAGCTTACCGGCTATGCAGTAAGGCCTACCATGCTAACAAGGTGCTCATCGGTGTGCAGCAATCAAATCAAGAAAGAAAGCATAACAAACTTACATCTTCCTGAGCAAGGGATCACTGGGGTGACACACTAGCAAGGTAGCATGTTAGCCCGACCTAGAGCAGCTAATAAATGAGTGCCACAGGGGGCTTATTTCCACATCAAGATAGCCCAAGACAAAATATATGTGTTTGTGTGGTTGTCATATATACTCAACCAAGTTAGTTCATGATGGCTAGTTTAAGAAGAAAGCGTAGTAGACTTACATCCTCTTAAATGAAGCCAACATAAGGGTAGCTTACCGGCTGTGCGGTGAGGCCTACCAAACTAATAAGGTGCTTATCGATGTACACTAATCAAATCAGGAAAGAAGGCATAGCAAACTTACATCTTCCTGAACAAGGGACTACTGGGGTGATACACTAGTAAGGTAGTACGTCAGCCCGACATAGAGCAGCTAATGAGTGAGTGCCATAAGGGTCTTGCTCCCATTTCAAGATAGCCTGAAATAGAAAATATGCATGTGTGTTTGTGTTGTGAAAGAAGGGATAGGATACTGCTTGGGTTCTCTTACACCTACCCTAAACTCATCGTGGTGGATTCACAAGCAAAGATATTTCTAAACAACTTTGAAGAGTTGGAATTTTAGATGATAGAAATTTTATTCATTGTTATTTTAAAATAAGATTTATGCATAATATTTCTTTAGGTAAAGCCCGTTGATTGGAAGCATAGGGCGCTCTCTCTTACTATTCATAAGCTCATAGGATCCTCCTTGGTAGTCTTTTCTATGGCGTAAGGGTCTTCCCAAGTGGATTCAAACTTGCCTCCCATCTTTCGATGGGCAACAATTAGTCTCCTTCGAATTAAAATAAGCTCTCCTACTTGAATAGCTCTAAGGCGGACCAACTTATTTTGAGCTTGAATCATTTTGACTTTATATAACTCGAGGTTTCGGCATGCCCGGAGGTGTCTCTCCTCCAAACCTTTGAGCTCTTCTAACCACAACTTGGTGTTCTGCTCCATTATGATTTTCCCACGTACAGCTACCCTTAATGATGGGAGTTGGACTTCTAAAGGTAGAACTACTTCAAACCCATACACTAAAAAGAAGGGTAGATTAAGTTGGAGTTCTGCATGTGGTGTGGTGAGCCCACAAGGCTTCAACTAACTACTCATAACGCTGTCACTTGTTGTCATCGAGTGTCTTCTTTAATATCTGAATGAGAGTTTTGTTGAAGGCTTCTGCTAAACCATTTTCCCTCGGGTAATAGATGGTAGAATATCACCAATCTATGATGTGTCTCTGGGCAAAGTTGTTGATTTTAGTACTTTTAAATGTAGTACCATTATAGGATATAATTCATTGAGGCACCCCCGAACATATATACGATATGGTTCTTGAGAAACTTGAGCACATACTAAGCTATGAACTCTCTGAGTGGGATCACCTCCGCCCACATGGAAAAGTAGTCGGTGGCAGCTAGAATGAATCGGTGACCCTTGGAAGAAGGAGGATCTTTCGGGCTCACTATGTCAGTACCCCAACACTCAAATGGCCATGAGGCCACTATAGGATTTAAAATATTGGGTGGTTGGTGTAGGACCACACCATGCACTTGACATTTGTGGTATCTTGTAGCTATATCCATGTAGTGGTCATTGAAGGCTAGTAGTATCCTAGTCTCTTGATCTTGGCTTTTATCAGACCAGACTGATGAGCTCCGCATGAACCTGAGTGTACCTCAGTCACAATCTTACGGGCTTCATGTTTATCTAAACAATATAACCACATATGATCTAAGGACCACCGGTAAAGGGTTCCATCCACAAGAACATATGAGAGAGCTCTCTACTTCACCTGATGTGCTAGTGACTTCTCTTGAGGTAGTTTTCCTATATGTAGGTAATCCATGAATAGTTATCTCCAATCTGACTCGTTATCTTTTTTAACAATGACAACCTCCCCTTCAAGAGAAAGTCTCTCGATGAGTTTAACATCAACAAGGGATAAAACTTGTCTATTTTGGACCCTTATTGGTATGGACTCATCTTTCGGACATGTCAGCTCCTTGGCAAGCTTGACCAATGCATCTACTACTGCATTTTCTCCTCGAAGAATCTTGTAGATGGTAACCTCTAGGATTTGAGCCAACAACTCCATGGTATACTTATGGTAATGGTGGAGCTTAGGCTTCAAAACTTTGTATGACCCAACAATTTGGTTGATAGCTATCTGAGAATCCCCAAAGATGTTGATGCTCTAGACGCAAAGTGTAATGGCTAACTTTAGACTAGTAATTAGAGCCTCATATTTAGCTTCATTGTTGGTGCATGGATTGGATAGATGAAATGAGAATCTCATCACATCATGGTCCAAAGTTAGAAGGACTATTCTTACCCTTGCCTGCCTTGGAAGAATATATCGTAGTTCTTCTCCTTTTTGAAAGGAAGCTACACCATCAAAATACATCTCCTAATAATGAATGCTGGTGTCCGCTAAGTTCATGATTTGTTCATCAGGGAGGTCATCACTAAGCGAGGAATCAGCAGAAAGTGGGTGTGATGTTAAGAAATGTGCTAGTGCTTATCCTTTCACCGCATGGAGGGGTACAAATGTGATGTCAAACTGTGATAAAATCATGGACCAATATGCCAACCATCTAGATAACGTTGGTTGTGTCAAGAGATATTGCAGTGGATTGATTTTATAGATCAAATTCACCTTATGAGAAAGCTTGTAATTGTGTTACTTTTGAGATGAAAAGATTAAAGCTAGGCTGTACTTTTCAATTGGTGTGTCGTTTGCCTCAACAGGGGTTAGATGATGGCTAAGATAGTAGAGTGCATTCTCTTTCCCTTCGTCATTGGTTTGCGTCAATAAAGTGCCAAGGGAGTCATCTAATGCAGTGGTATATAATATCAATGGATTACCCAGGATAGGGGCTACTAGAACTGGCAGTGTCATTAGGTAGTGCTTGATATCTTCAAAAGCATGCTGGCACTTGTCATCCTAGTTTAACTTGGCATCCTTTTTGACAAGTGTTGAGAATGGCTAGCATCTTTTTGATAAATTATAAATAAAGCATCTTAGATATGCCAACTCCTTTTAGAATGATCTGAGTTGAGTTAGACTTTTAGGGGGTGACATTTTTAAGATGGTCTTGATCTTCTTCGGGTTGATTTCTATTCCCCGGTGTCAGACAACAAACCCAAGGAATTTCCCTGAAGCTACTCCAAATGCACACTTCAGGAGATTCATTTTGAGGTTATATTATCATAATCATTTGAAAACTACTTCAAGTCAAAGAGATGGTCTTCCTTTTCTTTACTCTTGACTACAAGATCATCAACACAGCATTCAACTTGATGATGAATGAGTTCATTGAAGATCTGATTCATGGCCTACTGGTATGTAACACTGAGATTTTTAAGGCCAAAAGGCACTACCTTATAATAATAGATTCTGATCGGGGTTCAAAAAGTAGTATTTTTCTCATCCTTGAGGATCATCTTAATTTGGTTGTAGCCAAATGACCCATCCATGAAAAAGAAGGCTTCATGAGATGAGGCAATGTCCACCATCAGTTCCGGTATAGGAAGTGAAAACTCATCCTTAGGACATGCCTTATTTAGATCTCTAAAATTAGCGCATATGTGAATTTGGCCATTATTTTTCTTAATTGGGATGACACTGGCCAACCAGGTGGGATATCTTTCTTCCTTGATGAAGCTAATATCGATCAATTTCTTGATTTCAGAAATGACCTGCTGCTCAATTTCTAATCACATGTGTCTAGGAGCCTGCTTGATAGGGTTTGCATTAGGATCTATTGCTAGTTTGTGGACTGCCACATTAGGAGATAAATCAGGCATTTCTTCATAACTCCATACAAAGCAGTCATTAAACTCAGCTAATAGCTTAACTAAGTCATTGGTTTTTTCTTCATTCAATAAAGAACTGATGTATGTCGGGCTTGTATCTTCTTTTATTCCTAAGTTGATTTCTTCGAGTTCTTCGATTATCAATCCGATTTCTTCTTTAAACTCTGGTGGTGCATCTTTGACTTCAAGATCATTTGAGTTGTATGAAGTTTCTAAACACACCTTCTCATAAGAGTTAGCATGATTTGACCTATCAGACTCTAAATGATTGGTGATGACAAGGCAATGATTGTCATCATCAACTAGTCATAATGCCAAATCCTAGTCCCGATCTTGATTGAGAATGTCTGCTTTGGTTGTCTCATAATCTTTCAAAGTAATTCAACTTGTGTTTAGACCAAGTATGTGGAATTAATCCCTTCTTTGCTAAGTTAATAACACAAGGTGAATACCAATCAAAAGGTAATTATATTAAATATTTATATGAATCATCCTTAAGTTCTACATCAGCTTCCTGACTTGAAGATGATGCTCCCAACAAAATCCTCTTTGGCTTGACATCTGTGGATAACTTGGGGGCCTCCTTAACTACCAAACCTTCAACTCTCTGGGAAGAGAGTGAGGTTAGAGCTAAAGTTCTCAACTACTGCCTGACTGTTCTACATAATGATCATTCAGATACATTCATGCTTCGCTTGGAGGCCTAGACTGCTCTACTATCTGGATCGAATGTCACCTCCAAAGGGACCCACTGAGAGGGGTTGGTTAGCATGCTAAACATATGAGATTCATCCTCTAAATTGGAATCTAAGTCTATATTAATAGAGGGGGCACTCCTATGAGTTGGAACATAGCTTTTATTGGCTGGCAACCAGCAAAGCAGTCTTCCACATCTAGAACTACCTCTGGATCTACCTTTGCCTCTACCTGGTGAGGTCAAGTCATCCTACCCATGTGTTTATATGGAGGAACAAACTATGGTTGGAATCTAACTTCAGGTTCTACTTCTTCCTCAGTGTCTGATTCTCACTCACTTATATTTTCATTTTCCTTTTCTTTATTATTTTCCTTTTTTTCTTCTTTTTCTTTTTCTTTTGTTTCTTTTTCTTTTGTTTTTGAACTTTCACCAAGTTTACGAGAATAGACTTTTTTGATTTTGAGGAAGGTAGTAGGCTGCATCCTCATATATTTCAATCTCTCTAACTAAAAATGGCTTCAAATCTTCTTTAACACCATACTCAATTCCACCTCTTCAAAATTTGATGCATTGATGTAAAGAGGATGGAACCATGTTATTTCCATGTATCCAAGGCCTACCAAGCAAAGCAGTGAAAGATGTATCTAAATCTATGATGTAGAACTTGGCTCTTATCTTCTAGTCATCTATCTCTAAAGGCAACACTATGGAGCCTAAAGCCCTCTCGCCTTGCTCATTGAATCCTCTTAACATCATTTGATCCCCTTGGAGTTCTGAAATGTCAATCCCCAAGTAGGTAATGGTCTTTAGACTCATAATGTTCACTGATACACCTGGATCAACTAACACCCCAGAGAGTCTGAATTTGCTCATGTCTATTATGATGTAGAGGGTACGATTATGCTCGATTGTCCCCAAAAGAAGATCTTCATCAGTGAATGTAACTCCACATGCTTCTCTTGAATAACATGCCTACTATCCAATAGCGGTAAACTGAGCTAAGAATATTTTTGGATCAAGAAGAGCCTTGATCAATGACTCCCTCATCTCTTTGGATAAGAAAAGGCATCATATATGCTCAGCTTAGCTGACAACTTTCTCAAGTGAGCGAGGACATTGTAGTCAACTCTGGGCTGGTCCTCCACAAGAATATTCATAGGTGGAGCATCTTGTGGAGGGGCTTCTTGATCACTAAAACCAATGACTTGGTTACCCTTATCTTGAGGTGCTACCCTAGGAGGTAGAACTTTGCTACTATAAAGGTTGACTTTAGTGACTTCTTGAGATGATTTCGTGGAAAGTTCTACCTGCTCATCAAGTTCACCTACAGCTTCTCCTATAGGATCATTGGAGTTGAATGTCTCCAAATCAATCTCAATGGGTGAACTCGAATGATTCAGAAATGGGAAATCTATTTCTGAATTAGAAATGAGTTGATCAAAATTATTATAGTTATTAATACTTGGAGAGCTTTCTATATGGATAAAATCATCAAGACCATCAAAAGTAGAGAACATGTAAGTAGAATCAGCTTTCTTCATTAATTTCTTAGATTTGGATGGAGGTACAAAGTAGAAATCAAGTAAAGTAAGTGGAATGAGGGATTTGGCACCTCTCACATGTAATATGGTCTGCAGAAGAAGAAGAGCTAGCTGGAGTAACTGTAGCTGCAATTGTGGAAGGAGTGCTAGAATCAATCGGTGGTTGCGCTACTATGCTATCCTAAGCAAGTGGAGGTTGTCGCTGTTGTAGCTGGGCTCCTACCTCCCTTAAGTTATCCTTAGCAACTTGCAAACCTTTCTTAGAGTTGGAGGTTTGAGCTGCTTCAGGCACCTGTAAACATAATTTTTTGATCTTAGAAATAATTTTCTTGGAGGTTCGGAATAGGGCAATATCCCAACCTTCCGTTGTCTTAAGAGGGTCGCATGTATCCTCAAGGATCACCCTAATAGAGCTAGAAGGTTGTTCCAATAGGTATTCCTTAGGGATGCAATGGCACCTGACTTGAAGCTACGCTCAAGCCAGTCCTTAAATGTAATGTAATCTTTTAAGATATGGCCTAGCATGCAATGGTAGGGGCAATAGTTTGGATCATGACTCTTGCCCACTTCCTCCAGCCTCTTAGGCTTCGGTAACTGGAAATCAAACTTCTTTAAGATATTCTTAAAGATTTTCCTGACTACCTCCCTCTTGAATGAAAAAGGATTATTCAATCTGTCAGCAAGAGTAGCTAAGTAATAGCTACCTGGTGGCAGGTAGGAATATTATTGCTGATGATGCTGATGAGGAGGCGGTGGTGACGGCCACTATGGCAACTGAGGTGGCCAATATGATGGTCGAGGTGGTGGCAGAGGAGGTGGTAGAGGAGACTACTGAGCTCGAGGCCTATCTGACTGAATCGTAGCTGGCTGCTTTCCCTTATCAACTAATGTGACTACCCTTAGTTTCTTCTCAAATGCCTTCTGGGATTTGGGCTTGGCTGATTGGTCCTAGAAAGGCAACTGTTTGGCCACTTATTGTAGACTAGCCACCTTGTTGATTAATTTCTCAAAGGTTTTGATTATAAAACCCTTGCAACTGGGCAATGGATGTTCTTCAAGAGAATCTCTATGGCGTGTTATTCAGTTAGGTGTAATTCATAATTCATACTCAGGTTTCACCACCTGAGAATGTAATCAATAAGGGACTCATTGTGGACTTGCATCGCAACAACATGATCTCCTACAGTAACCCTTTGATGAGCTTCAGCAAACCTCTTGATGAAGAGGTGCTCCAACTTAACAAATGTCTTGTGGTGAAAGTTTTCAGTTTCCTTTCTAAAGAATGTATACTTCCATCTTCAAATTCTTTGTGGAATAAGATGAAGATAGAAATATACTTCTTTGTGCATTTGGACACCACGTAGAGCTGTAGATGTTCTTATTAAGGTGATCAGGTATGGCATTGCAGGGAGGTATACTATCTCAAAAGATAGAATGCATCACCCTACAATGGACCTAATCACCTGAATAAGGACTCCTAAGGACAATGGGTCTGCATATGTACCAGAGATTCTTCCCCTACTTTACATGGAAAAATGAGGAGGGTTTATTTTAAATCGGGTTCTTAAGTCATAGTTAATTACATCCCAAGAAATGGGATTTCTTAAGAATACTTTTGATTAAGGTAAATGATCATTGTCTCCAAAGATTTCAATAGATTGGACTATCAATCGATTAGTTTATTTTGGAAGATCAAATGGGATTGATCAAAGAAAGAGTTATTATCGAAGCCAAAGGAAGATATTTAGGAGATGCTTATGATGAGAGGAAACCTAGTGACCATCTCAAACTATCCTATGATTAGGCTTTATATTTTTGAAATTGAATTATTCATTTGAGTTAAATTTTCATTAGAATGCTAGGGCTCACAATTCCATAATGCAAGATTATGGAAATGCCTAAGAGGTGAGGATTTATGTTCGTAGCCTACAAAGGGAAGTAGAGACCTCTGAACCTAAATCTAGGGAGCTTTGATGAGGGCCAAAAGCATGACCTAAATCTAAGGTGAAAATGGGTATTTTGTTTACCTCCACAAGAGAGGATAAACCACCCAACTGTTTGGACTTACAAATGCCTAGGAGTGGCCGCCAACTAACTCGTGCAATTTTGAATTCATGTAGGTGAGTCACATGCTTTATGCAAGATAGCTAAGCTATTATTAATTCATAAAGAGATTAAGTTCTTAAACTCACTCCCTAAGAGACTAGATCATGTACGAGCATGAGTAATAACCTAAATCTAATGCAAACCATATTACATTTTATTTTCATTTTTTTGGACAATCAATTTAGCTCAGGTTTATAAGAATCATATGCCTAATGCATAAGAAAGAAGATTATGGGCCAAAATCAGTGAGAAAGGGGGAAGTGTATTTCCACCATGGCTCTCAAAGGTCAAGTAAAGTTTTTTTGGCAAAGGTAGAAGTCATCCAATCAAGAGTGTTACAATATGCTTTTATGCATGATAATGTAAAAGAAATTCTCATCCAACTAAGGGATTGCTAGTTCTTTTATTTTGATTTTAAGCCTAAGCTTTAGGTGAGGTTATGAGTTGTTTGTTTTTAATTTGTGTTGTTAGATTTGGTAGAAGATTTATTTTTCCCTAAGAGCCTAACCCTCATCCAAGCCATACATTAAGCAAAGAAGAAACTAGGAAAAGCATGCCATCTTAATGCACAAGCTAAACAAATCATCAATCAATTTATAAATCTAACACAAAAGAATAAAAGGCCATTTATGGTCAGGCACCATTGCACAAACCCGAAAATAAATTGGGTAGCTGAGCTCTACCCTTATACAATTCGGATTACAAATGAATTAAATACAATTAAGCAAGGAATTCATGGGGTCTTTTCTTCTTTCTTCATTCTTCCTTCTTCTTCTTCTTTTCTTCTTTGGTTCCTTCTTTTAGAGGGTTGGAAGGTGTTTGCTCGAAAGGCTTCACATGGTACATAACATGAGATCTTATGACCAATGCTCATCCTAATCCCCCATAGCAATCATTCTAAAATCCTAATTGAAAAATTACATGAAAAGGAAAAGTAAATCTAACTAACGCTTGCAAAATAGAGATTATCTAAACAAACCATACAAATCCCAAGCATGTATATTGGACTTAGCACCTCACACATTGGTACTTAATTCCACATGACCAGCACAGCAAAAGCAGTTATATTTTTATTTATTATAGCGCCCCTTAAGCACAATCCCCTGCAAAAAATAATGCTTAGACTAAATCATCCTACCATTCATTCTATGATCATACCCTACCATCCAGATTAAAAACACTACATCATAAAACAAAAGCAAATATCAAACCATGCATCACCCTAACCTAAAGCTAAAAGTGATGACTTAGTCTAATGTGTGTGCTTTAGAATACTTGTGTGGTATGCTTAGCTATGGCTTTAAGATTTTAAATTTTCTAAGTATAAAAAAGTGTTCAATTTAGATGAGTGGTTTCATTTATGTGATTTAATTACTTTGATTGATTTTATTTTGTATTTTTGATTTAGTTAACGTGAACCTATAATTAATTACTATGTTTTGTAAAGAGAGGGAAAAGAGAAAAGAACTTCTCTTTCCTTCCCTGCCTTAAGTAATTTCTAAAGTAGATTCATGTTTGATTTTTTTTAGTGAATGTCTTATTATGTGTTTTAATTAATCCTAAGTTCAGATTTTTCATGAACAAACCTATTCAAAGAGAAAGGCATTTTAAGATTAAGTAAAGTGAAATAGAATCACAAAACACACATCACTTCATTTCTTTCCCAACATGTATAACATGCATATGGATGGGCCCTAAGCATATTGATACAAATAAATGAGAGTGTTTAGCACACTTTATGATGAATGCTAAGTGAGTTACTTAAGAAAATTGAAATGCTTTATGATGCATGATTTTCATTTAGTAGAAAAGAGGGGTTTCTTTTATCTATTATTCACATACACATGTTTATGTATAAAAGGAATAGGTGAGTGCAACGCTATTATTGGCACCAGGGGTGTAAGGTATAAGACCTATATAGGGCTACTTAAAGCCTCACAACCGCGAGATTGTCCAGACTAATATGCCACTTTCCTTAAATACAGCATATGTACAAAAGAAATGAATGGAAAAGAAAGATGCAAAAGTTTGTATTTATTGATTTGTTTTGTTTATGCAATTTATATGTACAAGTGTGAATTTCCTTCATAAGTAATAGCATAAGAACAAATAAGAATGGAGTTAGGCAAGTGTAGTGTTCTTTTCAAATGGACTATACACTTTGCCAAATCCTATTCAAAACTATACTAAAAGGGAAGAGAAGAAAAAGTGCACTAAGCACATCTTCATATTTATATCCACATGCAAGCTTATAAATAAACTATAAGTAGCACACTTTCAGTTTTGATAATTGATTCATATATTTTGAAAATAATTTGGATTTAATAGTGATAATAGCCACTCATATTTCTATTTTATCCAAAACATGCAATTTGACATAAAAGAAATATTTTATTTTCAATTTGATTTTTTTAATTGTGTGAATGCATGAAATCCATATGGCATACACATTTAGCATATTGGGAAGGAACTAAAATGATGACAGCATGTAAACACATTAACCCTAATCAATTCCTAAAGGCAATCCTATGAAATAAGAAAGCTTAAAGTAAATCAAATTATCTTTTTTAAAGAAGGTTTGATTTTGTTTTGAGTTTGATTTAATTTAAGAAATGTGAGGTGAGTTTGCTGTTCCTAACCCATTCCCACATGTGTATGATATTTAAGTTCAATTTTTAGATGATTAGATCCATTTTATATTTTTATTAGGTTGAGGCATGAATTAAGTGTGTTAATTACTCCTTACGTATACCAACTTAGCATACTTAATCAAATAATTATGAGCTAATGAGATGACATAAAATCACACAAGGAATTTAAATCAGCAATGCACCTAAGAAAGAAAGGGCCTAATGTGATTTGGCTCATGATTAATGATTAACTTTACTAAGGGATTTAACTTAAGTACTTTCATAACCCCTCTCACACATATGAGTTGGGTTTTGATCTCCTTAATGCACTTAAGGCTCTTGAACACCTAAGCATCTACCCAAAATAGATTAATTAAGTTTTGGAAGGTTTTAGAATTTTATCAAATTAATTAGGTGGGTAATTAGTGGGTTAATCCTTAATTAAACTTGGATTAAGGAAGAAAGAGGGGGGGTTTAAGGAATAGCTAAAGAAAAATATCCCAAAATTATTCCCTAAATCTCCTATTCATTTAAACAAACCTTAATCAACTCAATCAATAAATCAAACCACTAATTACACACTTAATTAAATTTAATTACACTAAGAGAGAAATTAAGAATAAATCCAGCAATTACCCTAATTAAACCATTACTAAATCCCAAGAAAATTAGGGGAGGCAGAAGTCATCCCACTAAATACACATGAGAAGTTTGAGATTAATTAAGGGAATAATCAGAGGGTAATTAGCCTAATTAGATTCTTAATAAAACCCAAATTAAAAAATTAACACTATTCAAAATCCATTGAAATCAATTTTAGAATATTCTATATTCAATGATCTATCCAATGCAATTTATTTCATATTTTTTTGATTTTTCTAGGCTTAGATATGAATTTAGGAAATTTTCATAATTAATTAGAGCATTAATAGCCTAATTAAGTATTTAATCCCGTCGGCGCCACGTTGGCCACTGACGCGGCATACGCTTTCCACGTGGTATGACAGGATTGGATCTTTAACTTATCACATCATAGTGCCGCATCAGCGGTGGCGCTACGCATTTTCTCCTCAGCCATTCGATCAAGGATCAGACTAATGAGATTAAAGTCGTGGATCTAAAGGGAGGAAACGTGGATCTATGTGGATTAAATCTCAGCCATCCATCCAAAATACGCAGATGGACAACCAGAGATTCATCCCTATAATTCTCCATGCGTGATGGAGACCATCCATCTTTAAGGAGATGATATGAGCTCGATTGACCTCAGATTGGATTGAAAATTAACCCACCCCATCTAAGCATGAGGACAAGCACATCTAATGGCTAGATCAACATGGGATTGAAATCCACTTCATAAAGGACCAACACACATTGAACTTAAGCTCAGTTTTAATGGCATACCTCACTGGAGGTGATCACCGGCACTCGATACCCTTGGAGAAGATTCGTCTAGTGGAGACGAAGCTTTGTTGAAGTTTGGAGGCTTTGAAATTGAGTGGATGCTTCTGGAGACCAACTCACCTTTGCTTTGAGCTCAGTCTTGATCAAGATGGTCCTCCCTTACCTTTGGAACTTCGAAAAGAGCTTAGGTGAATTTGATTTGATCCTCTGATGAAGCTCAGAGGAGGAGTTGTCTTGATTTGAGGTGTGAAGTAAGTTGGCTCTTCAATGGAGGTCCCCTATTTTCAAGCTCTGAAAATGGAAAATTAGGAATTTGATTTCAATCTAGGAAGCTTGGGGAGACTAAGGAATGGCTTCTCTGAATTCCCTAGGTTCAATCGAATTAAGGAATGTTCAAATGAAAGAAAATTAGGGGGAGTATATCTCCCCCAATTGCAATCGGATGGCTACATGCCTCCTTGCCATTTTTGATCAATACACCTTATGCAATGAGTTGGCTAGGTTGTTTTGAATTGCATGTGATTCAGTTTTGGCCAAAGAAGGAGTGGGTGAGGTATCCATGTGCTTGAATTGAGTGCCATGAATAGTGTCGACATTTTGGTGCGCTAAAATTATTGGGTTGATATGAGATGTCATTTTGACACTGATTTTAGTTTGGGCATGTTTGGTATGATGAGAAAATAGGTTTGGCCAAGTTTCATTGAATTTGGAGTTGGTTTGATGTGATTTGGCTCTTGTTGGCCCATTTAGGTCAAAATGAGTCAACTTGGGTCTAGTTGCCCAATTGGTCAAATTGGGTCAAGCCAAGGGTTAGTTCAAGCTCATATGACCATTTGAAATATTTTAGTAGCTTTGATTTGATTCAATTTGGTTTATATTTGGTTTTGGTTCAAGTGAGTTCATTTAGGTCAAATGGGTCAAGTTGACCAATTTGACCCATTTGACCTATTTGGGTTAGGTCATGGGTTGTTTCATGTTTGGTTGGTCATAGAAAATGGATTGGTATCTTTGATTCCAATCAATTTTGGTTAAGTTTAAATTTGGCTCAATTTGACCCTTGAGCTAGGTCAAGTTGGGTTCAAGGTCAATTGGGCTAGGTTGGGTCTAGTTGGCCAATTGAGGATTTAGTTAAGTTCAACAAGTGATTTGGAATGAACTTGAGCTATTAGTTTCAATCAATTTGGCTTAGATCAAGTTTTGACACATTTTGACTTTTTAGGTTAAGTTGGGTCAACTTGGGTCAAGTGGCCAATTGGGTTAGGTTAGGCTCAAATGTTAACTTGGTCAAGTTCAAACGTTGGTCATGAATGAACTTAGATCAATGGTTTTAATCAATATGGCCTATAATAGATTTTGGTTATATTGGGTTTAATTTTGGCTAAGCATTGACTTGGTCAACCATTACGTTTGACTTGGTTTGACCCAATTTGAGTGATTGATCATCTCATGATGATTGTTGATCATGATGAGAGGCTTAGATGAGCTTAGTTCAATCCAATTTGGTTAGGATTAGAATTTGGCTCATAAGGGTACTTTAAGTCACTTTTGGTCAAGTGAGCCTAAATGGGCCAAATGGCTTGGTCAAAGCTTGGTTTGAGTTTGATTGAACTCACAAATGGACTTATGATTAAAATATAAATTCATTTGCAAGTGGTTTGAAGCCGAATGGGTTTTGGTTCATTTGACAATTTCAGGTTCAAAGGATGAACATGAGTTTGACTTGGGTTTGATTTTTAAATTGATTTGGAGTTCGGTGATTGAAGTTTGTATTTATATTTGGATTCATGATTGTAGGATTGACTGAATCATGAAGAAAAATTAAGGGTTTGGCTTGATTTGAATGAGATTTGGCTAAGTTTAAGAGTTTTACTTGAAAGGATAGGTTGAATTTTTAAGTAGATTTGAGTTTGATTTTTGAGTTTGGTTTGATTGATTTGAATTTATATCTCATTTATATTTGTGAATATAAATGAGACTATAAATGGGTTATGAGAAAATTTCAAGAATTTGAGGTGATTTGAACTTGATTTGAGCCAAGTCCATGAGTTAGGATCAAAGGGACTTAGGAAAGATTTTTGAATATTGGATTTGATTGTTGGGTTTAGTTTCATTGATTTTAATTTATATTTCATTTATATATGTGAAAATAAATGATAATATAAATTAGTTGTGAGAAAATTTTATGAATTTTAAATGGTTTAGATTTTATTTAGGCTAAGACCATGAGAAGGAATCAAAGGGACTTAGGAAAGATTTTAAATTTGGGTTTGATTTTTTTTTTTTTTTTTTTAGGTTGATTGATTTGAATTTATATTTCATTTATATATGTGAATATAAATGAGAATATAAATAGGTTGTGAGAAAATTTCATGAATTTGAAGTAGTTTAGATTTGATTTAGGCTAAGTCCTTAAGAGGGGAATAAAGGACTTAGGAAATATTTGGAATTTCAATCATGGGCTTCAATCATAAGTTTCAATTATGAGTTTCAATCATTTGACATTAATTTAAGTTTGGAGTAAATCAATTAAACTAGAGTTGATTTATAATGTTGATTTGATTTGGAGTTTGACTTGAAGGGAAGAAGTGAGGAAAGTCGTTCAAGCTATAGGGTAGGCAAATTTTTCTAACATCCCTAAGGCATGACCTATTCCTATGGCTAACTCTTCTAAGTCTCTAGGGCTAGGTTGAGTGTCTACCTAATCACTAGATGTGTCTTAACACTAAGGATCTCTTAAAGTCTAAGAGAAATCATATTCTAAGATAGAGGGGTTGAGAGCTCATCCCAAAAATGAGGTCAACAAAGGGCGCCCAATAGATGTGGTGTGACTGACAAGGAACACCGCACGTATTGGTGTTGACTGAAATGATTAACAACACCGAACGGTCATAAGCACTAACAGAAATGATCTACTCTTAACCTAAGTGTAGAATGAATCCATAACTTAGTGTAATGTCACTTTACTTATGTCAAGGACATAAGAGAGAAGGAGGAATCCGCTAGGGATAGAGTTTGTGAACCTTCCACTAGGCAAGCAGGTTCAGGTCATCCACAAGGGGATGAGAGGTTTGATTTGAGTCTCACCAGGGAGAAATTTGATTTGTTTAATTAGGTTCCACTAGAGAAGAGGGTTGAATTCATTTCAATTTGTTGTTTATTTAGTTGTGTTTGTTTGACTCCATCGGGGATAGAGAAGTGAACTCTCCACTGGGGAGGCAAGTTCAAGTCATCCATAAGGGAGGAAGGGTTGTGAAATCCACTAGGGGATTAGAATTCTAGATCCACTAGGGAACTAGAAAGATTTTCATCTCACTGAGGAGGAGCAAAAGATTTTGATTTAGATTGATTGATTATTTTGTCTGTTTGTTTAGATTTATTTCAAATTTTTAGATGGGCCTTGTTGGTTTGCAATGGATTGCACTGAGAAAGAGCCACGGAGGCCTAGACCTAACTCAGATTTACCAATATACAAGGGTAATCTACTAACTGCAAGGTAGAACTACCCGACCAGAGGGGGTGCCTTTCAGTGTGCGATGGTCAAGTTAGGAAGAAAGCACAGGGACTCACATCTTCTAGAACAAGAAATCACTGATTGATCGGATGGCCAGGCAACAGATCGAACCTGACCTAGGGCTGACTATTGAGTGAATGCTACTGGGGGACTTAGATTAGCTCAAAGATAGTCAAAGATTGATTTCATTTTTAGTTTTGTTTTGATGAATTACATTGGTTTGCGATGGATCACACTGAGAAGAAGCTTATATCAGCCTAGACTTATCTCAGATTTACTGAACTAAAGGAAGTAATTTCTTGGTCGATGGGAGAATTATCCTACCAAAGAAGTTCCTTTTGGTTTGCAATGATCAATTCAAGGGAAGAAAGCTCAGGGACTCACGTCTTCCACTATGAAAGACCACTAGGGTGATTGGTTGCTTTGGGCAACAAATCAATCCCGACTTAAGGTTGCCCGTCAATTTGCGACTGTCATGCTAGAAAGAATGCCTCATAGTCTTACATCTTCCAAAGTGGAATGACTGCTGGAGTAACCTGCTTATGGCAAAAAAAAGTAAACCTAACCTAAGGATGACTATAGAGTGAGTACCGATCCGAGGATTTATCTCAACTCAGGTAGTCAGGCAATTCCTATAGGGAGTTATGCTGACACTGCCCTAAAGATAGGATGCCTACTTGGGGGGATTGAATTCCTAATCCACAAGCAAAATAATTTTGTTTATTTTATTTAGTTTGTTTTAACGTGGACCTTGTTGGTTTGCGAGGGATCAAACTAAGAGGAAGCTTATATCAGCCTAGACCTATCTCAGATTTACTAAAATAAGGGAGAATTTGTGCATCTGCTAAACAAATTCTCCAACCACAGAGATGGATACTAGGAAAGGGGGACTGTCTAATCCAAAAGTAACCTAGGTAGTGTCTAAATGGGGTCACAAAGGACATGATCCAAGTAGAATGCCCATAGGGGATGGGGCCACTAAAGGCTTGATCCAGAACCCAGTAGAAGATGACATGGCTAGTTATATATCAAATAGGTATTCAATGTCCCACTAAAGGAGAAAGCTCGGGGACTCATATCTACTAAGAGTGGTGTACTCACCGGGTGAGTCGCTATCAGCATAGGGAACATCAACCAACCTACGGTGCCCGTCGATTTGTAATAATCAACCTAGGAAGAAAGCTCGTGGACTCATATCCTTCTATAGTGGAACCGACATCGGGATAGTCTTCGGCTCGACAGTGCCATCTAATCTAGGCAATGAGTGAATGCCACAGGACTTATATCAACTCAAATGTAGTCAAGAGGAAAGGAGCCTCTGGGACTTATCCTAAACCTCAAATATACTCAACCTAGTTAGATGATGGCTAGTTCAAGAAGAAAGCTGGGACTCACATCTTCTTAAACAAATCAACATGAGGTAGCTTTATACCGGTGAAGACTACCATAATACAAGTGCCATTGGTTTGCAATGATCAAGTTAGGAAGGAAGTGTGGGGACTCACATCTTCCAAACAAGTGATCACTGGGGTGACATACTAGTGAGGTAGCATGTAGACCAAAGCTAGAGCAGTAAATAAGTGAGTGCCACAGGGGCCTTGTTCCCATATCAAAATGCTTGAGATAAAAGATTTGTGTTTGTATTAAAGGGAATAGGATGCCTCTCGGGTTCTCTTACACCTACCTCAAACATGCTTGGGGAATATTTGATGAAGTAGTGCCATGGATGGCAACTTGGAATTCACATTAAGAAAGGATGTCGCTCAGGTTCTCTTACACCTAACTAAGTTGTGCTAATAAAAATAGAATGCCTCTTGGGTTCTATTACACCTATTCCCACTAAGAAGGATTGGATGCCTCTGGGGGACTCTTATACCTATCCTAAAACATCGCGGCGGATTTGCAAGATAAAAAAATAGCACTTCAAAATGAAGAGAAGATTTGAATGGACTGGAATGAAGTTTTTGTTGATTGATGGAATTGCTTTGAAACATGATTTTTAGGAATAATATTTCTTCAAATAGAACCCATTAATTGGAAGCATCGGGTGTTCCCCCTTACAATCATTAAGTTGATAAGATCCTCCTTGATATGCCTTCTCTATGGCATAGGAGCCTTCCTAAGTGGGTTCAAACTTGCCTCCCATCTGAGGAACAATTGGTCTCTTAGACTAACACAAGTTCTCCTACTTGGAAAGACCCTAGGACCTTGAGCTTGAATCATTTTTTCCTTATACAACTTGAGGTTCTTGCATGCCCATAGGCGTCTCTTCTCAAAACTTTTGAGTTCTTCTAACCGCAACTTTGCATTCTGCTCTATAGTGATCTTGCTACCCAATGATATCTTTAGTGATGGGAATTAAACTTCTAAAGGTAGAATGGATTTGGACCCATACACTAAGAAAAATGGGATAGATTGAGTTGGAGTTCGATAAGTGGTATAGTAGGCCCACAAGGCTTCAACCAACTGCTCATTCCACTATCTCTTATTGTCGTCAAGAGTCTTCTTTAATATTTGAATGAGAGTTTTATTGAATGCTTCTGCTAAGCCATTTGCTCTGGGGTAGTAGATGGTGGAGTATCTCCAATCTATACCGTGTCTTCTAGCGAAGCTATTGATCTTTGTGCTTTTGAATGCAATACCATTATTGAATATAATTAATCGAGGCACCCTGAACCTATATAATATGGTTCTAAAAAATTGAAGCACATGCGAGTTGTGACCTCTGTGGGATTGCTACCCACTTGGAAAAGTAGTGGTAAAGATGAAGATGACCCTTGGAAGAAGGAGGATCGATCGAACCCATGATGTCGGTACCCCAACATTCAAATGGTGATGAAGCTAAGGTAAGGTGTAGAATGTTGGGCGATTGATGGAGGACAACACCGTGCACCTAACACTGATGGCATTTTCTAGCTACATTCATGTAGTCTGTAATCATCGAAAGCTAGTAGTATCCTAGTCTTTTGATCATTGCTTTCATCTTCAGACCAGATTGATGTGCTCCACATAGACTTGATTGTATCTCAGTTACAATTCCATAAGCTTTGTGCTTATCTAAATAACATAACCACATTTGGTCAAAGGACCGATAAGGTGCCATCAACGAGCATAGAGAGAGCTCTTTTCACCCGATGGGCTGTGACTTTTCTTGAGGTAGTTTGCTTCATGTTCAAATAGTCTATGAATGGTTGCCTCCAATCCAGCCTCATCCTTGGCAATGTAACCTCCCTTCAAGAGAAAGTCTCGATGAGTTCAAAGATCAATAGGGATAGACTATATTTTTGGACCCTTATTGAAATGGACTCATCTGACATGCCACTCTTGGCAAGTTTGGCCAAAGCATCTACTTCTCATGGGGAACCTTGTGGATGGTGACTCGTGAATTTGCAACAAATTTCATGGTGTACTCATAGTAGTGAAAAAGTTTAGCTAAGAACCTTATAAGACCTGATTGATGACCAAATGAGAATCCTCAAAGATGTTGATGTTTGACACACTGTAATGGCTAACCTGCAATCGACAATCAAAGCCTCATACTTGGCTTCATTGTTGGTGTAGGTTGGAAAGATAGTATGAGAATCTCATCGCAGGAGTTAGAGAACTATTCCTACCCCCGCCTTTCCCGAAGAGTAGATCGTGGTGCTTCCCCTTTATGAAGAAGTGCACCATCAAAATACATCTCCCATAGTTATCAATCTCTAAGTTCATGATTTGTTCATCGTGGAGATCCACTAAGCTGAGAATCTGGAAGTGGGTGTCGCTAAGAAATCGCTAGTGCTTGTCCTTTTACCACACAGAGGGGTATGAATGTGATATCAAACTATGAGAGTTTCATGGACAACCGTGCCAACCATCTATATAGCATTGGCTGCATCATGAGATACTACAGTGGATTGATTCTGGAAATCAAGTTCACCTTATGAGAAAGCATATAATGTTGTAGCTTTTGGAAAGCAAAGAACAAAGTTAGGAAAAGTTTCTCAATAGGTGGGTAGTCCGCTTCAGTAGGAATTAGACAACAGCTGAGGTAGTAGAGAGCACTCTCCTTCCCTTCATCATTGGCTTCGGCCAACAGAGCACCGAGAGAGTCATCCAATATAGTAGTGTAGACAGGGATAGGGGCTGCTAGAACTGGCGGCTTCACTAAATACTGCTTAATATCTTCAAAGGCACGCTAGTACTTATCATCTAACTTGAACTTGGAATCCTTTTTGATAAGTACTAAATATGGCTTGCATCTCCCCGATAAGTTTGAGATAAAGCATCTTAGATATGCCAACCATCCTTGAAAGATCTGAAGTGTTAAACTTTAAGAGGTGGCATTTCTAAGATAGCTTTGATCTTTTGATCTATCTATTCCCCGTGTCGACAACAAACCCAAGGAATTTCCATGAAGCTACTCAATGCACACTTCGTGAGGATTCATTTTGAGGTTGTATTTTCTTAACCGTTCGAAAACTACTCTCAGGTCAAAGAGATGGTCTTCCTTTTCTCTGCTTTTGACTACTATATCATCAACATAGCATTCAACCTGGTGATGGATAAGCTCATTGAAGATCTGAATCATGGCCCGTTGGTAGGTAGCACCAGCATTTTTAAGGCCAAAAGGCATGACCTTATAACAAAAGATATCGATCGGGGTTTGAAAAGCAGTGTTTTTTCATCATCGGGAGACATCTTAATTTGGTTGTAGCTAGATGACCCATCCATGAAAGAGAATACTACATGACATGAGGCGATGTCCACCATTAATATTAGTATAGGAAGAGGAAACTCATGATTAGGACATGCCTTATTTAAGTCCCTAAAATTGATGCATATGAATTTGGCCATTCTTCTTCTTAATGGATGACAAGCAACTGTAGGTATTTTTTCTTCCCGATGAAACCACCATCGATCAATTTCTGACTTCAAAAATGACCTTGTTCGATTTCTAATCACATGTGTCTAGAGCTTGCTTGATAGGTTAGCTAAGATCTATTGCTAGCTGTGGACCGCTATGTCGAGATAATCCGCATTTCTTCATAACTCCATGCAAAGTGCCTTTAAACTCACCAATAGCCTAACTAAGTCATTGGTTTCTTCTTCATTTAGCAATGAACCGATGTACATCGGGATTTTCTTCATCCCGAGGTTGATTTCTTTAAGCTTGTCATTGTTGAATGGATCTCTCTTCAAATTCTAGAGGTGCATCCTTGATTTGAGATCATCTCGATCATAGGTCTAAACACACATTCTCATAAGAGTTGGTGTTGTGTGAAAAGAACTATCATACTCAAATGATTGGTAACAACTAAGCAAGAATCATCATTGATTGACCCTTCGTAAGCAACTTACCCCTTGATTGTGCTTCTCGTATTGTTCCAAAGTTTCAAAATACCGACTCTATGCTGGACCATGTATGAGGAACAAACCTTTCTGTATAAGATTATGAACACAAGGTGAGTAAAAGTCAAATGGTAATTCCATTAATTCTTTAAATGAATCCTCCTCAAGTTCTACATCAACTTCAAGACTTGAGGATGATGATCCCAAAAAGAATCTCTTCAATTTCATATCACTGGAAGACTTAGGGGCTTCCTTAACTACTAAACCTTTAGCTTTTTGAGCTGAAAGTGAGGTTAGAGAAAAGGTTCCCAGCTGCTACCTAATAGTTTTTCATAGACTTGATTTGAATACTTTGTTTGTCTAGAGGCCTGGTCTTCGTCGCTATCTAGATCAAAAGTCACCTCCAATGGAACCCCGTTGTGAGGGGTTGGTTGGTATACTAATCACATGAGACTCATCCTTTGAACTAGATTCCAAGTCTATGTGAATAGTAGGGTACTACTAACCGAACATAACCCCTCTGATGGCCAACCAGGGGTCTTCCACCAACCTATTTTTGCCTCTCTCCTCCCCGTGGAGGTTGAGTCATCCTACCCACATGTTCATATGATGGAATGAAGTGTGGGTGGAATGTGATATGCGGCTCCACTTCTTCTTCAATTCCCATTTCTTGTTCACTTATATTTTCAGTTTTCTTTTCATTTTATTTTACTCTTTCTTTTTCTTCATTTTCTTTTCATTTGAATTTGAATTTTGTCCAAGTTCACAAGAAAGGGTGTTTTGAGGAAGATATTAGGTCCCATCCTCATAAATCTTAACATCTCTGACTGAAAATGGCTTTTCATCACCTTTGACATGGTATTCAATCCCATCCTTTCTGAACTTGATGCACTGATGGAGGGAGGATGGAATTATCTTATTCTGATGTATCTAAGGCCTACTGAGCAAAGCAGTGAATAAAGTATTCGAATCAATTATGTAAAATTTGGCTTCAGTCTTCTAGTCACTTATCTCCAAAGGTAACACTATGGAACCTAAAGCTCTCCCACCTTGTTCATTGAATCCTCTCAACATCATCTGATCTCCTCGGAGTGTGGAGATGTTGATCCTCAAATAGGCAAGGGTCTTTAGACTCATTATCTTCAACGATGCACCTGGATCAATGAGAACTCGCAAAATCCCCATGTCACTATGATGTAGAGGGGATGGTTGTGCTCCATGTCCCGTAAGGTCTTCATCTATGAAAGTGATCCCGGGCTTCTTATATAATGTGCCTCCTCACCAATAGTAATTGAGCTAAGCATATCTCGTGATCAAGGAGAGCCTTGATTAATGATTCCCTCATCTCTTTGGATAAGATAGGGCATCATATATAGCTTAGATGGCAACTTTCTTAGATGAGAGAGGACATTATAGTCCACCTGATCCTCCTCCACAAGCATATCCAAGGGTGGAGCATCTGGAAGGGCTTGATCTTCTACCAATGACTTATTTCCTCTCTTGAGGTGCTACTGTGAGGTAGAACCTGCCACTATGGAGGTTGACTTGGTGATCTCAGCAGGGTAATGGAAGGTTCTACCGCACATCGTGCTCACCTACAGCTTCTCCTATGGGACCCTCAAAATCAAATGATTCCAAGTTTATCTCAAGAGTGAACCCATAGTATTGAGTAGAAAATCCTCAATCAAAGAGAAAGATCAAAATTATTATAGTTTTTTGACTTGAAGAGTTATCATTAGAATAGAAGTAGACAACCCATTAGAAGACATGATATAATTCAAGCTAGCTTTATTCTTCAATTTTGGATTTGATAGGAGGTACAAAGTAGAAATCAAGTAAAGTAAAGTGAGTGGGATTTGCCCTTATCCGATACAAAAGTTCTACTAGTAGAAGAAGAAGAGCTAGTCAAGTAGAGAAGTCGCGATGTAAGCGTAACTGGGATTGACAACTCACTGCTGGTTGCACTACTAGCTATCTCGATGCATGTCGCTATCACATCACTGAGCTCCCCTTTCCTTAAGACCAACTTGCAAACCTTTCTTGATGTTGGAGGTTTGAGCTGGCTCAGGCACCTATAAGAAAAGTTTCTTGATCTTCTGAACAATCTTTTTAAAATTTTTGGATAAGGAGATATCCCAACCTTCTTTGGTCTTGAAAGGATTGCAAGTATCCCCAAGGATTACCCTAGTGGAATTAGAAGGCTGTTCCACAAGGTTTTCCTTTAGGATGACTATAGCACCAGTCATGAAGCTATGTTCAAGCCAGTCTTTGAAAGTGAAGCAACCTTTCAAAACATGACCAAGCATACGGTGGTAAGGGCAAAAGCTAGGATCATGGCTTTTGCCTACTTCTCTCCTAGTTCTGTAGCTAAAAATTAGCTTCTTTAAGAGATTCTAAAGATCTTTGATTACCTCCTCTTAAATGAATAAGGTTGTTGTTTATCTAAAAGAGTGGTGGACCATAGCTACCGGCAGGTATGTACACCACCGATGATGGATGAGTGAGGTGTGGCATGTGCTAGGTCGCTGGTAGGGCCCTGGTGGTGGGAGGAGGTGAGAAGGCCATGAGTCATGGTCTCTTGGACAAATCTTTAGCTAGTTGCTTTCACTTATCTACTGATGTCACTGTTCTCGGCTTCTTCTCATATACCTTCATGGCTTTGCAGTAACGATCTTGAAAAGGCAACTATTTGGCCTCTCCTCAGAGCACCTTATTTATTAACTTCTCAAACTTTTGATAGTGAAGCCCTTAAGCATGAAGGCATGGCCATGGATATTCTTTAAAAGAATCTCAATGGCATGTCTGTCAAATAACTGTATTCATATTTTATTTCATTACACCATCTAAGAATGTAGTCAACAAGGGACTCACCTTGGTGGTGTTGTGCTATAACGAGATCGCCTATAGTGACCCTTTGTTGAGCTCCAACAAACCTCTTGATAAAGAGTTTCTCCAACTCAAAGAAATGTCTTCACTAACTGGGAAGTTCACTACCAAAGCTATCCGCTAAGCTACTAACTAAGAGATGGAAGAGTAAAGCCACTACCACCAGATTGCAAGAACTAGCTCAAATGTGAGATGTGCCGGGTTCCACCGCCATCAAAAGCTTGAAGGAAGGTGGCACAAACCCTTGGGATATTGGATTGCATCAAATTCTCTCTGGTAGGGTCTACCCTTTGGAACCGATGATCTCCCCTGCTTGAGCCAATGCTTCCTTCACGCTCAATGACCATGTTCTTGATATCTTTTCTTGTATGGAGGTACTTTAACTACCTTCCTATACATGTAGTGCCCCGCTCACTAGAGGTAAGGTCTTGGGTCCAAGATGCACCAACTCGTCGACTAGTCTGCCTAGAGGATGAACTGGGGCGATTCTACAATGCTAACATAACCCACAAATCTCAGCCTCTTCTCCATCCTATCTATCTTTTTAACAATCTGCCTGATTTGTGCTAAGAGATGTTGGGTCGAGTAGGCTATGTCTTCCTGCTCAGCCTCAATACCTTCCATAGTCTGCTACTCTCTAAGGAGAAACCCCCTAGTATCTACCATGCAGACCCCTGTTGAGCCTCCCAATAAATCATCTTCATTAGGATCGAAGATGATTTTCTCCTCATCAGACCTATCATACCCTAATATCTCCTTCTTCTCCATGAGATAATTGGCTATAATCTGATCCAAAGAATGATCAATCTAAATAGGCACAAATGTCTTTGGCTAATCGGCGTGATCATTGTCATGTACTGAGAGGAACCGACCTCCCCTGCTACAGCAGAATCAATCCTATGAGGATTGTACTCACTAGAAGATATACACTCCTGGCTATCACTAACTCTGAAAGGGCTAACACTCCTAGGAGGTTCTATGATCATAGGTGCAATTGGGTTATCACCTTATCTCTCTACAACTGCTATAACCATCTCTAGATCCTACTGTGGTTGTGTTGGTAAAGGGACGACCACTATGCTTCGGGGTCGCCATTCCTTCTGCACCACAACTAAAGCAGAAGGTCAAGCAGGAGAGCTCGGCCTCGCCATAGTAGGTGGTGTAGAAAGGATAGGATCCCATGGTCATAGCCAGATCACCAACAAGATCTTCTTCTCAGTGGATGTGGCCTTCATGGCCTTGAGGAGAATTGGAGATGTTGATACATGAACGGGCAACGGTGGATGGAGAGTGGAGCGGTGTGGTGGAGACACCACTGACTCTCTCGAAATAGGGGCTCTCTTCCTGTGATGAGTAGTCCCTATAAGTATAATACTATTTATGTGATAGATACGGGTAGCACACCGATTAGAAAAATCAATGAGTGCAGAAGCTGCAGACTTACAACTAAACCTCCACCTCTCCTGGCTAGTGATTTGAGCTGTAGTACGGGCCTCCCTAGCCCTCTCCTACCATAGATGTTTCCCCAAGCTGTGGGGGATAGTAGATCTCAAGTCAAATTGAGCACCAAACTTAGAACATTTGTAGGCCCCACCAACCGATAATGAATGAGGCCGCATATGACCTCCTCTAGTAATGATGGAAAATTGAACCGGTGGAGGTGAAGTATGATCCTCCTAGCATCTCTCTCCGCACTAGAGAGAGGATGAAATGGGTTCACTATAACCAGGGAAACCAAAATGGCAACTCCTCACATGATGTATACCTCCATCTCAGAAATGTGTGTATCGCATAATCATGCAGTTTTTATTCTTCCTATGAGTTTTGGTGGGGTGAGTGGAGTAAGAACTAGACCCTACCTCAAAAGTAGGGGAGACTATCCCAAGGATCAGGAGAGCCTTCCCCTTGGAAGGTGTTAACGAGTGGGTGCAAGCCCTCACCGGGCAAAGACAGAACCATCACGCGGCACGCTATCACGCCTATTGCATGTCGGGTACTATAGGAACTACCACTGCCTTCCTCTTCGATGAGGGGATATTAGAGTCTGATGGCAAGTCAATCTGAATGACCAGCTTTTACCCAGTCACTGTGGTCATGTTAACAGTCATGAGGGGAATGCCCTCACAAGTAATTCTTTCCCCCTCAAAACCTCATCCAAATTGAATGAGGTGGGCATAATCAGAATGGGGAAGCCTGGCCTGATCCAAGGCCAATTCCATGCTGCAAGGGAAGGTAAACACATACTTCTGAGAAGCCATAACAATCAACTGAAAATTGAAAATCAGATCAGAATCACTAAGACCGACCTGAATCAGAATGTGAAACAAACTTGGATGATTTCTACTTTGTTGACTATTTGAATTTAAAATTTGAACCCACATCCAAAATCTTGAAAGTCTTAAGTGGGGTTCAAATAGATTTAGAAAAAGATTTAGAGATTTGATTGGAAAGAAGAATTTTTGAATATGGAATCCACTTTCAACAAATTTGGGTATGTTGAAGATGGGTTCAAATATTTTTGGAAAGATGCTTCCATAGGTTCATATTTGAATTTTGATTTTATTTTGATTTTGAGATTTTTATAATTTGCTCACTTAACAAATTTGAGTATGCTAAGTGAGGTGTTTGAAAATAATTATTTCTTTTTCTTTATTTATTTTGTCTTGTGAATCATTTGTCACTTTGAAAATTGGAATTCTCATTTAGCAAATTTGGGTATGCTAAATGGAGAACCCAAGTATGTTTTGTTTTGAGTTTTTTTTTAAAAAGAATAGGATCCTTAGCAAATTTGAGCATACTAAGAAAATCTTAATGTGTTTCATTTATTTTGGATGTTTTGATTTTGAAAAATAGGATCCTTAGCAAATTTAGGTATGCTAAGGAAATCCTAATGTGTTTCTTTTGATATTGATTTGATTTTGAAAAGTAGGATCTTTAGCAAATTTAGGTATGCTAAGGAAATCTTAATGTGTTTCTTATGATATTGATTTGATTTTGAAAAGTAGGATCCTTAGCAAATTTAGGTATGCTTAGGATATCCTAATGTGTTTATTTTATTTTTGAAAAAGAAGACCCTTAGTAAATTAAAGTATGCTAAGGGAATCTAAAAGTGATTGAAAATTTTTAATTTTGAATTTGGAAACTTCACTTAGCAAATTTGAGTATGCTAGATGAAATTCCAAATGTGTTTGAAAATTTTGGATTTTGAATTTGGAGACTTCACTTAGCAAATTTGGTATGCTAAATGAAGTTCAAAATGTTTGAATTTTTTTTTGATTTTGATTTGGAGACTTCACTTAGCAAATTTGAGTATGCTAAATGAAGTTCCAAATGTGTTTGAAAATTTTTTGATTTTGAATTTGGGGACTTCAGTTACCAAATTTGAATATGTTAAATGAAGTTCCCAAATGTGTTCGAAGATTTTTGATTTTGAATTTGGAGACTTCATTTAGCAAATTTGAGTATGCTAAAATGAAGTTCTCAAATGTATTTGAAGATTTTTGATTTTGAATTTGGAGACTTCACTTAGAAAATTTAAGTATGCTAAATGAAAGAGTCCTAATGTGTTTGAAAATTTTTTATTTTGAATTTAGAGACTTCACTTAGCAAATTTGAGTATGTTAAATGAAGTTCCCAAATGTGTTTGAAGATTTTTGATTTTGAATTTGGGGACTTCATTAAGAAAAGAATCCTAATGTGTCTAAAAATTTTTGATTTTGAATTTGGAGACTTCACTTAGCAAATTTGAGTATGCTAAATAAAGTTCCAAATGTGTTTGAATTTTGATGTTTTGAAAAAGTGAGACTTCACTTTAGAAAATGGGGTATGATAAAATGAAGTTCTCAAATATGTTTTGAATTTTGAAAATGTGATTGTTAAGTTTTGATTTTTGAAATGAAGACTTCCATTTAACAAATTTGGGTATGTAAGAATGGAAGTAAATTTTATTTTAGAAATGTGAAAATTTTATTTTGTGTATGTTTATTTCTTTTTGAAAGAGGAAATTCCAACTTAATCATGTATGGAACATGTTAAATGGGATTTCCAAACTGATGCTATTTTTTATTTGGAAATGAAATCTTCATTCAATTAATTTGGGTACATTGAATGGAGATGTTCATATGTTCTTTTTGAAAAGATTTATGTTGATTTTGTTTTGGAAATGAAACCTCCATTTAATACATGTGGGTATATTGAATGGAAAGATTTCATATGTGCTTTTTGAAAGGTGAGAATTCCAACTTAACAATGTGTAATGTGTTGAGTAAAATTTCAAAATTGTGATTTTGGTTTGAAGATGTAACATCTATCCAACACATTTGAATGTATTGAATGGAAATGCCCATCTTCAAATTTTGTGCTTTTTAAAAGTTTATGAATGTTGGAATTTTATTTTGGTAAATATGATCCTACATATAATAATCATGAAGATTGTTATATGAAGGTGTTTTATGAAAAAATTTTGTGCAAAACATTTATTATGTGTATTTTTGAAAAAGTGCTTTTTGAAAAGCAAGAATTCTATGAAGGATTTATTTTGTCTTTATCATTTTAGAATGAACCTTTCCTTAACATGAAAATGGTATGGAGGAAGTCTTTAGTTAATTCATTTTTACTAAGCTTTTATCTTTCACCCATTGGGGAACCCAACGGGGTTTTAAAACCAACACGGGGTGAGGTCCTAAACCTAAAGATGTTGGCTAGCTTAACTTAAGGATGAAATAAGCTAAGTGCCAACATAAAGAAAGATAGTCTTAGGTTCATACAGAAGTATGAACCCACTATTGATACTTGGAGACAACGACCAATTACCAAAGATGGAGAGAGGAACCTTCCCCAGTGGAGTCGCCAGAAAAATATGTGGTGAAAGTTTTCAGTTTCCTTTCTAAAGAATGCATGCTTTCATCTTCAAATTCTATGTGGAATAAGATGAAGATAGAAATATACTCTTATGGACACCATGTAGATCCAGATTCTTATTAGGTGATTGGTGATATTATAGGTGTACTATCTCAAAGATAGAAGTCACCCCTATAATGGACCTAATCACCAATAAGGACTCCTAAAGACAATGGGTGTATATATGTACCAGATTCTTCCCTAATTTACATGGAAAAGTAAAGTAGGGTTTATTTTAAACCGGTTCATTAAGTTCTACTGGGCAAGCCCATACATCATATCAAAGAGGGGATTCCTTAGAATACTCTCAATTAAGGTAAATGATCATTGTCTCCAAAGATTTCAATAGGTAGGACTATCAATCGATTAGTGTATTTTGGAAAATCAAATGGGATTGATCAAAGAAAGAGTTCTTGTCGAAGTCAAAGGAAGATAAGTAGGAGATGCTTACGATGCTAGGAAACCTAGCGAGAATCTCAAACTATCATATGGTTGGTATTTATATTTTTTGAAATTGAATTATTCATTTGAGTTAAATTTCCATTAGAATGCTAGGGCTCATAATTCCATAATGCAAGATTAAGGAAATGCCTAAAAGGTGGGTATTTATGCTCATGACCCATAAAGGGAAGTAGCGACCTCTGAACCTAAATCTAGGTAGCTTTGGTGAGGGATAAAAGCACAACCTAAATCTAAAGAGAAAATTGGTATTTGGTTTACCTCCATAAGAGAGGACAAACCTCCCAAATGTTTAGACTTACAACCGCTTAGGAGTGTCGCAAACTAACTCCTCATATGATTTTAAATTCATGTAGGTGAGTCATATACTTTATGCAAGATAGCTAAGCTGTTATTAATTTAGAAAGAGACTAAGTCCTTAAACTCACTCCCAAAGAGACTAGATCATGTACAGGCATGAGTAATGACCTAAATCTAATGCAAATCATATTACATTTTATTTTCATTTTTTTGGACAACCAATTTGACTCAGGCTTAGAGGAATCATATGCCTAATGCATGAGAAAGAAGATTATGGGCCAAAATCAAAGAGAAGGGGGAGGTGTATTTCCACCATGGCTCTCAAAGGTCTAGCTAAGTTTCTCTAGCAAAGGAGAAAGCCCTCCAATCAAGAGTGTAATAATATACTTTTATGCATGATATTGTAAAAGAAATACTCATCCAGCTAAGGGATTGCTAATTCTTTTATCTTGATTTTAAGCCTAAGGTTTATGTGAGATTATGAGTTATTTATTTTGAATTTATGTTGTTAAATTTGGTAGAAGATTTATTTTTTCCTAAGAGCCTAACCCTCATCTAGGCCATATATCAAGCAAAGAAGAAACTAGGAAAAGCATGCCATCTTAATGCACAAGCTAAATAAATCATCAATCAATTTATAAAGTTAATGAAAAAAAGGCCATTTTTGGTCGAGCACCACCGTATAAACCCGAAAACAAATTGGATAGCCGAGCTCTACCCTTATACAACTCATATTATAAATGAATTAAATATAATTAAGCAAGGAATTCATGTTATGGGGGGGGGGGTCTTCTTTTCTTCTTTCTTCTTTCTTCCTTCTTCTTTCTTCTTTCTTCTTTGGTTCCTTCTTTTAGATGGTTGGAAGGTGGTTGGTCCAAAAGGCTTCACATGGTACATAAGATGAGATCTTATGACTAATGCTCATCCTAATCCACCATAATAATCATTCCAAAATCTTAATTATAAAATTACATGAAAAGAAAACGTAAATCTAACTAACGCCTGTAAAACAGAGATTAGCTAAACAAACCATACAAATCCTAAGCATGCATATTGGACTTAGTACCCCACACATGGGTACTCAAGTCCACCTGACCTATTGGATTATACTTAGGGGTATAAGCACCTGCACAGCAAAAGCAGTTATATTTTTATTTATTACATCACCCCTTAAGCACAATCCCCTACAGAAAATAATGATTAGACTAAATCATCCTACCATTCATTCTATGATCATACACTCTACCATCCAGACTAAAAATACTACATCACAAAACAAAAGCAAACATCAAACCATGCATCGCCTTAACCTCAAACTAGAAGTTGTGACTTAGTCTAATGTGTGTGCTTTAGAAGGCTTGTGTGGTATGCTTAGTTATGGCTTTAAGGATTTAAATTTTCTAAGTATGAAAAAGTGTTCAATTTAGATGGGTGGTTTTTTTAAGTGATTTAGTAGCTTTGATTAATTTTATTTTGTATTTTTGATTTGGTTTAAGTGAACCTAGAATTAACTACTAAGTGTTGTAAAGAGAGAGAAAAAAGAAGAGAACTTCTCTTTTCTTCTCTACCTTAAGTAATTTCTAAAGTAGATTCATGTGTGATTTTGTTTAGTGAATGTCTTATTATGTGTTTTAATTAATCTTAAGTTTAGATTTTCTCTAAACAAACATATTCAAAGAGAAAGGTATTTTAAGATTAAGTAAAGTGAAATAGAATCACAAATCACACATCTCTTCATTTCTTTCCCAACATTTATAACATTCTTATGGATGGGCCCTAAGCATATCTATACAAATAAATGAGAGTGTTTAGCAAACATTATGATGAATGCTAAGCGAGTTACTTAAAAAAATTGGAATGCTTTATGATTCATGATTTTCATTAAGTAGAAAAGAGGGGTTTCTTTTATCCATTATTCACATGCACATGTGTATGTACAAAAGTCATAAGTGAGTACGGCGTAATTATTAGCACTAGGGGTGTAAAGTACAAGACCTACTTAGGGCTACTTAAAGCCTCGCAACCCTAGGATTTTCCAGACTAATATAGCAATTTCCTTAAATACAAGCACATGTACAAAAGAAATGAATGAAAAAGAAAGATGCAAAAGTTTGTATTTATTGATTTATTTTGTTTAGGAAATTTATATGTACAAGTGTGAATGTCCTTCTTAAGTAATAGCTAGAAATGAATAAGAATGGATTAAGCAATTGTAGTGTTCTTTTCAAATGGACTATACACATTGCCAAATCCTATTCAAAACTATATTAAAAGAGAAGAGAAGGAAAAGTACACTAAGCACATCTTCAAATTTATATCCACATGCAAGATTATAAATAAACTATAAGTTGCACACTTTCAGTTTTGATAATTGATTCATATATTTTGAAAATAATTTGGATTTAATAGTGATAATAGCCACTCATATTTCTATTTTAGCCAAAACATGCAATTTGACTTAAAAGAAACATTTCATTTTCAATTTGATTTCTGAAAAGTGTGAATTCTTGAAATCCATATGACATACACATTTAGCTTATTGGGAAGGAACTAAAATAATGAAAGCACGTAAACACATTCACCCTAATTAATTCCTAAAGGCAATCCTATGAAATAAGAGAGCTAAAGTAAATCAAATTATTTTATTTAAAGAAGGTTTGATTTTGTTTTGAGTTTGATTTAATTTAAGACATGTGAGGTGATTTTGCTATTCCTAACCCATTCCCACATGTGTATGATATTTAAGTACAATTTTTAGATGATTAGATCCATTTTATATTTTTATTAGGTTGAGGTATGAATTAAGTGTGTTAATTACCCCATTACCTATGCCACCTTAGCATGCTTAATCAAACAATTATGAGCCAATGGGATTACATAAAATTAAACAAGAAATTTAAATCAATAATGCAACTAGGAAACAAAGGACCTAAGAAATTTGGCTCATGATTAATGATTAACTAAACTAAGGGATTTAACTTAAGTACTTTCATAACTCCTCTCACACATGTGAGTTGGGTTTTGATTCTTAATGAACTTTGAACACCCAAGCATCTACCCAAAAGATTAATTAAGTTTGGAAGTTTTAAAAATTTTGAAATTAAGTAATAATTAGTGGGTTAATCCTTAATTAAACTTGGATTAAGGAAGAAAGAGGGGGTTTAAGGAATAGCTTAAGAAAAATATCCCAAAATTATTCCTTAAACCTCTTATTCATTTAAACAAACCTTAATCAACTCAATCAAGGAATCAAACCACTAATTACACACTTAATTAAATTTAATTATACTAAGAGAGCAATTAAGAATAAATCTAGTAATTACTCTAATTAAACCATTAATAAATCCCAAAAAAAATTAGTGGAGGTAGAAGTCATCCCACTAAATACACATGAGAAGTTTGAGATTAATTAAGGAAATAATCAGAGGGTAATTAGCCTAATTAGATTTTTAATAAAAACCAAATTCAAAAAATAATCCATTGAAATTAATTTTAGAATATTCTATATTCAATGATCTATCCAATGCAATTTATTTCATATTTTTTTGATTTTTCTAGGCTTAGATATGAATTTATAAAGTTTCCATAATTAATTAGAACATTTAATAGCCTAATTAAGTATTTAATCCCCCGGCACTAATGCGGCATGCGCATGCACTCCGTGGCATGAAGATTGATCTTTAACTTGTCACATCATAAGATAGTGGATATGCTTTCTCTCACCGCTCGATCAAGGATTAGACGACTGAGATTAAAGCCATGAATCTAAAGGGAGGAAACATGGATTTACGTGGATTAAATCTCGGCCGTCCATCCAAAATGTGTGGATGGATGGCTAGAGATTCATCCCAGTAATTCTCCGTGTATGATGGAGACCGTCTATCTTTAAGGAGATGATCCGAGCTCGATTGAGCTTGGATTAGATTGAAAATTAACCCACACCATCTAAGCATGAGGACAAGCACATCTAATGGCTAGATCAATATGGGATTGAAATCCACTTCACAAAGGACCAACACACATTGAACTTAAGCTCGATTTTATTGGCATACCTCGTGGGAGGTGATCACCAGTGCTCAATTCCCTTGAAGAAGCTTCATCTAGTGGAGATGAAGCTTTATTGAAGTTTAAAGGCTTTGAAATTGAGTGGATGCTTCTAGAGACCAACTCCCCTTTGCTTTGAGCTTGGTCTTGATCAAGGATGGTCCTCCCTTGCCTTTGGAACTTCGAAAAGAGCTTTGGTTAATTCAATTTGATCCTCTAATGAAGCTCAGAGGAGGAGTTGGCTTGATTTGAGGTTGGGTGCACCACACTCCCTAGTGTTCACTTGATCCACTAAGACAGTGCCAAGTGGTTATGAAGAGGACTTGACCAAATTTCAAGTGGTTTTGCTTTTAGGTTACCCTATTGCCTAGGGGTAAAATAGTCATTTGACTTTGATTTCAGTTTGGGCTTGTTCGGTATGATGCGAAAATAGGTTTGGCCAAGCTTCATTGAATTTGGAGTTGATTTGATGTGATTTGGATCATGTTGACCCATTTTGGTCAAAATGGGTCAACTTAGGTCAAGTTGACCAATTGGTCAAATTGGGTCAAACCAAGGGTTGAGTAAAGTTCATATGACCATTTGAAATATTTTGGTGCTTTGGTTTGATTCAATTTGGTTTATATTTGGTTTTGGTTCAAGTGAGTTCATTTAGGTCAAATGGGTCAAGTTAACCAATTTGACCCATTTGACCTATTTACATGTTGGTTCAGGTTTGGTTGGTCATATGAAATGGATTGGTAACTTTGTTTCCAATCAATTTTGGTTAAGTTTTAATTTCAATTTGACCCAGTCAAGTTGGGTTCAATCAATTGGGCTAGTTGGTCTAGTTGGCCAATTGAGGCTTTGGTCAAGTTCAACAAGTGATTTAGAATGAACTTGACCTATTGGTTTCAATCAATTTGGCTTAGATCAAGTTTTGACATATTTTGACTTTTAGGTCAAGTTGGGTCAACTTGGGTCAAGTGCCAATTGGGCTAGTTAGGCTCAAATGTTGACTCAAGTTCAAACAGGTCATGAATGAACTTAGATCAATGGTTTTAATCAATTTGGACTATGGTGGATTTTGGCTATGTTGGGTTTCATTTTGGCTAAGTGTTGACTTAGTTTGACTTGGTTTGACCCAATTTGAGTGATTGATCATCTCATGATGATTGTTGATCATGATGAGAGGCTTAGATGGGCTTATCAATCCAATTTGGTTAGGATTAGAATTTGGCTAGGTACTTTGCTCACTTTGGGTCAAGTGAGCCTAAGATCAAATGGCTTGAAGCTTGGTTTGAGTTTGATTGAACTCACATATGGACTTATGATTGAAATATAATTTCATTTGCAATGGTTTGAAGATGATTGGGTTTTGGTTCATTTAAGAATTTCATGTTCAAAGGATGAACATGAGTTTGACTTTGGTTTGATTTTTGAATTGATTTGGAGTTTGGTGATTGAAGTTTGTATTTATATTTGGATTCATGATTGTAGGATTGATTGAATCATGAAGAAAAATCAAGGGTTTAGCTTGATTGAATTGGATTTGGCAAAGTTCAAGAGTTTGACTTGAAAGATGTAGGTTGAATTTTAAGTAGATTTGAGTTTGATTTTTGGGTTTGGTTTGATTGATTTGAATTTATATCTCATTTATATTTGTGAATATAAATGAGAATATAAATGGGTTAGGGGAAAATTTCATGAATTTGAGGTGATTTGAACTTTGATTTGAGCTAAGTCCATGAGGATCAAAGGACTTGAAAGATTTTGAAATTTGGATTTGATTTGTTTGATTGATTTGAATTTATATTTCATATATATATATATATATATGAATATAAATGAGTTGTGAGAAAATTTCATGAATTGGAAGTGGTTTAGATTTGATTTAAGCTAAGTCCATGAGAAGGAATCAAAGGGACTTAGGAAAGATTTTAAATTTGGATTTGATTTTTATTTTTTTTTTGGATTTAGGTTGATTGATTTGAATTTATATTTCATTTATATATGTGAATATAAATAAGAATATAAATGGGTTGTGAGAAAATTTCATGAATTTGAAGTGGTTTAGATTTGATTTAGGCCAAGTCCTTAAGAGGGGAATAAAGGACTTCAATCATAAGTTTCAATTATGAGTTGCAATCATTTGGTATTGATTTGATTTTGGAGAAAATCAATTAAGCTAGAGTTGATTTAGGTTTGATGTTGATTTGATTTGGAATTTGACTTGAAGGGAAGAAGTCAGGAAAGTGGTTCAAGCTATAGGGTAGGTGAATTTTCCTAACACCCAAGGCTGACCTATTCCTATTAACTCTTCTAAGTCTCTAGGCTAAAAGTGTCCACCTAATCACTAGATGTGTCTTAAGACTAAGGATCTCTTAAAGTCTAAGAGGAGTCTTATGTCTAAGATAGATGGGTTGTGGGCTCATTCTAAAAATATGGTCAACACCTTAATAATCAAAGAGTTCCCTTTCTACAAAGTAAGTGAATCTCACCCAAGGAACAAGCTCCATCGGATCCTAATGGGACTATGCTCACCGACGTAAAATACATCTAACACCGCCGCCACTGAGTGCTATCTCGGGAGGACTAGGCTAGAAGATATATGATCATGACTACCTACTATTGGAGTGCTATCTTGGGGATCTACTACCTGGGAAGCAGAACTATCTCCCTACCCCTACTGGATCACTATCTGATGGTGGTGGTGCACCACGATGTTGGTCACCACCTTCCACCAAGAAAGTGAAGGACAAGTGGGGAACTACCTCCCGGAGTAGATGAAGTGGTATCCTTTGGCCATAGCCAGATCACCAAAGGGGCTTTCTTCTTTCGAGATGTTGTCTTTTGTGCCTTTGTTGGAATGGTGGAAGGTGGGACCTAAACAGGTGATGGCGGGCAAGGAGTGGATCGGTGTGGTGGAGACAACAGCTCCACCATGCTTTATAGGTGGTACAACACTATACTATCGGTCCTATCATGGTGGCCCAATGACTAGGAAAATCAACTAGAGAGAGGTCAACTACCTAAAACCTCCGTCTCCCTACTTACTAAGCTACTAAGCCTTTATTGCTTGAATGAATCTACCTAGAACACTCTAGGGATAATCAAATGATGTAATTGAAAGCATCTGTGTCTATCAACATGGTGAAGTATCATTGTAGGCGACATAGGAGCTATCTAGCCAAAATCTCATATGTTTGAGGAGGTGATGCATCCTCAGTTTCCTCTCCATTTGATGCCGAGAGGGAATAAAACTTGTTGCCACTGAGTAATGGAGAGACCTCTCAGGCTGAACCCTCCTCTGCAATGTGAGATGCTACGTCTATTTCACGAGCAGCATGCTCATGGTGTTGCTTGATCTTGGAGCTCTTATTACATCATCAGTGATTGATGCTAGAAAGGTGAGTGAGAACTAGATCCTACTGATGGTGGGGAACTATGCCAAGATAGCCTTCCTTAAAGTGGACCAACGAGGTGGTGCAAGCATGCACTGAGTGGCTAAATTTGGAACTGAGCCTTCCTCTTCAAGAAAGGATACTCAGCATCGAAAGGCAGGTCAATGCAGATGATTGGCTTCTACCCAGCCACCTCATCCAGGCTGACAGTGGTGTGGGTCACCACCTCACAAGTAAAACAAGTTCCCTTGAATCCTGGGCCAAAGAAAACCAAATGGGTAGACTCAGTCTGAGGGAGGCTAGCCCAATCCAAGGACAAATCCATCCTGAATGAAAAGGTGAAGATGAACTTCTAGGAGGCCATGTGTACTGACTACAAATACTGTATTGACTAGTCTGCACTAAATCTTTGCATGTGTTGAAATGTAACTTGAGTTAGGTTTCTACTTTAATTCTTGTCTAAGAGATCAATAGACATTTAGAGTCCTAAACCCACACTCAATAATTCGAATATGTCAAGTAGGGTTCAGTGGAGAGATTTTGGTAGGATGAGGAGAGTCTTTGCCATTTGATTTTGATTTAGAACCCATACTCAACCAATTGGTTGGTTTTACATTTGAAGATGTTTATGTTGTTATCTTGTTTGAAAATATTTGATGTTGAAAAACTTTACTTAGCAAATTTAGGTATGCTAAAGAAAGTTTGTGATTGTATGTTTTGGAAATTTCATGAAAAATCCTTCCTTGTGGTGATTGATCATGTGTTGGTTTGAATTGAAAATGAGGTTCTCCACTTAACAAATGTGGTATATTAAGCGAGCACCAAATGTGGTATGATATGTATTTGAAAATGGGACTCTCACTTAACAAATGTGGTATGTTAAGTGAAAGCCAAATGCATGTTTTGAAAATGAGACTCTCACTTAACAAATGGAGTATGTTAAGTGAAGGCCAAATTTGTATGTTGAAAATGAGACTCTCACTTAACAAATGGAGTATATTAAGTGAAAGCCAAATGTATGTTTTGAAAATGAGTCTCTCACTTAACAAATGGAGTATGTTAAGTGAAAGCCAAATTTGTATGTTTTGAAAATGAGACTCTCACTTAACAAATGGAGTATGTTAAGTGGGAATCAAATATGGAATGACTTGCTTTTGAAAAGAAGGAAGCTTTAATTCTAACATATGTAAAATATGTTAAGTGAAGTTTCAGTTTCATGCTACGATTTTATTTGAAAAAAGGATTCCTAATTCAATAATTTTGTGTATGTTGAATGAGTATGGTTATTTTCAAAAATGTGCTTTTGAAAATATGGAAACCCCAACTTTAGCATATATGAAATATGTTAAGTGAAGTTTCAATTTTATGCTATAGTATTATTTGAAGATAGACCCCTCACTCAATAATTTTGAGTATGTTGAATGAATATGGTCATTTTTGAAAATGTGCTTTTGAAAAGATTATTTTAATCTTGATTTTGAAAAGAACCTCCATGTAACAATCATAGGGATTGTTAAATGGGGTTTAGTTATATGAATTTTGTGAAAGGTGCTTTTGGAAAGTAACATTTTATTGAAGAATTTATTTTCTTAATCATTAAGATAAACCTTGCCTCACCAAGTTAGTGGTAAGGAGGTTTCAATTTTTTTTTTTTTTCTCATTTCCTTTCATGAGTTAATTTTATTTTTCACCTATTGGGGAAACCCAATAGGGGTTCTAGGACCTACAAGGAGTGAGGTCCTAAAACCTAGAGGATGTTGGCTAGCTTTGCTTAAGAATGAAAAAAAAGTTAAGTGCCAATGGAAGGAAAGATAGTCTTGGACTCATATGAAATACAAGTCCACTATCGATGTTTGGAGATAACAATTTTCTACTAGAGATGAAGGGAGGAACCATCCCCAGTAGAGTCACCAGAAAAATCTGTGGTGTTTATTTTCGGTTGCATGTGCATGTGTGTGTATATGGGGGGGACACTGCACAGATCTGAGGATGTACTTATTGAGGCGATCGAGTATGACATCAAATAATAGTGCACTATCTTGAAAGATAAAAATCACTACCCTACAATGGACCTAATCACCTAATAAGGACTCCTAAGGCTTGATGGGTCTTCGAATGTACTAGAGATTTTCCCCTACTTTACATGGATGAATAAAGTAGCATTTATTGAAATTGGGTTCTAAACTTCCCTACGAGGGCAAGCTCCCATGGTTAATTACATCCTAAGGAAGGTGAATTCCTTAAGAATACTCTCGATTAAAGTAAGCAATTATTGTCTCCAAAGAATTCAAAGATAGGACTATCAATAAATTGGCTATATTTGGAAGATCAAATGGGATAGATCGAAAGGAAAGACTTACTATCGAAATCAAATAGAGATAAGTAGGGGATGCACATGATACTAGGAAGCCTAGTGAGCATCCTAAACTATCCTATAGTTGGGCTTTAAATATTTAAAATTGAGGAGAATTACATGTTTGAGTTGAAATTTTATTAGAAATCTAGGATTAATGATTCCCAAATACAAAATTGTGGAAATGCCTAAGAGGTGAATATTTATGCTTGTAGCCCCAAAGGAAAATAATGATCTCAGATCCTAAATCTAGGGAGCTTCGGTGAGGGCCAAAAATCTAAGGTAAAAATGGGTATATTATTTACCTCCATAAGAGAGAGTAAACCACCCAACAGCTAGACTTATAACAGTCTGGAGTGGCAGCTAGCTAACTCCTCTTATGTTTTAAAATCCTATAGGCAAGTCTTATGATTTTATAAGATGGCTAGGTTATTTTTTATTTTGAAAAGAAGCTAAAGTCCTAAAACCCACTCCCTAGAAAACTAGAGCATGAGTGGTATGAATAATGACTTAATCTAATGCAAATCTTATCAAGTTTTATTTATTTTTTGACTCTTTATTTTGACACAGGCTATAGGATCTTTATATGCTTAAATGCATGATGAAGTTGATTATGGGCCAAATCAAAAGATAAATAGGTGTTTTTCCATCATAGGCTCTCAATGGTTAAGCCCATTCTATCTAACAAAGATGGAAGTCCTCTCTTAATAAGAGTGAAACAAGATGACATGCATGTTATTAAATATACAACATCCAGCTGAGGGGTTGCAAAATATTTTATTATCTTGATTTAATGCCTAAGCTTTATGTGAGGTTATGAGTTGTTTTAAAAGTTTAGTTAAGAGTTGTTAATTTGGATAGAAAATTTATTTTTATCCTAAGAGCCTAATCGCATCTAGGCCATATAATAATCACTAATCATAAATAAACTATGAAGAGACATGCCTTTTCTAATGCTCAATTTAGACAGATCATCAAATAATTTATATATTTATCATAAAAGAATAAGAGGCTATTGTGGTCGGATACCACCATACAACCCAAAAAAGAAGTGGGTAGCTGAGTTCTACCCTTATACATCCTGATATAATCAAAGAATAATTATAATTTAATTACAAAAAATAAATGGGAGCTTTGGGGGATCTTCAAACCTTCAAAGCTTCTTCTTTCCTTCATTTCCTTCTTCCATTTGGTTGGGCAAGCTCCATAAGATCACATGGTACATAAGATTTGATCTTGTAACCAATGTTTATCCTAAGCACCCATAGCACTAATCCTAATTCCTAATGCAAAATTATGTTAAAAATAGAAAAAGTAAATCTAACTATACCTACAAAAGAAGTGTTAGCTAAACACACCATACAACCCAAGCAATTATATGAATAATTTGGACTTAGCACCCTACACATCAGTAACCAAGTCCACTTGTGCCAATGTAAATTATGCTTAGGGGTTAAAAAACTTGCAGAACAAAACATTTATATTTATTTTAAGCATCCCTTAAGCATAATATCCTATAAAAATATGATTAGGCTAATCACGGCCTAACAACCAGTCTATGCACATACACCCTAACATCTAGCCTACAACATTACATCACAAAACAAAATATATATTAAACCATACACCACCCTAACATAAAGCTAGAAATGGTGACTTAATCTAATGTGTGTGTATTAAGGCTTGTGTGGTATGTCCTAGCTAAGCTTTAGAGTTAAGATTCCCTAAGTATGAAAGATATTTAATCTTAAAGGGTGATTTCAGTTTAAGTGGTTTAATTGATTTGTAAATTGTACTTATTATTTTCTTTTATTTCATTTGACCTACACAAAACAACAAAGTGTTATGAAAAGAAAGAAAGAGAGGATCGCTCTCTTTTATCCCAACCTTAAGTCACATCTAAAGTAAATTAATTAATCAATTGCCTTTGTGAATGGCTTATTACATGTTTTAGTTAATCATAAGCTTAGGTTCACTTTGAATAAACTCATTCAATAAGAAAGGCATCTTAAGGTTAGTTGGAATGAATAACTATAACATAGCACATGTTTATACATTTCCTTCCAGCATGTATATATCATGCATATGATTAAAGCCTAAGCATAGCTATACATGCAATTGTATCTTAGCACACTTAAATGATGAGTGTGAGAGAATATATTTGGAATTGATATTTTATTTGGTTGAATGATTTTGTCATATTAATTTAAAGCTCTATCTAAATTCTTATGCAACAGCATAAGGAAAGAACCATAAATCACATGACTACTCAACTCAACCAAATAAATAAAGTCTGAATGCATGCTTTTTTTAATAGAAAAAGAAGGTTTTCATTCATTAGCTAAGTACACATCCATATGTATAAAAGTTTTAAGCGAGTACGTTATCATTATTCTGAACCAAGAGAACGAGGTAGGAACCTCCTTGGACTTAAAGTCGTGCATCCCTGGAATGTCTAGACAAATATACCACTATTATTAGATACATATGGATGTATAGACAACTACAAGAATAAAAAACTATGCAAAAATTGTATTTTGATTTGATAGATTTATTTTGTGTAAATGAATTAAATCTCTATCTAAATTTTAATGTCCAAATGCATAAGAATGAAATCAAACAGGTATGTCGCCATTGTTCTACACCAAGGGAACAAGGTAGAAACCTCCTTAGGGCTACTTAAAGCTGTGCGTCCTTAGGATGTCCATACTAATATACCGCTAACATTCTTCCTTATGCAAATCAACAAATGAATCTAAGGAAGAGACTTGATTTCATACACTAGAATTATATTCACTTGTATTTCCTATGTATATACATAACTAAATTTAATATATATATATATATATATATATATATATATATATATATAATATATATATATATATATACATATATATATATATATATATATATATATATAATATATATATATGTATGTATGTATGTATGTATGTATATTCATTCGTTTATAAACTTTTGAAAATATATTTGGGATTTAATAGTGATACTAGCTACACATATTTTTAATTTAAATCAACACATGAAATTTGACATAAAGGAAATCATTTTATTTAATTAATATTTAAAAGAGATGGATGCATGAATCATATGACATATAACATTTAACATGATCGGGAGGAAATAAAACAACACAAATATGTGATTTCATTCAAATCAACTAAGTCCTAAGGACAATCAAACTAAATAAAATTATCTAAAATAAACCAAAAGTTCTTTAATGTCATTTCATTTTCATGTTTGATTTGATTTAAGAAAAGTGAAGGAGGTTTGCTAATCCTAATCCCATTCCCCATGTGTGAGTTAATTTGGTTTAATGAAGAATAATTAGGTTGATTTTATGTCTTAATTAGGTTAGGGTATGAATTAAGTCAATTAATTAACCCTTACCTACATCACCTTAAGTTAATTAACTAATTAATAATGAGCCAATATGATATGCAACCACATGAAAAGTAAATTTGCAATGCTCCTAAGAAATGAAAGGGGCCTAATGCAATTGGATCATGATTAATAGTTAATTAAGCTTAAAGGATCTCACTTAACTACTCTTATGATTTTCTCACAGAATATGAGTTAACCATAATTTCATAAGTTCTCTCTTTAGGTTATTGAACACCCAAAGAGCTAGCCAAGATGGATTAAAGGAGATTAGATGTGAAGTGGATTTTAGATTGAGCTAATTAAGCTCATTAACCCATTTGATTAAGCATTAGACATTTTTAATTAATGAAATTAACTTAAGGAAAGAGATCAAGAAAGAGGCCTTAATCTCAATCCCTAAGCCCCATATTTGATTATTTAGGCTATGATTTTATCTTGGAGATTAATTAATTAATTAAGCACTTAATTATCTCATTAATAATTAATTAATCAAATTCCAAAAGTGAAGAAAAACTTAGGAAATGAATTAGGAAAAATATCCAATCACATTCCCTAAGCTCACTTACTGTTCAACAGAGGTAATTAGTCTTAAATGATTAATTAAGCCACTGATCACTCACTAATTATCATTAATTAAATTAAGAAAGTGATTAAGGCTTAATCAATGGATTTTCTTAATTAAGCAACAATAAAATCCTAGAAAAATAGGGGAGGCAAAGGTCATCCCCCTAAACATCCATAGAAAATTTGAGATTAATTTGGTGATTAATTAATGAGTGATTAAGCTAATTATAATTTTAAATAAATCATAATTAAGCTAAAATCACTATTCAAGTTTAATTAATAAGAATTTTTCCATATTCTACTCTGAAATATCTTTAAAATGAGCCTAAGTTTGTATTTTATGGATTTTCTAGGATTAGTTATGAATTTAGAAATTTCAGGCTTAAAAATAGATTAATTAGGCCTAATTAAAGCCTTAATCCCGTCGGGCCACATGGCGGCTGACGCGACTGATGCAGCGCGCTTTCCACATGGCGTGATGGGATTGGCTATTTAAGTTGTCAGATCCGAAGGCTAACTCGGATGGAGGCGGACACACTAATTCCATGGAACATCCGATCTTAGCCACAATCAGATCCATGGTTTAGGAAAAGAATCAAGGGATCTAATGCGAGATCTAATCAGAGTCGTTTGTTTCAGTCATGTGGAACAGATGGCTCATGATCTATCCCATTCATTAGCGGCAAAAGATGGATGCCATCCATCTTTCCTCGTTCAATCCAAGCTCATCCTAGCCCGAATTGCCTCCAAATTCATCCCATAACTTTGGGGAGGGGAGACGCACATATCCAATGACTAAAACACATGATGTGCAAATTTACTTCACAAAAGACCAACCAATTTTTCTATACAATGCTCAGTTTGTAAAATTACCTCACCAGAGCTAATGTTCAGCGGTACATCGATGGAGGTAGCTTCGCCTAGTTGAGGCGAGGCCCTGTTGAGAAGCTTTGAGCTTGATTTGATGTAGGTTATTCCCAAGGCCAAACTCCTACTATTTAGCGATCGATCTTGGTCGAACTCCTATCTCTGATGCTCAGGAAGGCTTGGGAGTGCCTCGGTTAGCTTTGACAGAGTACGAGAATGGTGTGGATGCAAGGAATTGAAGTTTGATTTAGCGGAGGGGGAGTATTGAATGGAAGAGTGATGTCCTATTTAAATTTTGCTCGAGGAAGAGGAATGTCGATCAAGGAAGGCTTGGGATGCTCTAGGAAGCTATGGCCTCAGGGACTCACACCAAGTGATTCATATCGAATCCTACTCAAATTGAGGGGGTATACCCCTAAATTTCCCAATATGGACAGACGGGATTGATCACACAAAATCCACCGATTGGCCATTGTTGAGTTGTCGAAGGGATCGTCGTCAACTCCACATGGCACGCCATCAGTGGATGACGTGGTGGCAGGAGTCTCAAGGCTTGATTTGGAGAGATTTTGTGGGATTGATCTTCCTTGCATCCATTGGGTTCGGCCATGAGGAGGAATGGCTTAGCTTGTTTCGCTTGGTTCATAGTAGATGCTAGGATGGCTTAGGTTGGGCTTGGAATCTTAGGCTTGCCTCATTTGGCAAGTGGAGAGATTCCATGGGGGAGGCAAAGTGGACTTTGCCACTTATGGTAAGAATCCAATGCAAAGAGAGGGTGTCCATTGGTTAATCCCCTTAGGATGGGTCCCACATGGATTTGGGCTAGCTTGGGGCTGGCCTAGGGTTCATTTGGGTTGGTTAGCCACCAAGGTTCCAAAAGGTGGTTTTGGGTGATTTGGCTTCAATGGTCAAAATAGGCTCATTTGGGTTAGTTGGGTTGGGTTGACCAATTGGTCAAAAATTGGTCAAACCAAAGACTTGGGGTTCATATGATAATTTGGAATGTTTTGGATCAATTGGTTTTGATTAATTTGGGAAGTGTTGAGTCAAGTTCAATTGGTTGATTGAAAGTAATTAGGTTTTGGTTTGGTTTAATTTAGATTTGATTTTGGAATTTGACCCTTTAGGTCAATTTGGGCTAGTTAATCAAGTTTACCAATTAGTCAAATTGGGTTTAATCATGGCTTTGGTCAAGTTCAATAAGTGATTTAGAATGAACTTGAGCCATTGGTTAATCAATAATCAAATCATGATTTGACTCATTTTGGCTTTTTAGGCCAATTTGGGTCAACTTAGGTCAAATGGCCAATTGGACTTGGTTTGGCTCAATTGATGGCTTGGTCATGTTCAATCATCATTTGGTAGGTTTGAGTCAATGGTTCAATCAATTTGTATACGGTGGATTTTAAATAGTTTGGGTTTCATTTTTAAGTGTTGCCTTGGTCAAAGGGATTGGGTAACTTGGTTTGACCCAATTCAAGATAATTAATTAACCTAGGATGATTGTTGATCATGATATGGGATTTGAATGGGCTTAGTTCAATCCAATTTGGGTTGAATTAGAATTTGGCTCAAAAAGGTCTTTTAGGTCACTTTAGGTCAAGTGGACCTAAATGGGTCAATTGGCTGGATCATGGCTTGATTCAAGTTTAATTGAACACACATATGGACTTAGGATAGAAATATAAATCCAATTGTCAATGTTTTTGGACTCAAATGGATTTTGGTTCATATGACAATTTCAAGTCAAAAGGGGTCAACATAGGCTTGACTTGGGTTTACTTGGGTTTGGTTTGGTAATTGTAGTTTGTGTTTATATTTGGAACAATAATTGAAGGAGTGATTGAATCATGAAGAAATTCATGGGCTTTGAGTTGATTTGAATATCATTTAGCCAAGTTCAAGAATTTGGCTATAAAGGCTAAAATTGGGAATTTGACTTGATTTGGGTTTGGTTTTGGCCATTTGGACTTATAATTCATTTATATTTGTGAATATAAATCAAGATATAAATGGTTTATGAGAAAATCACTTGAGTTTTGAGTGATTTGGAAACAAATTTGACCAAATTGAGGGATGTAGGTGAAAAGGGCTTAAGTTGAGAAATGATTTGGTTTTATTTAGTTTGATTTGATTTGAATGGTTTGAATTTAGATTTCATTTATATTTGTGAATCTAAATGAAGGAATGATTGATTATAGAGAAATCAACCAAACTTGATTTGGTTTGAAGGAGGTTTTGGCTAAGCATATGAAAGTGGTGCATAAGGCTTAGGAAGGGATTTTGGAGTTTGAATTCAATCATGAAATTTCAATCATTTGATTTGGGGTTGGATTTGACTTATGGTTTTGAGGTTTTTCTTGTAAGAAGGAAGCAAGGAATGGTTTAAGGATATAGGGTAGGCAAGTTTTCCTAAATCTGTAAGGCATAACCTATTCATATGGCTAACTCTTCTAAGTCTCTAAGCCTAGATTAAGTGTTCACCTAATCACTAGAAGTGTCTTAAGACTAAGGAACTCTTAGTGTCTACAAGAGTCTTAGACCTATGATGAGGAAGTTGAGAGCTCACTCCCAAAATTGAGGTCAATAATTGCACAATAGAAACAACATGCCTCTTTATAGTTTCTTTATGGTTGGTGTTCGTTGTATGTCCTAGATCTGATTAGGCTTTAAAGAAAAAATAAATCTTTTACCCAACTACAACTCATAATTAAATTTCTAAATAATTCATAACCTCACATAAAGCCTAGGCATTAAATCAATATAATTAAAAGATTTAGCAACCCCTTAGCTGAATGTTGTATGTCTCACATCATGCATTCATATTGCTTCACTCTTGCTAAGAGAGGGTTGCAATCCTTGCACGATAGGGCAAGACTTGACCTTTAAGGGTCTCCTCTATCATGGAAAATACATCTTTCCCACTAATTTAGCCAACAATCTTATTTCATCTTGTATTTAGACATACAAAATCCTATAGCCTTTGTCAAAATGAAGTGTCAAAAATCAAATAAAAATTCAAAAGATTTGCATTAGACTAAATCATTGCTCGTATCACTCATGCTCTAGTCTCTTAGGGAGTGGGTTTAAAGACCTTAGCCTCTCTCTAAATAATAACAATCTAACTATTTTATAAAATCATGAGACTTGCTTACATGGTTTTAAAGCATAATAGGAGTTAGTTGGCTGCCACTCTAGGCGATTATAAGTCCAACAGTCGAGCGATTTACTCTCTCTTATGGAGGTAAATCATATACCCACTTTCACTTAGATTTAGGCCATTCTTTGGTTCTCGCCAAAGCTCCCTAGATTTAAGATCTGAGGTTGTTGTTTGCTTCACGCTACAAGCATAAATCCTCACCTCTTAGGCATTTTTCTAATCTTGTGCTAGCAGATTATAAGCCATAGTAATCTAATAAATTTTAACTCAAACAAATAACTCTCTTCAATTTCAAACATATAAAGCCCAACCATATGATAGATTGGAATACTTACTAGGCTTCTTAGTATCATGGGCATTCCCTACTTATTTCCTTTGGCGCTGATAATAAGTCTCTCCTTTTGACCTTTAACACTTGACTTTCCAATTACAACCAACTTAGTGATAGTCTTACCCTTGAAATCTTTAGAGACAACAATTGCCTACTTTAATCGAGAGTTTTTCCTAAGAAACTCACCTTCCTTAAGATGTAATTAATTATGAGGGCTTGCCCCCATAGGGAACTTTAGAACCTAGTTAAATATAAACCCTACTTTATTCATTCATATAAAGTAGGGCAAAAATCTCGGGTATATTCGAAGACCCATCATGCCTTAGGAGTCCTTATTAGGTGATTAGGTCCATTGAAGGGTGATGTCTCTATCTTTCGAGATAATACACCATACCTCAATATCATGCCCGATCACTTCCATAAGTACACTCTCAAATCTGCATGGTGTCCCCCATATACATCCAAAAATAAACACTACTGATTTTTCTATCAACTCTACTAGGGATGGTTCCTATCTCCATCTCTAGTAGATAATTATTGTCTCCAAGTATCAATAATGGACTTATATTTTATATAAGTTTGAGACTATCTTTCATTCTAGCACTTAGTTTATTTCATCCCTAGGAAAAGCTAGCAACATCCTTTAAGTTTTAGGACCTCACCATGTAGGCCTTGAAACCCCTATTGGGCCCCCCAATGGGCAAAAATCAAATTAATTAATGAAAGGAGATGACAGAAAATTTAAAACCTCTGTACCTCTTGCTTAGTGAGGTAAGGTTCATCCTATACTTAAGAAAATAAACCCTTTTGCAAAATGGAACTTTTTCAAAATTCACATAACAAAAGATTTTGCACAAAATTCATAAGAAGTTTTCAAAAATCATAAAAATAACCAAGCCTCATTTAACAATTCCTACAATTATTACATGGAAATTCTTTTCAAAATCAAAACCAAATATTTTTAAAATTTTTTTTTTAAAAAAAAAACACATCTTTGAAAATAGCTATCTATATTTCAACATACTTAGGTTCATTGAATGAAATTCTACTTTCAAATTAAATCATGAAATAAAATGGAAATTCCACTTAGCATATTCCATCTGTGATAAAGTTGGAGTTCCCTCTTTTCAAAAGAAAAAATCACACACAAAATCAAGACATATTTGAACCACATTTGGCATACCCAAATTTGTCAAATAAGGGTTCCCTTTATTTTTGGAAAAAACCAAAACAAATTGAGTTCTATTTAACATACCCACATTTGTTAAATAGAATTCCTATTTTCCAAAGTCTTAAAAATCAAAACACATTTGGAATTCATTTTGGCATATCCAAATTTGTCAAATGAGAGCCCCATTTTCAAAAATAAATTGGAATCTATTTAACATACCTAAATTGGTTAAGTAGATTTCCCTCATTCAAAATCATAACACATTTGTACTCTATTTGACATACCATATTTGTCAAATAAAGAGCGCCCCACAACCTATCACAATATACTTGGCTCCTACTTAACATACCAAATTTGTTAAGTAAGAGCCTCATTTTCAAATCAACACATATCAAAATACACTTGGCTCCTAATTAATATACCAAATTTGTTAAGTAAGAGCCTCATTTTCAAATAAACACATAACAATAATACACTTGGCTCCTACTTAACATACCAAATTTGTTAAGTAAGAGCCTCATTTTCAAATCAACACATAACAACAATACACTTGGCTCCTACTTAACATACCAAATTTGTTAAGTAAGAGCCGCATTTTCAAAGCAACACATAATAACAATACACTTGGCTCTTACTTAGCATACCAAATTTATTAAGTAAGAGCCTCATTTTCAAATCAACACATATCAACACATACACTTGATCCTATTTAACATATCAAATTTGTTAAGTAAGAGGCTCATTTTCAAATCAACATATATCAAACACACTTGGCTCATACTTAACATACCAAATTTGTTAAGTAAGAGCCACATTTTCAAACCAAATCAACATATATCACACACATAACCAACAATCATCACAAACAAAGATGTTTTCACAAAATTTTCAAACATATAATCAAAATCTCTTCTTAGCATACCAAATTTACTAAGTAAAGGTTTTCCAAATCAAATCTATAAATAAAATATACAAAACATATCCAAATCAAATTTTCAAACAAAACATATAACATATATATCTCCAAAGTCACTCCAAATATTTGAACCCCACTCAACCTACTTAAATTGGTTGAGTATGGGTTCTAAATCAAAATTATATGGCAAAAGTCTCTCCTCACATATCAAAATCTCTCCAAAATTCAATGAGCCCCACTTAGCATACCTAAATTTGTTAAGTGTGGGTTCAAATTCCAAATCCAAACTAGAAGTCAATGATTGAAGATAAAATATCAAAGCAAGGGGGTCTGACTTAGTTACATTTCAACAAATGCAGTGATTTCAGCATAGTCAGTCTTCTTAGTCTTCACTCAGTGTAATTATTATGGCTTCAGACAAGTTTGTTTTCTCCTTTCCCTCTGATGTAGATCTGGCCTTGGATTAGGCCAATCTCACCATGACTACTTCTACACATATGATTTACTTTGGTCATAATTTTGAGGGAGTCTGAGTTACTTGTGAGGGGATAGCTTTCACTACCGTTAGTAGGGAGGAGGTGGCGGGCAAGATGCCACTTATACGCTTTGACATTCTGTTTGACTTTGAGTTTCCCTCATTGAAGAGGAAGGCTATTTTGGTTCCCACACCCCGATTAGCATCAGTGTTAGTACTAGTTGCTTCAACACGAGTTCAGTCAGTTTCCCCTACCATGGAAGGGTAATACTATCCTGGCTTTTGAGTTAGTCTCTTTCTTTTGCTTTCGAGGTAGGTTCTAGCTCTCACTCTGCTTTGCTCACCTGCACCCAGCACCGCAAGAAAAATAGGAAGATCAAGCGGGGTCATGAGAGAGTAGCTAGGGAGATCGATGTTGCCTCCCATGTCATTGAGGAGGGTTCTCCCCATGAGACCTCTCCACTTTTAAGTGGCAGTAGGTTTCACCCCCTCTCAATCTCAAATGGAGAGGAGGATTACAGAAGGATCGATGCATCATCTCCAGCACCAACACATGATGACGTACTGGCTAGGGAGTGTAGGAGGCCCTATACTGGTCTTAGGACTATTCTTTATCAGGTTGGCTGAGCTTATAGACACTCAAAGTCTAGTACATTATTTGATCTGAGGTCCATGATCCCTAGAAGCGTTAGGAGTCAGATCCACAGGGAGAGAGCCATGGAGGCTCGAGTATTAGCCCAGGCGGGCAAGAGAGAGAGACGGAGGTATGTAAGGTAGTTGGAAGCCTCCTCTTTGATGGACTTCCTTAATCGTCTCCCTATCAGGTCTAATCATTTAGACAATATTATTCTCATGGACACAGTCTGACACAGGAGGAGATCTCTAACTGAGAGGCAATCGGTGCTACCATCACATCGCTCCACTCACCGTCCACCATCATCCGTCCAGTTTACAACATCTACCACCCCTGTTAAGATTCAGAAGCCCTCATCCGGGAAGAGACCATCCCCACTAGTGATCTAGCTATGGCCTAAGGATCTCACTCCATCCATTCCACCTATTGAGGTGAGATCGAGCTCGCCGATCCTTTCACCTCATATGGTTATGATGACGACCTAGTGATGGTCACATGGTCACACCTCCATAGCAGATAGAGGGATTGAGGGGAGGGGACATAGACATAGTCCCCATGATAGTTGATCCTCCCAGTGAGAGTGTCCTCTCAGTAGGTAGTATCTGGTGCATATAGTCAGAGAAGTACAGTTCTACAGTTAGCCATCAGCGAGTGTTTATGACGGTCCAGCCAGGCATAGTAGATCGGTCACTAGATGAATTTTGGAGAACTACTTTGCTGAGAATGAACAACTTCTCAAGAGTGACAACTCAGATCAAAAGGAGGGTAGAGTCTACTTTGATCCTGAAAAGGATGACCTATTGGATGACACAGCCGGGGTCCACATTGTTGATACATGAGGGTCCTTATAGTGGGATTAGCATAGCCAGGAAGGTGACACTTCTCACTTGACTCAGCACCTCCTCCACCAACTCAAATGGAAGGATGATCACATAGATGGAGATGAAAGTAGAGGAGGTGATGGTAGTGGTTTTAGCATTGCAAAACTCAGCCTCAGTCTCATAGCCTTCTCCTATGATAGCCAATCGGCCAGAGTTGGTTCATACATTGAATCATCCTAGGTGCACTCCCATAGAGGATGATGCTAGTAGCTTGCATAGAAAGGTCTCATATGGAACCTCAATGCATGAGAAGGACATTAAATAGATGGTAGAGCAGCAGGTGAGGGAAGAGATGGCACAAGCTATGGGGAGCTCATTTATTCCAAATTGTATACCATACCCGGAGGAATTCAATGTAGTTCAATACCACCAAGGATTTTGTGCCACCTTCCTTCAAAATATTTTATGGCAGTAAGAACTAGCATCAGCATATTACACATTTTAGAATTGTGGCAATGTCGATGGCAGTGATGCACTCGTGTTTAGCCTCTTCATCAACATCTTAGCAGAGGTTGCATTTGATTGGTATGCCAAGCTGTCTGACAGTTTGGTAAGGAATTTTGTTCAGTTGGAGCACCTCTTTGTCAAGAGGTTTGTTAGACCTCAGCAAAGAGTGACTGTAGGCGACCTCATTGTGGCAAAGCAAAATCCCAATGAGTCCCTTGTTAAATATATTCTCAAATGGCGCAACCTGAGCAGGAAATGCAAGTCGCAGTTGTTTGAACAACATGCCATCGAGATTCTTCTCAAGAATATTCATGGCTTGGTCACCTTCATGCTTAAAAGCTTTATCATTCGGATATTTGAGAAACTAATCAACAAGGCAGCTAGCTTACAAGACGAAACCAAATAGTTGCCCTTTCTTGACCAATCATCTTGGCCCAAGCTGCATAAGGTGTTCAAGAAGAAGCTAGGGATAGTTCTATCAGTGGATAGAGAGAAGCAACCAGCCAGAATCCAATATGAGAGACCCTGAGCTCAGCAGCCTCCTTTGCCACCTCCTATGCCACAACCTCGGCCATCATATCAGCCGCCATAATAGTCATTCCCACCAACCTCAGCACCCTACCCAGCAGCGGTACTCCTACCCACCACCAGGTAGCTATTACCCACCTACTCTTGCTGATAGATTGAAAAAGTCATATTCATTCAAGAGCGAGGAAGTTAGAAAAATCTTTAAGAACCTCTTAAAGAAAATTGACTTTTAGTTACCAGAGCCCAAGAGGTTGGAGGAAGTGGGCAAGAGTAATGATCCTAACTATTGCCCCTACCACCACATGATTAGCCATATCTTAGAGGATTGTATCCCTTTTAAGGGCTAGCTTGAGCAAAGCTACAAGTCAAGCATTGTAGTTATCCTAAAGGAATACTTATTAGAACAACCATCCAATTCTATTAGGATAATTCTTGGGGATATCTACAATTCTCTTAAGATAAAAGAAGGTTGGGATATTGCCTTATCCCGAACCTCTAAAAAAGTTATTTCTAAGATCGAGAAACTCTATTTACAGGTGCTTGAGGTAGCTCAAACCTCCAACAGCAAGGAAGGTTTGTAAGTTGCCAAAGATAACTTGAAGAAGGTGACAGCCTAGCAGTAGCAGCAGCTCACCATACTTGTCCGAGATAGATCAGTGGCGCAACCACCATTCGAGTCTAGCACTCCATCTACAGTTGCATCTACTACTTCATATGCTAGGTCCTCTTTTATTGACAGGAGCATTACATCAGCAGACAAGGGCATTAAATCCCTTAATCTGCTTACTTTGTTGGATTTCTATCATGTACCTCAACCCAAAAAGAAATTAATGAAGAAAGAAGAATTACTTAGATCAGGTGGGCTTGGTTACCCATATGTAGGGTGCTAATCTATATATATATATATATATATATATATATATATATATATATATATATATATATATATATAACTACTTGGCTTGTATGGTATGTTTAGCTAACACTTATTTTGTAGGTGTAGTTAGATTTACTTTTCCTATTTTTATAATAATTTTACATTAAGAATTAGAATTAGTGCTATGGGGGTTAAGGATGAACAGTAGCTAGAAGGCTTTGTATTAGGAGGCCCTGTGATGCCTTTAAAGTAAGTCCATCCAAATCAAAGAAGGAGGTAAATACATGGAGACATAAAGAATGAAGACCTGAAGACCCAGATATCATGTATCCTTTATAAATTATAATTATTCTATCATATTTTGAGTTGTAGAAGGGTAGAGCTCGGCTACCCATTTTCTCTTTTTGGGTAGTACGATGGTACCCGACTGCACCGGTCTCTTATTCTTTTGTATCAGATTTATAAAATTGATTGATGTTATGTTTAAATTGCATAATAGAAATAACATGCCTCTTCATAGTTTCTTTAAGGTTGGTGTTTGTTGTATGTCCTGGATCCAATTAAGCTCTTAGGGAAAAATAAATCTTTTACCCAACTATAACTCATAATTAAATTTCTAAATAACTCATAACCTCACATAAATCCTAGGCATTAAATCAAGATAATTAAAAAATTTAGCAACCCCTTAGCTGAATATTGTATGTCTCACATCATGCATTCATATTGCTTCACTCTTGCTAAGAGAGAGTTTCCATCCTTGCACAATAGGAGAAGAATTGACCTTTGAGGGTCTCCTCTATGATGAAAAACACATATTTCCCGTTGATTTAGCCAACAATCTTATTTTATCATGCATTTAGGCATACAAAATCATAGCCTTTGTCAAAATGAAGTGTCAAAAATTAAAAAAATTGAAAATATTTGCATTAGACTAAGTCATTGTTCATATCACTCATGCTCTAGTCTCTTAGGGAGTGAGTTTAAGGACCTTAGTCTCTTTCTAAATAATAACAACCCAACTATTTTGTAAAATCATGAGACTTGCCTACATGGTTTTAAAGCATAAGAGGAGTTAGCTAGATACCACTCCAGGCAGTTATAAGTCCACTCCAGGAAAACCATATACCCATTTTCACTTAGATTTGGGTCGTGCTTTGGCTCTCGCCAAAGCTCCCTAGATTTAGAATCCAAGGTTATTATTTCCTTCGGGCTACAAGCATAAATCCTTACCTCTTATGCATTTCCTTAACCTTGTGTTAGCATATTATAAGCCCTAGTAATCTAATGAATTTCAACTCAAACAAATAACTCTCTTCAATTTCAAACATATAAAGCCCAACCATAGGATGGATTGGAATGCTCACTAGACTTTCTAGTATCATAGGAATTTTTTAATTATTTTCTTTGGCTCTGATAATAAGTCTCTCCTTATGACCCTTCACACTTGATTTTCCAAATACAATCAACTTATTAATAGTCTTACCCTTGAAATCTTTGGAGACAACAATTGCTTACTTTAATCGAGAGTTTTTCCTAAGGAACTCACCTTTCTTAGGATGTAATTAACTATGGGGGCTTACCCCCATAGGGAACTTTAGAACTCAGTTTAATATAAAATCTACTTTATTCATCCATATAAAGTAAGGTCAAATCTCTGGAATATTCAAAGACCTATCATGCCTTAGGAGTCCTTATTAGGTGATTAGGTCCATTGAAGGGTGATGTCTCTATCTTTTGAGATAGTACATCATACCTCAATATCATACCTGATCACTTCAATAAGTACACTCTCAGATCTACATGGTGTCTCCCATATACATCCAAAAGTAAACACCACAATCTCATAACTCTTATTCCTAAATCTAGGCACTCCAACTCTCTCTCAAACTTTAGTCCTATTTCTCTTTGTAATACATTTTACAAGGTTATAGCCAAGATTCTTGCTTACAGGCTTAAGTTAGTATTGCCCTCTATCACCCACCCAGCTCAATCAGCTTTCATCCAATTCAGGGATATTGCTAATAGTGTGGCTTTGGCCCAGGAAGTTTTCTCTGACTTCATTCCTAGTTGCAAGGAGGAGAGGTTCATTACAAAATTAGATTTGAAAAAAATCTTTTGATACAATAAATCAACACTCCTTGCTAGCTAGGTTAAAACATATATGCCTCCCCTAGCTCTTCATCAATTGGATTGAAGCTTGCATCATGAATGTGTCCTTCTCTATTATGTTGAATGGAGAAATTAAGGGGTTTTCTAATTCATCCAATGGTTTGAGACAAGGCTACCCTCTTTCCCCTCTTCTTTTTATAATTTTTATGGATGCATTCTCTTATTTTCTGATCAGGAGGTGGATTTGAAAAGATACTCTGCGCTGATAAATGGTTATGCATTCTATCTCACTTACTCTTTGCTGATGATCTTCTGGTTATGGGATTAGTCAATCTTCAAACTTCCAATTCTCTTAAATCAGCTCTCAAAGCCTTAGCTTCTTCCCTGAGGCTTGATGTAAATCACTGTTAAGTTAATGTTCTGCTTCTCCAAATCTGTGAGGCGTGATGATCAGTTTTGTGAGCTGCTGAATTTGAAGAGTGGCGCATTTCTCCTCCATTACTTGGGTCTTCCTTTGGTGGCTGGGTACCCTAAAAAGGTCCATTTCAATGCGCTCTTTGATGGTCTTTTTGGTTGGCTGGCCGGTTGGAAAACTAAGCTCCTTTCCTTGGGTGGTAGACTCTAATTAATAAGATCCTCTGTCAATAATTATCTCACTTATTGGCTTAGGGCTCTGGTTGTTCCTAAATGTATTATCAAAAAATCTTCTCCCTCATAACCAAGTTTTTCTATCATGGCGGGATGCTTAACAAACTCCATCTCATCTTGTGGGAAAAAACCATCTTACCTCAGCATAAGGGAGGTATGGGTCTTCTCTCCTCTTCCTCACTCAACCTTACTTGTAAGATCAATCTCTTATGGAAGATCTTGAATAGGTCTTCTAATATGGTTGAATGGTTCTTATCGAAATATTACTCTCTCTGGAACCCTTTCTTGCCGAGAACGTTAGCTTTATGGTGGGAACTAAGGTTGTGTGCTAGTAGATTCAAGGAGAAATTAGTTTCCTAATTGGCACTGGTTCTTCTCTATCTTTATTTTTTTACCCTTGGTGCTCGGGGCTCTCCATTATGAGATTATTGGACCAAATTGCTTTAATCTACTTACTAAGCTCCCCCATAGCAAGTGATTGCCATAATTCTGAATGGAGCTTAGCACTTGCTTGGGAGCTTTTCCCTAAGCTTCCCTGCTTGCTTTAATAAATATATGGAGTTGTTCAGGGTCCTGGTAGGGATGAATTCTTTTGGGATAACTAAAAAATTGTTTCTTCTAAGCTCATTAGAAATTTTATCTTTGTTTCTAATCCTGTTGTGAATTGGTCTAAGGAGATCTGGTACAAAGGTTTCTCTATTAATCATGCTTTATACTGTTGGATGGCTTATGTGGGAGGCCTCAAAATATATGACATTCTTGCTTTGAGAGGTATAGGGTCGTCATGGGACTGTTTGTTGTGCAATAGTGCCTTAGAGTCCCATTCCCACCTATTTTTTGAATGTCCATTTTCCTGGAGGTTGATAAAAAATGTGCTCCCAAATGGACACTTCTTCCTCATGCAACTTACTCTTCAGATTGTCCTGGAAGCCTCACCCAGCCAGGATTATAAGGCCTTAAATAGATTGCATTATCTTATAATGTCTATTTGTGTGTATGTTATATGGAGGGAAAAGAATTCTAGGATGCACTCAAGTGGTTTGAAATCTAAGGTGCATTCTATGGTAGCTTCTAAGCTTAAGATATGGAAATTCAAAGCTTCTTGACCGGAGAAGGTAAAAGATATGTTAGAAAAGTGGAGGAATTTTGAAGTTCTGGAAGCCCATCCTAACTGACCTGTGTCTTTCTAAGTGCCAGCATCAATATTGTTTTTCTGATTCAGTATAGGGAATGTGGATTTTGCCAAACAATGATGATGAGTCATTTTGATGGAGTCCTAAGTGCTGGTGAGCTCCTAATAATTGGGAGTCTTCAATCCTGGAGGACTAGTTCGCATTGTCTTTCCTATGTTAGTTGCATCCGCTTGGCAATTATGGCAGTCCCTATATTGCAGCATTGTTTCAATGTTGACGAGTCTGGCAACAGATTGAGGATGATATGTGCTTCATGTGGTATGTTTTCGTTGATTGCTAACCCTTTTTATATGGGATTTTGTGACTCTGAGTCTGGGTGGGGGGGGAGCGGTGTGGGCAAGAAATCCTCCCCATTGTCTGTAGTTTTTCTGATTTATTTTCCATTATATTAAAGCCTTCAATTTTTGTTCTAGTTTTTCTTTGTATCCTTCAATCCCCTCTAGGATTACCCTTGTAATACTTTTGTTTTACCAACTCTCTTTGGAATAGAATTGGGCTTTGCCCTTAATTTTTCCAAAAAAAAAAAAAATTTGCAATAGTTATCTTTATTATAGATGGAGGGCATCTAACAGCATAAGTAAAAAAGAAATCTTATGATCTTAATGAGAAAATGTAAACAACTAAAGTATTCAAAAAGAATCTAATTAAATTTACACAGTTGTATGATTGTGTGCTTAACGATAAGTGACATAAGATATTAGATGATTTATTAATTCAATTAAAGAGGTTAAAACTTCAATGCCATATTTTTTTTTAAGTTAATGGATTTGAGCTATTACTTTGTGTGGGTTTAATTATGAAAAGTATATATATAATTTACTCTCAATTTAATCTTAATTTAATTTCAAGTTAACTAATTTAAATTCTCTCACTTTTGCCTTTAATATATTCCCTCATAAGATTGATCATTTATGTGCATTGATTTTCATTTTATTGCCTTGCATATTATGAATTTTGTAAATTTTTCTCTCTTTTTTTGGAAGAACTAAGCAACTTTTATATCTATTTTCTATGTCCTAAACTCATCGATGATTTTCATTTTTTAGGATTGTAGGTTGCTTAGTTAATTTTGGTGATGAAGTCAATTCAGCTGAAATTATGTGATATTACTTTGATCCGCTAGTTACTCGCATAGACTTGTCCAAATTGAGTGCGAATAATATTATTTGATACGTTTCATTGTTTTGATGCTAACGGAGAGATCAATTTTACGAACAGAGGTCATCTGGTCACCTTTGCAGCTTCTCAACTCTAGCATGTGTGAAAATGTGTTGACGGTTCTATCTCTTGATCGATCGACCATCAAATTATTTAATATGGGTCTTTCAATCAATTTTGACATTTTGAATGCAATGGAGAAGTTCGTTCGTCGATTAGAGATCATCTGATTCAAGTCAGTATCGAATCGAATCAATTTTAGTTCAAAAATGTGCATTATCGCTTCGAATAGCTCAACATTCGTGTAGAGTTGTTTAAATCAAACACATATAGTCTTATTTGATAGGCTTTGAAATTTTGATGCTAATAGCATGATCAATTTTATGAATGGAGGTCATATGGGCATTATCATAGCCTTTCGACTCGATGATATATATTTTTTGATATTTTGATCATTGACATATGGATCAGATTAGAAATCATTTTGACTAGTTTTGAGAAATCATTGATATTTTATGATATCACTAGTATACATTGAGGTTAACACTCATGCCTTGCCTCCTCATCGGTGGCTTTGTCAACTAAATGTCATCAGAATCCTCACCAGAGTTGGTCTTGGATGGGTCTCCGATGCTTGAATTGATCAGAGATTGATTCATTTTGCTTCGTTGGAGCTTGATGAATGTGTGGGTAAAGTTAATTTGAGTTTGGTGGAGTTTGGGTAAGGTTGGACAGAGATAGGCTCTATCCTATTCTGGGTTTGGTGTTGCCGGCAATGGGGAGGCTTAGAGAACTCAGGGAAAGCTAGGGGGAGTTCATTTTGACTCTCTCAAGCTCTAGGAATGCTCTGATGTCTGTGAGAATTAAATGGAAAGAAGCATAGTCTTCTCCCCTTCCAATCTAATGGCTCAGTTTGGCTCTACCTTGGGCAGATGTCCGGTCGGTGCCGGCGGTCGAGGTCGTCAAAGAAATGGTGATGTGGCTCAGTTTGAGTGGGTGAGTGAAGGGAGGAAGGCTACCATGCCTGAGGTGGAGTGTCCTTGGTTTCCTATGTGTGCTAATGGGAGGAGGTGGGTTAGCTCACCTCTCTTGACCTATGGCTGACCCAACCACCTTTGGGTCAGGTTAGCCATAGGGCCAAAGGTCCAAACTAAGCTTTAGATTGTTAACAGATGTAAATGAAGGGGTTTAACTACCCAAAAGTGGATTTTGTCCCATGTGGAGGGCTTTACCCAATGATTAATGGGTCAATTTGAGTTGGACTTGGGTTTGGTTTGATTTGGGCTGACCCATGGTGACCCAAGAATGGGTCATGCAAAGTTTAAATGGGTTTGGGCTTGGTTTGGTTGGGTTTGGCTCAATTTGACCCATGTAGGTCAAAATGGGCTAGGTTAGGTTAAGTTGATCAATTGGTCAAATTTGGTCAAACCAAGGGTTAAGTCAAGTTCAAATGATGATTTGAGATGTTTTGGTTCAATTGGTTTAATTTGATTTAAATTAGATTTGAATTTGACTCATATGAGTTCATATGGGTCAAATAGGTCAAGTTGACCAAATTGGCTTGGGTTAGGTGTTATTTTAGGTTCAATTGATCATTTGAAGATGATTGTAGGTTTTGATTTTAATTAATTTGGATTTAAGGATGATTTAGACCAATTTGACCTTTAGGTCAATTTGGGCTAAATGGGTCAATTGGGTTCAACCAAGGGTTTGATCATGTTCAATAATCAATTTGTGATGGATTTAAGTCATTGGTTGCAATCGATTTGGATTAGAATTTGATTTGGCCCAATTTAGCTTTCTAGGTCAAATTGGGTCAAGAGGCCAATTGGATTTCGTTTGGCTCAATTGATGGTCAAGTCATGTTCAAAGATCAATTTGAAGTTGGTATGAATCATTGGTTTCAATTAATTTGAATTGGGATGGGATTTGGTTCAATTTGGCTCATGTAGGTTTATTAGGTCAACTTGATAAAATAACCAAATTCACTTGGTTTGACCCAATTGGTTTCAATTGATCAATCAAGGATGATCATCAATCAAGGATGATCATCAATCAAGGATGATCATCAATCAAGGATGATCAACAATAATTGTAGGAGGTTTTGAATGAGTTGGTTCAATCAAATTTGGGTTAGATTGGAGTTTGATTCAAATAGGTCCTTTAGGTCACTTTGGGTCAAGTGAACCTAATGGGTTTGAATGGATTGATTTTGAGTTGAATTAGATTGAGTTGAGTTGAATAATTTATTTAGGATTGATTTATGGCTCTGATTGCAATTAATTTGGGCTCAATTGGATTTTGGCTTATTTGAGCATTTGTGTCAAATGGGCTAAGTTAGGTTAATTGAATTGATTGGGTTGGTTTGGTTGGATTGTAGATTTTTGAAAAGTTTTATATGATGATTGGAATGATTTGAAAAAATCAATTGAGTTTGGTTTAATTGAAGGAGGTTTGGGTTGAATACATAGGGTTGGATGATTAGATTAAGATAGGTTCGATTATAGATTTCAATCATTTGGCTTGGATCTTGGATATGAATTGGGATTCAATTAGGATTGGTTGTATTGATTTAAGGTTTTATTTGGACTTAAAGTTAAGCATAAGTCATGAGTTAAGTGGGTTCCATTTAGTCCTAAGGTTAACCTATGCTCAGCAGTGTTCTATCCTAAGTCTCTAGGGCTTAGGTTATGTGTTCACTTAGTCACTAGAAGTGTCCTATGACTAAGAAGATCCTAGTGTCTAGAAGACTCGCAGGTCTAAGGTGAGAAGATTGGATCCTCACTCCAAAAGTAAGGTCAACAATAATGAGACCAAATTTATAACTCACATTTTGAATGTCTATGAGCTTGGTGAAACACTTTAAATAATTTTTTAAGTCACTTAAAAAATAACCTATTTATGATTAATTTTTTTGTTAGAAAACATCAAATTTTTGTCAATAAAAGAGTTTGATGGATTTCAGATGAATTATTCTATTAGAAAGTTATTAGTTTGAAATTCATTATCACAACAAAAAATCCATCAAAAATCTTTTATGCTGAATTTCTAACTAAAATTTCATTGGAAATTCACTCTCATAGATGTGGAAAGTAACATTGAATTTGAAAAATTTTTCTAAAAAAATTTCGACAGAAATAATAGTAAAAATATTTTAATGGAATTTTTGCCAAAAATGTGTCAAAATTTCAGCTATAAAATTTTTGGTTGTTTTTTTAGCTGCATAATTTTCATTTTGATCTAAGCAATGAAAAATCCATCAGAAATACACTGGAAACCTATACAGAGAAGAAAAAAATAAAATGATTTTCATATATATTCTCATTTTTCTCTAATATACATTCTCTATATTTGGTGTCTCCTCCTCCTTTACTCCTATAAACTAAACTTTTACTACATCGAATATTGTTTCTTCATATATTCTAGAATCATTCATTTAAAGGTGCAGAGTTTAATGAAGCACCAGCACGAATATCAATATGTAGCTCAAATTTATCATGTAAAGTTCAAAATCAATAATTTGATTGAAACTATTTGTAATATAAGTTCAATCTTACTTCATTTGTTGTTAAGTACATTAATTCTTGTTCATCTCACATGAACATCAAAATTTTTTCTTTAAAAGATAAATAAAAAATTGTGCTGCCACATGCACAAAGCACTTAACACATTTTAAGAATTCATCACACTATAGAAATACTGTTATATTCAGGTGACAACTGGTTTTTTTCGTGCAAAATTACCAGTTGAATAACCATCCAGATAGTCCGTTAGAAAATTTTCCGATAGATATTTTAGCTGAAAAGGAAGTCGGGTTCAATACACTCAAACTCAACTGAATAGTCGGAGGCGTAAGCTATCATAATGGTCCCTAATAAAAAATCCGCCTTAAATTATTAATATACAAACAACGTTCCCTGCAGCCGAGCCATTCTGCGATTTTCTTCTCTCTCTTTCTCTCGGCCGGCGACTAAACGAAACATAAGGCACATCGATTTTCATCTAAAACTCATCTATTTTCTCCATTTTATCATAGAGTGAAAGATATACCTCGATCTCTTCCTTCTATTGCAATTTTTTTAATAATTTTAGCTCTTGTTTAGTGAGAAATATGGATTGAAGTTTTTAGGTTAAATTTTTTCCAAATTGATTTAAATTTGTTAAATATTATATTAAAATATCTATTTGTCTATAGATCTTTAGTTGCACATATTAGTTTTTGTATTTTTAATAACTTTAGGATTATGAAATTTCGGCCTAATTCTTCCTCAAGTCATTTAATGTGTAAAATTATTAATTATATGATTTGGGTAATTTTTACTACATTTATTCAGATTTTATAATACATCTTAGCCTTAATTGTTTTTAATTTTTTTACTTTTTTTAATTTGGGTTTAGTGATTATGTGCTTCTATGAGTTTAGTTGTAAAAAAAAATTTGTTCATTACGAATAACTTAAACACTTAGGGTGTCACATGAAATTAGTCATTTATTATGCAATCAATATTATCTATGTAATGCGACAGAATATTAATTGAATTCCAATATATTTTTTAATTTAGGGTGATTATGGATATCCGTAGTGAGCAGTCATGCATGTACAATATATTGCATCAGGGTAGAAAAGGATTAATTGATGATTTCTTAAGTGGTGTTGAGTACTTCATACACGTGACATCTCAATTTTCTTATTATATTTCTGAAGGAAAGTTTCGATGTCCATATGTGAGGCATAAGAAACAAGCTTTTCTAATGTTAGATGAAGTAAAAGTAAACTTATATCGTAGGGGTTTTTAACCAAATTATTAGTTTTGGACTTCTAATGATGAGTTCGAGCCACATTTTGATACTGCCAGTGGTGTCTTAACAAGTCACGCATTCCTCTTAAACGAATATGACTCTAGCCGAGCTTATGAAGAAATAGTCTATGATGCTACTAGAACAGAGTACCGTGCAGAGTAGAAGCCACATAATAAAGATCGGATGGAACTTTGAGTCTAGAGGGGCTACTCGCCTATGTGATATGTTCACAGACATACACAAGTCTGGGCAAAGATCTATCTAGATTTTAGAGGATGTATTGACTAACCTCTACAGAGTATGGGCCTCCTTAGAGTATGTTTGCAAATGAGAGCAGGCGAAGAAGAATCATGCTTCTGATTGTGGGGACATGGACACCTCTCTACACATTGGATGTTAAGTACCTCACATCGAGTACCTACGGAGGATGATAAGTCATTTGTTAGTTTTGTTAATTGAACCTATTATTATGGCTAATGAATTTTATTTGTACTCTTTACAAGCTAAAGTTCTTGGCCAAGAGTCTACTGCTGCTGAATTGCATAGTAGAACATCAGTGTCAGATTGACCAGTAGTGGGTTGATGTTCGTTCGCGGAGAGCATACATAAGTTAACATTAATTTTTTTAAATATAATTGAGTTAATGATCTATTATGGTTAACTAACATTCTAGTTGCTTATAGGATGACTATATGCTGCTGAAGGAAGTATGTAGTCAGGGCTCCACTAGTGTAGGCAGTTCTGGTGGGCAGTCTGAGCAGTCGGAATTTGATATATGGAAGGAAGTTGTTGGAGAGAAGAAGGGATTGATTTATAGTTTGGGCTCATAGGGAGTAGCATATGATGCACATCATTCATTCTCTAGAACGAGTAGTCAGTCAATTGACGATATTATTCAGAGGTGGTTTGCTGTGATGGTCGAGAAGATGGAAGCCATGATGACTGCATAGATGTGAGGCCCGAATGGCTGAAATGGAGGAAAGAATGAAGAAGATGCATAGGGATAGCCGCAAAGGAGAAGGAGTCAGTGGTGGGGATGGATTAGGAGGAGAAAGAAGAGTAGGAGGAAGAGGAATAGGCCTCATTTCCATTATATTTGCATATGTAAAAAATTTGTTCAAATTTATATTTTAAACTTTCATTTAAATGTTTTGAAACTAATAGTTTATTCTAATGGTTTTAAAAATACTAAAAGTTATGAATAAATGCTTGAGATTAATTGTTTATTAGTCATATATTGATGTTGTGTGTATTCTTGTGATTGCTTATATGAGAATCTTTTGCAAGTATAAAAAAGCAGAGCATGAGTGAAGCTTTGTTTTTTTTTTCATTTTTGTACAAATTTCTGGTGGATTACCAATGGATTTTTCATCGAAAACCTTGATATGAGGCGTTGGTAAACGAAAATTCGCCGAAAATTTTTTGACTTGACAAGTCTCAACAGTTTTCCTGTGGATTAACTTTGCAAAAAAATTTCATTGGTTGGGTCCCCTGGCAACAAAAAGTTGAAAATTTTTCGGCGATAATTTTCAACCGGTATGTCCGCCAGTTCTTCCTAATAATGTTTTCGGTGGACAGGCTGTCGGAATTCCTATGGTAAATTATTTCCATTGGATTTTCAGTTCATCGAAAAGCATTTTCAACTAGGATTTTATCGGCCGACTAATATTCGACAATAAAATTCATTATCGATGGATTGATCCGCTAGAAATATACAATATTTTTATAGTATCATTTTTTTGGTTGTATGCAAATTATTATACATTTGATCTTTCATTGCTGAAATTCTTAGAATTAATAACCCCACTCTAGAAACTATAAACTATGCGTAACACGAACTACCTAGTTAAAGATGATATAATGAAAATAAATCGCATTTTAGAATTCTTGGATTATTCTTAATATTAATACACTAAGGCCAATTGCTAATCATAAAATTGATTCATATGTATAGAAAGTATATAAAAATGTTAAAATCAAGTTTATTAATAAAGTATCTAAGAAATGGCATGTTAACTTAAAACTATTAGTTCCCCATTTTACAAGACCTTCTTTAGGTCAAAAACCTCCATTCTCACATGCTTGGTCATTACCTTCTTTCCTTCATCATTATTTCTCTCCCTATTTTAAATCATTTGTTAAACCTAGAAGAGGAAAATCATCTTCAACTAGAAAATTAAGAAATAATATTTTCACAATCATCATAAAGAGAGAGAGGGGAGGAGATAAAAAATATATACATAATGATTCCTAACTCTAAGTTAAAGAATCATAGATCTAACTCTAAACTAAAAAATAATGTGAGTGTTGACCTCCATATATAATACATGAGCAGAGTTAAGCCTATAAACCAAATCTGAAGAACTTTTGATGTAATAGCTCGCAAATTGAAGCTGAAATACACTAAATATCATCGAAATCAATCGAAACGACCTCCAATCGATGAACGGACTTCTTCATCGCGTTTAGAACATCAAAATTGATCAGAATATAAATATTGCACAGTTTAACGATCAACCGATCAAGCGATCGAGCTGTCAATGTGTCGACGTGCATATCGGATTTGGAAAGCTGCGACGATGTCCAAACGACCTCCAATCATAAAATTGATTATGTCGTTAGCATAGAAACATTAAAATCTATTAAATGAGACAGTTCGTACTCAATTTGGACAAGTCTGTGTGAATGTCGAGCGATTAGAAGCGGCAACGCGCATTTTTAAGCTGAAATCTACCCAATTTGACGCTGACTTGAACCAAATGACCTCCGATCGATGAATGGACTTTTCCATTGCATTCAGAATGTCAAAATTGATCGAAATATAAATATTGCACAATCTAACAATCAACCGCCATTTATCGATGTGTTGACGTATATCGAGTTAGGAGGCACATATCCAAACGACGCCGTTAAATAAATTGATTATGACATTATCTTTGAAACATCAAAATCTATCAAATGAGATTGTCCGTGCTCAATTTGGACAAGTTTATACGAATGTTGAGTGGTCGGAAACGATAATGGGCATTTTTGAACTAAAATTAGCTGATTTGTAAAACTAAATGGTACGATGGTAAAGCGGTAGTTGTGTAATATTGGAATAACTTACAATTGATATATATATTAATCTTATATTGATGTCGGCATAAAATTCATATTAAGAATGATTAAACACTTAGAAAATTAATTTAAAAAGCCCTAAATTTTTTTTTAAAAAAAAGGGCCTTAAATCCCCTAATTCCTCTGTTCACGGTCGACCCGAGCCGGATCGAACGCAAGCTTCTCTTCCCAGCCGAAGATCCACTCCCGCCTCCTCCCTCTTCGTTCGAGGCTCTCAACCATTCCGCCCTCTCGTTTCTCTCGTTCGCAAGGAGAAAACCGCACGGGAACCGCTCTTCTCCTACCCTTCTCATTCACAAGCAAGAAACGGCAAGTTCCTCTGGCCTTCCCCCCTCCTGACTCCTCTCTTCCAACCGAGCGCACAGCCGCACATTCCGTGGGAAAGGATTCCGTTGATCCTGTCTGCTTCCCTTTGATCTCCTCTTCTACCTCCTTTCTTCCTTCTGCTCTTCCAGCAAGTAATTTTTCTGCCATTAGTGCTCTTTTTTTAGCACTCTCCTCTTATCTGCAGCGTCAGCCACACGGAAGCAAGAAAGGCTTTGTTTTGGTTGACTTATCTGGTCCGTCCTCCGATTAAGTTGAGAGAGAAAGATTGTTGCCGCTCCAATGAGGTCGGAGACACGGCTGGACTCGATGGTCTTTCAACTCATGCCGACTCGGATTAGGTGTGATTTGGTGCTTGTTGCTAATGGGAAGGCATAGAAGATTGCATCTGGTCTATTGCATCCTTTTGTTTCCCATCTGAAGGCTGCTGAGGATCAAATTGCAAAAGGTGGCTATTTTATCAAACTCAAACCAGGTGATGCGGCTTCATTTACAAAGGGCACAATAGAGAGGTTTGTTCGCTTTGTGAGCACACCAGAGGTCTTGGAAAGAGTTAATACCATAGAATCTGAGATTTTACAAATTGAGGAGGCAATTTCAATTCAGGGAAGTGATTATATTGGTCTGAGCACTGTGGAAGAACGACTAAAATCACTTGGAAGTAGTGAAGGCGCCTGAAGGTCGCTGTTCTTCTCAGCAGTGGAGTCGACAGCAGCGTCGCCCTGTGCCTTCTTTATGCCGTGGGGCACTCCTGCACCGCTTTTTACCTCAAGATATGGTTTCAGGAAGACTTTGCAAACTTCTGGTCTGAATGCCCATGGGATGAAGATTTAAAGTATGCAAAAGCTGTCTGCGATCAGGTAGATGTGCCTTTAGAAGTTGTACATTTATCAGATGAATATTGGAGGAATGTGGTATCTCACATTATTGGGGAGTATCATGCGGGTCGTACTCCAAATCCTAATGTCCTCTGCAATACAAGAATCAAGTTTGGTGCATTCTTAGAGGCAATTGAAAACATGGGGTTTGATTGCATTGCTTCAGGTCATTATGCATATGTGAATCACTCATCCTGTAGTGAAATAGTGGATCTTCTGTCTTGGAGTTATCAAAGGATATGGATTGAAGGCCCCATTATGCTCTTGAAGATATAACGGGATTAAAGATCGGTAGGGTGTTTACACTCATTCGCTCATCAGTGTAGCGAGAAAAAAAAAAAAATATATATATATATATATATATATATATATATATATATATATATATATATATTATGTGTATACAAAATATTTGTTCTTGTGCTTTTTCTCGCAGGTTTCAAGACTCTGTTAATGCTCATTAGGACGTAGTGGGTGCAAGGAGACGGTTGTGGTGTGGCAAAACCGCTTCATTTCATTAGAGCGTCAGTAAACCAAAAGCATTCGATGCATATGCGGCGATGACGTTGGAGTGCTGTCGAAATGTTGCTAAAATTCAGACTGAAATTCAAGACTTAAATAAATTCAAATGAAAATCATCTAAACATAAGTTAAACAAAAAGATATACGATAAATATGAAGATAACTGTTAAATCAAAGAGAAATAGAGTGAGAGCATTTAAAAAAAAATTGAAAGAATAGAACACTTATTTAAAATGCAAGTGAACCTTGAGGAGGTTGATGATAAACTCATAAGAGACTCATGATAAATTTGAAGTTTAGTGTTTTTTAAATAAATATGAAATTTGATGTAAAGTTAAGTATAAATTCAGATTGGGTTTAATAGCTCTTACATGAATATGAATGTGAGTACGATGCTAGCTAATAAACATGAATATAGCAAAAGTTATAAACATTGAAATTAGTATAACTTATTAAAAGTGATTTAAATTGAATACAATCAAGCTTGGAGAACGAATATGAAATTCGATAACTCACCTACGAGCAAATGTGAATTTTGATATTTCACCAGCTAATATAAATAACATTTATCACTGATAATTCCAAATATTAGTGAACAATAACAAACATTACAAAGTTGCTTGGTTAACAAATGAATTATAATTTAATTCACACTAAGCAAGTTGAGAAGTGTTGAGAATGTTTAAATAAGACACAAAGAATTTGATACATAGTCAATAACTATGAATATAATTCTTACAATGTGTCACTTTAAGTGATCTAAAAGAAAATCTAATTGGATTTATAATCAAAATCACAAGACGCTTACAGTAAGCTTGAAAGCTAGCATTCAAATACAAATGTAATTCAAGTATGAATTAAGCAAGAAAACTTATATTTAATAAGCCAAGTTAAAAGAGATATAATAGCTTGTTTATGGGTGAGAATGAAAGTTGAATATGAGGATTAGCAAAGATGTAAAATCCTAGCAATATGCATAAGCTAAATAGTTGTTATGTTTTTTCTAACAAGTTAAGTATAACCAAAGTTACACGACTTTGAATTAAAGATATAAAGTTGAAACACATCACTACCGGATCTGCAATTCTTCATACAAGCAGATAAAAGGCAATGCCAAATTAAATTCTTCATGAATTATGGAGCTTCTTTCAATCCAAAAATTAAGGAATTTCATTATAATTATGATTTTCAAAATCGATGATTTCATTAATTAGATAAAATTATCTATGCTAAAAACTCTTGCTTGTGCTCAGACAAGAGATTTAAAGTATAAATTTTAATATCTAAAAAGGCTGTGTAGGTTAAGTTAGAATTAAATGAAAATATAAAATCAATCTTATAATTTAAACATAAAATTATTCGAATTACTAAATACCCACACGTGCTCCAACACTATGCTGAATGCTTAAATTTAGTGTATGAGGATGTTACGTGGGTTGCTTCCCGATTTAGTATTAAGATCGAGTCCGGGTTAACAAATCTTAAAAATTCAATAATATTATTATAAAAATTTCAACTCAGTAAAATATCTGAGAAGCTAATTCTATCATATAATAGTAGATCTGATCCTCTATTATTAAACTAATAGAGTCGAGAGGATCTAAAACAATAAATTAAATGATCAAACAATACAATCACTCTGATGATGGCTGTGTTGAATGAAGATTTCAACTGGAAGGGATACTTTCATCAAAATGTGATTCTAATTTCAAATCAGATTAACTCAAATTAAATATTAAACTAAATGTGAAATCTAATATGTCATTAAGCTATAAATGTCTAAATAAAATTCACTCTAAATACTTAAAGCAAACTCCACTCAATCCACATTCCGCAATTATTTATCGGATGTGACTAATTAAGAAAACTCTAGCCAATAAAGCAGCCAAAGTCAAATCAAGTGTTCTACTATATTCACTCTCAATCTCAATAGATGATGTCTTTCACTACGCTTTTAAAGAAACTTCATATATGATATAGTTCATGAGTCCTCGAGGTGGTGTTGCTAAATGGAACCATTATATTATTATGCTTATGACCATATGCATGTTCCCAATGGCTCTCTTTGAGTTGAATCATGGGTATACGATAGGGCAAAAGCCGCCTAAGGTAGACTTAAGCATGTCTCCTGACAAACACCATCCCATGTCTACAAGGATTTCTTAGACACGTAACCCATGTGTCGAGCAAGGATCATTCTGTCATTTAATTACCTCCTCTGATTGAGTAGACTATGGACCATGACAGCCCGGGATGATGTGCCACGACCCGGCCCGGGAGCTTGGAATACCAAGGCGGGAACAGATGGTCGAACGGATAAAATAAAAACTTACATAACACTTCTAATCTTAAATAAAATATCCAATCATACAAGAGATACTACAATCCATAAATGATTTAACAATTTGTCCACACATATATATATACTAACAAAGTTCATATGATATATAATTTAAACATAATTCAATATAGCTAACATAATTACTTATCTCCTATTGTCTCTCTACGTCGATAAACATAACCCTCCCTTCTATCAGTCATTTAGTTAGGATAGTTACCTGAAAAAAAGTAAACAACTAAAAATTGAATAAAATTCAGTGGGTCAATTATGTTGTTACACTATAGTAAACAAGAAGGTAAAACTAGTATGCATGTCATTTTTTTATTATCACATGTACATAAAAGAAATTTGCTTAAACAATCAAACATATGGGGGTAGGTATACATAAGCATTTCGTATGAGCTTTTACTTTTACATTTATCACCTGTCTTAGGAGTCACCGTTTAAACCTTTACCAATACTCATCCAAAGAACAAGTAGTCATTACCATTTGTCAATTTCATCCATTTTCATCATTTTCGTATAATGCATACATGGCCCCACATACCATAAGAGGTAACTCACTTTCAACATAATACATTCATACAATTATATAATTATACATATATGCATATTAATTCATAATTAACAATAAATCGCTTAACTTTATAAAATGACAATGATCTAGATTCGTTATTATCCATGAAGAAACAAGAACTACATCACAATTTATGAACAAGTAGGAAAATAATCACAACTTGCAGTATAGGAAATAGTCATAATCATATAAACATGTATTTCATCGCAAGAAATTAAAGCCATTTTTACCATAAATGTAAGAACATAATTACCCACTTTAATTTACAGTTTTTTCTTGAATCTCCTTTCTTTTAATGCTTCTTTCCTTAATTGAAATTCCTATAACATAAAATATTGGTTGGATCAATATTAGAAAGCAATTTATTTTATTTTATTTATATGATACTTACATATAACTTTTATTAATTGACGCTCATATTCATCAATATTCATTATCTATTTTTTCTAAATTAGGTTAAATTAACCTTTAATTCATTTAATATAATGATATGTCTAATTTGTCGTATAATACCTCTAAATCCTATTAATCCTATTATTTTTCTTAATATAATTTAATTTAAGAATTTATATCTTTCTCTCTAATGATTTAAATTTTAAAAAAACCATAATATGTAATCAATGAAATTCTCATGATTATTGTCTTTATAAAGTCATTAACCTCAAATTTTCATAATCCTTAAACAATTAAGGCTTAAATTCTTTCATTTACTAATTCATTTAAAATTTCTTTTTTTCTTGAAAATCTATTATTTTCACTAATATCTTATAATAAAATCATGGTTATTTAAGAGTTTAGGTACAATAAAAATTAGTATATAAATTAAAAATTTAAACATATATATAAATGTATTTTCATCAAATTAGAGATAAAATAATGTCATATCATTATCTGCGAAGCTCCTAACAAATTCCTTACTGATTTAATAATAACCTACTTAAATCCAAAATTTAAATAAGAAAACATAATACCCTTATATATATAGGTATTTCCTCATTTTATAAAATCCAAAAAGAAATATTCTCAATTAAATTTGTTAACAACAAAAATCAGAATTTCTAATCTAATAAATAATTATATAAATTATTTAATTATTATCTTATATATATTTCCTTCTATTCTCGATTTTGCCCTAAGCCTCAACCATTTGGCTTCACGACGCGACACTCTCTTTTCCTCACACATGAGGGCTCACACACCAGGGGCACACAAGGCTTTCCTCCTCTCTCGCCAACGATGAAAGCTTGTTTAATGTCGGTAGTCTCACCTGGGACATGCCCTCCTCTTCTTCTTCCTCTCAGACGAAAGGTTCACTTGTGAGTCTTCCCTTCTCTCTTCCTTCCTCTCTCCCTCTCTTGAGTGTTTTGGGAGTTCTATTTCGGTTTGCCGAACCAAACTCCTCTTTGGACTTTTTCCAATCCGCGGCTAACCGTCACGGCAGTTGTACTTTTCTCTTTTATTCTGTTATTACAATCTCTCTCTCTTTAAAAATTCCATTCTCAAAATTAAATGACATTAATAGAAATAAACATACCTTTAATTAAACAATTGAGGATGAAGTTCTCGCATTTCTGATTCCTTCTCTCATGTAGCTTCTCGATCTGATCCATGTTTCCATAGTACACGTACAAATGGAATTTTCCTATTCCTGAAATGCTTAACATCATAATCTATAATTCTTTCTAGCTCCTCCACAAATGAAAGATCTAGTTGAATATCAATAGGATCCGCAATAATTTTGTTGGTTTCATCAGTAATATATTTTCGCAAAAGAGAAATATGAAACACATTGTGCACTCCTTGCATGTGAGAAGGTAAAGCCAGTCTATAAGCCACTTTCCAATTCTTTCCAAGATTTCATGCAGACCAATATAACGTGGGCTCAACTTTCCAACTTTGCCAAATCATTTTATATCTTTCATGGGGTCAATTTTAAGAAATACAAATTCTCCACTTCAATTGGTCGATGTTTAGCAGCATAATATTTCTTCTGCCTATCATGAACATCTTTTAATCTATCACAGATCAATTGGATCTTTTCAGTGGCTTCATCTACTACATCTGCACCAATGATTCTTCTTTCACCTGTCTCCTCCCAATAAAGCGGTATTCTATATTTCCTTCCATACAATGCTTCATAGGGAGCCATACCAATACTTGCTTGAAAGCTATTATTGTAGGCAAACTCAATCAAAGGCAAATGAATTTCCTAATTTCTCCCAAAATCAAGGATACCAAGTAAGCTTCGTACCTAAAGCTTCTTGAATTTTTCTCCACAGTCTAGATATAACTCGGTTATCCCGATCGAACACTATAGATTTTGGCACACCATGTAACTTCAGGATTTTATCAACATACTTCCTTGCTAGCTTTTCAACAGCATCAGATTATTTGATAGGAATAAAGTGTACAAATTTAGTCAGCCTATTAATAATGACCCAAATAGTATGGCATCCTCTTCTGGATCTAGGTAATCCAATCACAAAATTCATAGCAATATCATCTCATTTCCACTTAGGTATTGACAAGGGTTGTAAAAGTTCACTTAGCTTCTGATGTTCAGCCTTAACCATCTGACATGATTGACATTTATAGATAAATTCAACTACACTTCTTTTCATTCCTGGCCACCAAAATATTTTCTTAAGATCTTGATACATTTTGCTACTACTGGATGAATTGTATAATTAGAATGATGTGCTTCATGTAAGATGTCTTTCCTCAAATCTCCAACATCTGGAATGCAAACTCTGCCATGATACTTCAGTAATCCCTCTTCATCAATTTCAAAATCTTTTGTATGGCCTACTTTTACCAAATCTAAAATTTTCTAAAGTCATCATCTTGAGGTAAAGCTTCTCGTATTCTATCTTTCAAATTTGATTGTATAGCCATTTGATTTAACAATAAAGCATGATCATCTATAGAATTCATAATTAAAATTTCTAATTTTTTAAAATCTTTAATCAGCTCCTCCTGTTGAGAGATCAACCAATAAGCACTATCAGATATTTTTCTACTTAGAGCATCAGTAACTACATTTGCCTTCCCTGGATGATATTGAATATCCAAATCATAATCCTTAATGAGTTCCAACCATCTCCTTTGCCTTAAATTTAGCTCCTTCTGAGTAAAGATATATTTCAAGCTTTGATGATTATTGAAAACTTCACACCTTACTCCATATAGATAATGCCTCCATATTTTTAATGCAAATACCACTATTGCTAGCTCTAGATCATGGGTTGGATAATTCTTTTATGATTTTTCAATTGCCTTGAAGCATAAGCAATCACTCTTCCATTCTAAGTAAGTACACATCCCAAGCCTCTTAATGATGCATCACTATAAATTTGAAATCCTTCTGTCCCTGATGGAATAGTTAATACTGGTGCAGTCATTAAACAATTCTTCAATTTTTGAAAAGCCTTTTCACACTGATCTGACCATTCAAACTTGACTGCTTTCTGAGTTAGTCTCGATAGTGGCATGACAATCTGTGAAAACCCTTCAATGAATCTCGTGTAATATCCTACCAACCCTAAGAAACTTCTGACTTCTGTGATAGTGGTTGGTCTAGGCCATTCAGCTATTGCTCTAACTTTACTCTGATCCACTACCCCTTCACTACTAATCATGTGCCCCAAGAATATGATGCTATTTAACCAAAATTCACACTTTAAAAATTTTGCATACAATTCATTTTCTTTCAAAGCTTGTAAAATAATGTGAAGGTGGTTTTCATGAGCTGCTTCATCTCTGGAATAAATTAGAATATCATCTAGGAATATAATCATAAATGAATCTAAAAAAAGTTTAAAGATTCTATTCATGAGATCCATAAATACAGTTGGAGCATTTGTTAAGCCAAAAGGCATCACCACAAACTCATAGTGCCCATACCTTGTACTGAATGCAGTCTTTGGTATATCTTCTTCTTTGATTCTCAACTGATGATAACTGATCTTAAATCAATTTTGAAAATACTGAAGCTCCTTCTAGTTGATCAAAAAGATCATCAATTCTTGGCAAGGGATATTTATTCTTCAATGTGAGTTTGTTAAGCTCTCTATAATCTATGCATAGCCTTAAGCTCCCATCTTTCTTCTTTCACAAATAATACAGGAGCTCCCAAGGAGATGTGCTTGATAAATCTTTTCTAATAATTCTTGTAACTGATTCTTCAACTCTTGTAATTCTTTGATCGCCATTCTACATGGTACTTTTCTACGTGTTTGCACCTTGAATTAAATCAATAGAAATTATCTCTCCTGAGAGGTAAACGGTAAATCATCCAGAAAGACTTCTGGATACTCTTTTACTACTGGTATATCCTCTAACTTCTTTACTTCTTTAGTAACATCAATAACTTGAGCAAGAAATCCTTCATAGCATTTTTCTAGCATCTTTTGAACTTTTAAACAAAACACTATCATAGCTAATACTCCCTTATACCCCACAAATTTGAATTCTTCTTCTCCAGGAATATTGAATTTGATTATCTTTTTATAACAATCTATAGTAGCATAATGTTGATAGCCAATCCATCCCAAAATCACATAAAATTCATATATTGGCAGTGATATTAAATTTGCATCCAAGCTTCTTTCATAGATATTCAGGTTCACACTGCAAAGTTCTAACATTCATTTGAGACCCATTTGACATTGCTACTGAAAGTACTATAGACATTTTCATAACTTGCAATCCAAAATTTTCACACATTCCTCAGATATAAATGAATGTGATGCTCCAATATCAAATAAAACTCTAACTGATTTACTTTCAATAAATATGATACCTATAAATGGGTAAGCATATAAAATAAATAAATCTAGCATAATATAAAATTATAATAATGCTAATTTAAATAAAGACATACATGTAATAATATCAGGCGAGTCTTTTTCTTCTTGCTGCATGAGTGCATAAACTCGAGGCTGTGTATTCTATCAGTTCTGAGTTTGATATGGAATTGATGCAGTCGATTCAGTCACCCTTTATCTACCAACAGTCCTTTGGGGAGGTTGATACTTGTCCTTGCATCCATTGAAGAATTTTGACTCAAGATAGAGCAAGATTTTGCCATATGTCATGGCTAATGGCACAAATAGAAAGTGTTTGTGCCTGAGAGGCACTCTCCTTTATATGTTCTTCCATATTTTGGGAATGTGATTATACTGCTACTGCTGGCATTGGTATCTGACTTAAGCTTTTTCCAGTTTGATTTTTCAGTTTGAATATTTTTTCCAGATTTTGGCTTATCATCATTCCTCCTCTTCTGAATATCTCTCCTCCTCTGAGTAGCTTGCACATCCAGTTCTATCCTTCTAGCTCTCTCCACCAGTACAGCATAGTCATTAATACCCAGAGGAATCAAGGGCTGTATGACTACATCCTTTAGTTTAGATAGAAACCCATGGCATTTTTCTTCTGAATTTGGTATCAATTGGTATCAATTGAGGTGCATACATTGAAAGCATTGTGAACTCAGCTTCATATTGCATTATAGAACGATCTCCTGTATCAATCTGATGAATTTATCTTACATTTATCTCCTCGCTGAGAGGGGTACAAACCAATCTCTAAAAGTCTTCATAAAGTTCTCCCATGAAACAAGATTGCAAGGCCTTCCTTCAAATTTCACTTGCAATTATCCTCGCCACCATCTCTCAGCTTCGCCCTCAAAAGCAAAATAAGCTAAAGTAGCTCTTCTTTCTTGAGGGCATGACATGCTTTCTAAAATTTTTCCTATCTGCATCAACCAGTTTTCTGATTCTATAGGTCCTCCTATCCCTGAGAAAAGAGGTGACCTCATATCCTGAAATAATTTTAGGTATTTGTCAATAGGAACCCCACCACTTCCACTAGCTTGTGCATGCTGATTTCTTATCATTTAAGTCATTGCTTCCATCATTTGAGTAAATGCGTCTATCGTTAGTGAAAGCGGTTGCACCAAATTCAGGCTCTCAGCAGTTTGTGCCTCTCTATTTCACCCATAGCATCTTCCTGAATTAATTTCATAAGCCTGAGAAGCACAAATTTATTATAATTGTTACACATCAATCAATATAATCATATGCAATTCTCTTCATAAAATTTATCATCTTCCTAATTGCTCTTTGATTATGATCATACTTATATCCCTAAATATAAAATCTTGCTCTGATATCACTCTTGTCACGACCCGGCCTAGGAGCTTGGAATACCAAGGCGGGAACAGACAGTCAGACGGATAAAATAAAATTTACATAATACTTCTAATCTTAAATAAAATCTCCAATCATACAAGTGCCACTACAATCCATAAATGTTTTAACAATTTGTCCACACATATATACTAATAAAGTTCATATGACATATAATTTAAACATAATTCAACATAATTGACATAATTATCTATCTCATGTAGTCTCTCTACGGCGATAAACATAACCCCCCATTCTATCAGCCACTTAGTTAGGATGGTTACTTTAAAAAAATTAAACAACTAACAATTGAATAAAATTCAGTGGGTCAATTATATTGTTACACTATAGTAAACAAGAAGTTAGAACTAATATGCATGCCAATTTTTGTTATCACATGTCATAAAAGAAATTTACTTAAACAATCAATCATATGGGGTAGTATACATAAACATTTCGTGTGAACTTTTACTTTTACATTTATCACCCGTCTTAGGAGTCACCGTCTAAACCTTTACTAATACTCATCCAAAGGACAAGTAGTCATTACCATTTGCCAATTTCATTGGCCCTTTTTCATTATTTCGTGCACGGGTACATTACGTCCCCATATACCATAAGGGGGTGAACTCTACTTTCAACATACACATTCATAGCATACAATTATACATCTATGCATATTAATTCATAACTAACAATAAATCAGTTAACTTTATAAAATGATAAAGTGGCAATATGATCTAGCATTCAGGTTATTATCCAACATGAAGAAACAGTAAACTACATCACAATTTATGAACAAGCAGGAAAATAATCACAACTTGCAGTATAGGACACAATCATAATCATATAAACATGCATTTTATCACAAGAAATTAAAAACATTTTTACCATAAATGTAAGAATATAATTACCTACTTTAATTTGCAGTTTCTTCTTGAATCTCCTTTCCTTTAATGCTTCTTTCCTTAATTGAAATTCTATAACATAAAATATTGATTGGATCAATATTAGAAAGCAATTTATTTTATTTTATTCATATGATACTTACATATAGCTTTTATTAATTGACGCTCATATTCATCAATATTCATTGTCTATTTTCTAAATCAAGTTAAATTAACCTTTAATTCATTTAATATAATGATATGTCTAATTTGTCATATAATACCTCTAAATCCTATTAATCATATTATTTTTTAAATATAATTTAATTTAAGAATTTCTATCTTTCTCTCTAATGATTTAAATTTTAAAAAAAATCATAATATGTAATCAATGAAATACTCATGATTATTATCTTTTATAAAGTCATTAACCTCAAATTTTCACGAATCCTTAAACAATTAAGGCATAAATTCTTTCATTTACGAATTCATTTAAAATTTCTTTTTTTTCTTGAAAATCTATTATTTTCACTAATATCCTATAATAAAATCATGGCTATTTAAGAGTTTAGGTAATACAATAGAATTAGGGCTGTATAAATTCTGAAATTTAAACATATATATATGTATTTTCATCAAATTAGAGGTAAAATAATGTCATATCATTGTTTGCGAAGCTCCTAACAAATTCCTTACTGATTTAATAATAACCTACTTAAATCCAAAATTTAAATAATAAAACATAAAACCCTTATATATATAGGCATTTCCTCATTTTATAAAATCCAAAAGGAAATATTCTCAATTAAATTCATTAACAACAAAAATCAAAATTTCTAATCTAATAAATAATTATATAAATTATTTAATTACTTACCTTATATGTATTTCCTTCTATTCTCGGTTTTGCCCTAAGCCTAAACCCATAAACTCTTCACTTGCACTCACAGTCTCTTTTCCTCCCATGTGAGGGCTCCATTCATGCAAAGCATAGGCTTTCCTCCTTCTCTCGCGGTGGAACATGAAAGCTTGGCGACTTAATGTCGATGTGAGAGCCATCTCACTCGGCTAGGGCACGCCCTCCTCTTCTTTTTCCTCGGCCGACGACACACAGAAGGTTCACGCACTATGAGTCTTCCCTTCTCTCTTCCTTCCTCTCTCTCTCTCTCTCTCTCTCTCTCTCTCTCTCTCTCTCTCTCTCGAGTATTTTAGGAGTTCTATTTCGGTTTGCCGAACCGAACTCCCCCTTGGACTTTTTCCAATCCATGGCTAACGGTCATGGTGGTTGTATTTTCTCTTTGTTTTTTCTGTTATTACAAATGGAACCATGAGATCTAGATCGAGCACATCATCATTCCCCCAATCATCTGCTTTAAGCTAATGATGATGAATTTCATAAATTCTAAACCCTAAATTTCAAAACTCTATATGTTGCTACTATACACTATGCATTAAGCGACATAATGACTAGCCTTAATCAAAAGTTCTCTCTCAGCATTGAGAGGGGTAATTAACTGTAGTCCTTGCAGAATAGAAACCTAGAACCAAGTCCCCAAAATGAGGGTGAAATCTCTGGGTAGTGCCTTATCTACTATTCTATCTGCCTTCTGAAAATTATACTGACACATCTAAATCATACTCTCTTCAATGTTGAGAGGCCTGTGGTGAATTTTTGGAGCCCACAATGACATGCATGGATTCAAAATAAGTTTCAACAAAATTTAATCTAAAAATTGAAAAAATATTCAATAATTTCTAATTCATAAAATACAAAATTAATTATATGAAGTTATAAATAAACTTTATTAGCAATTAATGGAATAATTTTACCTTTGATTTTATAGAGAAATTGAAGAAATCTAACCTTTGCATGAAGATTTGGAAATGCTAGCTAGGGAACTAATTTATGAGTCTTGCTTAGAGCAACCCAAAGAAAAAAAGAGTAATGTTGGGGGAAGTGTTTCATCGGGTGGATTAATAACGGGTTTACAATAAAAAATTTAATTTATAGAAAATTTGGTAATTTTGTCAGTTTTTTCCAATAGATTATTCTACCTAAAATTTCATCAGTTATAGACGCGTTTTCCATAGTGAAGTTTGTCATGCTATTTTGAGCTTATTTATTTTGCAATTAATTTAAACTAAGTTAAACTACTCGTTGGATCAATCTACTAAATAGCATTGATGGGTAAGTGTGCTTTCTGTCAAAAGTTATGAGACTATTTATACAATTTATATTGCATCATCTTAATTTGATGTAATTAAATGTGAAAAAAAACAATCGAACTATTTGAAAATCATTAAAAGGTATCTTATAATGATGTTAAAGTGTTTGCAATATTTTTTATGCAAGTTAAAATATTTAGAAAAATTCTTAAAATTTATTGGAGTAACTTAATTCTCATATATTCAGACTTCCTTAACAATGATATGGCCTTGAAGGTTGCATGTCAATAGCTTAGAGTCTCATTTTATTCTATCTGAATGCAACATCTCACATAATTGACCTAGCACTAACATTAAATCTAGAGCTATGAACTACACTAGCCAAAAGCTCATTAAAACCTTTTTAAACCCTCCAATTAAGTTTAATGATGATTTGGGATAGCTTTAATTTTTCAAAGGCATTGAATGGATGCATATTAAAGCAAATTTAAGTTCCCATTAAAATGTAAATTCATTTCTCTTTTTACTACTTTGTAGACTAGTTGACTTGACCAAGCCTAACCATTACAGTGACAAAAAAATGATAGAAGATATGTAAATGTTGTGATATGCAATAATTAATGATGGACAACAATGGTTATTGATGTGATAGTTGTTAATGATGGTTGGTGTTGTAATGAAATGTAATTATGACAACGATTACTAACGATGTTGATAATCAAACATAATAAATAGAGAGTGACAATATTAGATGATGGCTTCTTATCATGATATTGATGATGATGATATCCAAAAAATATATGGCACTATTTATGATATGGGTTATGACTAAGATACATTATAATATTAAACTTTTACATATAAATGAACTTGAGAAATGATCATTGAGGCCACTAGTTCAAAACCTCATATGTTTCATAAATTATGAATATACTCCAAGGGAATCTAAGACTTCATTTTTTCATGAAAGTTGTCATTAATTGCTAATGTTCATGTTATTACAATAAGTTATTACCTTCAATGTAACTTCTTAATTCTTACTCCCAAACCTTGCATAATATTTTGAAGTTATTGACCTCTTTTATTCCAAAAATATTTTAATTACTAAAGGTCATAAAAGTTTCCATTCATACACATTATGACTATAAATAATTTGATATTAATTGCTTAATCAAGCTATATAAGCTAAGAAGTTAAGAATTATAAAACAATACTTTTTGCTAACTACTGAAATAATCAATGGCCAAGTGTTTGATGAGATTTTCCTTCCTTCTCTTGATCCTCATTATTTTTGCTCTAGGTAAGAGTTTTTGCATGAAATCTCAAATTGTTTCTTCTTTCGTCAATTTTTTTTTATTTGTAAAAGATCAACAAAATCAATGTAGTTTTATTTAGATGAATAACAATATTTGTTATTTTAATGAAGAAATTGATATTTTCTATGCATTTATTTCATCTGAAGACTCTACCCTAGTTTTGAAGGCATGATGCTATACTAGCTAATACAATATTTCAAAGGATAATATATAATCTAGTGAGTATATAAGCGTATATGTTAGTTGTTTACATGTTATAATTATAACTTCAAAAATAATTGCGTTTGTAATGCGAGGGGTTCCTCCTTAATCATGTATTTATCATACATGTGTATCAAAATATTTAAAATTCAAGAAAATAAAATTTTATTTTTCTAAGGGAGTTTTTTTACTATAAATGAAAATATGATTAGATTTAGCTAGGTTTCTTGAAGAATAATCAACAATAAAAGAGAATACTTGATTAATTGAGGTTCTCATCAATATTAAATCTTAAGAGGGATTGATCTACAAAATCTAATTATTTTTTTAAGAATTTAGTTTTAAAATTTAAATGTTTTAACCATAACTTTTGTAATGCCCATAATAGGTTGATGATAAAACTTGAACACAAAAATCAAATGACGATGAAACACCAAACATAGTATGATCATAAACCCAACATATAACTTTAAGGTTCATCTACATTCATATTAGTTTAAAGATCAAAAATTTCTACTAAGATTTTTAGGTATATCAAGATTACAACACATATAAAAAATAAAAATAATGATAGAGGTCCCATACTATCCATCATGATTACATGAGTGCACACCACATGCTACAAAAATGAGACTTGCTGTGAATAATTTACTTTTAGTATTAATATATTCCCTCTTCTATTATAAAAGTTCAAACAAAAACTTATCCGTATTATGAATGAAAGTTTTTCTTTTTTACTTGACCATAACTAGCATCATTTCCTTCATCTTTAAGAAGTAAAAGACCTCTCTTCTACAAGAACATGAAAAATTTTCTCTCCTTTCTCTCTGAGTTGGCATGCCTCCTAGATGTTTGCTTTAGTGATATCATTGAAGGTGTTAAAAGTGGCATTCATGTTAAAGGGTAGGTGAGTGATCATATCTGCCTATCAACTCTCACTATTCACAATTGACTGATCATTTTTTTACTCCCTTTAGTGTTAATGGAACTTTCCTTGATACATATAGTTATATAATTGTATTTCTTATAACTCAAAATTCAAGTCATCAAATTCAAAAGCTTTCTAGATTAAAATTCTGGTACTAATTGTTAGGAGAGTAATAATCTTCAAACAAAAAACTTAATAAATATAAGAGAACAAAGGTAACAATATTATATATATATATATATATATATATATATATATATATATATATATATATATATATATATATATATATATATATATATATATATATATATATATATATATATATATATATATATATATATAATGTTCCACTAAACTTTAAAAAAATATTGAGAGATTATACCTTATATAAAGATAGAAATAAGTACAAATATTCTATTTTTATTTATATCATAATTGAGAGAAAACATTGAATTTCTTTTTCTTCCTGAATTTTTTACATAAAAAAATTTGCATCTTTAGGAGCTGCTTTTAATTTAATTATGTGCATGTGATATTTCGATTCTAAGATGATAAAAACTTCCTCTATCTTCTCAAATATATTAGCACAATAATATTTAAAGATCTACAATTATATCTTATAAAAATTTTATCTAAAAAAAACTTAACTGTGCATGATTAATATAATATTATAATGTTGATTGACAGAAGTTGCAGCATGCTAAAAATTTGAGTTATAAATAGATATATTTTTTTAGCCACCAGCCAATCGCTTGAAACAAGGCAATCAAATGCTCGCTTGAAACAAGGCAATCAAATGCTCGCTGTTTAAAAGCCAGCAACTTGTATTTTAAGGAAGTATATGTTTAACCTTTTGTATATTTTATGCACATAACCTATTCTTAGTAATCAAATTTCTATATTAGGTACCACTGTTCCTTAGGCATCAAAATTGTAATGGTATAAATTCAATAGCTTGCCAAGCCATTTCCTTCACAACAATAGTTCGTTTTCCTTTTGTTAACTACTGCTGAGATCAACTATGGCTAAGTCTTCAACTGTTTCCTTCCTTCTCTTGATCCTCGTTGTTTTTGTTTTAGGTAATAAATATAAAAGTTTCTGTAAGTAATCTCAGGCTTACCCAAATGATTTGTTCTTCTCCTTTCTTGTTTTTTATTCAGAAAAGATCATTAAAATCATTGTTCTTACTTGTTTTTCCTAGATATGGATAAATATATTTTTCTCATATTGGATACATTTTGTTATTATTAATATAATTATATTTTTTTTTAATTATGCAGTTGAAATGATGGCGCCGAAGGTAGAGGCACTAACCAGATGCTCAGTGATTCTTAATCCAAACAGCTGCAACCTTCCCGCATGCAGAGAGCAGTGCTTTAAATTAAAGATTAATTTCCGTCCTTTTGGAGACTGCATTTCCAACGCAGCTGAAACTGGCTATGCATGCTTCTGTTTTTATGACTGTTGATCTTATTTATGCGATATTGGTGGGAACGTTATTTAAATAAACACATTAATAAAGATATTTTTTAATAATTTTTTAGTTTTCTTATTCCTCCCACTCAGCAAAAATTTCCATGAGATATGTGTGTATGGTTGATTGTACGTATAACTTAATTAAAATCCAACTTTAAGAAGTTTTTCATCTGATCATCATTTTTAGTAAAGCAACTGCTCAAATTAATTAAAAAAAATGATAATGATACAAGCAATATTAATATTATGGATGGCTTTGTGAAAATGATTCGAACATGATTGACTCTTTATATTCTTATGAATCTATCATGTTCAGAAAGAATAAATATACTTGCGCTTATTTTAGATTATACGACAGTAATATAAGAATAATTATCAAAAGAATTGACTTAAAAATGAAGGTGATATTTTAGAGACATAAAGGAAATTTTATGTGAGTCTTATTGAAGGTATAATTATAAAAATGAGAAGATACTAAGTTTAGTATTATATGACAGAATAATCCATCTGATTGTACAATCTAACAAAAAAATAAAGGAGGCAAGTTCATGCCCACCTTCAAATGTTAATTGACTATTTACAAAAAATAACATTATATTGCTTTAATTTACCAAAAATTTTACCTCACTTCTAGATTTATAACAAAAGACCCTATATGGTATCTTATTTTCTTGTTGAACAGTTTCCTAATAATATATTACTATTAATGAGTTTCTATATTACACATGATGTAATTTTGCTTTAATGATATGGTTTTAGTGGATGGACTCTTTAGCACTTATATATTTTGCTCAGTCTAATAGCAAAAATTATCATCATGAGTTCTGCCTTGCCCAACTAGCTAAGATCTTAATTAGTTTAGTTTTTTTTAACATAATTATTTATTATGTATTATAGCTATTGTTGAATTTTTTTTTATTTTTAAAAATAATATTATTTAATTTTAAAAATATTCAAAATGACTGTATTTTGAATATTAAAAATTATCACCTTTACTTAGTGGTGAGACAATTGTAACCACCATCTCCACCATCTTATTGGTCATCTTCATCTGTTATCGGTATTGCCACCTAGTTAATATTCAATATTATACAAAAAAAAATTAAATAAATAAAAAAGTAAAGAAATAGATGATGTTGACTTACCCCAAAGGATGCATCACATCCATATGGCATCAATTCATTGAGTGATGATGTTGACTTACCCCAAATGTATAATAGATTAAAAAAAGATTATTTAATGCAAAACTTTCAAACTATATTTGATTTGAAGAAATTATAGAGATGTGAATGCAATTTTCTTCAAACGATTTGGTTCTAATTATGATTGTAATACAAAAGAATAAATATATTTTAACTTTTTAATTGTTTGGTATGAAATAAATTAATGAAAAGTATTTTTATTTATTATTTTTTTTTTTTTTTTGTAAAATAGACTATTCCAAAACTTTTATGAATTATAAATTCATTCAAATTTGATGAATTATAATTTTACTCTTGAGCATGTACTAAATTTGCAACATTTATCTCGTCAATTTGGACCTCTATTGACATCAAATGCACCTCTATTGCCACAACATATGTGAGCCAAACCTCCCACATCACAGTGATGCTAACACCATCCTTTTTACACCCAAAATAACCACCCCAACCTACCAAATTGGCTTCAACCACCCCTACAAGGCAAATGGAATTTTCCTTATAATAGAGAAAGATAGAGAGTTTTATGCATTTAAAATGTATCCTGATAAATCTATATCTATCTAAACAACCCCTTAAATTCAAACCATATTACATTATTTTTAGTCTACATTTTTATAATACATGTATTTTAATTGAATGCATCGAATTAAAGACTCATTCTATAGAAAGAGATATAATGATAGTAGAGAGAAAAAAATACTTTTGTAGAAGTAATTGAGAAAGGGAAGAGACTCAAGTAAATGAGAAAAATGAAGGAGTTAGATTTATTTTATCTAATCATTAAACTTATCGCATAATTATAGATTAATAGATTTGCAAATTAAGTTGCCATCAAAGTACTGTGCATTTTTTTAGATGACTGGGTTGTATGACACATGTGAGAAGTCCTAACCTTAACAATCATGCCACTGTTGAGATTCAAAGATCCATTTTTGATGGTGGGTGTAGGGGACTTTAAGAATGCCAGTTTCATTGGGTTTTACACATGGAAGTCTCTCTCTCTCTATGTCTCTCTCTTAAAAAAATCATATATATATATATATATATATATATATATATATATATATATATATATATATATATATATATATATATATATATATATATATATATATATATATATATATTAGATAAGCTGAAGCTACCAATAGGATTATACGTACATATGTGAGCCCAACCTCCCACATCACATTGATGCTACCACCATCCTCTATAGCCACAACATATGTGAGCCCAACCTCCCACATCACATTGATGCTACCACCATCCTCTATAGCCACAACATATGTGAGCCCAACCTCCCACATCACATTAATGCTAACACCATCCTTTTTACACCCAAAATAACCACCCCAACCTACCAAATTGGCTTCAACCACCCCTACAAAGCAAATGGAATTTTCCTTATAATAGAGAAAGATAGAGAGTTTTATGCATTTAAAATGTATCCTAATAAATTTATATCTATCTAAACAACCCCTTAAATTCAAACCATATTACATTATTTTTAGTCTACATTTTTATAATACATGTATTTTAATTGAATGCATCGAATTAAAGAGTCATTCTATAGAAAGAGATATAATGATAGTAGAGAGAAAAAAATACTTTTGTAAAGTAATTGAGAAAGGGAAGAGACTCAAGTAAATGAGAAAAATAAAGGAGTTAGATTTATTTTATCTAATCATTAAATTTATCGCATAATTATAGATTAATAGATTTGCAAATTAAGTTTCCATCAAAGATGTGCATTTTTTAGATGATGGGTTGTATGACACATGAGAAGTCCTAACCTTAACAATCATGCCACTTGAGATTCAAAGATCCATTTTGATGGTGGGTGTAGGGACTTTAAGAATGCCGGCCATTGGGTTTTACACATGGAAGTCTCTCTCTATGTCCCTCTCTCTTAAAATCATATATATATATATATATATGTATATATATATATATATATATATATATATATATATATATATATATATATATAGATAGATATCTACCAATAGGATTATATGGCCACAACATATGTGAGCCCAACCTCTCACATCACATTAATGTTAACACCATCCTTTTTACACCCAAAATAACCACCCCAACCTACCAAATTGGCTTCAACCACCCCTACAAGGCAAATGGCATTTTCCTTATAATCGAGAAAGATAGAGAGTTTTATGCATTTAAAATGTATCCTAATAGATTTATATCTATCTAAACAACTCCTTAAATTCAAACCATAGTACATTATTTTTAGTCTACATTTTTATAATGCATGTATTTTAATTGAATGCATCGAATTGAAGAGTCATTCTATAGAAAGAGATATAATGATAGTAGAGAGAAAAAATACATTGTAGAAGTATTTGAGAAAGGGAAGAGACTCAAGTAAATGAGAAAAATAAAGGAGTTAGATTTATTTAACTAATCATTAAACTTATCGCATAATTATAGATTAATAAATTTGCAAATTAAGACACCATCAAAGTACTATGCATTTTTTTAGATGACTGGATTGCATGACCCATGTGAGATGTCTAACCTTAACAATCATGCCACGTTGAGATTCATACTATTGTTGCTATATAAAGATCATGTTAAGAAACAAATCTAAGGCAGGCTCAACTTGGGTTTATTTGTAAAACGAGAAGTCTCAATAACTCAAGCTTGGAGCCTTGGATCATTGAGTTAGACTGGTGACACATAATGACTTGATTTTCTTGATTAAAATTTTAACTTATTTGTGATTTATTAAAACATTTATTCTTGTGTAATAAATGATTGAAGAAACGGATCATATTAAAAAAAAAAGTCTATTTCTCTGTTGCATAAGGTCAAACAAATTAAGCAAAGTCTTGAGCCACTATGAAATCAAAATAATCCTTTAGGTTGTCCAGTAATTGATAAGAGGAGAAATTTTAGTTCAAGATATTCTAATTAAAATTTAATCATTACTAATTATTTATTAATTAGAATTAATTTGAAAAGAGTGAAACCAATTCTTATATATATATTTTTTTATCTCAAAGAAAATTTAACTACGATAACATTCATACTACCATAATTAAAATAAGATATTTTGACACAAACTTATATTTTGTCATTTGAAAACATTTCGGACTTGTGGTTTTATGGGAGGATGAATTTGCACAAAAAAATCAGCTAAAAATATATATTTCTAAGAAATTTCACTCATTTTCCCATGAATTGCCATGGATTTTCTATCATGGCCGTCTAACCTTGAATACTCAACGTTCGTTGGCTAGTAATCTTTGACGCTCATTAGCAACTAATGTCCTAGATGTCTAAGGCTACTATTAAGAGAATAATTAAGTTGTCCACTCACACACCATCTCCTAATGATAACTCAACACTTGTACACTCTTACAACCACCATATGAGACATTCCAAGATTTATGTCTACAAAATAAATGTACATATCATTTGTAACTATTCACTTGCACTAGTAGAATTATGTGAACTAAGCTATTTAAAAAAAAAAAAAAACCAAAGTCACATTTTGTTCAGGACTTATTCTCAATTTAATTACAAATGTTTGAATTTTTTTAATACAAACATGATAAATACTCCCTCAATCATCATAAATATTTTAGAACACAATAATATTAAAAGTGAGTTTCAGCCATATATTGTAAAAAAAATTTCAAGAAAAAAATTTAAACAATAATCCGATCCACGTAGTGAGATAAAGACTTACTGTTATTGTTGTTGCAGTATACATGATTAACGGATATTACCATGTTTTGCACAACAGAAGTTGCTATACTATGCATAAATTTGTGCGGTAAACATATTTTTTTACGCCACAAACCTATAGTTCTAACAAAGTAACCAATGGCTTTGTGTTTAAAAAACCAGGAACTCACATTTTAAGAAAGTATAGTTTTAGCCAATTGTATATTTGCTGTACATTACCTATTATTAGTAGTCAATATTCCATATTCAGTCTTCAGGCATTAGTGATATAATTAGTGGTATATATTCAGTAGATTGCCAAGCTATTTCTTTCACAACAATACTTCGCTTTCCTTCCTTCTCTTAATCCTCATAAAAAACAAAAATTCCGTGAAAAATAGCTTCAGTTAAATCCCTTTATAATTTTTTATTTTCTTTTTCACTCCCAATTTCTCCCAGCAAATAAAACCTTAATTTTAATTGCAACTTCGTAAAAGGACAAATCATAAAAGGGCGACAAGGAGACTCAAGATTCTACATTAACCATGCTATTAAATAAAAAAAATTAAAAAGATGAGAGGCTTTTATTTGGGAGACGAAAGGTCTTATTAATTGATCATTTGGACTGTTGAATATTAAATGTTAGTAAAAGGCTGAGCTTAATCCTGAATTTTAATCTATTAAGAGCACATCATTTTAGAACTTTTTGGCCTATTTATTCATATATTGTGCACTGGACTCCCATCTCAAAAGTATTTTGATGCCACGTCGACAAGCTTAGGAGTTATTTGGTGGGCAATATTTAAGTGCACAGTAAAATAAATTTCAGGATTTAGAAAATTTTATCATTTGATTAGCTATATTTGAAAAATAATATTTTTGAGTGTATTTGAAATATATTTTTTAGTTCAAATCTAGCGTATTTGAAATTTGTTAAATTTAAGTGAATTTTAAACATATAATTGAGTGTAAAGTGAGAGCAAATTATTGCATTCACGGACCATTGATCACCCATTGTTGCCTTACAGCATCGTATGCCCCTGGTTCTCGCTAATGCAGTCATCATTGCTTGCCAACGAAGTCGCCACTACTTCTTGTCAACACTAACTAGCTACTGCTCCCCTGTTATTGTTGCTTTCCACAGTTCATTGTCGTCATCAATCTTCATCATCACCTCCTGCACATCGACAAATATTGTCAACATCGATATCATTGATAATTCTATTTTAATTTGTATTATTTTTTTAAGTAAATAAAAAATAAGCTCTTACATTTATAAATTTATTAACTAAATAACAAATATATTTTAAATACATTAATTTCACTTCACACTACAATTCTTTTTTAGTTTATCAAACAACTCCTTAGTTACTACCTTATTGTTTCTATGACCCGAGGGCAATAATGATAACTCGATTTGGTTATTAAGTTTTGTGTTAAATATGTTGACAAGTGATAGGCTGATCAAACTTCAAGTTTAACTTATCACCTTAACTCAAGGAAAAAAAAAAGATTGTGAGTGCATCTTTACCTATTTCTCATTAAAATAATTTTAAAATGATGATACATTTTATTAGTTTTATATTAATGATTTTTATAATATCGGTGCTTTGAGACTATCCATTTTTTAAAATGTTCACAAATTTTAATATTTTTTTCTTCTAAATGATTATAATTTTAATTTTTTTTTGGTTAGCATTTTAATCAAAATTTATTAGCGTAATATCTTCAAAGTTTCATAAATATTTTCAAAATTTAATTTTCTATGATTTCACACATTTCATTTATTTTACAAATTTTGATTCAAAGTAGAATCAAGTAAACAGATTTGAACATTTAAATGCGTGTCATCTTTTAAAGTTGATCAATAAGTAAGAACATTCTAACACCTTTTTCTTATTTTTTAAAAATTAAGATGAGTTGAGCTCTGAAAAATATTTGGGTTTAGGGTTTAGGGTTTAGGATTTAGGGTTTAGGGTTTAAATGTCACGTGTCATCTTTTTAAAGTTGATCAATAAGTAAGAACATTCTAACACCTTTTTCTTATTTTTTTAAAATTAAGATGAGTTGAGCTAAAAAATATTTAAATCTTATCCCAAATTGCAAGATGTAATCTAGTCCTTAGATTTTATGATTAGTTTCAATAATAAGCAATTGATGGGATGAGAGAGGCATTGATGACCAATTTAAAAAGAGAAGGATGAGTAAGAAAATGGAGGATGAAGAAAAGTTGAACAAAGGCAATACAATGAAGAGGTGGTTCAACAAACATATCTACTTCGAATAAAAGAGTCATATCAAATATGCTCAACCTAATCGAATTATGGAGCTTCTCTTGCATGTTTCATGATCATTGTCTATCTTAAAGAAGAGGAAGAAGAAGATCGGGTGTATAGCTTTGACTCAAGTAGACATATGTGACCAAGTCAAAGAAAGAGCATGTACAATAAGTCCTGATCTCAATTTTTTTTCTTCCTATTCTCTCTCTCTCTCTCTCTCTCTCTCTCTCTCTCTCTCTCTCTCTCTCTCTCTCTCTCGCCTCCCACTCCCGGTTACATCATCACAGCCCCTCCTCTTCAAGGTAAATATGTGAATATATTTAAGAATACTAATAAATTTTTAATTGATTAATTAGTTTCTTTTTTGGGGAACCCCATATAGGAAAATTTTATTGCTCACAAAAGAAACGGGTTATAAGATCCTTAAGAGGGGGTAAACTCAGAGTCTACCGCTTAAAGAGCTACAAACATCCTAAAGAGTAAATCCCATGTCTAAGTATAACCCACATATCAAAAGAGAAATGACATTACCCAAGAAAATAAAAGAAAATAAAAGACACCTAGGAGCAAACAGCAAAGCTAGCCAAGAGCAATAGATGATGAGGCTGAAGAAGATTGTACCTCCAGAAAGAAAATGCCTGCTTGATACCTGCATGAGAAGAAAAAATCTCTGCAAACAACTAGATGAAAAATTAGCACAAAAAAAATGGAAGGGGTTAAATCTAAGAAATAAACATAAAGCTGAATGAAATAGTAAAATTGTAGAGAGGGCTCCAGAACCTTCACACCAACTTGGGGCAGCCACATACATGTGCAACCAGTAGCAAAGGAGGGATACAGCATACATGTTAGTACCAACCAAAGAAGGGAAGAAGTCAACTACCCATCATAACCAACAAACCTGGGGAGACAGTCTATCCTTTGGGAATCGTGTGGTCCAAAAATACAGTATAACCAATGAGAAGAAATCCACAAAGGTTCAATGAATGAAGAGAAGTCAGCATTCCTTTATCAACAATAGAGCCCATATAGTGCCAACAACTATCAGAATACCAATCCACACCAACCCGCCGAGTTCCATATCACAATAATTAAAATGTAACAAGATTAGCATGTTATTAAATAGCATCCAATTCCGGGGATGATTATAAAAATACCACCAAATATAAATGGTTCCAAAAGAATACAGCATAACAGAATTAGTGGACATGTTCATACGATAAAGCCATGAAGGTATGATAACATACTAAATGAAATAGGCCCGAAAACCAAATCTATCATAGCCCTAATAGGATTTCTTAAAAGCAAAAAAGTTGATAACCCAACCAGTAGGCAACCGCAACACACCAAACCAAAAGGACAGCAAACACAACTTTCAGGTCATTACAGACCAAACCCCATAAAGGCTTAGTAAAAATAGGAATTGTCGAAATGTCAAGCAGCTCACAACAGACAAAAAAAGGAGGCAATTCCTAATATGAAAGAAGAGCACCTTGCCAAACAGCAATGCAATCCACTCAAATAAAGAGCAAGATAAACATTGCAACAGTTAGTTATATAGACGAAATCAACCTTGGAAAATAGCCCGAAAGGCTGCCTAGGAAAACTTAAGAAGTGCACAATAAAATAGAAATGATACACAATATCAGCATATCCCATAAAAAATACTTCATTCTAATGAGCGTTACAAAGAAAAACATTTGATTCTGATCGAAAACAAGTTCCACACCAGCCTAAAAAGGGAGGTAAAACCTCACCCAACCAATAAATTGAAATAAAAATCAATAAGAAAAGTTTACAGGTTCCTAGCATAAGGAAAACCAATTTTATCTAAATTCACAAGCCCCTGTAATAAGGAAGGGATATTATCATAGGAGAATATATTCACCGAAGAGGATTTTGCACCCCAATTAGCAAGAAAATCTGCACAAGAATTACCTTCTCGAAAAATATGAGAAATATGATAGTCAAGGGTGGCAAGAAGCCTCCTCGTGTGGTTAAGAAGATAGTAACTTTCAGCATTACCATGAGCTCCCGAATTTAATAACTCCAAGAGGAGGAGAGCATCAATTTCAAACTAGATTATTTTAAAACCTTTCTGAATGCATAACGAGATACCATAATGCAGACCATAAAGTTCAGCAAAAAGAACAGAATAGGGTCTTAATGGAACAGCAAAAGCAACAATCACCTTACTTTTATAGTCTCTTAAAATACCCCCGCAATCATAAAGCTAATTAGCAACTAACCCATCAGTATTTACCTTAATGACATGATAGTTGAGCTTTATCCAATGAATAATCTTAAAAGTAAACTCAACCTCAGAAGATGGGAGGTTAATCCCAAGGTTAAGAGCTAGATGCTTGACTCCTTTGAAGTTAGAAGGAGTAAGAAGGTTAGCTTTATAAAGGGAAGAAATTTTACATTTGGTTCTAGCAATAATACGATGAAAGTTCATTGGATTGCCATGATGTTTAGCATCATTTCTTTCCCACCAAATATACCACAACAAAGTAATAGCAAGCACACATTTGACATGACCTTTCAGTGAACAAGAAAGAAAATATTTAAAAGGTTTAATATAGAGAGGGATCCATCAAAAAGAAGAGTAATAAACATAATATCATACCAGTACCATACTTTAGCAGCAATGGGTCCATTCACAAAGACATGATCCACAGTTTCAATATGGAAGCAACATTGACATTTGGATGGAAGATGAAAGCATTTTTTCTGGAGAATGGCATCCATAGGAATGTAGTGCTTAAGGATACACCAAGTTAAAACCGAAAAGGAGGAAGGGATAGAATTACTCCAAATTTTAGAAAAAACTAAGGATTCTTAACTTTTAAATATGAATGCATGCCACACATCCTTAAAGACAAAATCTCCAGAGGAGAAATTTTTAAATAAGATTTGATCAGGTTTATTGGGTGTAGGATTAATATTAAGGATTTTGTTAACGATCACATTGGGAACATAAGAAATCAATTGAGCTATATCCCAAGAATTATGAGTAATGAAATGGCTAACCTTGAGCATGTCAATAGATTGAGTATTGAGTAAGGAATCAATAGAACCTAAACCCAGCCAATTATCTTGCCAAAAGAAGGAGAAACCTGAATTCACACCCCAGGAGATTGATTTCTTTGCAGCCCACTTGATATTGCAAAGTCTTCTCCACACTGGGGAGTCCCCTGATTTGAAAGAACAAATAAGGGGATGTTTACCCTTACAATATTTAGCTAGGATGAAATTTGACTAGTAACTGTGATTGCTTCTAAGATACCACCACATTTTTTATAAAAAGTATTTAATGGAATCTTCTAAAGTTTTACACCCCAAAACACTTTCATTCAAAGGACCATAGTAGGTGTACCAGCTAGCCCAATGTGTTTTCTTGGAAGATGAGGTAGAACTCCAAAAGAATTTGTTAATAAAATGGTTAATCTTTTTAATGATAGAGGTGGTAGGGACAATGGTGGATTGCAGATAAAAAGGCAAGGAGCAAAGAATGCTTTTAATCAAAACAAGTCTAGCTCCAAAGGATAGAAGATGGAATTCCCAAGAAGAAGTTTTCTTATAAATTTTCTAAATCACCTCATCAAAAAAGGAAGATCTTTTCATACCACGATATAAAGGAGTACCCAGGTACTTAATAGAGTGAATATGATGAGCAAACCCCATAATACTCTTAATAGAATTTATCCTAGAAGAAGAAATCAACTTACTAACAATAAAACTACTTTATCAGGGTTAATTTTTAAGCCACTTTCCCTTCCAAATTGAATAAGGAAATTACAAAGTTTTTTTAGGTAGATCCATTGCAGAATATAATGAAATCATCCGTAAAGCTGAGGTGGGAAATAGGAAAGCCACCCCTAATTTTGTAGAACATGTTAGGCATTTTATGAAACATCTGTTCAAGACTTCTAGAGAGATATTCCACCGTGATAATGAAAAGGGTCGGAGAAAGGGGGTCCCCTTGCCTTATCCCATGGGAGGAAGGGAAGAAGCCATGAACCTTGCCATTAATAAGTAATGAGAACCAAGAGTTCTCAATACCATTCTTGATTAATGTAATATAGTGATTGGAAAATCCAAAAAGAGACATAATTTTATAAAGGAAAGTCCAACCAATGTTATCGTAAGCTTTGGAAATGTCCAGCTTAAAAATTAGGTTCCCACACCGAACCTTAGTATTTAAATCATGAATAATTTCTTGGGCTAACAGAACATTATCAGAGATAGATCTACCTTTAACAAACCCCATTTGATTGTGGGAGATAATTCTAGTAGGTAAACTACCAAGTATTTTGGCTAGAATCTTAGATATGAGCTTATTTAAAAAGGTACAAAGGCTTATAGGCCTAAAATGGTTCCAAAGTTTAGGATTATTAATTTTAGGAATTAGGATAATGGAAGTACTAGAAAAGTTTTTGGGGAGGCTAGTACAATTTAAAAAATCCAAAATAGCTTTAATCACATCTTCTTTGATAATATTCTGACACTTTTGAAAAAATAAGGTCGTAAAACCATCAGGGCCGGCCACAAAATCCATATTCATAGTCTATAAAATGGATGAAATTTCATACTCAGAGGGTAAGGAAGTAAGCATTTTGTTATCTTCTTCAGTAATGATCTTAGGGATAACTTTAGGCCATGATAACTCATCATAGAACACATTATTATTAAGGATATTAGTGAAGAAGGATACACCAGAATCTGCAAGCTCCTTGTTATCAGAACACCAGCTATTATCATTAGTTTTGATTTTTTTTATGTGATTGAGAGCCTTTTTCTTTTTGAACATAGCATGAAAATATTTGGTATTCTTATCACCATCCGATATCCTTTTCAAGGAAGCCTTTTGCCTCTAATAGGTCTCCTCCATGTCTTGGTAGCATGTTAACCTATCTTTGGCTTGATTTAGTAAGATAATTTTGGAGGGATCATGAATAGCAGCTTCTCTAAAACTATGGCTTCTTGTTCTAAATCTTTTATGTTTGTGAAAAGATTTTTGAAGCAGTGTTTGTTCCACCATTTGAGATATTATTTAAGCCTTTTTTTAATTTAAGCCATAATCTTATCATCCCAACAATAGAGTCATCATGGTATCACCCCAATTAGTAGCAACCACCTCCGAAAATCTATCATCCATAAGCCACATATTTTGAAATCGAAAAGGAATATGAGAGGAGGGGATTTGTAACCTTAGAGAGTAAAGGGGAATGATCAGATAAGGTTCTACTGAGGTGTTCACAGAAGTAATTGAAAATGAATTGATCCATATATCGTTAAAAAGAATCCTATCTAATCTTTGCCAAAGTCTGTGATTATTCCAGGTGAATTGAGAACCAATAAAGCCTAGATCGATAAGGTGACAATCCAGAATCATATTATTGAAATCCTCCATGGAGAATAGGTTAGGAGCATTGCCACTAACTCATTCTGAAGAGGAAAAGATAGTGTTAAAATCCCCACCCATGAACCAAGGAGCATTAGTCGAGGACGAGAAATTAACCAGATCTTCTCACAGGATCCTTCTACCATACCTATTACAAGAAGCATAAACAAAGGATCCAAAACAACACCAATTGTCAAAGGTGATTTTAACATTCACCACCTGGTGAAGATCCTAAATAATATGAAAAATAAAAGGACTTCTCCAAAAGATCCAAATTTTATTACTCGAGTTAGCGAAGAAACTATCAAAGCCAATCATTCTAGCAACAGATTGAATGCTAGAAGGAAGGATAAAGGGTTCCAAGATTGCCAGGAAAGAAATATTATGAACTAAGCTGAGTCTACAAATAGAGAGAACATATCCCTCTAGCATTCCAAATCAGGAAAGAGACCATTTATTTTGGATGAGAGGAACCAGATCTAGTAACTCTAGCAAGGCTAGGCAATTTAAATTTAGATGATTTATTTTTCTTTTTCATAACTGTTTGAAACTCTTTGGCCAAATCTATAGCCTCACCATTAGATAATGAGTATTCAGTTAAGTGTTTGGTGAAGTGAGATTCTTAGGGGTTAAAGGCCATTTCTCCTTCTTCCAATTCAGTGTTGATGACCTGATGTAACTTAGTATTTTGGTTTAGGTCAGGGTTAGAAGAAGAAGCATAAGAGGGATTAGAATTAGGCAAAACACAAATACCTAAATCAGGAGTAGAAGTTATATCTAAATACTGCACATCAGTCATTTCTACAATAGCATTCACTTGACCTTTAGCTAATGGAGATACAGAGGTAGGGATATTTGCATTAGTTAGGGAATCAGCAACTATGGGGGATCCAGAGCTACTATTAGAGCCATTAATGTTAATATTGTTAAGTTGTAAATGGATTCCAACATGAGGAGCTTGTTCCTTATTAGGAAGTGAGCCAACCAGTAAATGCTCAGCTATATCCATCTTAGATTTGAGTTAGTGGCTTTCAACCAGAGGTTCATTTCTATCAGGTATTGGAACGATTGTATTAGTGACCATATCATTTTGTGGTTCATTCAGAGGGGCCTTAATGGACGAAGCAGCTTTGGATAACATAGCAGAATTTTTCTTTAAATGCGGATGAGCCACAAAACAATCAGCAAATCCATGCCCATGAATTTTACAATGGGAGTAAAATACATGAAAATTTTTAAACTCTACTTTTTGTAAATAACCATATTTTTCTGATCCTAACTAGATTTCCTCATGATATTTTTTAGTTATATCCAATTCCACACAAGTATTAGAGCAACAGAGGGTCTAGTGCTAGATGCAATCGCTTGGTCCAACTGGAGAGGCCGACCGAACAGCCCAGCCACCGCATAGAAAGACTCGGGATTAAAGAAATGCACGCAAAGGTTAGGAATTGACAACCAAACTGGAATGATAGGAGATTCCTCCTTAATATCGAAAAATGGAGTCCATTTTAATAAACACATATGGCAATTAAAAACAAAATACAATCGTCTAGCGAAAGCATGGGAATAATCCAAATCATTAGACAGTTGAATCAATACATGTCATGAATCAATCAAACCCACAGAAAACACACCAGATAATTTCAGATTATGAAAAAAGGCTCGGATATTTTCCATAGAAGGACACCTCAGAGAAAATTTACCAACCAAAGTAAACTCAAAATGTTTAGCAAGCTTTTCAACCACTGAATCCGAACACATGATCGCAGGTATACCCAGGAAGGACATAGTAACAAATTCAAAAGACTCACCAGGATTCTTTGCCTTACCCACAAGCACTTCCTTGAAGGATTTAGAAGCCATTGAGGGATTTGAGCCAGAGATGCCAAGGGGTTTAGTACCTTTAACAGCCGCAAGAGATGATGTAGGGTTCCCCCAAGGGGGAGCCGAAGTAGAATCCAAAATCAGTAATCTAGCATTACAAAGGAAATCTAAAACGGCCAAGTTGTCGAGAAGAAACGCGATCTGGGAACCGCGCGCAACAAGGGGAGAGGAAAATTGCCGGAGCACGGGCAACGGCTAGGGCTAGGGTTGTTGACTAATTAATTGATTAATTAGTTGATTTTACATATAATTTTTTCTCTCTTAAATAGTTTATTTATTTCAAGTTTATGTGATTATTTTAATTAATTATTAATGAACATTAAAATTTCAAGATCTTAAAAATTATACAATTACTTTAGCATTCAATATTTTAGGTTCTCATCAAGCTTTTAATTATTTGGGTATTTTAGTTACTTGTTAGTTAGTCATGTTTGTAATAATATAGTGTTAATTATATTCTTTGAAAAGGTAAATATTAAAGTGTATCTTAATACGGTACTTCATAAAAAAAAATGATTGATGGAAATGAAATATACGTTAATATTTTCTTCATAAGATTTTTCACTATTTTTAACATTGAAGTTATTAATTTGTTTTAACAAGTTATGATTTTCAGTACATATTATAGATAAAAGAGAATATAGAAGATCAATATAAAGTGTGCACATATTATTTTATTTATATATTATTTCTATAGAGTTATTATCATTCTATAAAATTATTTTAATTAGAAAGAGCAGATGCAAGATTTCAAACATTATGTTATAAATTTTTTTTTTGAATATTTGAGTAAATTTAGTTAAAAACTCTCACATAAAATATATATTTAAAGATTTGAACTGAAGACCTCTTGGTCCAAAGTCTAAGTTCTCAATCACTAAGCCTCTTATAAATTAGTGACTTTTGTAAATTAGTGCGAGAATTTTTTTATTATCGTTCCATAGTCATTGTATCATCAAAAAATTACTTATATATAATAATGTGTTATTAATAATTTGGTTTATATTCATTACAACCTTGTGGCGTTAATGTATGCATAACAATTTACTTTATGTAATTTATTTAAATGTTATGGATGTCAAAATGTATCGTAATTAGATGTATGATAAATAACTTTATTGAAGAAAGTGCATAATGGGTGAATTTTTATACGTAAGCAAGATTTTTATTAAGATAGGATATCATCAACTAATTATTCATGGGAGTGTTAAATTAAGTATCTATATTTCAAATATCTGAATAAAAAAAATCTAGTCAACTGATTAAATATGGGTTAATTTATATAATAAAGATTTTTAATTTAATTATTATAATTGGAAATCTCATTTAGAGTATGATAATGAACATTATAATATTATAACACACATAAAGGAATTAACTGGATAGAGAGAGAGAGAGAGAGAGAGAGAGAGAGAGAGAGAGAGAGAGAGATTTCCTAGTACAAAACCCACAAAACTTTTCTTCTTAAAGTCCCCTACACCCTCCATGAGGATTTTTTTTTTTTTCAATTTCAATATTGGAATAGTTCTTGAGATCAAGAAGTATCATATACATGTCATGCAACTCATTATTGTCCTTGTGACCCAATGAATAGGTGTGAATCAATACAATGGCATCTTAGTTTTATTTTAATTATATGATAAATTCAATTATTAAATAAAACAATTCTATTTTTTATTTTTTATTTTTACTCAAGTCCTCTCCCTATCTCAGCCACTTCTACAAAAGTAAATCTAAGCTAGTAATGTAATTAATATGACTTGATCTTTATGAGTTTGCTCACATATTCATGTTTGAATCAAAGGGAAATTATTACAAGTGGAATTATGATGCAGCTTTCATTTCTGGACTTCAATAACATTGGATCATGTGACTCACATCAATATACAATTATTATACATTGATTATGAACTTTATGTATCGTTGCGTACTAATATGTATATATATTATATATATTACCGTACAATTAATATTACATCAATACATAATAGTTTACAACTAATACATAACAATTATATATTGACTATATAAGCATATTGAGTCAACATCGAGCTATATTATAGATACCACATATGCATGTAATAATTTCTCTAAACCAAAGCACTTCATTAGCTTGCCATGAGATTGACTCTTTCTTTATATGAACAATTGAATCATCAAAAGTTGATGGCACTCCATGACTTCTATATTTGAAGTAGATATAATCTCTTCTAGTTATTGCACTGCCTATTCATTATTATGATATTGCTGAATTAATCTTGATATATCACTGAAAACTCTACTAATTGCGGATCGAAATCAAAGCGATTCTCAGTCAGACTAACCCAGATCAAGCACTTAAAATATAATTGAAAACTTTGAGATATCAGTCGGATCCCTAAATAGCTCATAATAGTGTTTATAGTCAAATCAAGCGTCTTGACGAGCTAGATCTAACAGGCCTAAGATCTCGTAATTCTGACTTCATTTAATCATTCAAATACATAAAAATAGATTCAAGGAATCATTTTGAGTCCGACATATAGTGGTGTGGATTTTGCTTATATTTATAAATGCCACTACCCTAATCTATAAATAGTCCCTCGTTCTTCAGAGGGGACTGCTAAGGAGAGGAGAGAGTTCACGAGACTCAAGAATCTCAAAGCATAATCGAGCCACGTCCATCAAATCATCATCCACCCACACCATCAACCACTCATCATCTAAAATTCACCCACCCCCTCGAAAAATATTGAATTGAAGAGAGTGTGATTTGAGAATGTATCGGTGTAATTTTCAGAATGTAGATGAGATAGTAGATAAGACACTAGCTAGATATTTTATCCTCATTTTGTGAGAACTTTAGATCTGGTTCCAAGTTTCCTATAGGCGCAAGTCCCTATAGTTAATTACCCCTCCCAATAAGTGAGAGAGAACTTTCCATTAAGACTAGTCATTTAGATCGCTCAAATGCATGGCATAGTAGAAGCATGTAGTTTTAGAATTTAAGATTATGAAATTCATCCTTAAACCCAGGATGGTTGGGGAATGATGACATGCCCGATCTAGATCCCATGGTTCCGTCATCCTAGGTGGTCCCTCCTAGTCTACTTAGGGAGGTAGTCGACCCAATAAGGATCCTCATCAGCAACACATGGGTTACGTCGTCCAAGAAATCCTTGTAGACATGGGGTGGTGTTTGTCTAAGAAGACAATCTAAGTCTACCTTAGCTGACAGATGGTTGTTTACCCTAACAAGTATACCTTATGATTCACAACTCAAAAGGCAAAGTCATTGGGGAGCATTCACTGCGATAATAAGTGGAGCGAACCGCCAAATCACTGATCGAGGACTCGCCAGAATCGCTTCATCGTGGAGCCTATTGGCCGTGTCGAGGAGGACACGAGCCACGTCCTTACTGGCAAGAGTTTGACTAAGAGAGAACATAGTAGAACACTTGATTTGACATTGGCTCCTTTATGAGCTAGAGTTTTCTTAATTTATCACCCCTGACAAATAGTTACGGAAGGTGGATGGACAGAGTTTGATTTAAGTTTTTAATGATAGAATTTCATTTAAGCAACTTTTTAGATTGATACTTAATTTGAGTTAATTTGACTTGAAAAATTGATTAATTTCAATATATTTAAGAGCTTTAGATCCCATCAACTCTGTTTAGCTGCTAATAGAGGATTAGATCTTCTATAATCTGATATAATTAGTTTCTTAGATATTTTACTGATTTAAAACTCTTATTATAGGTTTTTTAGATTTTGTTAACTGACCCCTAAGACTAAATCTAAAGCAACCAAGATATCGACACTTGGATCTAAACATTCAACATAGTGTCAGGGCACATGCGGGTGTATTTGAGAATGCCTTAACTAACGCTTCTGTTCGGCCGATTTTCATCTCGCCACGCCCTGATGAGCATAATGAGGCATTCAATCACCTGCATAAAAGCAAATATATATACAAATAATCCAAATTTTGGCAGCATTTCAACATAGGGGGTGCCACATCTAACAGTTTGGCTTACTCGGTACGCCCTGATGAGCATAACGAGTGGTGTCTTGTGATATCACGGCCAGATTTCATCTCGTCACGCCCTGATGAGCATAACGAGGTCTTCAATCACCTGCATAAAAGCAAGCATATGCATATACAATCTTTTTCTTTCAAGCATTTCGTCAAACACCTTCCTTGCCTCTTCTAGAGCATTATTTTTAGCATACATCTTTATCAAATGGTAGACTTACCCTCGATGCATAAATGAGTAATAGCAATATGACACCACGGTTTCATCTCATCCCCGATGAGCGTTCCAACCTTTAAGTTCCATTTACTTTTCCCTAGTTGATCATTAGGGAAGATGAGAAAGTATCATCAATGCCACGGGCATATTCAACAAACTCCAAAGCAATTTCTGCAATTGTTCTTCAACATACTTAGGGAAATATCCAGACAGGAATATCTTGAGCAAACTCTTTGTTTACCATCTTCTCAAAATCACGAAATGTATACTTCCTTCCACTCATAAAGAAAGTCATTTTATCATCAGACTACTGATAGGATAAAAAAGGTCGCACATGTGTGTAAACTTGAATCCACCTTGCTCCTTCATCAATGCCACAGAAGTAGAAGCACAAATAGGAGAAATTATCTTGCAAATGCCATATCTTGAAGTTATAGATGCAATCTTCTGGAAATAAATCAATAGATCTTTTAAATTCCTTCTTCGTTGGGAAGAAAACATGGCATTCTTTATCTATCCACTCCAAGTTAGACGTGTCAAAAATTTTGAAATATGTGCTTTGAGAAGGCATCTTTTGAGGAGCCATTGTCGTGTAAGACAGCATTTGCATTTGGGAAAATTTTTAAAATAGGCATAATGTTAATCATAATTAGGCAGCATGAAAATTTTTTTTTTATGAAAATAGACATAGTCGTCCGTTTGACATGACGGCGTTGAGTGTATCCACGTCAAACGACGACTAATAATTAAAAATTTTTTTCTATGATTTTGCACGGAGAGAGAGAGAGAGAGAGAGAGAGAGAGGTAGAGCCGTTTATTAATTTTTTTAATTAATATAATTATTTAAAATATTTAAAATATATAATTTAAAAATATTTTTTATAAAATATTTAATAACTAAATATTTATTTATTTAGTTATTAATTTATTTATTTATATATATATAATTAAATATATAATTTAAAAATATTTTTAATTATATATATAAATTTATAAATTTATTTAATAATTTTTTATTAATTAATATAATTATTTAAAATATATAATTTTTGTTAATATATAATTTAAAAATATTTAAAATATATAAATAAATAATTTTTAATAAATAAATAAAACGAAATAAATTATATAAATATTTTATAAATTATATAAATAAAGTAATTATATATATATATATATATTTTATTTATTTATTTAGTTATCTATATATTTAAATTATATAAATATTTTTAAGTTATATAAATAATTTAAAATTTAAAAAATATATAAATAAATAATTATATATATATATATATATATATATATATATATAATTTATTTATTTATTTATTTAAAAAAATATTTATTTATTTAAAATATATAATTAGTTAAATAAATAAATAAATAATTTTAAATTATATAAATATTTTAAAGTTATATAAATAATTTAAAATATATAATTTTAAAATATTTTTTAAAAAATATATTTTAAATATATATATATATATATATATATATATATATATATATATATATATATATATATATATATATATATATATATATATATATATATTTATTTATTTTATATAGTCTATAATAATAATAACAAAAAAAAAATAAAAAAAAAATATAAAAAATATAAAATAAATAAATAAATAATTTTTAATAAATAAATAAAGAAAGAATAAATATATAATAAATAAATATATAAATAACTAAATATTTTATAATATAAATAACTAGATATTTATATAATTTAAAATTTTTTATTTATTTATTTAATTAATTATATATTTTAAATATTTTTAAATTATTTATATAACTTAAAAGTATTTATATAATTTAAATATATAAATAACTAAATAAATTTATAAATAAATATATATATATATATATATAATTACTTTATTTATATAATTTATATAATTTATTTCGTTTCTTTATTTATTTATTAAAAATTATTTATTTATATATTTTAAATATTTTAAATAATTATATTAATTAAAAAAATTAATAAAATGGCTCTACCTCTCTCTCTCTCTTGCTTCCGAAATCACGGAAAAAAAATTTTTTTTAATTCCGTCAGAGTCGTCCGTCAAATGGACGACTATGACTATTTTCATAAAAAAAAATTTTCATATCTAAATGCCTAATTATGATTACAAATTTCCCCTTTGCATTTTCATATGTTATATTTATGAACGATGCAGCAGCTGTTGGTAGCATCTCCACCACTTCCTCGACCATTTTAGACCGATCTAGCCACGGAATCCTCCTCCACAATACTCTCTCACGTTCAAATCTTGAGGGGATCCGAGCCTTATCCCCTAAGGCAAGTCACCAGCACTACGATGACCAAATTCAGCAGCCTTTCTTGGCAACAAAGTAAGGAAACCGCTCGGCCTAGGCAATGACCGACGGTGCTTAACGACGGCAATCGGGCAAGGGAGGTTTAGGGCGAGTAGGAGAGAGAAATGATAGGAAGAAAACGAAGGCAAGAAGGGCAACTTCTTTCCATGCACTCCCCAGTTCGATACACGTCCTCTTCCATGCATGCCGAAGCCGCGGGGAAGAAAATGAAGACAGGAAGGGAAAATTCTTTCCATGCACTCCCATGCAGGAAGGGCAAATTCTTTTCACGCTCTATTGGCATCCCAGAACGATGAACATGGAATACTTGAGAAATATGAAAGAGGGGGAGGAAAGAGAGAATGCCCGTTGCCTTGCTAGAACCCCTGAGGCCTATGGAGAGGGCCGGAGGCCTGAGTCTAGTGAGGTTGGGAGAGTGGAGGCGGGCACTGTTTTCGAATGAGAGAGAGGAAAGAAGAGAAAGAGTAGAGGATAGTGCCCTTGCCATTATTCTTTTCATTGCCGTTCCCTTCACCTTGAGTCGATAGACCTCCATCGATATCTGCCCCAAGACTTTACTGTCGTAATTTGTAAAAGATGGCGTCAGTAAGCAACGATTGAGTGAGAAGCTGCAGCAGCAGCCAGTGCTGTCGGTTTGCCTTGTGGGTGGACGAAGCATGAGGCATGAGGCATGGCCGGAGAAAGCTTTTCCAAAAAAATGCATTCTATGGCAAGCTTTGGAAGATCAAGCATCGTCATCTTCGGCCAAACGGACTTAACCATTTCATGTCCGATTTTAGCCTCCAAGGAATGGCGTTCATACTTGTCTCCTCCTTGTCTCCTCCCTACAAAGTTCAAGCCGAGAGAAAGAGTGGGAACCGGATTTCGTATGAAGAGAGAGAGCTTGCAGTTTTAGGGAGGATTCGCCAAGATTGGAGCGGTTGCTTGCGTGCGTGTGGTTGAAGGAGTTTGAACGAGAGGGAGGGATCAGTTTTGAGAGAGCGTTCCTTCGGTTGAGGAAGGATAATACTTGCGCTTAAAGGAAATCAAACGAGAGAGAGGTTGATTGAGTGGGTTTTAGGTTTTATTTTAAAATTTAAGTTAATTAATATATTAATTATGCAAATTAATATGCTAATTAATTATAATCTGAATTCTATAATCACAAAAATATATGGTTAATATATATCCCACTTAGATTATTCTGATATTCCGGACGCGTCCGCTTTCGATCGAAGACCATTTTTCAAATTTCACAATCAGTCAATTTCACGCTTTCGACGCGATATTCGCACTTATCCGAATTGAGTGTGGATAGTCTTATTCGATAGATTTCGATGTTTCTAAGCTAATGACGCAATCAATTTAACGAACGGATGTCGTTTGGTTTGTGTGAGCGCCTCCTAATCTCGATATGCGTGCAAGCGCATTGACGATTTGATCGCTTGATCGATTGATCATCAAGTTATGCAATATTTATGAGCCACGCTCTAAACGTGATGGCAAGTCCGCTCGATTGAGGAGGTCATTTGGGTTGATTTTGGCGGCGCCCGGTGTATTTCAACCTCGATTTATTTTCGATCTTTCGATTGATGCATTGGCCTGGCCAAATTATCTCATTTGGTAATTCTCGATGTTTTGAAGCTAACGACATGATCAATTTCATGAATGGAGGTCATTCGGACATCGTCGCAACCTCCCGACTCCAATATGCTCGTCGACATATTGATAGCTCGATCGCTTGATAGGTTGATCATTAGATTATGCAATATTTATATCTTGATCAATTTCGATATTTTGAACGTAATGGCGAAGTCCGTTCGTCGATCGGAGGTCATTTCTATCATTTTGGTGACGCGTCATTTTGAGCCCGATTCAGGGCGACACCTCCAAGTCCATCAAATTAAACTTCGCTTTTTATGACACATATGAGGAGGTCAAGATCATCACCGCCGACCGCCTTGGTCACGTAGCTTACCGCGGCCACCGCCGTCGACCACCACCACCGACCAACGTCGCCGGTCACTACCGCCGACCACCGCCAGGCCACCGCTGAGACTACCACGCTGTTCGCCACCGCTATCGCTGCCGGACAATCACTAGATCACTTAATCAACGCCGGCCATTGCTGCCCACTATTGGTCACCGCTGACGCCATCGGCCACCATCGCGGTCGACCATCTCTTTGTAGTATCATTTTCGACTATCACCTCGCTGTGTTAATTAATCCAACGAAACTTATCACAAAACTTATTCTTGTAAGCTATCATTCTCCAACTTTGGAGAAAGGATAATAATTGTAACAAAAGCTGATATAATTAATTTTTTTCTAAGTGGGTCAGGCCCCGTGGTTTTTCCTTTTTGGTTTTTCACGTAAAAATTTTTAGGTCTCTCAAACTCTTTTATTGTGTGTACGAAATTTTTGTGCAATGCTAAGACATTAAATTCTCATACTCTATTGACCTGAATCTTCCTGCATATAACAAATCTTTAGCATCCTTCTCATTAATTTGTAATAAGGAATAAATGACTTTCTTTTTTATTTATTGCTTACTATTAAAATTCAATCATAATTATAAAATTTAATGACTAGATGATTAAAGTAATGATGCCATCAATGTAATGTTTGGAAAATTTTACACCATCTCAACTTAGGTTGAGAGAATGTAAATATTTATTCAAGTTCAGTGTTGATTTATACATTAATATCAAAATGTGATAACATGAAATTGAAAGAGATAATAACTATATATATGGGATATATTCATCTCAATTATTACAAGAATTAATTAAATGAATACATTAAGAAATCTTATATATCATCATCGCAAAGATTGAGATTTCTGCAGTTCTATAAGTAATTATCAATTTTAAATACCCTTTAATACACAGAACGTATATGCCAATTTGCTCTTAGTGGGCCTTTACCGGAGACAAGTCTGGTTGCTTGAAAGAATGGCCGCCCATATTGTATTACGTGGCTTTTTTTTTTTTTTTTGGTTTAAAGATTTCAAACAAAACGAATTCCTTTCCTCGGATTTTCTTGGAATCCTGCAGCCGCGCACTTCGTAGCTCGGCGTCCTAGGATAGTGATCCTATCAAAATAATAATAATAATAATAAAGTATTTTTTTTCTCTAAATGACAAGGTTTAAAATTTCTGGGCATTCGATGCACCTCACGCGAGCTCTCTTTCACGACTTCTCTCGGTAAGTCTTTTTTTTTTTTTTTTTTTTTTGGTTCTTCTTTTCTTTCTCTCCTCTCCGCCTCTTTTCTATTCCAAAAATTGGAGAATCGAACTCCAATCTCTCACTACTAGCCCATTTGACTGAACTCCCCATTTTCGAACGAGAAGCTCTCAACTCACATCAAAATCCTGTCGGCCAGCCAAGCTGCTCGCCTCGCATAACACCTTCCACCAATACACCGTCGGCCAGCCAAGCTCCTCGTCGTCAACATAAACACCCATCTCCAAACCTCCTACCTCCGCCTCTACTACCCAAGCCATCGGTGAGGTACTCCGGCTGGACATGTAATACGTGTTAATTTCTGTTAAATTTCTTGGTTAACCCGGCTCAAGTGTATTTGAACCCGGCTGGGTCAATAGCAAGGTTCGATGGAATTCTTTTGAATAGCTCGCCTGGTCCCTGGCCGCTGATCTATCACTTGAATAGGGAGTTTTGTCGGCCGCTTGGATGATGGCCTCGATTTTGCTTTTCTTGATCTTCTTTGTTTTTCTCGACTCTTTCGAAAAAGCTTCTCGAGAAAAAGTGAGGGCTGGGAGATCGTCGGTGGAGAGGCGGATTCCGGCGAGGGTGCGGAAGAGAAAATATAGAGAAGGTGGAGAAGAAGAGAAGACTAAAAGATAAGGGATTTGTTTCAAATATTTTTCCTCCTTTTTCTGTTTGCTCACTAAACCCTATTTATACATCTTCTTGAAGTTCCTATGCCTAGATCTACTTTTACTAAGTGGATCCACTTTTAACCGTTTTATATAGTTGTTATGATGCTACGCTTTCTTGAGGTCTTGATTCTTGATTGGCTCGTTGTTGTAGTTGTTTATCAAGCCCGCCTTTTGTTGACTTATCTTTGAATAGTCTTCACGAGGAACTTCAATGCCCACTGCAACTCGAAAGGTACCATTCTGTAATTAATCTTCCCACTTCCGGGTTTTTCTTCTCTGTTGTAAACTGCATGCCTATATATATTCTCCGAACTTGGTTTTGTTTGCTTTCTTTTCTATATGGTCATGGTAATTGTTAATGTTATATTATGTACTTTGGCACTTGGATGAATTGGATTCATAACATTACCCCTCCTCAAACCGACCTTGTCCTCAAGGTCAAAATGAACATCTGCTTCTCTGCTTTCTTCAATTCATTTCTCGAAGCTCTGATACTTTCCTCCCACTAACTATGAAAGTAGCAATTTGATTGTTAAGTAGTATTCTTTTGTCAAATGATTGGTTTCTATTAATAACGGAAATTCCCATTCCTTTGTAGACTTTCACTCTCACTCATGATCCTCAGAATGGATTACCACTGGAGTAGTTGCAGCCCTGAATTCACGAACTGACTCATCAATTGGATAGTGTATGTAATGATATTGGTTGTAGTTATTTCTATATTGGTAATAGCTTGTTGGCAATGTAAGGATGTGTTATCTGAAAATACTAAGCTATATAGGATATGGCTAATGTATACTTGATAGATAGCTTTAGCCCGGTTAAATGGTTGATACATGAAGCTTGTTGCTAATATTTCTTCTTATACCCATTAGTTTTGATTATCATGTTGCTATTGCTTGGTCATCATCGCCATTAATGCAAATAACTTGGACTTACAGATATGCCCTCTATGGTACTTCTCATCACAATTGAAGCATAAGCCTCTTCTTTTTCTGTCTTCTATTTGAGTTGTTGTTAAATTCTGAATTGATATTTGTTTGTTTATATGTTGTGGAGTGGCATTTGTGGGAGGCCACAGAAGGTAGTTGGAGCACTCGATATTCTGTTTACTATCAAGTGTGTTGATTTACTATTTCTATGCATTGCTTTCATCAGACACTGCCTTCCATTAGCTTGGCTAATTGAAATGCTGCTGTAGGAAGAAGCTGTAGGATCTTACTTCCCTTTTAATATCGATTTAAGCCCCGATTCAATGCACTCAGAAATTCATGTGGAATGTCTGAAATTTGGTTGCTAGGTCTTCAAACTCATTATAAAAGTGTATTGTGGTTTCTTTGTTGAAGCTTAGCTAATTCTCCTCTTAAAGCTCTGTAGAGAGAAGAGCCAAATCTTTGCATAACTTGTTCTTTAAATTGTGGCCATGAATACAATTGTTTATTTAATTGCATCCATTGATACCAACTCAAAGGTGTCCATCCATGTATATTGAGGATATTAAAAATTTTTCTCCTCCGATGTGTTATAAAACCTGAATTGCTCGCTTTAACGAGCGACCTCTAGGGTTTTCTCCATTAAATTTCATATCTATTTTGAGGTGTATTGACATGGATGTGTGTGTATGTATTTGGAGAATAGGATTCAAGGGGATGCATCACATACAATTTGAGGTTATTTTTCCAATCTGCTTTCTATGAATCTTCTTGATATTTCTCAATACCATATGACCGAGGTCATTTGCTCTTCTATTTTATTTAGTCTTCCTACACACTCATCTATGGTCTTTGCTGTGTGTCTTGTTCCTTCTGCCATTGTTTGGGTTGTGGTAATCAATGAGAGCACCAATAATACGTGTTAATTTCTGTTAAATTTCTTGGTTAACCTGGCTCAAGTGTATTTGAACCCTACAATAACAAGGAGAATAGGGTTCGACGAATTCTTTTGAACCGCTCGACATGTCCCCGGCCGATGGATCTATCACTTGAATAGGCAAGTTTTGTCAGTTGGATGATGGCCTTGATTTTGCTTTTCTTTCTTTCTTTGTTTTCTGACTCTTTCGAGAGCTTCTCAGAAAAGTGGGGCGAGAGGGCTAGGTTCCTGGGAGATCCTGGTGGAGAGGCGATTATGAGGTGCCAAGAGAAAAGATAGAGAAGGTGGAGAAGAAGAGAAGACTAAAAGATAAGGGATTTGTTTCAAATATTTTTCCTCCTTTTTCTGTTTGCTCACTAAACCCTACTTATACATCTTCTTGAAGTTCCTATGCCTAGATCTGTTACTTTTTACTAAGTGGATCCATGGTTCTTTAACCTGCTTTCATATGGTTGTTATTCTGTGGCCACGGCTTTCTTGAGGTCTTGATTCTTGATTTCTGGCTTTGTTGTTGTAGTTGTTTATCAAGCCCAGCTTTTGTTGACTTATCTTTGAATAGTCTTCCCGAGGGAACTTTCTATAATGCCTATCGCGTGGCTCTACCGAAAGGCTACCATTCTCTGTAATTAATCTTCCTTACTTTCCGGTTTTTCTTCTCGTTGTAAACTGGCATGCCTCATACATATTCTCCGAACTTAGTGGTGGATTGCTTTCTTTTCTTATCACATGTTGTTTATGGTAATTGTTAATGTTGTATTATGTACTTTGGCACTTGGATGAATTGGATTCATAACAACATGCCAACTCGAACTTTCTCCTCCCTCTGCACACAAAACCTGCAGCACTCCTCTTCACATATTCCTCCATACGACCGATGATCTCTCTCTCCGATCTTCCTTCCGAGATGAGTTCGCTCGACGACTCATGGCTCTCATTACTGCATGACTCTCATGGCGACCGATCCATCCCATCGCCTGTCCTGCCACCTACAACTATGGGGGGATCCAGAAAATTTTTTTAAAAGGGGCACAACAAGATAAGAAAATAATACTCATTTATAAAATAAAAATTAAAGTATTTTTTATAATAAAAAAAAAAAATTAAGCATCACAATAAAATAAATTTTCTTCACATTGCATATCTTTTATAATTTCTCCTTTTGAGATTTATATTTTGAAGATATTATACAATCAATTTATTATCAATATTTATAAATAAATAATTTCTAATATATACAACAAGACAATCATTAATTTAAGAATCTCTCATTCTATTGCACAAATAATTTTTTACGATCTTTATTGTAGAAAATACTCGTTCAATAATTACTGTTACGATTGATAATATCAATGAGATCTTTATAAGCAAATATACAAAAAGTAAACATCATTTTCTTTTTCTATCAACTTTTATGCAAGTTTTCTAATGTCTTTCAACTTTGAAATATACTTACAAGTTCTCCAAATCAAGATATACTAGAATATCTTCTAAATTAAATTCTCGTGTTACTATTCTCACAAATAATAGTATATGAAAAAGTTGAGCTCTATTGCTTCTATTTTTTAAAAATATCTTTTCATATCTAATTAAAATAATTAATTAAAATAGTGAAATTAAATACAGTATAAATTTTCAGGTATATCAATAAAAACTGAAAAAAAATATATCAATGCTATCATATTAAAAAAAAAAGTCATTGAAGGATTAAATCTGAGCTTTTCCATTGTATCCAATTATGAGCGTTCGATAGTAAACCGGCGATTCGCAAGGAGCTTGAGGTTGTTGCCGGAAAAGAACTAAAACTGAGCCAAGATTCTTATAAGATTTCGAGATAGAGCCGGTGAAGAATCCGTTGCGGAGATCGAGGGTTTTGAGCAGGGAGGCATTGCAGACGTCAGAGGGGAGAATGACAAAATTGCCCCGATCGTTGACCACCCTGATCGACCCCAGAAGAACCCAACAAAGTTGTTGTCACCGATATCGAGATTATGAGAGAGGGTGGGCAAAGTTGGTAGAAAGCCGAAGGAATTGCAAAGACACGTTAAAGTGTGTGAGGGCTGCTGCAATGAAGGACATAAGAGTATTCAGTGGGGACACGTGTTCTCATTGTATCCATCCTGGCTACAACCTCAAGAACCCATATCTTCTTCTTGCTCTGGCCTAATCTGCTTCATCGTCTTCTCTCATCCCTTCTCTCTCTCTCTCTCTTCTTTCTCTCTCTTTCTATGAGCTAAAAAAAGAAGAAAATAAACTCTCTCTCTCTCTCTCTCTCTCTCTCTCTCTCATTTACGATGATATGTAGAGAAAAAAAAAGAGTAGCAAAAATCAAAATAGTATATATATATATATAATCATCACCACATCACTTATAAATATATAAAATGAAATATATGTGGATGTGCAAAATACATTGTGTTTGATTTTATGCATGTGTTTGAAGAGCCTATGCTCGTCTTTTTAGACAGGTAGGTTGGAGGATTCACGGCCGCAGTGTTGTAAAACACCACCCATGTGTGTCTTTTTAGATGGATGGGCATTTCTAATTTTAGTAGAAATCTCTCCGACTAGGGGAGATGCTGCAAAAATTTTTGCTAACATCTAGACTTATGGAGAACAATAAAACATACTCAGAAGTATTTGAATACCTAATTAAATAAAATAATTCAATCAAGGCTAATAGTAAATCCAATGAGTGAAATTAAATGCAAAAAGGGAAGAAGATAAGAATATTATAAATTAAAATGAAGATTAAAGAAGATATACCTATAAGCAACACTTGGGCAATCTCCAAAACTCACTCAAGATTTTTTAAGATGTAAATGAAAAGAATGAGAGATGGTAGAAAGAGAAACTCTTCACCCTCCTTATTTATAGAAGTAAAATGAAATTCTCCTCATTAAGTGACAACCATGTGAAGAAAAAATAAAGTGAGAGAAAAGTAAAATACTCATTTGTGTGAGATGACTAGATAATGTGCATAAAGATAATAAAGCTTGCATATTTTGAAATGACAATATGTTGAATTCAAATTATTTACATTAAGATGCATGTGAACCAAAAGGATCTGCATGCTTTTAAGGTCATCATACCTTCAAGTTTATGGCCTCAAAATGCGTACAAATAATTTAAAAAAATGAGTTATACGCATATGTCAAGGCGGTGTAATGCATAAATTTTTATATCAATATGTGTATGAGTAACTGAAAATAATAAGTCAATTGAGCACACATCCCAAGAAGAAAATTAGCATCCAATACATTAGGATATGTGCTAATATTTTTTGAAATAATATGGCATGTATTTTGAGGAAATCATTGACTTCTACTCACTGCTTCAAGATTTGTGCATATAATGGGATGATATAAATTCAAATGTAATGCTTTGAGAAGTGTGCAAGCATCATCAAGTGATTTACATGTTTCACGAGAAAGGCATAGCTTTAATTTCCTCATAAAATATGTAAATTTTATAAATTACACAAAATTCAATTGGGCCACTTTATATATATGGTGAAGTCTTAAGTCCCACATACTCAATCCAATCCTCCTTGCAAAATAGAAGTTGGCAGGATTGATTCTAAATCAAGTGATCAATCATTAAGAGAGTAATTTTATTTCATACTTACATACGATCATCAATAATTTTAATTGAGAAATTTAATATTTAAAATTATAGATTCTTTATTTTATGATGGTAAATGCAATCATAAGTTCTAATCATAGACCTGATTCTTTGCTAGCAAATAAGCAAAGTTGACATGGTTTTCCCCAATGATGGCTATGTCTATCATCAAAATATGTTTAAATTTTCAAATAAAAATAATATAAATCAAATATCAATCTAAATATAAAATTAGATAAATTATTAAGTTCGAAATGACTAAATGATAATCATCAATATCTAAAGACTTAAAGCAAAATTCAATTCATACACCTTTCACAATCGTTTGTCAGAGGTAACAAATCAAGAAAACTCTAGCTCACAAAGGAGTCAATGTCAAGTCAAGTACATAACTATGTTCATTCTTAATCAATCTCATGTCAGTAAGGATGTGACATGTGTCCTCTAACTATATGGCTTGGCCAGTAGGCTCCACATATGATGCAGTTACGACCAGAGTCCTCTAATCGGGTGGTTACTGTCAAATGACACCATTATAATACAGTCACGACTATAGCCTGCATGCTCTCCAATGGCTCTGTACCTTGAGTTGTGAACCATAGGGTGGACCGGATAGGGTAAAAAATCATCTGTTAGCTAAGATGGACTTAAGCTTGTCTCCTTAGACAAATACCACCCCAGGTCTACAAGGTTCCCTTGGATGATGCAACCCATGGCTGTTGATAAGGATCCTTCGATCAAGTTGGGTCAACTACCTCCTCTGACTAAGTAGGCTAAGGACCACGATAGCCCTGGATGACGGAACCATGGGATCTTGATCGGGCGCGTCATCGTTCCCCCAACCATCCTCTTTAAGATAATGATGATAAACTTCATAAATTTAAATTCCAAAACTCTACATGCTGCTATTATATGTTATACATTAAGTGATCTAATGTCTAGCCTTAATCGAAAGTTCTCTCTCACCATTGAGAGGGGTAATTAACTATAAGTGCTTGCGCCTATGGGAAAGCTAGAACCAGATCTAAAGTCCTCACAAAATGAAGGCGAAATCTCTAGGTAGTGTCTTATCTAGTATCTCATCTTTGAAAAATTAATTAACATTTAATCTACTCTTTTCATTGAGAGGTCGGTGGCAAATTTTTGGAGCCCACAGATTTCTGACGACTCCATTAGGGGCAGGTTTCTCTTTTCATCTTTGGCAAGTCGAATCAAAGCTATAATAATAACGTAGTATAATAAATTAAAACTTAAAGTTAGTTATAAAATGAAATTGATTGAAAATAAAAATTATTTTTATAATGAACATAATTCTGAAGTTTTCAAAATTATTTTTATACATAATTTATTTTTATATTTATCATGTTTGTTCTATTGTATCTCTGTATTTTGAAAGTATGGGCTGATATATCAATTGTCGATTACTTATTCCCATATTTCATTTGCACAGAATGGATCTCTAGAACATACCCTTCACCATTAGCTATAGCCTAAGCTAACATCTCAGCTAACATTGCTCGGTCTTGGGGATCAGTGCTATCATCCGTCACGGTAGCGTGGACTTCCCAACTATTATTACTGCTAACCATGACTCAATTATTCACAACCCACTTGCCTGAAGTCAATCTCAAAGGCCTCAACTAGCTGAAATGAATGCATAACATGCACCTTTGCTAGTAAAACAGAGAAGGCCGATTAAAACTATTATTAATGAGGCTCCAAGGAAGAAGGCATCTGTGCTTGAAAGATTGGGACATCCAAAAGCCCCACTAACTAAGAGGATTATTATTGGCCAGAAAATTCCATTGGCTCCAGTACATGTTACATCCTTACCAGCTGAGCCATTTGCTCTTGGAAGGCTTGATGCTGAGGCCTCCTCATCTAGAGGTAAGCTAAATAAAAGACAATGAAGGAGAATGAATGCTAAGCTATGAGCTCAACAACAATTGCATGAACCACCAACCACATAGTTAACACTGCAGCCAGAAGCGAATGTTCCTACCTGCAATAAATTTAAAAAATCTTAAATGGGTTAAGAGGAACAGCTCCACTGGCAAAATGAAACAATCTTTTTAGAATCAGCAATGACAAGCTCTAACCTCTCAGAAGAAGCAGCTTGAGACTCTGTCTGCCAGAGTGCACAAAGTGTTGAAGGTTGTCAAAGAAATGGCCTTATGTAGAAGAAATATCAAAGACCAGTCATCAGAGAAGCTGAGAAAGCTACAATAGGGAAGCAATCTTCATTATTAATAAACACTAAAGACCATTATGAGCAGCCCTTATGCGGTGAGCATCGGGGCATGACACTTAGACCACGTGTCCAGGAATTCGCCATCAAAAGGTCCCGACATAAGGAAAAATAAATCTGGAGGCCAAAGCTTAAATAAGAAGTAATTATGGAATACAATAAGAGCGTGACATCTGGATTGTATTCCCAGAGATCCGCCATTGATAGGGCCTGATAGGAATGGGTCCGAAAAAAGAAAAGTACTATTAGTGAGCTAATGGATGGTCAACACCTTGGAGAATCCTCTAGGGAATCTCATCACGAAGTAGCTCCATCCTCTCAGGAGGTAGTCGACTTTGATTGAAGCCCTCCAATTGAAGAAATGTTCATGCCACAACCTGAACCAGAGATCTGTTGGAGACAATGCTTAGAAGTGAGGATTCAAGAAGAAGATGATGATGACAATGATGAGACCATGGAAATAGAAGTGGTCTATCTGGTAGGTCAAGATGATGATCAGTCTAGTACTTGCTTCTATATTCAACGTCGGCGTACCATCTTACCCACTACTCCTCCCGAAAGACAGGAAGAAGAAGAGCACTTAAGTCATTCCTCAGATGATGAGCAAAGAGAAGAATCAGAAAGGGAGGAGAATCCTGCATTTGCTGATACAACCACAATAGCCCAAGAATAAAGGCATATGCAATGCCAGATGAGGGCAAAAGATAATGAGATTGTGAAGCTTAACACAAAGATGAACGAAATGATGGCGCAAATAAATTTAATGATGCAAAGGAATGTTGCAGAGCACTAGCTTCCGTTCCAATTGCTAATCTCCATGCCATTAATGCAATACCTATAAACCCATCTGCCGAGCCAACACATCTAAGAAAATATTTTTTTGGTGTGTAGCACCTTGATGTTAGAATTTGAAGATGTTGAGTACAAAAATAAGGAAGGCAGTAGTGCGGTGCTAAGACCTAGGGACAAGTGCAAAAAAAAGAACAAAATAAAAAATAGAAAAGCTAGTGCCATGATGCTTGAACCCATGCAGAAAAGTCTGGAGGACATGCAACTAGCAGAAGGTTAGATGGGAGACTTCGTATTTAGGCACTTTTCTACGATTTTTTTCCAATACTTTTCTCTATTCTCTTATGAGTGAGAGTGAAGTGAAATACCCTAGAATGATTGAAATAAAGAGTGGCTTGAGTAAAGTGTGATTTTCATAATTCAATTTTCTTCTTTCATAGTGAATTTCTTGGTAGTGTGGCTCCATAGTTTTCCCCTATTCTCAGATTTTTTTTTTCACGTTAAATTTGGTGTTTTTTGAGTTTGTTTTGTGATTTTGTGCTTTGGTTACTTTTGTTCAACGTTTTACTCTGGATCTTTTGAACTGGTTTTCGCATTTATCTCCTAATAATACTACTTAAAGGTTAGTAATGAGGCTTTTAAAATGATCTTCAAACTTTGAATTTTCTAATGAATTTTCTATTATTTCTCTATGGATTTCATTTTTACGTTTGAGAATCCACTTATTTGATAAGGCCCATCCAATTCTCATTAGAGTTTGTTTTGTTTGACAACCCTCTATTGACGGATTCTCTTAATGTTTCTATCTCTAGGCTTTCGATTGCAAAATTGTCATGAAAATTAATGTCTCTGAAATGCATTCAGGCAACATTTGGATTGATTCTCAAGTAAAGTGTTATTGAAAGAGAGTGATATTTATAAAAAGTTGAGTTTATGTTCTCATAATATCTTGTTTGGGCATGTGATCTATATTTTCAAAAAATTTATCAACAAAAGTTATTACTACCAACAACTAATTTTTATAATTTGTAAGTATCATATCATAAATCCAAAGCAATATTGAGGCATCACTGCCATGTCTCCAAATATTAAAAATATAAAGTCTAGTACTTAAGATAACTCAAAGTCTTTCCTACATCATCAACATACATCATAGCATCTGAATGTGGATATAATTTCTATGAAAACTTATCGATCTCTAATGGTGGATATATATTGCTTTTGAATTTCTTGCTACTATTAATAAGGTTCCTCTCTTTAATAATTTTGCACTAAAAATTACTGCCCAACTTCTTTAGCAAATGCAAAAGACTCCTACCAACCTTTATGATCATTCCTCAGGTGGTAGCTTTTCCTATAAGTTATTCTACCACCTTCCTCTCCTTCTCAATAAATTTATGGCACCTTTGTTATGATTCTTATTTTCTAGGGTTTGCCCCCAAGAAAGATTCGAATCTATTTATGGCCATGCAACTTTATGTGCACTTCAATATAAATCATCTTAATATTATAGGGACTGGCCCATCATTGTACCTTCATTTATCATTTCTGATGAAGACACTTTTTTTGGAAGACTCTGATTTTTACTCACAAAATACCAACAAGCACCATGGAAGAAACAAAAAAAGTTTATGTGAAGTGCCCTCATATCTTCAATTCCTCTTCTAAATCGGTTATGTTATTTTAATAAAAAAAGAGTATGACTAGACTTTCCCTTCTTGTATTCTTTCCTTTTTGCTTTGTTGCATGATCTCTATTTTAATTAATGATAATTATTTCATTAAAAAAGGTTCTCAAATTAGTAAAATAATTGGCATTCAATGGGCCTTTTTAGAGAAGGAAACTAGTAAATTAGTTACAGTAAGAAAATATATAAATAAATAAGTCTAAAGGCGCTAATATGATACACTCTTAATAGACTAAAACTAAAAAAAAAAGGCTCAGCTTGTTCTAACGTTTAACATCTAATAGTCTAATGGCCAATTAATTAAAGCTCTTTCATCTTCCAAATGAAAACATCTCAATTCTTTGCATGTTGGTCTGCTTAATATTATTTTATGATTTCTCCTTCATTCATGATTGTAACATTGTAATCAAAATTAAGAATCTTCTATTCAAAGGAACTGAAAACATGAAATAAAAGTGAAGATGATAAAAGAATTTAAATATGTTTATTCTACACACTATATTCGATTGAGGAGAGAAAATGAATGTTTTATTTATTTATTTATACTTGGTTGAGATGGGAATTGAAGATTTTTTTAAAATAAGTATTAAATAAATATTAATTTTAATTCTAAGTATATATAAAAAAAATTAAGTTTAATTCATAAATGGGCTTAATTGCCACATCTCATCATTGAGTGGCTTAAAGAAAGTCAACCGACATTCGTCGATTGGCTTTAGTCAGAAATAGCCACCTAATAATAACTTTCTGTAATTTTTTTTTTTTTGAAAAAGAAGAAGTTTTTGTTGTACTAAAGTTGTATTTGTTTGTAGTCTGCAACTATAAATTCAATCGGATATCAATAATAGCAGTAGTACTAGCATCAAATTATAAAATTAAAACTACTTTATATGAACTAGTTGTACAACTATACAAAATACACAAAAGAGTTGTCATTTATATTTTAAGTAGACCTAGTTACAAATACACCAAATACACAGCTATATAAAATACATAAAAGAGTTTCCAATCACAAATACACAAAATACACATACATCTTGTAAATTATCGCTACTTGATGTCTATATCGCATCAACACTACCTGGAGTGTAGTGCATAGGTGGTTACAATGGATGATCACACAGCTAATGAGAGACATCATGTGATCTATGATCTGCCTACAACATCGAACTCGGGCTAGAAGTCTCCTAAAGGCACCTAATCTGGTGAAGGTGCAATGTCTATATGGTGTTGAGAATGAGAGCTCTCCTAATAAGTGAAAGGCCCTAGATCAGCATAAGTAGATGGGCCCACACCCATGTCTGCTGCCTGTATAGTTAGAACTGAATCATACTCATATGACATATGCTTTGCTGTGACATGCTAGAGCCTGTAATCGCTAATGTGTGTGTGCAATCTCAAATCATGGCATATCTTCTCATACCTATTTATAGCTAACTATCAGGAAGGTGTCACTCCACCCTCTTCCAATTAATAAGGGGAACACGTGCTAGCCATATAGCCTCACTAACAAGATAAATATTAGATAGGCGAGCCCTGATCAGAATATCGTAAGGGTCCCAAGTAACCTGCATGTATGAGTGGTTGTTACTCAGTACTGCAGTAAAATTCAGATAAAATAGATTTTTAACATTTAAGAGTGATACCTGGCTCAGTAGTAGTCCATCAAGCTCATCCCAAAAAATCTTGATATTTCCAAAGGGCATCTGCCACACATATTGTCCAGCGTAGCCACCTAAGCGGCATACAGGTCTGCGCATGTGTTTGACCCATCCGAAAAGTAGAATGGACTGCTAGGTCGATGAGGTCATGATATACAGTGTCTGCAATAAGGTGCCCACCTAGTAACTCATCGTAGAGCCGTGCCAACTCCACCACCGCTCTCTCCAACAATAGTCTAATGATAGGTGGTCCATCTACACGCAAGCCCATGATCATCACAATGTCCTGTAATGTCACAGTCATCTCACCTACAGTGAAGTAAAAAGTGTTGGTCTGAGAAGAACAATGCTCAACTAATGTTGTCAACAGGTGATTGTCAAGTCGAATGTATCACATCTGACTAACGCAGCACAACCCAGTGCACGTAGGCCAGATGTGAACCGTAGGCAAGTAACGGGTCACACCCTCAGCATAAGGAGATGTGGAGCTGCCACCAAAATATTGCCCTATAATAGAAAGAAAGTAATGTCAAGCCATGTTATCAGTTAAAATATTTTGACAGGATATGCTGGAAAATAAATTCATATCGAATCCAGATGCGTGACCCTATGTCTTCCACGCAAGAAGGCTATGCTAGGATGGACCTCTGAAGGTGCTAGATGCGCCATCGCCATCTTAGCTTCTTCGCCAACGCCTACGAAGACTCTTCACCATCGTATATATGAAAAAAGAACAAAAAATGGATAATGTTAGAAGTCATTAATATTTATATTGTAAAAGTATGAAAGAATTTTAAAATTTGTAAACCTTATATACATGATATTTTGTTGACTATCCATACTAACCCTCTACTAGTCGGGTTGTGTGGGCACGATGTCCGATAATGACCAACTCATTTACATAAATTGCACATATGACTGTTTTATCCTGCACTCTCATCCATTGTATTCTTATATCGACTTGAATGTGGTATACCTGATCTTACTTTAACATTGGGTGGCAGCAAAGGATACAAAGTTTAACCAGTTATTTCGATCTAGTGGAACATGATAGTTCACGGAGTATGTACACCCATACATTATCATTGTGTAATATCTTGATACGTAGGCCAAATGATTCAATCTCTAATGGAATAAAGCAACGATAGAATGATCACATGACATGTGATAAATCAGTGTCCGGTTACAACTACATGAACATAATTGCTCAACTATGAAATCAACTTTGAAGGAACGATAACCCATGTCGAACACTTGCACTTCATTAGCATTGATATTGACTGGTTGTGGATAGTGTCTGGCCTCACGCTCGAATCTGCTAAGCACAGCTTATGATATAGGAGAGAATGTAAATTCATTTGTTGGTTCTCCCAAGTCCGTGATATTGGCTCTCTTATAAAATAAACTGACAATGTTATAATAAACCTCTGTGATTAGTTCTTGAATTGGCAATCTTCGTGCCCATGTGAGAACCACTGATAATGCTGATGCATGTATGCAGTGCACCTAACGTTAATATCCTCCAAGCACCTCCCAACCTTTTGCTCCTACTATAGTGCATGCGCTATTGGAAAGATCTGTTAAGATTACTATGTTGTGCACATACAACTGTAAAATTCTTTTGATTCGAAGTAATGGTAAGAAAATGGACACTATTTAGTATTGACCAACCAGTGACTATAAACTAAAGCTCCTTCTTACTTGAGAAACACATACCTTCATATAGTTCAACTGGAACTTCGATGTCATTTGCAAAACTTGTACTATCAGATGTACCATCAAACACAATGTCTGCATCCCAATCTTTTATGGTTTGACATGTGCGGACATAGTCGTTGTTGCAAATCATAGCATCATCATTTGTAGAATTTTAGATGGAATGATTCCTAATAAGCTCATGACCAGTATTGTTGTCACATAAACTATTATTACCAAGAAAAGAATCCTCTTCAAAGACATCATCGATGCATCACTTGATTCGCTATTCATTATACTCATCATCATCGATAGGACTCTAGATGCACCGGAGTTGCTCATGCAATCATTTGATAGGCATCTGAGTTATGTGTTAAGAAAGTCAACATCGTTAAAAAAAGATGTGAGATAGGTTGAACCATAAAATGAAGACACTAACAGTACTTTTAAGGTAACCGTTAACCTTAGTTCTGAGTCATCGCAGAAGTATTTTGGTACAGCTACTGTTGACAAAGTGAAATCATGTGCGTAATCAGATGGAATATTATGCTGCATGAGATAAATATTAGTTGCAGCTGAAGCACTGCATTGTGACTTGACTTCCACGTAAAGAACTAATGTTTGATGGGAAGCTTCATCTAGTATAGTACTGCAGACTTCATCGCCAGAAATCGTAGATGCTATAAATCCCGCGCAAACATAGAAATAACACGCTCCACTATATAAAGTTATCTACATCATAACGAGATCTCAAAGACTTTCGCTTTAAATCTTCTAAGCTAAGACACGAGACCACATCACGATTTCTTTCCACCAATGTAACTTAATAAACTGACATCATCAACAATCAGTTGTCCATCATAGAAGAGGATCAAGGAAACGAGGTCTTGACTCATCCTAAAGTATGCTCAGCAACCAACCTACAATATTGAGCAATATAATCTAACAAGAAAACTTATACTTTAACTAAAAAAATTGAGCAATACTTAGCTATTATAATAGATAAAATCACAAAAACTTACTTCCTAGAGAACAAGAAACAAATGATAATCTAGAAACTAGCATGTGCATAAGGTATTCTTTTGACTAAACTTGTAACCAATATGGTTACTATCAGAATATGCTAATAAGTCATAAATTTTCAACTTAAATATATGAATAAAGAAATATAAACTCTTAAACTTTGGGGTTATATAACAATGAATCCATTAAAAAGTGTACTCTTAAAGTTCATTTAAATAAAAATCTTCTAACATGCATAAACTAACAACAACTTAAAGATTTCTAATTTTGTTATAAATGCAAATGATTCCTCAAAATATATGTGGGATTTACATCCCTACCACTTAAAGATTAATATTTATACCTTAACCACCTAAACTCTAATATTTACACCATAACCACCCATTCTTTATAATGCGCAGAACAACCACTCTATTATCCAAGATTTAAAGATGAAAGAGATTTTCAAAGTGAATGGTCAACGAGTTAAGCCATACTATGAAAGAAATTAGACTCAAATTAAAGAGCCCATTAATTTAGTCAAAGACCTTAAAAACTAGAGAAGTTATGTCAAGCTGAGGACGTTAAACAAAAAACTTGTTAGGAGGCAACCCAATATCTTTAACCATATATATATATATATATATATATATATATATATATATATATATATATATATATATATATATATATATATATATATTTGTCGTGTTAGTCTACTAGTAGTGTGTTTAGTGTTTATAGATAAAGATTAGGAAGATCCATTAGAAGGATATTGCATTACTCCATGGATTAAAGATAAAGCTCCCTTCCAGAATGGTTTCATATGATCAAGCCTACAAATGTTCTCTTCTCTAAAATGATATATATATATATATATATATATATATATATATATATATATATATATATATATATATATATATATATATATATATAATGCCGTTGTCTCTCCCTAACCAGGTACACTCCCTCCCCTGCTAAACTTCCTTTCCGAGTTATCATTCCATTACCGTGCTCTCCATGGAGGGACCATTGGAGCTCTCTCTAATAACCTTCCAACCAATAGCTCTATTGATCCCTCTAACAAAATCATATCCTCACAATCCTATCATGACAAATTTTGTGAAGGAAGTGATACAGACTTTTAAAAAAAAATCAAGTCAAAAGAATGGTAAACCAGCTCTTTATATTACTAAAATCAAATTTGCTCAGCTGACTGAGCCTCTTAAATTTACATTGGTTGGAAAGCTTAGCTACAGACATCCAAAGATGGACACCATTCGAAAGCATTTTGATGAGCTCAAACTCATTGGTGACTACAATGTAGGACTTCTGGACAGCGGACACATTGCTATAAGGCTCAATAGAGAGGAAGACTATGCATGATTATTTTCAAAGAAACTCGACCACATTGAAAATATACCTATGAAGATTGGGGAGAATAGAATATATACCTTAGGGAACCGGTGGTGCGAGGTGGGAGGCGTCGCAGAGTGTGAGTCGAGGTGGAGGAGTCATGGGCGAATGGAGGTGGAGGGCACATGTATGGTTGGGATTAGGTTAGTCAGTGGAAGGAAAGACAAATGAAACGCGTGCGAGGTCTACACCACTACATAAATATTTAAGGTAAATTTCGATAATCGTCGGCGGCTTTAAACCTCATATATATGAGGTGGTTGTATCATAATGGGGCGTACTAAACTTATATATATACTTAAAATTAAAATTAATATTTATTTAATACTTATTTTAAAAAAAATTTCATGGAATTTTAGTTTTTGTGTGTAGGAATGATAACACAACTGTACTACAGTGATGATCCTAAAAAAATTTTCTTGTCATTTTTCAATAATATTGAAAAGAAAATTGTAAATAAAAATACACATGTTCACATTTTTGAACTAAATTTAATTGCATGTATCATCATAAAAAGCCACTAAATCCTTCCATATGTATGCGATGCAGAATCATTTTTTCAAGTCAATCCGGTTTTTTAATTTCTTTTATTTTATTTCTATTTTATCTAAAAATTGTAATTAATTATTATTCTTGCCAAACATGAATTTGCCACAGAAATATAGAATAGTCGATCATGCTCATATAAGAAACCAACTATATAATTTGACTATAATTAAACAGGTCCACAGGTGTAAAAACAATAGCATGCATAGACAGTTTTAGCTGCATTGGGAATGCACTCTCCATGACCCTTCTTTTCGTTGTAGCACTGGTCTATGCAAGCAGGAAGGTAGCAGTTACTTGGCTTAAGAATCGATGTGCAAAGCTTTGCTGCTTCCGCCCTTTGCGCCATCATTTCAACTGCATAGTTCACAAAAATAAAGGCATTCAATATAAAAATTTTATATGCCTTCTATTCGTCTTGGAAAAAAAAATTTAACTATCATTTATATGTAAAAAAAGAAACAATAAAAAAAATTATTTGGGTACGTGAATTTCAGATTCCATGCAAAATTCTTATTACCAGAAACCAAAAACAATGAGGATCAATAAAGGAAGTAGTCGAAGACTTAGCCATTAATGTTGATCACAGCAGTTGGCACTAGAAAACAAAGTACTGTTGCGCAAGAAATGGCTTGAAAACCTGCTGAATATATACTATCACAACACTAATGCCTAAAGTTCAGTGGTGCCTAAGATAGAATATTGACTGCTAATAATAGGTAATGTACATAAAATTAATAAATAATTGGCTAACAATATATTTTCTTAAAATATCATTTGCTGTTTTTTAAACAGCAAGCTTTTTATTGTCTTGTGTTAGACAATAGGATGGTGGTTTGTAAAATATGTTAAGGTTTACGTACATATATTGTATGATATAAAGCCGGTTTAACAAAATGCAATGATAGCTCGTCGCAATAGTTTTTTTTTCTTTTTAGATAGACGTTGCAACGGATTTCCACTGCTTTTTTCTTTGTATGTTTTGATAGATTTTTTATTAAAAAATTAGTTGAAATAGTTTTTCACGATGAATTTCTGATAATCGGAATACATTTCCAGCTGATTTTTTTTTTAAAAAAAGAAAATTCAGTGGAAACACTTTTTTCCGACTAATTTCGCTTGTTTTTTGTTATTTTTTTCATCAAAAACATCACTATTTTTTAATATTATTTATTTATAAAATTTTCTAGTTTACATTCCTATAAATACCCTCTGAAAGGTCATTTTGTTGTTCGTTTAAGAACCTGATACACAGCCATTATGCATTTAAGCTGTCATGGTCTAGAGCTAGCTTGTAACAGCTGTAAATTCTAGGAATTTGCTTGGACAGACCCAACTTAGCCTTCGCTTGCACTTATTATTTGTGGAGCCTTATTGTGTCTATCAATCTCGTTATTATTGTCTACTATCGTTGGTGGGTTGATTAAAATTTTTTTTGGTATCATGTAGTGATGAGTCAGTTTCGAGCAGTTTTAAGGGTTTATATTGTTATAATGTGGAGCATGATTGTGTCAATCAATTGGAGATACGCTGTCAATTCAGCATTTACTTTCGTAGATCGAGCTTAGCGGTGATCTCGTTAGAATCATCACGCTCCTTGCTCGGGATTTCAACGGCAGCACGGCTGAAAAAAAAAAAAAATTTATGTATAGCACCTTGTCACTACATTTACAGCGCATCAACATTGTAGCTTGTATATCATCTTTTCAAAGACAAAGAAGACTGGGCTTCGGTGCCAAAAGAACAGTTGAATGACACTAGAATCCATGGATTTACATCAGAAAGATATAGAAGACAACGCCGCAATACTAAGATCGATACACCAAAGACACATGATGGAGAAGTAAAATCATTGCTATGCACTAGATCTGTCACAAAAGCTTGATAATTGCGTCACCTATTAATTTGACACAACACTATGAAATGATAGAGTTTATATTTAGCCATTTTATGCAATTTTTATGTGATGTTTACTATTCTCTTGAGAGTGTAAGTGGAGAGTGAGTGTCAAAAGTGACCAAAGTGTAGAAAGGCTTGAGATAAATGTAATCTGTACTATTCTTCTTATTTTATTCGCACTAGATTTCTTGGTGTGGAGTGGCACTGTATTTTTTTTTCATTCTTGAGTTTTTACACGTAAAATATTGTGTTTTTATGATCTTGTGCTTTGGTTACTTCTATTTAACATTTTGCACTAGATCTCTCGAATCTATTTTCACAATTAAAATCTCCTAACAATTATCTTTCGTTGTTTGTAATATAGTTGTATGTCTAATCTATGTGAGGTGTAAGTGTGAGAGAAAAGGGATGATGTAGGAGAGTGATTTTATGATATAAAGTTTCTAATAATTCTTAAATCCTCACAAAAAGGTAATGATAAATGAATACTACTATTGAGCACATTCAAAATATTATAAATTTAGTAAAGTTGAAAAGATTCTTTCTAAAGTTATATTAACCATACTAGAACTGAATCTTATAAGTGCAAAATAGCGACAAGTGATGAACGATCTAATCTGTAGCGATTTTAAAATACCCAATAACAAAGCGGGGATAAGTTGAAGTCGACCTCTACAAACAGTTTATCATTGTGGAGATCACATTTCTTCCTTAGAAGTCCTTCTCTAAGAGTTGTGAGCTCACACACTCAAGTAGTCCATCACTCGGGAGGAAAACACACAAAAGAATAGTAAAAAATTTTTAAGAAAATAACTTTTATTCCAAATCAAAGTGTCAAGCATTACAAGAGCCTCCTATTTATAGGATTGGGGAGTTAAGAATACTCAAATCTAACTCTAAACTCAAACCTACCACCATCATGACTACAATTATCACCACCTACTACCAAACCTACCACTCCTTCCATACCTACCCAAAATATCATACCTACTATCATGAATCATGGGCCATGACATAAGAATATCCCAATACATATAAGCCCAAAAATATATAAAATATAAAAGTTCAATAATACATGTAGATTATAACATAAAAGCCCAATACATAGATTTAAGCTTTATGATGATGACATCGATGATGGTGACGATGATGCCCACATCAAGGGATATGTAAATCACCTTATTTTTTATTAATAATGGATTTTTTTGGTATGGTGTAACATCATAGTTTTTTTTCTCAATTTTGGATTTTTCACATAAATCGCTTCTTCTTGACATGTTATAACTTTTATTTCATTTTTTTATCTTATTCTAGGCTTTCAATCTTTTCTCAATAGTGCTTTCATAGTAAATCATTATATTCAATCTCATTACATTAGATAATGATAACTTTTTATAAGTTACTTAATCAAGTTTTGTGGTTAACTAAATTGACTTGTCTTAGGTTGATCAAAAGTATAACTTAAGAGAAATTTGCTTTAAGCATAGGAGTAATGATGAATATGTTCTACCCAATCTATAAAGTAATCACCCATCAATTTTAATGTGGGCTCCAAAAATATATATGACCACTGCATGAAGAGAGTAGAATAAATGTCAATGAAATTTTCAAAAGACATATGGAATAGTAGATAAGACACTACTCACAGATTTCACCCTCATTTTGTGAGAACTTTAGTTCTAGTTCCAGGTCTCCTATAAGCTCAAACACCTATAGTTAATTACCCCTCTCAATATTGAGAGAGCACTTTCGATTAAGGCTAGTTGATGAATCATTAAATTGCATAAGGTATAGTAGCAGTGAGTGAAGTTTAGAATTTATGAGATTCATCATTTCAATTTAAAACTTATGTTTAGGGGAATGATGAAGCTCTCAATCAAGATCCCATACTGTCATCCCGACTATTTGATTTGGTCGTTAGTGGTTGTGACTAGCGAAGGATCTTTGTCAATAATCATGGGTTACGTCATCTAAGGTGTCCTTGTAGACCTGGGGTGGAGTCTCTCTAAGAGGATAAATATAAGTTGACCTTAGCTACGAGGATTTTTTCCCAATTAAATATATTATATAGTTCACAACTCAAGAGCAAAATTTGAGGGACATAGTTCTTGGCGTGACCATAATTTTGTGGTGTCATATCGTGGCAAACCACCCTGTTAGAGGGCTTTGGTGGTAACCATCATTTACGTGGTGCCATTTCGAAAGAAAGCCATGAAGCCACATCCGATACAAAGCCATGTGTCTTCCCCACATAAGGTGCATCAGTCTATTCACTTCTACTTGCGGCATGTGGTATGTGTCTTGCGACACTACGACTGTAATCTTCTAACCCATTATGCTTTACTAAGCATAATGGGGTCTTAAAGCTCGTCAGCTCTGCTGAGCATAACAAGGTCCTCAAACACCCTTTGTAGTTCCTTTATTAAGAGTGTTTTTGAGATAAAGAATTTTCTTCATTATTTTCTTTAGCTTGTTTGAATTTTGAATCTCTTCATTTGCAAAAACTATAATGTACAAGCTCTTTCTAATATCTATTGTCTGAGCATTAAATTGAATCCTGAAACAGAGTACTCTTAGCTTGACTTCTACGTAAGAAACCTTCATCAAGTTTAGGAAGAACTACTAACATTTATCGATGCTTCCCTTATCTCAAGTGTAGTTCATAAGAAACTCCATATCTTCTTTGCTGGGACAAAACTTTAGGATTTTCAACTTGAATATCTAAAATAGATTCATCCAATGCTACTGATCCATTCTAACATCTCTAACCTCTTAAAAAAAATGGATTCAAGGGTTGTGGTGTAGATATCTCCCTTTAATTGAAAGAAAGGAATCCGATCAAGGCTTTGGAACACAACAATGACTTGAGGCTTGAGTTCCATAGTGTGCAACTATAAAGGAATCCTGAGTGGACATAGGTGAGTTGCAAGGTGGACGGTGAGGCCAAATGTTGTGCATGCCATTGGTGAAATGTGACTTGCGTAGTGGCTTTCCAACAGTGTCACGGATATGGTTAAAGTAGCAGTTTCTAGAGTTAAATAACAATTACAAAAGAAACTAGTAGAGTGCTTAGTTGGTTGTTGGCAAGGAAGAGTCAGTGTAAGATCAAGGAGGGGAGACGGGCAGCTCATCAACTTTTTGTTGCCCAAGAGCAGCTTGGCATGACAAAATAGAGGTGGGGTAGTGGAGATCAACCGGAAAAATGTAGGTTTGATGGGTATAAGAGATGGAAGAAGTTGAGCTACAACTTACTGCATGCAGCTCTTGGTTGGGAGAACCAGTGGCATGTAGGGAATGGTTGGGTTGCGGCTCTTACAGTTAGGAGGAGCAACCCTTGGCGGAGGGGTTCATCTCTGATTCTTGAATGGCAGTGATGTTGCACAAGAGATGAGGTTGGAAATGTGTAGAAAGGGAGAGAGAAAGGTCGGAGAGTTGGGTTGGTCAGCAATGTGATGGATTTAGTATAGGTATGGCTTGTAGAGAATGTCGAGTTGCAACATAGTGTGGAGGAGGCTTGGAGCTTTGATCTGTGGGAGAAGTAAAGGAGGGAAAACTAAGAAGGTCCCATGGTGACTAGTAGATTACATTTAGGAATTTTTTTTCTCTTTTTTTTATCAAGTGACGGGATGGGAAGATGGCTTTACGACATGCAGGAGATGGGTTTGGACTGCAAAAAGTTGCAAGATTTAGAATGTAAAGATAGAAACTAATTGCAATACTTGCAGTCCCCCTTGCTGGAGATAATCCCTCCCTCTACGATAATTTCCCCAGAAGAGTGAAACGCCCATCAACGACCTCAACCAACTACCTACCCATCATGAAGACTCTATAGACCCAGCTGCAAACCAAGAAACTTCCTTACCTCATGTTGAGCCCCAATTGTATACCTTCTCTTCTTCTTATACAATCATTACTCATTCTACCCATTCCTTAGCTGGCACAAGCGAACTTGCTCTGCTTTCCTCTAGGAAAGCCTTGCCTGACTCTGGTAAGAACTCCCAAAACTCTCCTGCCAATAAATGCAATTCTGTTCTTAAAATCAATAACAAAAAAGAAAGGTAAAAAAAAGGAAAGAAGCCATCCTCTTCTCGTTCCTTTTCATGTGATTCCTAGTCTTAGGTTGTTGGAATGTCCGTTACATTCAGGCTTGGGGCCGACCCATGGATTGTCACAGACTTATTAAAGACTATGGTCTTATTATTCTTTATCTTCTGGAGACCAAATTGTCTCTTGACTCCCTCAATAATCAACTTTTGCTCAAAAGACTTAAACTTTTTCCTCATGAAGAAAGTGTACATAATTTTGACTGTTGCTTGGGCGGGTGCATTTGGATCAAGTGGAACTCAAGTCGAGTCTCCTTTACACTGACTGTAGTTTCCCCCAAATTCATACATGGAGACTTAAGACCGTCTCTCTCTTTAGAAATCCATCAAGAAACTATACACATCTGTGAATTCCCCGTGGCTTCTAATTGGCGACTTCAACTGTGTTCTCTATAGTTTTGAGAAGTTTGGTGGTAATGTTGTGCCACTCAATAAAACTCTAGACTTCCGGGATTACATTCAGGATTGTGGTCTTATTGACCTCCCTAGCAATGGTCTGCGATTCTCTTGGTCTAATCAACAAGTGGAGCAGTTCATCCAGTTAAGAATTTATAGAGCTTTGTGTAATTTGAGGTGGCTGGAATTGTTCCCCTCTTTCTTTTATAAGGTTTCTACCCCTCTTTCATCTGATCACTATCCTCTTATTGCCTTCTTTGAACATGAGTCTCCTTTCTCCTCATAGATTCCTCTCTAAAAATTACTAGACCTCTATCCCTAATTTCACTGAAGTGGTTTCTCTTTCTTAGAATACTTATTTTCAATGGAACCCTCTCTTTTATTTTTTTTAAGAAACTCAAGAAGACAAAAGAAGCTCTAAAAGGCTTCCTTAGGGACTCCCCTTCCCTCAACAACCATATTGCAAAAGTCAAGTTAGAGCAAGAAAGGATCCTCATTTCTTTGGAGAACAACCCAGAGGATTCGAATTTAATCCTGAAAGCCAAGGAGATTAATTATCTTTATAGTGACCTCGCAAGTAAGGAGAGCTTGTGGGTCATGCAAAGGGCCAATGTGCATTGGCTCATCCATGCAGATGATGACCTGAAATTCCTTTATGATTCCATGAAGAAGAGGAATAGTGTTAATATCATTAGGGAACTTCACACGGACGAGGGGGTAATCTCTAGCCCCACTACTTTGGCTGAAGAAATCTGCTCTTACTACTCCTCCCTATTTAATTCAGATCGAAGAAATAGTCTTTCCTCATTAGACTTCCCTTATGGAAACACTCTTTCTTCATCCTAAGCTATTGATTTTTCCAAGGAAGTTAGTGACCAAGAAATCATGGTAGCCCATCATAGTATTAATGAGAATAAATCATTGGGGACTGATGACTTTACTTCAAAATTCTACATACATTGTTAGGATATTGCTGGTAAGCAGTTCTCACTTGTTGTTCGGTACTTCTTCACGAATCTAAAACTCCCTCAACAATTCAACCATAGTCTCTATTGACCTCACTTTTGGAGTGAGTTCTCGGTCTCCTCATCATAGATCTAAGACTCTTATAGATACTAAGAGTCCCTTAGCCTTAAGACACTTCTAGTGATTAGGTGAACACTTAACCTAAGCCTAAAAATCTAGAAGGGTTAGTCATAGAGGTAGGTTATGCCTTAGAAATTTAGGAAGATTTGTCTACCCTATAGCCTAAACCCAACCTATGTTTACCTTCTCAAACCAAACCTAAAATTCAATTCAAATCCAAATCCAAATCCAAATTCCAAATCATTTGATTGAAACTCATAATCAAATTCAAAATCAAAATCTTACCTAAGCCCTATGATTTTATCTTATGGACTTAGCCTTAGTTAAATTCAAATCAATCCAAAATTCAATTGATCTTCTCCAAGATCAATTTAATCCCTGAAATAAAACCTCAAATCCAAGTCCAAACTTAATTCCAAATCATTTGATTGAAATCCAAAATCAAATTCAAACTCCAAAATCCTCTTTAAAACCTTATGGTTGAATTTCATGGACTTAGCCAAATCTCCACCCAATTCAACCCAAACTTAATTGATCTCTTCATAAATCATTTGTACCTTCCTTTATATTCATAAATATAAATAAAATATAAACTCAAATAACCAAAACCAAATCAAACTAAACCCAGATCCAACCAAGACCCTTCCTAAGCCATAAGGACCTACCTTCATGAGCTTGGCCAAATCTCATTCAAATCAATCCAAAATAAATTGATTTTTTCATAAATCAATTATTCCATCATTTATATTCACAAATAAATTGATTTTTTTTCATAAATCATTATTCATCATCATTTATATTCTACAAATAAAATACATTGAAGCCAAGCCCATGATCACATGATGTCTTGAACATGAAACGACTTCTTAATCGATTAAGAGTAGGAGGTTTAGGGAATGGGATTGGGGAATTTTTCCTAATCTTTTCCTAAATTTCTTTAATTTTCAAGAGAGATTAATTAAGGATTATTTAGCTAATTAATTACTTAATTAGTTTAATTTTCAAAAATGTATATGATTTTCCTCTTTTGTTTCCTGGGTAGGTCTTTAGGTGTTTAATAGCCTAAAGAGGTTTAATGAAATTATGGTTAGTTCACATGTGTGAGAAAACCATAAAAGTAATTAATGTATGTTCCTTAAGCTTATTTATCCAACGATTGTGAGCTAATTACATTCATTTTATAGGTTCATTGTTATTTTCTTTTCAATTTCTTTGCATATTATATTGGTTCATAATCATTTGATTAATTACCTAAAGATAACATAAGTAAAGGTTAATTAATTGGTTTAATTCATATCTTAACCTAATCAATACACCTAATCACCTCTTATTAAATATAATTAACTTACATATTGGGAATGGGATTAGGATTAGCAAACCTCTTCTCACATTTCTTAAATCAAATTGGAACATGAAATTAAAAGTGACATTAAAAAGTGTTGGCTTGTTTTAAGTAATTTTGTTTGATATGATAGTCCTTAGGAATTAGTTTGATTGAATGGAACATGTGTTTTATGTCTTATTACTCCTTTCCAATCACATTAAATGTTGTATGTCACTTGATTCATGCATTCATCTTTTACAAAATTAATTAAATAAAAATGATTTCTTTTATGTCAAGCTTGCATGTGTTGATTAACCTATGAATATGTGTGGCTATTATCATTATTAAATCATAATTATTTTCAAAAATTTATAAGTCAACTATAATATTTGGAGTGATAATAGTTATAAATATCTATAAGCTTGCATGTGTCTATAGCTTAGAATATGTGACAAGGAGTTCTCTTTCTTTAATCTATGTGAATATACATGAAGTTTGAATATTAATAAGTGTCTAGTCCATTTAAAAAGGACACAACATTTATTTGAATTTATTCTTATGTATTTATATGTTAGAATTTTGATAAAACTCTAGTTCACATGTATAAATAATTTAATTGAAAGAGATATAACTTTTTTTGCATGATGTGTCATTCTTGTAGTCATTTGTACATTCATGTGTATTTAAGAATAGCAAGTATATCTAGTCTGGACATTCCGGGGATGCATGGCTTTGAGTAGCCCCAAGGAGGTCTTTACCTTGCTCCCATGGTTAACAATGGTGAAGTACTTTCTTAAAACTTTTATACATTTGAATGTGCATTTAGCTAATGAGTGAAAATCTCATATTTTTATAAAATACATATATGTATCTTTCATTTAAAGTGTGCTAAAAGAAATATATATTACATGTATAATTATACTTAGGATTCAATTATATTCATGTTACATGTGGTGGAAAGGAAAAATGTGATGTATGACATATGATAGTAATTCAATTAAGTTAATCTTAAGAAGCCTTTCATATTGAATATGATCATTTAAAGTGAACCTAAACTTATGATTAATTTAATGTGTAATAACTCAACATTGACTGATAACTCAACATTGACCCGATATAAGCCGGAAGGCCAGGTTATCTGTATGCACCCTTCAATGAATCCGTCAAAGCAGCAAGCACAGAATTTGTGGCATAAATACACTTCCTGACAAGTCAATATGGACAAATCAGGTCATTCCTTCATCAAGTCCATCAAGCTTAAAGCTAGGATAGAAGAAATTTCAAATTTGACCAAGCACGGATAAACAATTCCCCAGTAGAATCCTTCATCAAAACAAATAAACTAATTCCTCCATCAAACCCAACCAAGCACGGAGCTAGGGTGGGAGGAAACTCAAATCTGCAATGACATAAAAGAAAGAGATCTTCAGCAAAGCCATTGAAGCAGAAAGTATATGGTGTAAGAACTCTTATCTATTCGACAAGTCCATTCTGACAAATCGGTCAATCCAATCATTTAGCATGTCCTAAGTGAAGCATTATACTAATGACAAATCTTATCAAAAGCTCCGTAAGCTAGTGCAATCGAAGCTGAAATGATCTAAGTTCTATGGCCAACCCAAAAGGTCAACTAGTTTTCAACAAATATGACTCGCTCCACGCAGGAATCACATTTGATGGGGGGTCTTTGTTGACCTCCTCATATGTATGATAAATCAAGACAATCCTACAAGTTTAATTTGACGAACTTCGGAGGTGTCAGCGCGAGAATTGGGGCTAAAAATGCACTAAATATTACTAAAAATAGTCAAAATGACCTCCGATCGATGAACTGACTTTTTCATTGCATTCAGAATGTCGAAACTAGTCAGAATATAAATATTATATGACTTGATGATCAACTGATCAAGCGCTCGAGTCATCAATTCGCTCGCACACATATCGGGGAAGGGAAGCTACGATCATGTCAGAATGACCTCCGCTCATGAAGTTGATTGTGCCGTTAGCTTCAAAATGTCAAAATTTATCAAGTAAAATTGTTCGCACTCAATTCGGATGAGTCTGCACGAATGTCAAGAGGTCAAAAGAGGCGACATGTATTTTGAGCTGAAATTGACTCAATTTGATGTCGACTCAAACCAAATGGCCTCCGATCATTAAACAGACTGCGTCGTTGCGTACGGAACCTTGAAATAAGCTATGATTGATATATACATCAACTATGTAATTTTATCAGTGTAAAATCCATTTTAAGTGTGATTAAGTGCTTAAAGAAATTAAATAAACTTTTATCTTAACCTAAATCCCTAAATTCCCACTCTAATAAACCCAATTTCTTCCCCTTTCACACGGATTGACTGACCTGAACTGGAACAAGTCGTACGCACGAGATCTCCCTCTCTCATTTGTTCGGTCAAGGAACCGCATGCAAGGCTTCAATCGACCTCCCTCCACACAACCGTTCCCTCCTCTTCCCTTTTTCTTCTTCCCAACCGCAAACCGAACGGAAACCTCTTCCTTCTCCAAACTGACAATAAGGACGGCTCCCTCTCATTCATTCAAATTTTTCATTTTTTTCTGCTCCCTTCTCCAAACCACAATTTTGTTTTTTTTCTCTTCTCTCTAAAAATGCAAGCAAAGGTGATCTTCCTCTTTGCTTCTCCTCCTTTCTTCTTCCCTTTCTTCTTCCTTCCTTTACTTTTTCCTTCTTCTTTTTTTAAATCCAAAAATCACTTTTCCTATTTCCTTCCCCTCTCCAAAACCAAAAATCCTTATCTCTTACCCTTACAAATCCAAATTTCTCCTCTTTACCTTAACCTTAATCCGAAATTTCCTTATTTTTCCCTCATTTTCACCAAAACTGAAAGTCAACTTTCAAAAACCCTCATTTTCCTAATCCAAAATTTCTCTTTTTTTTCCTAATTCGAATTTCACTGTAATTCACTTTGTCGTAACTGGGGAAGAACATCGTCAAGAGGCAGGTTCTTCTTTTGGTTCCCGAGATCGCATTCCTTACATTACCTCTTCAAATTTTCCTCGCCACAATCAGAGGAAGCAACACCGTCAAAAGGTGGGTTCTTCTTTCGATTTTCGGCATCACACTCCTCACATTATCCTTCCAATCTTCATTTCGCTGCAATAGGGAGAAGCAACACCGTCAAGAGGCGGGTCCTTCTTTCGATTTTCGATGTTGCACTCCTCGCAGTATCTTTCCAATCTTTGTTTTGCCACAAATCGGAGAACAACACCATCAAGAGGCAGGTTCTTCTCTTAGTTTTCGGCATACCTAACCCCGTCCTTTGTCGATCATTGCAACGCGCAGAAAAATGAGTCAAAACATGTGTGATCTATGAATGTGGATATATATATATATATATATATATATATATATATATATATATATATATATATATATATATATATATATATATATATATACTTGTGTTTCTTTTAGGGTTTGAAGGTCTAATTAGAGGGCACGACGAGATCAACTATGGTGTGAAGACACCTCTCACTCAAGAGGAGTGCCGAGTAAGCCAACATCTGTTAGATGTCGCTCCCCCTAGATGAAATGTTGTTGTTTGTCTAATCTCTAGACTTAAAAAAATGGGAGGGGGGGAATGAATATATATTGCATTTGTCTTCTTTCAGGTTTGAAGGCCTCGTCGTGCTCAAGAGGGTGCGACGAGATGAAAAAAACCATTTGTGGTGTAAGACACCACTTATCTCATGAGGGTGTCAGAAAGCCAAAACACTCGATCGACCCCACGGGATGATCTTTGGGAGGCATTGCATCAAATCTTTTGACTTAGAAAAATGGGAGAGTAAAAAAAATAACTTAAGAACGCTAAGTAAGGAAACCTACAGCTAAATCTAAACTAAAAGCATCAAACAAAATAAAGGGGGGAAGTAAAATGACATACAACAAACACAAAAGCAAAATAAAAAGAGAGAGAAAAAGTATTTACAAAACCTATTTAAGCAAGTTGAAAACCTTCCCAAAGTGTGAATTAAAATCCTTCCCCCTCTTTCTCGAGTACTCTAAACTCAAGAAAGGGTTATCTCTTAGCCTTATTTAGAAGGATTTGAGAAAGTAATGAGTGAGTTTTCTTTTCTTGTAAACTCCTCAAAATTAACCAAGCTTTAATTAGAATTTGGGGAGACTAATACTAAACTCATAACAAACTTGCAATAAACTTAAAGTCTATAAAATTTGATATGGAGTTAAAAAAAGAATCCAAATTGGGTTTAATAACTCTTATACGAATATGGAGGTGATTACTATGCTAGCTAATAAGCATGAATAAGGCTAAAGTAATAAACACTGAAATTGGTATAACTTATTAAAAGTGAATTAAATTGAACATAATCAAGTCGGGAGAATCATAAAAACCCAACAACTAAATAAAGTACAAGTAACATTTTAAACTACGATATAAATCAAAATACCTTCTTTGCCACTGGATCTGCAACTCTTTGTACAAGGAGACAGAAGGCGATACTAAATCAAAATCTACAAAAATCATAGGGCTTCCTTCAATCAAAGATTAAAAAATTTTATTCTAATTATGATTTTCAAAATTAAAGATCTCATTAATTAGATAAAATTAGCTAAGCTACAAACACCTGCATGTGCTCAAAATAGAGATTTCAAGTGCAAATTTTAATGTCTGAAAAGGCTGTGCAGGCTAAATTAGAATTAAATAAAAATCTCAAAATCAATTTCATAATTAAGAAATAAACACAACATAAAGTCTTAAATACACCCGCATGGGCCCCGACACTATGCTAAATGCTTAAATTCAAGTGTCTGAGGATGCTGCGGGGGTTGCTTCCCAGTTTAGTCTTAGGACTGAGTCCAGGTTAACAAAATCTAAAAAATCTATAATAAGAGTTTCAAATCAGTGAAATATCAAGCGGTTATATCGGTGTGAGATGTAATCCTTTATTAGCATCTAAATAGAGTTGACAGGATCTAAAGATCTAAAATATATTCAAATTAATCAATTTTTCAAATCAAATGAAGTAGTAATCTGAAACTGCTTAAATGAAACTCTATCATTAAAAACTTAAATCAAACTCAATCCATCCACCTTCCGTAACTGTTTGTCGGGGGTGATAAATTAAGAAAACTTTAGCTCACAAAGGAGCTAATGTTAAATCAAGTGTTCTACTATATTCACTCTCAATCAATCTATTGCTAGTAAGGACATGGCTCGTGTCCTCTGACTACTGGCTTGGCTGGTAGGATCCACAAATGAAGCAGTTACGACCAGAGTCCTCTGATCGGGTGGTTTGGCTAGTAAGGCTCTATTATATTATGATCACGATCGTAACCCATATGCTCCCCAATGGCTCTGCCCTTTGAGTTGTGAATCATAGGGTATACTTGATAGGGCAAACAACCCTCTGTCAGCTAAGGTAGACTTAAGTATGTCTCTTTAGACAAACACCACCCCAGGTCTACAAGGATTTCTTGGACGACGTAACCCATGTGTTTCTGATAAAGATCCTTCGATCAGGTTGAGTCGACTACCTCCTCTAACTAAGTAGACTAGGGACGCGACTGCCTGGGATGACGGAACCATCGGATTTAGATCGGGCACGTCATCATTCCCCCAACCATTCGGTTTAAGCTGAGATGATAAATTTCATAAATCTTAAATTTTAAAATTATACATGCTGCTACTATACGCTATGCATTTAGCGATCTAAAGACTAGCCTTAATCAAAAGTTCTCTCTCACTTATTGAGAGTGGTAATTAACTATAGGGGCTTGCTTTATAGGAAACACAGAACAGTCAAGTCCTCACCAAATGAGGATGAAATCTCTAGGTATTGTCTTATCTACTATTCCATCTACCTTCTGAAAATTACATCGACACTTCAAATTGTACTCTCTTCAATTCATTCAATCATTATCGAGAGATCGATGGTAAATTTTGAAGCCCATAATTAGTGTTAGCATTGTGACGGGGGGCGATTGGGGGCTTCTTAGAGAATATCGAGGTGGGAACAACAATGCTTCATTCATGTGATCAAGCATCATCAGAGATTATAGATAGAATGGAGTCAAAGTTTAATGTTAAAGTTTCTTACATAAAGGCCTTGGATGCTAAGCATGAAGTAATAAAAATAATCTTTGGCAGTTGAGAAGAGTCTTATAGGACTCTCAGCCTTTACACGGAAGCAGTTTGTACTACTTTACCTGGTATAATCTTAGAATTAGCGACAACACTTCCAAAGACTTTTTTAGGCATTTGGTCCTTCCATTATGGGCTAGGGTAACTGTCTCCCAGTGCTCAGCTTAGTAGGCACATTTTTGTTAGGTAAGTATCATGGTACTTTACTTACTGCTATTGGAATAGATGAAAACAATAGTTTGTTTCCTCTTTCCTTTACTGTTATGGAGTCTGAGTCCACTAATTATTGGTTGTGGTTCTTAATGTGCTTACATAATATGTTGCATGTAGTGTCATCTAGACGTGATTTATGCATCATATCTAATAAACATACTAATTTGTTACGTGAGTGTAGAAAAGTTTTTCCATGGGCTGCTCACAAACACTGCTTGCGCATCTTCGTGAAAATTTTAAAAAAGTGATACATATATTAGGAATTGGTGATGTTGAATTTCTATGCCAGAGATGTATATGACAGGAAACACTGACAACATTCATGAGTTTAATCGTTTCATGACAAATATTAAAAATGTGAAAGAAGAAGCTCACAAATGGCTCGTGGAATGCGACCCTGTTAAATGGTCACTTGTACATGATGATGGAATGCGTTACGGTACGATGATGACTAATACATTTGAATGTTTCAACGGTGTTCTAAAATGTGCACGTGATTTGCCTATTCAGGCTCTAATCACTACTATTTATTACAATTTAGTTGCATTGTTCATGAAAAGACTTGTCCTTACAACTCAGCAATAGGAGGCCAATTTCTCTATTTTCACCTGAAGGGTATCCACAATATTACAACGTACTGAGAGGGAAGCCAGATATTTCCCTGAATCGGTGAACATCAACCCCCGAGAGATGCAAGTGTTTGGCAGGTCAAGCCGATCATTTAGAGTTGATTTTCTTGATAATGGACAATGTAACTGCAGTTGTGATAAAAAAGTCATATATCATTGGTCATGCCTGCATGTTATTGCTGCACTGGGATTTAGAAGATTAAACCACCTAATGTATGTATCATAGTACTATACACTGCATCTGTATAAGCTCACATACTCAAATGAGTTTCACACTTTGCTTTACCATTCTGATTGGTCATCTTACAGTACAGAGCATGGATTAATAGCATTGCAACCACCCAATTTTCATAGAAGGTCAAGTAGACCTCATACCACTAGGTTCAGAAATACAATGGATGAAAACAGAGCTAACACTACTAGAATCTGGAGTCTATGCAAGACAGTTAGCCACTAGAGGTCATCATGCCCACACAATGTTAATAGTAAAAGGTATGTCGTAGATGCATTAGCAGATAATGTATATGTTTAGTGCATCTATTTAAGACTTTCCATATAGGTTGAAATACTCTTTTTTGGCTTACTTTACACTACAGTTTTCCCTTATATTATTTATGACTGCCTAACACTAACTCCTACATTTATTTCTTTCAATAGGTACGATGGTCAAGGAGCACTACCCACTAGTTAGACATCGGTGTCGGGGCCATGCTAGGGAGGACACCCCACAGTTAGAGTAGCCACCTATCGAGGTCCACCCTAGCATAGCCTCCCTACGTGGATGACATAGAGCCTCCTACCCTGATACTGTAAGTGTTATTTAATTTTTGTTTCTACGTTACACCTGCACAACCTTCAATTTGACTAGTGATTGATCGATCATGTTATTTTTGCAGAGCACTGTCCTAGAGGTTGCTTCACACTTGCTTATGCTGAAGGAGTGACCCATCACTTGCAAGAGATTCATCAGTGGCCTAAAGGCAACAGGCCTACAGTGTGCTAGTCAACTTCGTTTCATCCACCTGGATCATCATCTACTTACTGCCCTGGTTGAGAGATGGTCTCCATAGACCAATACCTTCCACCTAGCTATTGGTGAGATGACAGTGATGCTCCAAGACTTGGCGATGATCCTGGAATTACGTGTTGATGGGCCACCTATTATTGGCCTAATTGTGATCACTGAGGGGAAGCGATGGGCTAGTTGGCCCGACTGTTGTGACGAGTTGTTAGGACGACACCCTATACCAGATGTGGTGTACCATGACCCGATCAGTCCACACATCAAATCGACCTTCAGGATGGGTCAAGCATAGACACAAACATGCATGCCATTGAGGTGGCTTAGGTGGGCTTTTTACAGAGTCATACGTGCATCTGAGCATTAAGGAGTACCCAGCACCGTGCTACATTATTCTTATTGGGTATTTCTTCGCCGGATATATCGAGATCCACTTGCAATATCTTCCACTTCTAGAAGACTTAGATTCATTCGATTAGCTATGGGAGTAGTTGGCCTCTATAGAGAGCTCTACAAGTCTAGGCCCATTAGAGCCAATATGGTATTTTACACCTCTGTAGATATATAATCTTGGGAGACCACATTGATCTTGACGGCCTCAACATTGGTTTGAGGTATTTTTTAATTTATGTACTTTCAAATTTTTAGTATATATGTTTGTTTAAAATGCGTTGTGTGCATAGGTGGAACGAGAGATATGTTCGCCAGATGTCAATGGCAAATGTTGCATTGTATAGGAATGAGATGGATGGCTTGCTGCATATGCAGGTTGGACTTGCAGAGTACATTTCAATTTGGGAGCCGTACATTGAGTAGATTATGCTACATCTATCACGTACATGCTTAACAGGCTCTGATATATGGTTGGCACCAATTCCGTTGATTAGCTGGAAGAGGGTGGAGTGGCATTTACCTGATCGAGTGCTGTGACAGTTTGGACTCATACCCAGAGTCGTTTGTAATACCAGTTGACCCTAGTTTCAAAAGGGTCGATGGTCGAGGTAAAACGGATGTATACTGGGTTGATTACAACCAGGTGCACATTGTCTCTTGGGAGAGGCGGAGGGTTTACCTAGTTGTGGGCTTGGATGAAGATGAGGACAGGCTGGCGGCTATCAATCAGTACAAGTGTTGGTTCAGATCTTGGGCTTCTCTCTTGACAGATCCTCAGACTACTTACTATCCAGCAGGTGGAAGTATATATGTAAGTGTTAACATAAGTATTCAGTTGAATTCAATATGTTACTTGAGGCTAATTTTACACACTATTTTTTCATACAGTCGATGCACATCTTGGCGACTCAGGACATCTTCCAGCCGTACTTTGGTAGTGCAGATGAGCATGAGCTATAGGGAGTCATAGATAGGCATGAGGTGTTATGCAGAGACTTGCAGTTGCGCGTACATATTGGTGACCCACATTACAGATCGGAGCCTACGAAGGATTTCCCACAGCATGATTGGTGTGTCGGACCATCTACATATATGCTAATATAGGTCCATTCACGTATGCTGATCCAGGTCCTTCTATATACCAGCCTACGTATGAGTCACAGCCACCTATCTTCCCGTCACAGGACTATCCTACGCAGACTTCCAAAGATCTTGCATTGGAGGGCCACCATCAGCTACGTGATCGTGCATCACGTGCACCTGACCAATACACACCTGGGAGTGGTGCGATTCCACGCAGACAATGGAGGCATTAGCTGTTTAGGATAGTTTATTTGTGCGTCTGTACTACATTTGTTCTTATATATTTTATTTTTTTTATGGATCATCTATTTATGTAAATACTTGTACTCACTTTTTAGAATGACTTGTAGAACTTATATTCATTTTTGTAATGAATTATTTATATACTTAGTTTTAGATCTACTTAAATGAAAACCTGCAAGCTCTAAGGTTGACCTCCATAATTGACGATAAGGGCTTAAAGCTCACAAATGGAACATTCAAACCTAAAACAAAAACATAAGAGCTTAAAGCCAATCCTTGATGTAATAGCCAATCCCATGTTAAAAAAAATAATTTCCACACCAAACTGCGGTCTCTGAACCAGGTAATTACTAGGCGACTAGCCTCAGATGTTACAGACTTAGTCGCCCACTAATTAGGCGACTAGGTACTGTTACACCCGGATTAGCTTCCCTGCCACGTCGGAGTTGACGTGGCTACCTAGTCACCCACTTAGTGGGCGACTATACCTATTTCTAAATTTTTTTAATGATACTTAATTCCCTAATTAAGTTTATAATGATACTTATTTTAAAAAATGGCCATCAAATGCTCGATGTTTAAAAGCCAACAACTTATATTTTAAGGAAGTATATATTTAACCTTTTGTATATTTTATGCAAATAGCCTATTCTTAGTAATCAAATTTCTATATTAGGTAGCACTGTTCCTTAGGCATCAAAATTGTAATGCTATAAATTCAATCGCTTGCCAAGTCATTTCCTTCACAACAATACTTCGTTTCCTTTTGTTAACTACTACTGAGATCAACTATGTCTAAGTCTTCAGCTGTTTCTTTCCTTCTCTTGATCCTCGTTGTTTTTTTTCAGGTAATAAATATAAAAGTTTCAGTAAGTAATCTCAGGACTTACCCAAATGATTTATTCTTCTCCTTTCTTGTTTTTACTCAGAAAAATCATTATATTTTTCTCATATTGGATGCATTTTTTTTATTATTAATATATATATATATATATATATATATATATATATATATATATATATATATATATATTATGCAGTTGAAATGATGGCGCCGAAGGTAGAGGCACTAAATAGATGCTCAGTGATTCTTAACCCAAACAGCTGCAACCTTCCCTTGCAGAGAGCAGTGATTTAAATTAAAGATTAATTTCCGTCCTTTTGGAGACTGCATTTCGAATGCAGCTGGAACTGGCTATGCATGCTTCTGTTTTTATGACTGTTGATCTTATTTATTCGATATTGATGGGAACACATTAATAAAGATATTTTGTTTTAATAATTTTTGAGTTTTTTTAATCCTCCCACTCAGCAAAAGTTTCCGTGAGATGTATGTGAATGGTTGATTGTACGTATAACTTAATTAAAATCCAACGTACAACTTAAATCAAATCGACTCCATCCCTTTTATGTCAGTTCAGCTACGTTAAGAAGTTTTTCATTTGATCATCATTTTTAGTAAAGCATCAACTCAAATTAATTAAAAAAAATGATAATGATACAAGCAATATTAATTCAAGCAATATTAATTATATGGATGGCTTTGTAAATATGATTCGAACATGATTGACTCTTTATATTCTTATGAATCTATCATGTTCAGAAAGAATAAATATAATTGCGAAGTAGATGATCGAATTAATTAATTTTATTAAATGCAAAGGAATGTAGAAAAACTTAATAACATATGACGTAGATATAAAGATTAATAATAATAATAATAATAATAATAATAATAATAATAATAATAATAATAATAATAATAAAATTATACTAAATTAAATTAAAATAATAAAGATAAATCTCTTTATAGAAAAAGGGTTATTCTCGACCATCTAATCAGAAAATAAAGTAATAACAACTAACCTTTTTCAAGGAGATTGGATATTCTTTCAATCTAATTTTAATTTTATTTAATATATTTTAATTATATATTATACGATATTCATAAACATTAGGTCTAAGAAGAAGGTGAGGAATCCAAAGGTAGCCAAATTATAATAAATGCACGTTAGAAGTTTCTTTTAACTTCATAATTCCATCTTTAAAATTCAAAAAATATTTAAATACATGTAATAGTTGATTCTCAAAAAAAGATTGCTCTTGCTTATTTTGATTTGGACTTAATAACACGATAAAGTAACATGGAAATAATGATGTGACATTATAGATCCTTAGTTGTACTAAAATTTAGCTCACATATTAATTACTTAATTTTTTTTAGTAATGTTACACCATTACTATGTCAAGATAAATAAAATTACAGTTTGTAAAATATAAAGTGCAATAATAAAAAAATATTATAATTTTATTTTATTGAACCTTATAAAAATATTTAATATTATCATTTGGAGGAGATCTACAATCCAACCTTAATATTTCCTTCCACTGGTTATTATCTTCAACTAATTTTTTTGTGCTTATATCGCAACACATGCAAAATCGATTAGTGAGTTGCATAGTACTAAATTTGTAACATTTATCCCGTCAATGTTGACCTCACCTTGTTGCCTCCAATCCGACTAATTTAGCCTCCCCAATTGACTTTAATTGCACCTTTATTACCACAACATATGTGAACCCAACCTCCCACATCACATTGATGTTAACACCATCCTTTTTACACCCAAAATAACAACCCCAACCTACCATATTGGCTTCAACCACTCCTACAAGGCAAATGGCATTTTCCTTATAATAGAGAAAGATAGAAAGTTTTATGCATTTGAAATGTATCCTAATAAATTTATATCTCTCAAAAAACCCCTTAAATTCAAACCATATTACATTATTTTTAGTCTACATTTTTATAATACATGTATTTTAATTGAATGCGTCAAATTAAAGAGTCATTCTATAGAAAGAGATATAATGATAGTAGAGAGAAAAAATACTTTTGTAGAATTGAGAAAGGGAAGAGACTCAAGTAAATGAGAAAAATAAAGGAGTTAGATTTATTTTATCTAATCATTAAACTTATCACATAATTATAGATTAATAGATTTGCAAATTAAGACACCATCAAAGTACTGTGCATTTTTTTAGATGACTGGGTTGTATGACACATGTGAGAAGTCCTAACCTTAACAATCATGGCACTGTTGAGATTCAAAGATCCATTTTTGATGGTGGGTGTAGGGGACTTTAAGAATGCTAGTTTCATTGGGTTTTGCACATGGAAGTCTCTCTCTCTCTCTGTGTCCCTATATATATATATATATATATATATATAATAGATAGACTGAAGACTGAAGCTACCAATAGGATTATACGGCCACAACATATGTGAGCCCAACCTCCCACATCACATTGATGCTACCACCATCCTCTATACCCACAACATATGTGAGCCCAACCTCCCACATCACATTGATGCTACCACCATCCTCTATAGCCACAACATATGTGAGCCCAACCTCCCACATCACATTAATGCTAACACCATCCTTTTTACACCCAAAATATCCACCCCAACCTACCAAATTGCCTGCAACCACCCTTACAAGGAAAATGGAATTTTCTATATAATAGAGAAAGATAGAGAGTTTTATGCATTTAAAATGTATCCTAATAAATTTATATCTATCTAAACAACTCCTTAAATTCAAACCATATTATATTATTTTTAGTCTACATTTTTATAATGCATGTATTTTAATTGAATGAATCGAATTAAAGAGTCGTTCTATAGAAAGAGATATAATGATAGTAGAGAGAAAAAAAATACTTTGTAGAAGTATTTGAGAAAGGGAAGAGACTCAAGTAAATGAGAAAATTAAAGGAGTTAGATTTATTTTATCTAATCATTAAACTTATAAAATAATTAAAGATTAATAGATTTGCAAATTAAGACACCATCAAAGTACTGTGCATTTTTTTAGATGACTGGATTGCATGACCCATGTGAGAAGTCCTAACCTTAACAATCATGCCACTGTTGAGATTCAAAGATCCTTTTTTTGATGGTGGGTGTAGGGGACTTTAAGAATGCCAATTTCATTGGGTTTTACACATGGAAGTCTCTCTCTCTCTCTCTCTCTCTCTCTCTCTCTCTCTCTAGCCTCTCTCTTAAAATCATATATATATATATATATATATATATATATATATATATATATATATATATATATATATATATATATATATATATATATATATATATATATATATATATGTGTGTGTGTGTGTGTGTGTGTGTGTGTGTGTGTGTGTGTGTGTGTGTGTTACATTATTGTTGTTATATAAAGATCATGTTAAGAAACAAATCTAAGGCAAGCTCAACTTGGGTTTATTTGTAAAACGAGAAGTCTCAATAACTCAGCTTGGAGCCTTGGATCATTGAGTTAAACTGGTGACACATAATGACATGATTTTCTTGATTAAATTTTTAACTTATTTGTTGTCACACCCAAATGACCCCTCTATTCTAGGGTCAGTCTAAGGTGTAATAGAATAGGATGACTCGATTAGACATAGATTCCACCAACACATTCCAACATGTGATATTGCGGAACAAGCAAGTGAAATTTGTATGTCATCAAATCATCATAAACAAATTCATATATTGATTTACTTAACTAATTAATTCATATCATAAAATTGGAAGCATAAGAATCTTCAAGTTTGTACACAAATATAGAGCAACTAATGGCATCAGTGTTAAAATTTTGTACGTACCCAAAAAGCCTTGATATTCTTTCAAAACTATACACCCAAAATTGTACAAATCAACAAAACTGACTAGCTTCTATCCACCTCGTCCTTGCCTGAAATTATCAACGATATCATCATAAGCTAAAGCTTACTAAGACAAATAGTGCTAAAGTAAGCTCAGAACAATACTTTAGAAATAATCGTGCATGTACATTTAAAATTTGCAGGAAAGTAAGAGTGGTAAATATGCTGCAAAATGTAACTGAACAATATTCTGTAAAGTAGTACTCTATAAATAATTTGTCATCTCATAGGAATCGATTATTTATTCAGTTATTTAATGAAAGCAATTTTAGTTCTATATCAAATCTTTTCCCTAGAAATGTCATTTATAATTTCATAGGTTTTGACTTTCATAACATAAGTGTCACACGGCGTTGGCTGAAGGTAAAGGCGGGTGGTACCATACTTACCTATGACCCCAGACACCAATTGGTGCTAGGCCTCAACCTCAATCTCAGAGTCGGTAATACTATGATCCCCTGTTAAAGGCTAATCTCGTCAGAACTTTTGCCTATCTGCACAGATTTTTATAACATAGTCTTCCTATCACAATTTTCTGACATTTCTCTGTTTATCACATTATTTCATTTAACAATTAATAATGCATGTGTTAAAATATTTCAATATGCATAGCAAGATCATATGATATTAAGGCAATTGACTAACTGGCTTATAATTATTGTAAATCAGTAATATATAATAGGTCAGATAATAAGCATTTATATTTGCATAAAATATGACAGGAATATCTATATGTCATTCATACAGTATTAATAAAATTAGTAAGACTTAGTAGGAACAATGACATACACTAGGACTATAGAAACTGAATTTAAATTAGCAATTATGTCTCGCCTCAGTGCCGTGATGTGCTCGATGCTTCCTTGAGTACACAACCAATAATTGAATAACTTTTCTGAATACATGAAATTCATAAATAAATTTAACGTAGTAGTAGCACAAGCTTAAACTTCATTCTTACCTGAAATTGATGTCTCCTTATATAATCTTTCGAAACACAGGAGCACGACTCCGAAGTACTCTTAACTAATGCCAATACTAATTACCTGATTAAATTAACATAAAGGTAATAAAATTCATTATTTTCATAATTAACCCATTCATACTATCACATTGTATATACATACATATTTAAATTCTCTATTACATTGTATATACATACATATTTAAATTCTCTATTAATATGCTAATATGCTAATATTATAATTTTAGACATTATTTTCATATATTTATTTTAAAGATATATAGTTATTTTCACTGTTATTAATTTGTGCTACAGTACTCCGAATTAATTAGATCATTTAAATAGAAATTAACTAGGAATTAGCTTAGAGAGTAAATTAGCTATTTACTTAATAAATGATAATACAATTTTTTTTTATATATATATTTTCGTTCATTTTAGAATAAAATATAGAAATATAAGAGAATATGTCTATATGTCTAATGATTTCGGGGTGTGAAAAATATTGGAGTATATTTTAATATATATGACTAAAAGAAAAACCAAGTAAAAATGCTTAATTTTAAATTACTTTTTTTTTTGGATATTACATTTGTGATTTATTAAAACATTTTTTCTTGTGTAATAAATGATTGAAGAAACGCATCATATAAAAAAATCTATTTCTCTGTTGCATAAGGTCAAACAAATTAAGCAAGTCTTGAGCCAGTATGAAATCAAAATAATCCTTTAGGTTGTCCGGTAATTGATAAGAGTAGAAATTTTAGTTCAAGATATTCTAATTAAAATTTAATCATTACCAATTATATATTAATTAGATTTAATGTGAAAAGAGTGAAACCAATTCTTATATTCTTTTTTATCTCAAAGAAAATTTAACTACGATAATATTCATACTACCATAATTAAAATAAGATATTTGGACACAAACTTATATTTTATGTCATTTGAAAACATTTCGGACTAGTGGTTTTATGGGAGGATGAATTTGCACAAAAAAATCAGCTAAAAATATATATATTTCTAAGAAATTTCACTCATTTTCCCATGAATTGTCATGGATTTTCTATCATGGCCGTCTAACCTTGAATACTCAGTGTTGCTTGACATATTCCCAATATCCGATGTGCTACTACTATTCAACGTTCATTGGCTTGTAATCTTTGAGGCTCATTAGCAACTAATGTTGTCCACTCACACACCATCTCCTAATGATAACTCAACACTTGTACACTCTTACAACCACCATATGAGACATTCCAAGATTTATGTCTACAAAATAAATGTACATATCATTTGTAACTATTCACTTGCACTAGTAAAACTATGTGAACTAAGCTATTTCAAAAAAAAAGAAAAGAAAAGACCAAAGTCGCATTTTGTTCAGGACTTATTCTCAACTTAATTACAAATGTTTGAATTTTTTTAATACTGATATGGCTCTCAAAATACCACTAGTCAAAGCACAAATCTTAATGTCGAAAGCTATATGATTTTGAGTCAAAACCGATCGAGATCAAGCACTTAAAATATCATTGGAATCTTTAGGATATCAATTAAATCCCAAAACAGCTCTCAAATATGGGGTGTTTATAGTCAAATCGAGCGTCTCGACGAGCCGGATCTAATGAGCCTAAGATCTCATAATTCCGACTTCATTTGGGCATCCAAATGCTCAAAATACATCAAATGATCAAAGGAATCATCCTGAGCCGTCCGATCGAGGGGAGTGGTATGGGCCTTACATGAATTTCCAAGAATGCCCCTCCTCCCATCTATAAATAGGCCTTCATTCCTCACATGAAGGAGGCCAAGTGAAGTGAAGAAGAAGAGGAGCTGAAACAAGTGAAGAAGAGGAGGTGCCCGAGCAAGAAAGAAGAGGAAGAATCCAAACAAGGAAGAAGAGGAAAAGCCTAAGCAAGGAGGAAGAAGAAGCTCTGAAGCTTGAAGATCCTCCAAGCAAGGTCGCACCCACGGTCATCAACCACCATCACGGGCCACTTTCATCGCCAATTGTCCCCGCATCTCCACCTATTACCGACAACCATTACAACACGTTGTTACATAGGTGTTTTCCTCCCTCATATGCAATTCTAATCTTGTATCGGAAGACTACGTACTCGAAGCAGGATACATAGTGGAAGCTTTTTACTAGGCTAGGCCCCATGGTTTTTCCCCTCTTTTCGAGGTATTTCACATTAAAAATTCTAGAGTGTCTCTTGTTCGCTCTTTAATTACCTGTGTGTGTGCTGGACTTCACAACAAGGCTAAACTTTCACTCTCTGGTGTTTTCCAAGTTTGGCTCGTGGGAAGAAAAACCCTTCAATTCACAATGGCCAATAGGCCACAACACTCGTCCTGGAGCCTCCGCTCAACTCGTCACTCGAAACCAATCCTTGAACCAAGGGCGTAACTTACTCACTTCCCCACGATAGTGATCATGGTGAAGGCGGTAGGAATCTCTTTGGAAGATCGTGGTCGAATGGAGTCTCAAAATAAGATGATCCAACTTTTGCAAGGACTACAACAGCCGCTACTACGGCAAACATATCTCCCCCAAGATCGGTCGTTGCCTAGAGGAGGTCAAAATGCTAATCCTTCCGGAGTTCCCAGGAAATGCGATCTCTTGACTTGCTAGCTCCACTCATCCATTGCGTGCAGCTCAATCGGTTACTAATCCACCGATCGTTGTTGATAGCTTCACACAAGCTCATCTTGTTAATCCCGCTCATCATGACATTCGCGCAGAAGTACGACGCTTAATACAAGATGAATTTCACCTTCAAGACATAAATCGTCTTCACCCACACCGCGGTTATGAGGAGTCCTCACCTTTAGCTGAAGCCATTCTTCAACATCCAATTCCCGTAGGTTTCAAACTTAGAGCATTGATTCTATGATGGGGCAACTAACCCCACGAACACGCCATTCTGGACTATCATGCATATCCAGCAGCTCGACACTACTTTGTCGTCTTTCCGTTACCCTCAAAGGGCAAGCTCGCACTTGGTTCTACTCTCTTCCAAGGGGATCCATCCATACCTTTAATGAACTCGCCAGGTTCTTTGTGGAACAGTTCATTGCGAACCGGAGAATCATTAAAGATTCCTCCCATCTTTTCGGCATTCGACAAAACGAAGGTGAATCACTCAAAGAATACTTCCAGAGGTTCTCCTTAGAAGCGTGCCAAATACCTGGGGTAGACCCTGAACTATTAAGAGGAGTTTTCCTTGGAGGACTCGTCCGGACCTTGTCATTAATGGGACACGGTCCTCGTATCTTGACTTAGTTCATGCATAGAAGCACAAATCTTAGATGAAGCTATTAATGCTCATAAATAATTTGAACAATATCACGGGGAAGCATAAAACCACCCGAAATGCGGAGGGCCCATCAAAAGCGACAAGGTAGTGGTGATCTCCCTCCATGACCCCCATATCAACAAGCGTGAACCTCGGCCGACATACACACCGAACACATCTCGTGTTAACTCGATGGCTATTCGCAATGAAGAAAATATCAAGTGGCCGCATCCATTGAAACCGAATTCAAGAAATCAGGAGCAATATTATCACTTTCATCGAAGCCGTGGACATACTACTGAAGCATGCATACAACTCAAGGAAGAAATCGAGCGACTCATTCAACAAGGATATCTACGCCAGTTTGTGAAGAATCGACCACCTCAAACAAACACACCTCCATTTGGGGGGCAACAAAGACAATCATCACAGGAACAACCAAATAATCATCAAATAATTAGAGAAATTGAAACAATCGCAGGAGGACCGATACTACCTAATCAAGTTCTCATTACTGCCTCCAAAGAACCAGAGTTGAAGAAGTCTCATATTGATCATTCCATCACTTTCAATGACTCAGACTTAGAAGGAGTCCATATCCCTCATCAAGATCCACTTGTCATCAGCGCGGGGATCGATGATCCTTGTTATAACGTTAAAAGAATTTTGATCGACAATGGGAGCTCTATCGATGTCTTATTTTACTCAACTTTTCTTAACATGGGCCTGGCTAGGCAAAAGCTCCAACCAGCTGCCGGACCACTATATGGGTTTGATAATCACCCAGTACGGGTAGAAGGGACAATCACTCTTCCTGTTACCCTCGGAGAATTCCTTCGACAAGTGACTCATTTAATACAATTCATGGTGGTCAAGTCAGATTCTGCATATAATGCAATCTTCGGGAGGCCCCTCCAATCAATTTTCGGTGCTATCACTTCAATGCCTCATCTGAAGATAAAATTTCCTACCCTCGGTGGAGTTGGGGTGATTTGTGGAAATCAACAGGCAGCTCAATCATGTTATCTCAGACAAGCTCAACCGCGCCCTTCCATCACCTTCAGCATCGAAGATTTTAACTTTCGAGATGAAAGAGTACCTCAAAAAGCTTCCCCTGTAGAAGATTTACTCTCAATAGCATTATCAGATGACCAACCATATTACAACAAAAGTGGGATCTTTACTCTCAGAAGAACAAAGGAAAAAGTATACAGATTTCTTGCACAAAAATCAAGACATATTTGCTTGGAGTCCAGCAGATATGCCGGGGGTCGACCCCAATGTAATCACGCACTTCCTCAAAATTAATCCAACGTTCAAACCAATCATCCAAAAGAAGCAGAGTTTTGCACCTGATCGTCTTCAGGCTATCGAACAAGAAGTTAACAAGCTCATAAGCGGATTCATACGAGAAGTGCATTACCCAACATGGCTAGCAAATGTTGTCATGGTTAAAAAACAAATGGAATATGGAGGATGTGTATTGATTACCGACCTTTAATAAGGCCCCGCCCAAAGGATAGTTTTCCTCTTCCTCAATCGATCAATTGGTGGACGCTACATCCCGACATCAAATGCTCGCTTTTGATGTCTTATTACAGTTTACAATCAAATAAAGATGAACCAGCGGATGAAGAGGCTACTGTTTCAAACATATAAAGGTTTATCTTGTTACCAAGTCATGCCATTTGGATTAAAAATCTTTGGTGCTACCTATCAATATGAATAAGGTTTTAAAGACCTACTAGGCCACACAATGGACGTATATGTGGATGACATGTTAGTGAAAAGCTTAGAAAAGTCACAACATATTTCAGACTTAGAAGCATGTTTTGACCTTCTTTGATGCTATAATATACGACTTAACCCGACCAAGTGTGCTTTTGCGGTTACGTCTGGAAATTTTTTTGGATTTATGGTAACTCACCGTGGGATAGAGGCTAACCCTGAAAAAATCAAAGCTCTCCAAGATATGATTCCTCAGAATATCAAAGGCGTCCAACATTTGAATGGTCGAATGCATTATCGTTTCAGCCGTTACGGGGACAAATACTTGCGTTCTTTAAAATATTGAAGGAGCTAAAAATAATAATTTTTAATGAATGTCGGTATGCTTTTGAGCAACTAAAGAATATCTAGCATCTCCACCACTATCCAAACCTATTCAAGGAGAAAGCGTTATCTTATATCTTGCGGTTTCTTCCCAGCTTCGGTTTAGTGAAGATGGGGCACAACAACCAATTTATTACGTCAGCAAAATTCTCTCTGATATAGAAAGTCGTTATCCGTTTGTAGATAAAGTGGCTCTGGCGTTAGTTTTCTTAGCGCAAAAATTGCATCCATACTTTCAAGCTCACACCATCGGCGTTTACACTAATTTACCATTAAGGGCCATCTTACGAGAAAGCATCGGGAGGTTAATCAAATAATTGGGGAGAGTTTGATATAAATTTTCTACCTCGGCCTGCCATAAAGTCTCAAATACTTGCAGACTTTATAATGGAATGCACCAACCCAACTCTAGAAGAGCTATCTGCTATGTGCCTTTCATCTCCTCAATGGACTCTCTATGTTGATGGAGCTTGGGAAATCTTTGGTCTTTGTGGGATCTACTTGTTTCCCCAGAGTATGGACACTTAAAATTCCACCCAATAACATGGCGAATATGAGGCTCTCATCGAGGGTTGAGACTGCCATCATTGCGAAAATTTAGTAATTCTGTGACTCCCACTTGCCTCCCAAGTTGGAGGATTTTAATACTCATAATCCTCAGTGGTGCAATATCTCCACTTGGTAAAATCCCTTCTTACTCATTTCAAAACACATCAAATCATCCACATACTAGAGAAGAATACTGGTGGCATCTTGCTAAGCTTGCTCTACCCGGAGATCTATTTAAGAGAAAGCATGTTGAAGAAATACATTTTCCTAGTATCCAAGGGTCATGGGTAATTCAAACTATTGATGAGGAAAAGGAATGTTAGGTGGATGGATCTATCTTTTCTACAAGAAGGAACCCTTCTTGAAGATCCAACTTCATAACTCGTCTCAGAAGACAACAAAACTTTTATTATTGGGTGAACTATACAAGCGAACTTTCTCGGTATTATCTCAAATGCCTTCCACCTTGAGGTGATTGCGTTAAGAGGTTCACTCAGGAATATATGGAGAACACCTTGGAGGAAGAGCATTGGCCTTTAAAATTATGAGGCAAGGGTTTTATTGGCCTACAATGAAACAAGACGCCTTGAAGTTCACAAAAAAATGTGCAAGTTGTCAATTGCATTCTAACCTCCCTCACATGCCACATGTAGAACTCTCATCCATTCAAAGCCCGTGGCCCTTTGCTCGGTGGGGGATTGATATCATGGGACCTTTTCCAATAGCATCGGGGCAATGAAAGTTCATCATTCTAGCCGTCGACTATTTCACCAAATGGGTAGAAGCCGAATCACTCGCTAAAATCACAGAGGCAAATGCTAAATAATTTGTCTAGAAAAATATAATATGTCGATTCGGTCTTCCTGCAAAGATCATCACTGACAACGGAACTCAATTCTTGGAAAAGTCTTTCGTCCTTTTACAAAGATCTTCACATTCAACTCATCGCATGTAGCACATCCTCAAACCAATGGGCAAACCGAAGTTACCAATAGGACCATACTCAAGGACTAAAAACGTCTTGAGAAGGCGGGGGGCAATGGGTTGATGAGCTTCCCAATGTTCTTTGGGCCTGCGCACGTCCACGACCAATGAGACACCATATAACTTGTGTTTTTAGCTATCATCTGGTGGATATCGGGTTCCAAGTCAAGAGTCCAGTTTTGATCATGGTAGTGAGGAAAAACTCAGGACTAGATCTACTCACACTTCGTGATATGGCCCTACTTGGTGCTTCCTATCAAGGTAGCTTCGCCACTTGAGAAGAGTGAAACCTCATCCCATATCTGGTGACTTGGTCTTGCGAAGTCTCGAAAAGGCCCTCGGTCAATAAACTCTCACCTCTCAGGATGGTCGTATGTGGTCATGGTAGAGGAGCGTTCAAGCTCGAGGACGAAGGAAAAACTCTACCTCGAACTTGGAATACTAAGAATCTTCAAAATATTATCGGTAACTCTTCGCATAATTATTGCGACTTTTATCTCGTCTGTCATTTCATCCTCGTATAACTGACCCCACCTAGTGGGATTAAAGCTTGTTGTTGTTATTGTTGTTGTTGTCGTCGTTGTTGTTGTTGCAGTTGTTGTTGTCATTTTCTCTTAAAGCCCATACCCGTGTCTTATGATTATATCATTGAACTAGTGAATTCACAGCTTTGTTCTAACAAGATTTGCTTTTTCTTTACTTTTCCTCCCACTTGAGAAATATACAACTCATGTTACATCTCAATTGGGACATGATCAATCGAGGGGACTTGATGGACCTCTTCCATACGGGTTAATGTCATCGAGCAAAACTTCGACAAATAACCCGGGGGTGTCAAAAGGTCCTTGGTGGACTTCTCGCGCCTCTTCCATACAGGTTAACGTCATCGGGTAACGACTAACCTCGGATAGGTCAAAATTCTCGGATTCAATTCAACCTCTTCCATCAGACTGCGTCGAGTCGCATCGACAAACAACCTCGGATAGGTCAAAATCAGCGATTCACCGGTCGGTAGCCGAGCTTATCCGCCGTCATTGCGGGTATTTCCATCCACCATAGTATGCGGTTGGTTATTCCACCCGACGCCAACGTATAGTCATCGCCCGACTCGCGGTCGTCCTTCGCCGCGACCATCAATCTCCATGGTCACCACCATCTTAGTCGGTCATCCAGCTACCAACACCGGTCGCCATCATTCGTCATCGGTTGCCCTTGTCGACCACCCGTCGACCACCAACTACGGTCCATGCGTAGCCTACCGTCGTCGGTCCCGCCTCGACTAAGTGGACCTTGATTGCCTCTCCCGACGGCGGTGATGCCGGTAAACCGAGCTATCGTGGGCCTTGATTCGCCTCTAACGGACGGTCCGGCGGGTGAAGCCGGAAATACCATGGGCCTTGATGTCCCCAACACGGATGGTCGGCGTAAGCGAACCACGGCGCGTGGGCCTTGATCGCCTCCCAACCGGTTGCGGTGGTAAACGGAACCACGGCGTATCACAGGTGGGCCTTGATCGCCTCTCAACCCGAAGGTCCGTAAGCCGGGAACCCGGTATCACAGTGGGCCTTGATCGCCTCAACCCGAGGTCGATCGCATTAGCGGGTCCAGGCATTATCTGAGTGGGCCTTGATGCTCTCACGGGGGGCCGATGATATCGGTCTGGTATCTGCGGGGTCGACGGTCGCGCCGCATACGGTCAAATGATAGCCGGAACCACGGTGTATCTGGTGGGCCTTGATGCCTCAAACCCGGTCAGGCGAGGCGGCGGAACCTGACGACAGGGTGGGCCTTGATCGCCTCCTTGATCGCCTCCTTGATCGCCTCCACGTCGCCTCCTTGATCTCAGATCGCCCACAGGCGCCCTTGATGCCTTCTTGATTGCCTCCCAAGGACCTCACTCAGAAGAAGAGGGAGGGGAGAAGGTGCCTCTCCCTCTTACCCCCTAGGGGGTATTTATAGCCCCACGAGACAAAGGGTAAAACCTCTCAAAAATGGCTCAAAAAATGGCTCAAAAAACGGCTCAAAACGGCTCAAAAAATGGCTCAAAACCCTTCAAATTCTCGGCGGAGACGGTGATACACCCATGAGCGGCCCGCCAGGCGTCGCCAGCCAGGTATGACATCCATGAGCCTCGCCGCGATGCCTGGTATTACCTTGGCGATGCCGGCCTCCGAACCACCCATTCGACCCGGCTCACCCGACGTCAGCGACCGGACCGGACCCGACAGATCCGGAAAGGCCCGACTCGGCCCGCGACCGATGACGCCAGCGGCGTGGCGTGGTAACCCACGCGTCGTTCCGTGACCCGGCCCGTATGACGAGCAGCGTATCGACCGCCGCCTCCGCCGGATCAGCGGCCCTTCTCGGATTTGACCGATGCTCGGTCCATCTCTCCATTGTCAAGACCAGCGTCGCCGCGCTCTGCGCGTCTTGCGCGTCTCTAGTGGACTCGATGGGCACCGGTGAAAACTTCCAATTCATTATTTTCGAGCATTTGGCACATATATTTTTGGATGATTAAGCTAATGTCATCCAAAAATATGAAATGATATAATACCTCAAAATTCAAGCACAAATCTTGATGTCGAAGCTATATGATTTTGAGTCAAACCGTCGAGATCAAACACTTAAAATATCATTGGAATCTTTGGGACATCAATTAAATCCTAAAAAAGCTCTCAAATATGGGGTGTTTATAGTCAAATCGAGCGTCTCGACGAGCCGGATCTAATGAGCCTAAGATCTCATAATTCCGATTTCATTTGGGCATCCAAATGCTCAAAATACATCAAATGATCAAAGGAATCATCCTGAGCCGTCCGATCGAGGGGAGTGGTATGGGCCTTACATGAATTTCCAAGAATGCCCCTCCCCATCTATAAATAGGCCTTCATTCCTCACATGAAGGAGGCCAAGTGAAGTGAAAAGAAGAGGAATGAAACAAGTGAAGAAGAGGAAGTGCGAGCAAGAAAGAGGAAGAATCCAAACAAGAAGAAGAGGAAAAGCCTAAGCAAGGAAGAAGAAGCTCGAAGAGATTTTCCAAGCAAGGTCGCACCCTGATTCGGTCATCAACCACCATCACGGCTTTCATGTTGTCCGCATCTCCACCTACTACCAAAACCATTACAACGATCGTTGTTACATAGTTGTTTTCCTCCCTCATATGCAATTACGTAATCTTGTATCGGGACTCGTACTCAAACGGATACATAGTGGAAGCTTTTCTTGGGCTAGGCCCAGTGATTTTTTTTTCGAGGTTTTCCACGTTAAAATTCTAGAGTGTCTCTTGTTCTTTAATTACTTGTGGACTTCACAACAAGGCTAAGGCGTAAACTTTCACTCTACCGCGACTGGTTTTCTAGAACGCAACAAATACAAACATGATAAATACTCCCTCAATCATCATAAATATTTTAGAACACAATAATATTAAAAGTGAGTTTCAGCCATATATTGTAAAAAAAATTTCAAGAGAAAATTTAAACAGTAATCCGATCCACATAGTGAGATAAAGACTTACTGTTATTGTTGTTGCTGTATACATGATTAACGGATAGTACCATGTTTTGCACAACAGAAGTTGCTATACTATGCATAAATTTGTGCGGTAAACATATTTTTTTACGCCCCCAACCTATAGTTTTAACAAAAGTAACCAAAGGCTTTGTGTTTAAAAAACCAGCAACTCATATTTTAAGAAAGTATAGTTTTAGCCAATTGTATATTTGCTGTACATTACCTGTTATTAGTAGTCAATATTCCATATTAGTTACGTTCCTTTACACTTCAGGCATTAGTGATATAATTAGTGGTATATATTCAGTAGATTGCCAAGCTATTTCTTTCACAACAATACTTCTCTTTCCTTGTGCTTACTACTGAGATCAACTATGGCTAAGTCTTCGACTGTTTCCTTCCTTCTCTTAATCCTCATAAAAAACAAAAATTCCGTGAAAAATAGCTTCAGTTAAATCCCTTTATAATTTTTTATTTTCTTTTTCACTCCCAATTTCTCCCAGAAAATAAAACCTTAATTTTAATTGCAACTTCGTAAAAGGACAAATCATAAAAGGGCGATAAGGAGACTCAAGATTCTACATTAACCATGCTATTAAATAATAAAAAGATGAGATGCTTTTATTTGGGAGACGAAAGGTCTTATTAATTGATCATTTGGACTGTTGAATATTAAATGTTAGTAAAAGGCTGAGCTTAATCCTGAATTTTAATCTATTAAGAGCACATCATTTTAGAACTTTTTGGCCTATTTATTCATATATTGTGCACTGGACTCCATCTCAAAAGTATTTCGATGCCACGTCGACAAGCTTAGGAGTTATTTGGTGGGCAATATTTAAGTGCACAGTAAAATAAATTTCAGGATTTAGAAAATTTTATCATTTGATTAGCTATATTTGAAAAATAATATTTTTGAGTGTATTTGAAATATATTTTTTTAGTTCAAATCTAGTGTATTTGAAATTTGTTAAATTTAAGTTAATTTTAAACATATAATTGAGTGTAAAGTGAGAGCAAATTGTTGCATTCACTGACCATTGATCACCCACTGTTGCCTTACAGCATCGTATGCCCCTGGTGCTCGCTAATGCGGTCATCATTGCTTGCCAACGAAGTCGCCACTACTTCTTGCCAACACTAACTAGCTACTGCTCCCCTGTTATTGTTGCTTTCCTCAATTCATTATTGCCATCAATCTCCATCGTCACCTCCTGCACGTCGACAAATATTGTCAACATCGATATCATCGATAATTCTATTTTAATTTGTATTATTTTGTAAGTAAATAAAAAATAAGCTCTTACTTTTATAAAATTATTAACTAAATAACAAATATATTTTAAATACATTAATCTCACTTCACACTACAATTCTTTTTTAGTTTATCAAACAACTCCTTAGTTACTACCTTATTGTTTCTATGACCTGAGGGCAATAATGATAACTCGATTTGGTTATTAAGTTTTGTGTTAAATATGTTGACAAGTGATAGGCTGATCAAACTTCAAGTTTAACTTATCACCTTAACTCAAGGAAAAAAAAAAATGTTTGTGAGTGCATCTTTACCTATTTCTCATTAAAATAATTTTAAAATGTGATACATTTTATTAGTTTTATATTAATGATTTTTATAATATTGGTGCTTTGAGACTATCCATTTTTTAAAATGTTCACAAATTTTAATATTTTTTCTTCAAAATGATTATAATTTTTTAATTTTTTGGTTAGCATTTTAATCAAAATTTATTAGCGTAAATATCTTCAAAGTTTGCTAAAAATATTTTCAAAATTTAATTTTCTATGATTTCACACATTTCATTTATTTTTACAAATTTTGATTCAAAGTAGAATCAAGTAAACACGAGATTTGAACATTTAAATGCCACGTGTCATCTTTTTAAAGTTGATCAATAAGTAAGAACATTCTAACACCTTTTTCTTATTTTATAAAAATTAAGATGAGTTGAGCTCTGAAAAATATTTAAATTCTGTCATCCCAAATTGCGAAGATGTAATCTAGTCCTTAGATTTTATGATTAGTTTTAATAATAAGCAATTGATGGGGATGAGAGAGGCATTGATGACCAATTTAAAAAGAGAAGGATGAGTAAGAAAATTGAGGATGAAGAAAAGTTGAACAAAGACAATACGATGAAGAGGTGGTTCAACAAATGGGAAATATATCTACTTCGAATAAAAGAGTCATATCAAATATGCTCAACCTAATCGAATTATGGAGCTTCTCTTGCATGTTTCATGATCATTGTCTATCTTAAAGAAGAGGAAGAAGAAGATCAGGTGTATAGCTTTGATTCAAGTAGACATATGTGACCAAGTCAAAGAAAGAGCATGTACAATAAGTCCTGATCTCAAGAATAATTTCATTGTTGTTCTCTTGGAGGATGGCATAGGGGTCTTTAAGAAGGCTCTAGCTTTACATAAATTGCTTTACTTAGATTACCCTATCTCCTTCATTTTTTTCTTCCTATTATCTCTCTCTCTCTCTCTCTCTCTCTCTCTCTCTCTCTCCCACTCTCGGTTACATCATCACAGCCCCTCCTCTTCAAGGTAAATATGTGAATATATTTAAGAATACTAATAAATTTTTAATTGATTAATTAGTTTTTTTTTTTTGAGCCCCATATAGGGGAATTTTATTGCTCACAAAAGAAACGGGTTATAAGATCCTTAAGAGGGGGTAAACTCAGAGTCTACCGCTCAAAGAGCTACAAACATCCTAAAGAGTAAATCCCATGTCTAAGTATAACCCACACAGCAAAAGAGTAACGACATTACCCAAGAAAATAAAAGACACCTAGGAGCAAACTGCAAAGCTAGCCAATAGGAATAGACGATGAGGCTGAAGAAGATTGTACCTCCAAAAAGAAAATGCCCGCTTGATACCTGCATAAGAAGAAAAAATCTCTACAAACAACTAGATGAAAAATTAGCACCAAAAAAATGGAAGGGGTTAAATCTAAGAAATAAACATAAAGCTAAAAGAAATAGTAAAATTGTAGAGAGGGCTCCAGAACCTTCACACCAACTTGGGGCAGCCACATACATGTGCAACCAGCAGTAAAGGAGGGATACAACATACATGCTAGTACCAACCAAAGAAGGGAAGAAGGCAACTACCCATCATAATCAACAAACACGGGAGATAGTCTTCCTTTGGGAAAAAAATACAAGTATAACCAATGAGAAGAAATCCACAAAGGTTCAATGAATGAAGAGAAGTCAGCATTCCTTTATCAACAGTAGAGCCCATATAGTTCCAACAACTATCAGAATACCAATCCACACCAACCCGCCAAGTTCCATATCACAACAATTAAAATGTAACAAGATCAGCAGGATAGGAAATAGCATCCAATTCTGGGGATGCTTATATAAATACCACCAGATATAAATGGTTCCAAAAGAATACAACATAACAGAATTAGTGGACATGTTCATACGATAAAGACATGAAGGTATGATAACATACTAACTAAAATAGGCCCGAAAATCAAATCTATCACGGCCCCAACAGGATTGCTTAAAAGCAGAAAAGTTGATAACCCAACCAGCAGGCAACCGCAACACACCAAACCAAAAGGACAGCAAACACAACTTTCAGGTCGTTACAGACCAAACCCCATAAAGGCTTAGTAAAAATAGGAATTGTCAAAACGTCAAGCAGCTCACAACAGACAAAAAAAGGAGGCAATTCCTGATATGATAGAATAGCACCTTGCCAAACAGCGGTAAAGTCCACTCAAATAAAGAGCAAGATAAGCATTGCAGCAGTTATATAAATGAAATTAGCCTTAGAAAATAGCCCGAAAGGCTGCCTAGGAAAACTTAAGAAGTGCACAATAAAATAGAAATGATACTTAATATCAGCATATCCCATAAAAAATACTTCAATCCAATGAGCAGTTTACATCACCGGAAAAGCATTCGATTTACAGATCGAAAACAAGTTCCACACCAACCTAAAAAAGGAGGTAAAACCTCACCTAACCAATAGATTGAAATAAAAAGCAATAAGAAAAGTTTACAGGTTCCTAACATAAGGCAAACCAGTTTTATCTAAATTCACAAGCCCCCGTAATAAGGAAGGGATATTATCATAGGAGAATATATTCACCAAAGAGGATTTTGCACCCTAATTAGCAAGAAAATCTGCACAAGAATTACCTTCTCAAAAAAATATGATAATGGGGTGGCAAGAAGCCTCCTCTGTGGTTAAGAAGATAGTAACTTTCAGCATTACCATGAGCTCCCGAATTTAATAACTCCATGAGGAGGAGAGCATCAATTTCAAACTAGATTATTTTAAAACCTTTCTGAATGTATAACGAGATACCATAATGCAGACCATAAAGTTCAGTAAAAAGAACATAACAGGGTCTTAAAAGGAACAACAAAAGCAAAAATCACTTTACCTTTATAGTCTCTTAAAATACCCCCACAATCATAAAGCTAATTAGAAACTAACCCATCAATATTTACCTTAATGACATGATAGTTGAGCTTTATCCAATGAATAATCTTAAAAGTAAACTCAACCTCGAGAGAGGAGGTTAATCCCAAGGTTAAGAGCCAGATGCTTGACTCCTTTGAAGCTAGAAGGAGTAAGAATGTTAGCTTTATAAAGGGAAGAAATTTTACATTTGGTTCTAGCAATAATACGGTGAAAGTTCATAGGATTTCCACGATGTTTAGCATCATTTCTTTACCACCAAATATACCACAACAAAGTAATAGCAAGCACACATTTGACATGACCTTTCGATGAACAAGAAAGAAAATTATTTAAAAGGTTCAATATAGAGAGGGATCCATCAAAAAGAAGAGTATTAAATATACTATCATACCAGTACCATACTTTAGCAGCAATGGGTCCATTCACAAAGACATGATCCACAATTTCAATATGGAAGCAACATTGACATTTGGATGGAAGATGAAAGCCTTTTTTCAGGAGAATGGCATCCATAGGAATGTAGTGCTTAAGGATACGCCAAGTTAGAACCGAAAAGGAGGAAGCGATAAAATTACTCCAGATTTTAGAAAAAATTAAGGATTCTTGACTTTTAAATCTGAATGCATGTCACACATCCTTAAAGACAAAATCTCCAGAGGAGGAATTTTTAAACAAGATTTGATCAGGTTTATTGGGTGTAGGATTAATATTAAGGATTTTGTTAACGATCACATTGGGAACATAAGAAACCAATTGAGCTATATCCCAAGAATTATGAGTAATGAAATGGCTAACCTTGAGCATATCAATAGATTGAGTATTGAGTAAGGAGTCAATAGAACCTAAACCCAGCCAATTATCATGCCAAAAGAAGGAGAAACCTGAATTTACACCCCAGGAGATCAGTTTCTTTGCAGCCCACTTGATATTGCAAAGTCTTCTCCACCCAGGGAGTCCCTGAAAGAACAAATAATTAAATCATGATGAAATTCCACATTTTTTATGAAAAGTATTTAATGGAATCTTCTAAATTTTTACACCCTAAAACACCTTCATTCAAAGGACCACAATAGGTGTACCAGCTAGCCCAATGTGTTTTTTTGGAAGATGAGGTAAAACCCCAAAAGAATTTGTTAATAAGACGGTTAATCTTTTTAATGATAGAGGTGGTTGGGACAATGGTGGATAGCAGATAAAAAGGCAATGAGCAAGGAATTCTTTTAATCAAAACAAGTCTAGCTCCAAAGGATAGAAGATGGAATTCCCAAGAAGACATTTTCTTATAAATTTTCTAAATCACCTCATTAAAAAGGGAAGATCTTTTCGTACCATGATATAAAGGAGTACCCAGGTACTTAATAGGGAGAATATGATGAGCAAACCTCATAATACTCTTAATAGCATTGATCCTAGAAGAAGAAATCGACTTACTAACAATAAAACTACTTTATCAGGGTTAATTTTTAAGTCACTTTCCCTTCCAAACTGAATAAGAAAATTACGAAGTTTTTTAACGTGGTGGGTAGATCCATTGCAGAATATAATGAAATCATCCACAAAGCTGAGGTGGGAAATAAGAAAGCCACCCCTAGTTTTGTAGAACATGTTAGGCATTTTATGAAACATCTGTTCAAGACTTCTAGAGATATTCCACCTGATAATAAAAATGGAGAAAGGGGTCCCCTTGCCTTATCCCATGGGAGGAAGGGACGAAGCCATGAACCTTGCCATTAATAAGTAATCAGAACTAAGAGTTCTCAATACCATTCTTGATTAATGTAATAAAATGATTGGAAAATCCAAAAAGAGACATAATTTTATAAAGGAAAGTCCAACCAATGTTATCGTAAGCTTTGGAAATGTCCAACTTAAACATTAGGTTCCCACACCGAACCTTAGTATTTAAATCATGAATAATTTCTTGGGCTAATAGAACATTATCAGAGATAAATCTACCTTTGACAAACCCCGTTTGATTGGGGGAGATAATTCTAGGAGGTAAACTACCAAGTATTTTGGCTAGAATCTTAGATATGAGCTTATTAAAAAAGGTACAAAGGCTTATAGGCCTGAAATGGTTCCAAAGTTTAGGATTATCGATTTTAGGAATTAGGATAATGGAAGTACTAGAAAAGTGTTTGGGGAGGGTACTACCTTTTAAAAAAAATCCAAAACAGCTTTAATAACATCTTCTTTGATAATATTCCGACACTTTTGAAAAAATAAGGTCGTAAAACCATCAGGGCCAGCCACAGAATCTGTATTCATAGTCTATAAAATGGATGCAATTTCTTACTCAGAGGGTAAAGAAGTAAGCATTTTGTTATCTTCTTCAGTAATGATCTTAGGGATAACAATAGGCCAGGATTACTCATCATAGAACACATTATTATTAAGGATATTAGTGAAGAAGGATACACCAGAATCCGCAAGCTCCTTGTTATCAGAACACCAGCTATTATCATTAGTTTTGATTTTTTTTGATGTGATTGAGAGCCTTTTTCTTTTTGAACATAGCATGAAAATATTTGGTATTCTTATCACCATCCGATTTCCTTTTCAAGGAAGCCTTTTGCCTCTAATAGGTCTCCTCCATGTCTTGGTAGTATGTTAACCTATCTTTGGCTTGATTTAATAAGATAATCTTGGAGGGATCATGAATAGCAGCTTCTCTAAAACTATGACTTCTTGTTCTAAATCTTTTATGTTTGTGAAAAGATTTTTGAAGCAGTGTTTGTTCCACCATTTGAGATATTATTTAAGCCTTTTTTTTAATTTAAGCCATAATCTCATCATCCCAACAATAGAGTCATCGGGTAGAGGATCACCCCAATTAGTAGCAACCACCTCCAGAAATCTATCATCCATAAGCCACATATTTTGAAATCGGAAAGGAATATGAGAGGAGGGGATTTAACCTTACAGAGAGATGAGTAAAGAGGAATGATCAGATAAGGTTCTACTGAGGTGTTCAATAGAAGTAATTGAAAAGGAATTGATCCATATATCATTAAATAGAATCCTATCTAATCTTTGTCAAAGTCTGTGATTATTCCAGGTGAATTGAGAACCAATAAAGCCTAGATCGATAAGGTGACAATCCAGAATCATATTACTGAAATCCTCCATGGAGAATAGGTTAGGAGCATTGCCACTAACTCATTCCAAAGAGGAAGAGATAGTGTTGAAATCCCCACCCACGTACCAAGGAGCATTAACCGAGGATAAGAAATTAACCAGATCTTCTCACAGGATCCTTCTACCATACCTATTACAAGAAGCATAAACAAAGGATCCAAAACAACACCAATTGTCAAAGGTGATTTTAACATTCACCACCTGGTGAAGATCCTGAATAATATGAAAAACAAAAGGACTTCTTCAAAAGATCTAAATTTTATTACTCGAGTTAGCAAAGAAACTATCAAAGCCCATCATCTAGCGACAGATTGAATGCTAGAAGGAAAGATAAAGGGTTCCCAGATTGCCAGGAAAGAAATATTATGGGTGCGAACTAAGCTGTTGAGTCTATTGCGAACAGAGAGAACCTATCCCTCTCTCATTCCAAATCAGGAAAGAGACCATTTATTTTGGATGAGAGGAGCTAGATCTAGTAACTCTGGCAAGGCTAGGCAATTTAGATTTAGATGATTTATTTTTCTTTTTCATAACTATTTGAAACTCATTGGCCAAATCTATAGCCTCACCATCAGATAACGAGTATTCAGTTAAGTGTTTGGTGAAGTGAGATGCTTGGGGGTTAAAGGTCATTTCTGCTTCTTCCAATTCAGTGTTGATGACCTAATGTAACTTAGGATTTGGGTTTAGGTCAGGGTTAGAAGAAGAAGCACATGAGGGAATAAAATTAGGAAAAACACAAATACCTAAATCAGGAGTAGAAGTTATCTCTAAATATTGCACATCAGTCATTCGTACAATGGCATTCACTTGACCTTTAGCTAATGGAGATACAGAGGTAGGGATATTTGCATTAGTTAGGGAATCAGCAACTATGGGGGATCCAAAGCTACTATTAGAGCCATTAATGTTAATATTGTTAATTTGTAAATGGATTCCAACATGAGGAGCTTGTTCCTTATTAGGAAGTGAGCCAACCAGTAAATGCTCAGCTGTATCCATCTTAGATTTGAGTTAGTGGCTTTGAACCAGAGGTTCATTTCTATCAAGTATTGTAACGATTGTATTAGTGACCATATCATTTTGTGGTTCATTCAAAGGGGTCTTAATGGATGGAGCAGCTTTGGATAACACATCAGAATTTTTCTTTAAATACGGATGAGCCACAAAATAATCAGCAAATCCATGCCCATGAATTCTACAATGGGAGTAAAATACAAGAAAATTTTCAAACTCTACTTTTTGTAAATAACCATATTTTTCTGATCCTAACTAGATTTCCTCAGGATATTTTTTAGTTATATCCAATTCCACAAGTATCCAGAACAGCAAGGGTCTAATGCTAGATGCGTAAACGGTCCAACTAGAGAGAGACGACCACGCATGAGAAACTCGGGATCAAAGAAATGCATGCAAAGGTTAGGAATTGACAACCAAACTGGAATGATAGGAGATTCCTCCTTATTGTCAAAAAATGGAGTCCATTTCAATAAACGCATATGGCAATTAAAAACAAAAAACAATCGTCTAGCGAAAATGCGGGAATAATCCAAATCATTAGACAGTTGAATCAATACATGTCGTGAATCAATCAAACCCACAGAAAACACACCAGATAATTTCAGATTATGAAAAAAGGCTTGGATATTTTCCATAGAAGGGCACCTGAGAGCAAATTTACCAACCAAAGCAAACTTAAAAGGTTTAGCAAGCTTTTCAACCACTGAATCCGAACACATGATCGCAGGTATACCCCAGAAGGACATAGTAACAAATTCAAAAGACTCACCAAGATTCTTTGCCTTACCCGCAAGCACTTCCTTGAAGGATTTAGAAGCCATTGAGGGATTTGAGCCAGAGATGCCAAGGGGTTTAGTACCTTTAACAACCGCAAGAGATGATGTAGGGTTCCCCCAAGGGGGAGCCGAAGTAGAATCCATAATCAGCAATCTAGCATTACAAAGGAAATCTAAAACGGCCAAGTTGTTGAGAAGAAACGCGATCTGGGAACCGCACGCAACAGGGGGAGAGGAAAATCGCCAGAGCAAGGGCAGCGGCTAGGGCTAGGGTTGTTGACTAATTAATTGATTAATTAGTTGATTTTACGTATAATTTTCTCTCTTAAATAGTTTATTTATTTCAAGTTTATGTGATTATTTTAATTAATTATTAATGAACATTAAAATTTCAAGATCTTAAAAATTATACAATTAACTTTAGCATTCAATATTTTAGGTTCTCATCATGCTTTTAATTATTTGGGTATTTTAGTTGTTAGTTAGTCATGTTTGTAATAATATAGTGTTAATTATATTCTTTGGAAAGGTAAATATTAAAGTGTATCTTAATACGGTACTTCATAAAAAATGATTGATGAAAATGAAATATACGTTAATATTTTCTTCATAAGATTTTTCACTATTTTTAACATTGAAGTTATTAATTTGTTTTAACAAGTTAAGATTTTAAGTACATATTATAGATAAAAGAGAATATAGAAGATCAATATAAAGTGTCCACATATTATTTTTTTTTTTTTAATATTTGAGTAAATTTAATTAAAAACTCTCACATAAAATGTATATTTAAAGATTTGAACTGAAGACTTCTTGGTCGAAAGTCTAAGTTTTCAATCACTAAGTTAATATGCCTCTTATAAATTAGTGGCTTTTGTAAATTAGTGTGAGAATTTTTTTATTATCATTCCATAGTCATTGTATCATCAAAAAATTACTTATATATAATAATGTGTTATTAATAATTTGGTTTATATTCATTACAACCTTGTGGCGTTAATGTATGCATAATAATCTACTTTATGTAATTTATTTAAATGTTATGGATGTCAAAATGTATCGTAATTAGATGTATAATAAATAACTTTATTGAAGAAAGTGCATAATGGGTGAATTTTATACGTAAGCAAGATTTTTTTAAGATAGGATATCATCAACTAATTATTCATGGGAGTGTTAAATTAAGTATCTATATTTCAAATATCTGAATAAAAAAATCTAGTCAACTGATTAAATATGGGTTAATTTATATAATAAAGATTTTTAATTTATTATAATTGGAAATCTCATTTAGAGTATGATGATGAACATTATAATATTATAACACACATAAAGGAATTAACTGGAGAGAGAGAGATATTTCCTAGTACAAAACCCACAAAACTTTTCTTCTTAAAGTCCCCTACACCCTCCATGAGGATTTTTTTTTTCAATTTCAATATTGGAATAATCTTTGAGATCAAGAATTATCATATACATGTCATGCAACTCATTGTTGTCCTTGTGACCCAATGAATAGATGTGAATTAATACAATGGCATCTTAGTTTTATTTTAATTATATGATAAATTCAATTATTAAATAAAACAATTCTATTTTTTATTTTTTATTTTTTATTTTTACTCAAGTCCTCTCCTCAGCCACTTCTACAAAAGTAAATCTAAGCTAGTAATGTAATTAATATGACTTGATCTTTATGAGTTTGCTCACATATTCATGTTTGAATCAAAGGGAAATTATTACAAGTGGAATTATGATGCAGCTTTCATTTCTGGACTTCAATAACATAGGATCATGTGACTCACATCAATATACAATTATTATACATTGATTATGAACTATTATGTATTGTTGCGTACTGACATGTATATATATTATATATATTACCGTACAATTAATATTACATCAATACATAACAGTTACAACTAATACATAATAATTATATATTGACTAAGCAGCATATAGCGACTATTGGAGTCTGAACATAGAGCTACATTCAGATACCACATATTCACATGTAATAATTTCTCTAAACCAAAGCACTTCATTAGCTTGCCATGAGATTCGACTCTTCTTTCTTTATATGAACAATTGAATCGTCAAAAGTTGATGGAACTCCATGACTTCTATATTTGAAATAGATATAATCTCTTCTAGTTATTGCACTGCCTATTCATTATATTGATACTGTTGAATTAATCTTGATATATCACTGAAAACTCTACTAGTTGAAGCACAGATCTTGAAATCGAAAGCAATCTGATTCTGAGTCGAGACTAACCCCGATCAAGCACTTATAATATTATTGAAAACTTTGAGATATCAGTCGGATCCTTAAATAGCTCATAAATATGGAGTGTTTATAGTCAAATCGAGCGTCTTGATGAGCCAGATCTAACAAGCCTAAGATCTTGTAATTCTGACTTCATTTAATCATTCAAATACATAAAATATTAGATGATCGAAAGAATCATTTTGAGCCGTCCGATATAGTGGTGTGGATTTTGCTTATATTTATAGAAATGTCACTGCCCTAATCTATAAATAGTCCCTCATTCTTCATATGAGGGGACCCCAAGCTAAGGAGAGGAGAGAGCTCTGAGACTCGAAGAATCTCAAGCATAACGCCACGGTCATCGCCAAATCATCACCGATACGCACCACGCTGGCCATCATATAGCTCAGAAAATTCACCACCAACCTCCGATATTGAATTGAAGAGAGTGTGATTTGAGAATGAATGGTGTAATTTTTTAGAATGTAGAGATAGTAGATAACACTAGCTAGATATTTTATCCTCATTTTGTGAGAACTTTAGATCTGGTTCCAGGTTTCCTATAGGCGCAAGCCCCTATAGTTAATTACCCCTCCCAATAAGTGAGAGAGAACTTTCCATTAAGACTAGTCATTTAGATCGCTCAAATGCATAGCGTATAGTAGCAGCATGTAGAGTTTTAGAATTTAAGATTATGAAATTCATCACTTCAGCTTAAACCGGATGGTTGGGGGAATGATGACATGCCCGATCTAGATCCCATGGTTCCGTCATCCTGGGTCGTCGTGGTCCCTAGTTTACTTAGTCAAAGGAGGTAGTCGACTCAACCCAATAGAAGGATCTTCATCAGCAACACATGGGTTACGTCGTCCAAGAAATCCTTGTAAACATGGGGTGGTGTTTGTCTAAGAAGACAATCTTAAGTATACCTTAGCTGACATATGATTGTGTACCCTAACAAGTATACCTTATGATTCACAACTCAAAGGGCAGAGTCATTGGGGAGCATACGGACTACGGTCGTGATCGTAATATAGTGGAGCTGGACTGGCCAAACCACTCGATCAGAGGACTCGCAGAATCGCTTCATCTGGAGCCTATTGGTCAAGCCACGCAATCAGAAGACACGGGCCACATCCTTACTGGCAAGAGATTGATTAAGAGCAAACATAGTAGAACACTTGATTTGACATTGGCTCATTTGTGAGCTAGAGTTTTCTTAATTTAGCACTCCTGACAAATAGTTGCGGAAGGTGGATGGACGGAGTTTGATTTAAGTTTTTAATGATAGAATTTTATTTAAGCAGTTTTTTAGATTGACACTCAATTTGAGTTAATTTGATTTGAAAATTTGATTAATTTCAATATATTTAAGTGCTTTAGATCATATTTAGCTGCTAATAGAGGATTAGATCTACTATCACCTGACAGAAGCAGTTTCTTGGACATTTCACTAATTTGAAACTCTTATTATAGGTTTTTTAGATTTTGTTAACCCGGATCGAGTCCTAAGACTAAACCGGGAAGCAACCCGCGCAACATTCTCAGACACTTGAATCTAAACATTCAGCATAGTGTCAGGGCACATGCGGGTGTATTTGAGAATGCCTTAACTAATGCTTTTGTTCGCTTGTACAAAGTGTTGCGAATCCGGTGGCGTAGAAGGCATTTTGATTTAGATTGTAGTTTAAAACATTACTTACACTTAGTTTACTTGTTGAGTTTTTTCAATTCTCCCAACTTGATTATGTTCAATTTAAATCACTTTAAATAAGTTATGCCGATTTCAATATTTGCTTTAGTCATATTTATGTTTATTGGCTAGGTTCGCAGTCACATTCATATTCATATAAGAGCTATTAAACCCAATTTGGATTCATTCTTTAACTCTACATCAATTTTTATGTTTATTTGAAAATTATATTTCAAATTTATTTTAAGTCTCTTGTGATGTATATCAATTCCTTGTGATGTATATCAAAGGAATTCAATTTTATTTCAAATTTTATAGGTTCACTTGAGTTTGATCCCTATTTTCTTATTTAAAATATGATTTTTTTTAGTTTTATTTTCTTTCGAGTCACTTTCAAATTCATTTTCAATTCATTTACATTTAATTTTCACTTCATTTCTTTAGGACTTTATATTATATATATATATATATATATTTAAGTCCTAAATATTTATATAAATTTCTACAAAGATTCTACGTCATCCCCGAGGGGCTACATCGGAACTATTTTGGCCTGCCCGTCACACCCTGATGAGCGTGACAGTTGGTGTTTTGAAGCATCTCGGCCGGTTTTCATCTCGCCACGCCCTGATGAGCATAATGAGGTAGCATAATCACCTGCATAAAAGCAAATATATATGCAAATAATCCAAATTTTGGCAGCATTTCGACATAGGAGGTGCCACATCTAACAGTTTGGCTTACTCGGTACGCCCTGATGAGCGTAACGAGTGGTGTCTTGTGATACCGATTCTCTCGCCTACGAGCATAACGAGGTCTTCAATCACCTACGTAAAAGCAAGCATATGCATATACAATCTTTTTCTTTCAGGCATTTCGTCAAACAACTTCCTTGCCTCTTCTACAGCATCATTTTTAGCATACTTCTTTATCAAATGGTAGACTTACTCGGTACGCCCTGATGAGTGTAGCGAGCAATATATTGCGACACCACAGCCAGTTTTCATCTCATCACACCCAGATGAGCGTGACAAGATTTTCCAACCTTTAAGTTCCATTTACTTTTCCCTAGTTGATCATTAAGGGAAGATGAGAAAACACTGTCATCAATGCCACGGGCATATTCAACGAACTCAGTCTTGCCAAAAGCAATTTCCTGCCAGACTGTTCATCAACATACTTAGAAGGGAAACATCCAGCATTGGAATATCTTCGAGCAAACTCTTTGTTTACCATCTTCTCAAAATCACGAAATGTATACATCCTTCCACTCATAAAGAAAGTAATTTTATCATCAGCACTCTACTCAGATAGACGAAAAGGCTGCACATGTGTGGTAAACTTGAATCCACCTTGCTCCTTCATCAATGCCACACCAGCAAGTACAGAAGCACAAATAGGAGAAATTATCTTGCAAATGCCATATCTTGAAGTTATAGATGCAATCTTCTGGAAATAAATCAATAGATCTTTTAAATTCCTTCTTCGTTGGGAAGAAAACAGGGCATTCTTTATCTATCCACTCCAAGTTAGACGTGTCAAAAATTTTTAAATATGTGCTTTGAGAAGGCATCTTTTGAGGAGCCATTGTCGTGTAAGACAGCATTTGCATTTTCATATGTTCTATTTATGAACGATGCAGCAGCTTTTGGTAGCATCTCCACCACTTCCTCCACCATTTCAGACCGATCTAGCCAAGGAATCCTCCTCCACAATACTCTCTCACGTTCAAATCTTGAGGGGATCCGAGCCTCATCCCCTAAGGCAAGTCACCAGCACTACGATGACCAAATTCAGCAGCCTTTCTTGGCAACAAAGAAAGGAAACCGCTCGGCCTAGGCAGTGACCGTCGGTGCTTAACGACGGCAATCGGGCAAGGGAGGTTTAGGGCGAGTAGGAGAGAGAAATGATAGGTAGAAAACGAAGGCAAGAAGGGCAACTTCTTTCCATGCAGTTCGATACACGTCCCCTTCCATGCATGCCGAAGCCGCAGGGAAGAAAATGAAGACAGGAAGGGAAAATTCTTTCCATGCACTCCCATGCAGGAAGGGCAAATTCTTTTCACGCTCTATTGGCATCCCAGAACGATGAACATGGAATACTTGAGAAATATGAAAGAGGGGGAGGAAAGAGAGAATGCCCGTTGCCTTGCTAGAACCCCTGAGGCCTATGGAGAGGGCCGGAGGCCTGAGTCTAGTGAGGTTGGGAGAGTGGAGGCGGGCACTGTTTTCGAATGAGAGAGAGGAAAGAAGAGAAAGAGTAGAGGATAGTGCCCTTGCCGTTATTCTTTTCATTGCCGTTCCCTTCACCTTGAGTCGATAGACCTCCATCGATATTTGCCCCAAGACTTTACTGTCGTAATTTGTAAAAGATGGCGTCAGTAAGCAACGATTGGGTGAGAAGCTGCAGCAGCAGCCAGTGCTGTCGGTTTGCCTTGTGGTTGGACGAAGCATGAGGCATGAGGCATGGCCGGAGAAAGCTTTTCCAAAAAATGCATTCTATGGCAAGCTTTGGAAGATCAAGCATCGTCATCTTCGGCCAAACGGACTTAACCATTTCATGTCCGATTTTAGCCTCCAAGGAATGGCGTTCATACTTGTCTCCTCCTTGTCTCCTCCCTACAAAGTTGAAGCCGAGAGAAAGAGTGGGAGCCGGATTTCGTATGAACAGAGATAGCTTGCAGTTTTAGGGAGGATTCGCCAAGAGCGGAGCGGTTGCTTACGTGCGTGTGGTTGAAGGAGTTTGAACGAGAGGCAGGGATCAGTTTTGAGAGAGCGTGCCTTCGGTTGAGGAAGGATAATACTTGCGGTTAAAGGAAATCAAACGAGAGAGAGGTTGATTGAGTGGGTTTTAGGTTTTATTTTAAAATTTAAGTTAATTAATATATTAATTATGCAAATTAATATACTAATTAATTATAATCTGAATTCTATAATGACAAAAATATATTGTTAATATATATCCCACTTAGATTATTCTCATATTCCGGACGCAACAGTGCAGTCCGTTTCGCAATCGAAGACCATTTGGTTGGCGTCAAATTGAGTCAATTTCAGCTTAAAAATACACGTCGCCGCTTTCAACCGCTCAACATTCGCACAGACTTGTCCGAATTGAGTGTGAATAGTCTTATTTGATAGATTTCGATGTTTCGAAGCTAATGACGCAATCAATTTAACGAACGGATGTCCTTTGGTTTGCGTCGGCGCCTCCTAACCTAGATATGCATGCAAGAACCTAGATATGCATGCAAGCGCATTGACGATTTGATCGTTTGATCGATTGATCATCAAGTTATGCAATATTTATATTCTGACCAGTTTCGACGTTCTAAACATGATGGCGAAGTCCATTCATCGATCGGAGGTCATTTGGGTTGATTTTGGCGACGTCTAGTGTATTTCAATCTCGATTTGCATGCTATCATTTTCGATCTTTCGATATTTGCACAGGCTCGTCTGAATTGAGCGTGAATAGTCTCATTTGGTAATTCTCAATGTTTTGAAGCTAACAACATAATCAATTTCATGAATGAAGGTCATTCGGATATCATCGCAACCTCCCGACTCCAATATGCTCGTCAACACATTGATAGCTCGATCGCTTGATAAGTTGATCATTAGATTATGCAATATTTATATCTTGATCAATTTCGATATTTTGAACACAATGGCGAAGTTTGTTCGTCGATCGGAGGTCGTTTCGACCATTTTCGGTGATGTCTAGTACATTTTGAGCTCCAATTTGCGCGCTGACACCTCCGAAGTCTATCAAATTAAACTTGTGGGCTTGTCTTGATTTATGACACATATGAGGAGGTCAACATCATCGCTGCCACCGACCGCTGCCGTTGTTCACCGACGGCAGTCACTACCGCCAACCACCGCCGTCGACCACCGCGCCGGCGTCGGCTCATACCGCCGACCAGCCATCGGTCGCCGCATTACCGCGCTGCTGTCGCCCACCACTGCCAATCATCGCCGTCGGACAATCACTAGATCACCGTCGATCAACGCCGACCGCCGCCGTCAGCCACCACTATTGCTCACCGCCGGTCGCCGCCACCGGTCACCACCGTGTGACAGTCGACCATCTCTTTGTAGTTTTCATCGGATTATCAGACTACCACCTCAAGCAAGGCCTGTGCCGCTAATCCAGTGAAACTTGTCACAAAACTTATTCTTGTAAGCTATCATTCTCCAACTTTGGAGAAAGGATAATAGTTGTAACAAAAGTTGATATAGTTAAATTTTTTCTAAGTGGGCTAGGCCCCGTGATTTTTCCTTTTTGGGTTTTTCACGTAAAAATTCTTAGGTCTCTCAAACTCTTTTATTATGTGTGCGAAATTTTTGTGCAATGCTAAGACATTAAATTCTCATACTCTACTGACCTGAATCTTCCTACATATAACAAATCTTTAGCATCCTTCTCATTAATTTGTAATAAGGAATAAATTACTTTCATTTTTATTTATTGCTTACAATTAAAATTCAATCTTAAATCATAAAATTTAATGGCTAGATGATTAAAGTAATGATGCCATCAATGTAATGTTTGGAAAATTTTACACCATCTCAACTTAGGTTGAGAGAATGTAAATATTTATTCAAGTTCAGTGTTGATCTATACATTTATATCAAAATGTGATAACATGAAATTGACGTAGATAATAGCTATATATGGGATATATTTATCTTAATTATTACAAGAATTAATTAAATGAATATGATATGAATCCATAGTCCCATTGCAATATCAGAAACAAAAGAGAGAGAAAAAGGCCGGATTGGCTAAAGGATTTCACAACTATGGAGAAATTACAAAACAGAGAATAAATTACAACCTCAGAACAGAGAGGAATAAAGAAATAAAAAATAGAAAATTATTACAAAACAGGTTAACAGTTTAGAGACAATAACAGAGCAATAGGATAAATAACTCCAGCTAGAACAAAATAAGCTCCCAAAGAACCGACAGAGATAATACACGACCAGATACAGAAATTAGTTACAAGAATCATAGAAGATAGCTATCAGAAAAGAACATCAGAAAACTATAAATAGGGAAGAGAACAGCAAAGAGAGGATGGAAAAACTTTATCTCAAGAAACTCCTCCTCTGTCTCTAAGCCTTCTTCCTCTTCCTCTGTCTCAAGCTTCCTCCATTCTCCTAGGACATTTTCCACAGTGGACGAAGCCGGAATCCTCCCTACGACCGGTGGAGCACCGGCTCTCTCTCCCTCCAGACCCATCTTCCTCCAGAGCTCTCTCTGGATCTCAAGAACTCGAAATGACGAATGACTGCTAGACCCGGCACGTCGTTCCCATTCGAAATGAGTGGCTTCTTCCGCATGCTTCATCAAACGGCAGAGATCTAATCCACCGACGCTCCTTGGAACAATCAGACGGCCATTTTCCTTGACTTCATCGACTCACCGTCGACACACAGAATCCACCCAAACCATTAGAATATCAGAACCGCATGATCAAGAAACACATCTAAGGGTCACGGGGAATCAACCAGCATCTGACGGCTCAAGCTCAAGCTCAAAAGACACTCGATCCGAGTGATCAGATCCAGCGGCCAAGTTACAACATGCCTCATCCAACGGCTCAGAATGCATCCGATCTAATTCCCAGTTGAATTGTAACTCAGCCGGGTTCCAATACTCAGTGAGTCAACTCATTGAGCCTCACTCAAACCAAACCAGACCCGAATTTAACACGGATCAGATCCCTTCTCTCAAGCCTCACTCAATTACAGAAATTAGGGCATATCATTGGTGCTCTTGTTGATTACCACAACCCAAACAATGGCAGACGGCACAAGACACACAGCTAAAACTATTGATGAATGTGTAAAACAAAATGATGAGCAAATGCAATCCATTACTCTAATACTAAATGAAGTCTCCAGAAGATTATCAGCAATAGAGGAGAAACTTGATAAATCCTATCAAGATCAGCAACAATCATAGGTATGTAACTCATACCCACCAAAATTTCCTAATCACACTAGATCAATTTCAAACAGCTAGACCAGTCAAAGTTGATATGCCAAGATTCAATGGTGACAACCCAAGGGGTTGGCTATTTAAGGCAGATCAATTTTTCTAATATTATAACCTGTCTGAAGATCAAAAGTTCATAATTGCTTCTGTGTACATGGATGGCCCTGCACTTAGCTGGTATAAGTGGATGCATGGAAATAAACAATTAAATATATGGAATCAGTTCAAAGAATAAATTATGCAAAGATTTGGCCCTTCCCTCTACAGAGATTTAAGAGGAGAACTAAGCTTCAACTTGACAAAACGGTGCAATAATTTTATAATGAATTTGAAGACCTAGCTAACCAAATTTCCGGACATTCCATATGAATTGCTACAAAGTCGCTTTGAATCGTGGCTTAGACAGAAATTAAAAGGAAGTAAGAGCCCTATAACCTTCTTCCTTGCAACAGGCATTTCAATTAGCCAAGCTAATGGAAGACAGATTGTCTGATGAAATAGAAATGCATAGAAATAGCAGAAATCAGCACACTCCAGTAAGTAAACAGCAATATCAGAGTGCTCCAACTACCTTACTGCAGCCTCCCACAAATGCCACTCAACACAGTCAACATAAATAGCAAATATCAATTCAGAATTTAACAGCAACTCAAATAGAAGACAGAAAAAGAAGAGGCTTATGCTTCAATTGTGATGAGAAGTACCATAAAGGGCATATTTGTAAGTCCAAGTTATTTGCATTAATGGCAATCAATGATGACCAACCGCATCAATGACACATGTCGGCAACCAATGGGTACAAGAAGAAATATTAACACCAAGCTTCAAATATCAGCCATTCAATCCAGGTTAAGACAGAGGACATATAATTGTCTAATTATAGAATAGTCTAAATAGTTTGGAATAATTTTGACCATTGAATTAGCCTAGAAGTATAACTCGGATATAGCCAATTCTATAAAGCCCATCAGACATAGTGCAAATAAGAAATGCCAGAATTTTAAGCAAAGATTGAGGCACAGCAAGCTTCCCAATATCAAATAAATGGCCACAAAAGAATACTACTTCCAAGACAATCAAATTGCTACTTTCATAGTCGTGGGAGGAAAGTATCATGAAGCTTAAATGAATTGAAGAAAAGAAAAGCGGATGTTCAAATTTTGACCTTGAGGACAAGGTCGGTTTGAGAGGGGAGTAATGATATGAATCCATATTCCCATTGCAATATCAGAAACAAAAGAGAGAGAAAAAGGCCAAATTGGCTAAAGGACTTCACTGACATCCCAAAAATACAATAACAAACATATACACATAGTCCAGAATAAAAGAACAACAAGACAACTATTGCTTACAATAACAGAGAGTAAAGACTACAGATATTACAAACAAAAAATATCAGCTTTACAACAGTGCACCAATATTATGACTTGCTCAGTCAGTAAGGAAGTACAGAAGCCAATTACAAAGACAAGCTACAACCAATAATCCATAACAGAAATAACGGCCAGAAAGAAGAGTAGAATAGAAGGCAAGAAATCAAGAAATACTAAATACGACGGAGAAATATTAAGCGGTTACAAGTTATAGAAATACGATCCAAGAGGCGAAGAAGAGTATAAATAGAGATCGAGGAGAATGAGAAAAGAATGAGAAAATCTTATCGGACTCCTCCTTCACACGAAGTTCTTCCCTCTTCTTCCTCACCCAAACCTTTCAACGGTGAATCGCGCGGAAAATCCTTCCCGGTAAGAATCTAACGCCGACAGCTCGATCTTCTTCCCGAACCCTCTTTCCCCGGGAGCTCGGCGGCTCGACGCGGTCGGCGAAATGAAACGAGGCAAATGGCCAAATTTCGCCGGCTCACCATCCGCCATCCAACGATCACCAGACGAGAGTAGCCACGAATCCATTATTGACCTCAAAGACAAAAGCGATAAAACATCATCAAAGGAGATTAAACTTCCTGGATCCATTGCAAGTTCAAGAAACACTCAATCCGTGTTAAGATCCAACAATCAATTCAAAAGACGCCATCCAGCCTAGATCTCACCCGACGGACTTTGAGCAACTCAACGGAGTTCATACAGAGGAGAATTCGGGAATTAACTCAATAACCCAATTACCTGGAGAAAAAGAACTAGAACCATATTAGAATACATTAAGAAATATTATATGTCATCATCGCAAAGATTGAGATTTCTGCAGTTCTATAAGTAATTATCAATTTTAAATACCCTTTAATACACAAAACGTGTATGCCAATTTGCTCTTAGTGGGCCTTTACCGGAGACAAGTCTGGTTGCTTGAAAGAATGGCCGCCCATATTGTATTACGTGGCATTTCTTTTTTTTTTTGTTTAAAGATTTCAAACAAAACGAATTCCTTTCCTCGGATTTTCTTGGAATCCTGCAGCCGCGCACTTTGTAGCTCGGCGTCCTGGGATAGTGACTCATCCTATCAAAATAATAATAATAATAATAATGTTTTTTTTTTCTCTAAATGACAAGGTTTAAAATTTCATTCGATGACAAACGAGCTCTCTTTCACGACTTCTCTCGGTAAGTCTTTTTTTCTTTTTTTTTTTTGGTTCTTCTTTTCTCTCTCCCTCCGTTCTTTTCTATTCCAAAAATTGGAGAATCGAACTCCAATCCCTCACCACTAGCCCATTTGACCGAACTCCCCATTTTCGAACGAGAAGCTCTCAACTCACCTTAAAATCCTGTCAGCCAGCCAAGCTGCTCGCCTCGGATAACACCTTCCACCTATACACCGTCGGCCAGCCAAGCTCCTCGTCGTCGACATAAACACCCATCTCCAAACCTCCTACCTCCGCCTCTACTACCCAAGCCATCGGTGAGGTTTTCCGGCTGGACATGCCAACTCGAACTTTCTCCTACCTCCGCCTCCATACGACCGACGATCTCTCTCCCCGATCTTCCTTCCGAGATGAGTTTGTTCTGACAGCAGCTCATGGCTCTCATTAATATAGCTGCATGACTCTCGCCGACGATCCATCCCATCGCTCCAGCTGTCCGGCGATCTACTGCTACCAGGGGCGGATCCAGAAAATTTTTTTAGAGCGGGCACAACAACATAAGAAAATAATACTAATATACAAAATAAAAATTAAAATATTTTATATAACAAAATAAAAAAATTTAAGCATCACAATAAAATAAATTTTCTTCAGATTGCATATCTTTTATAATTTCTCCTTTTGAGATTTATATTTTGAAGATATTATACTATCAATTTATTATCAATATTTATAAATAAATAATTTTCAATATATGCAACAATATAATCATTAATCTAAGAATCTCTTATTCTATTGCACAAATAATTTTTTACGATCTTTATTGTAGAAAATGCTCGTTCAATAATTACTGTTACGATTGATAATATTAATGCGATCTTTATAAGCAAATATATAAAAAGTAAACATCATTTTCTTTTTCTATCAACTTTTATGCAAGTTTTCTAATGTGTTTCAACTTTGAAATTACATGCAAATTCTCCAAATCAAGATATACTAGAATATCTTCTAAGTTAAATTCTCGTGTTACTATTCTCACAAATAATAGTATGTGAAAAAGTTGAGCTCTATTGCTTCTATTTTTTTAAAAAATATCTTTTCATATCTAATTAAAATAATTATTTAAATAGTGAAATTAAATACTGTATAAATTTTAAGGTATATCAATAAAAACTGAAAAAATATATATCAATGCTATCATATTAAAAAAGAAAAAAAATCATTGAAGGATTAAATCTGAGCTTTTCCATTGTATATAATTATGAGCGTTCCTAGATAGGCAACCGGCCGAGCTGGCAGGAGCTATGGGTGAGGTTGTTGTCGAAAGGACTAAAAAACTGAGCCAAGATTCTTATAAGATTTCGAGAAGAGGTGAAGAATCCATCGCGAGATCGAGGGTTTCGGCAGGGAAGCATTCACATCGGGGAGAATGCCGACAAATTGTTCCCTGATCGTTGAGAGTTCTCGGCCGTGAAGGAGGGACGCCAGAAGAACCCAACAAAGTTGTTGTCATATCGAGATTGGAGTTCTGAGAGGGTGGGCAAAGTGGTAGAAAGCGGTGAAGGAATTGCGACGTTAAAGTGTGTGAGGGGCAGTTATGAAGGCATCAAGACATGTTGAGATTCAAGTGCACGCGTGCCCACCCTATGTATCCATCCTTGGCTACAACCTCACCGGCAACCCATATCTTCTTCTTGCTCTGGCCTAATCTGCTTCATCGTCTTCTCTCATCCCTTCTCTCTCTCTCTCTCTTCTTTCTCTCTCTTTCTATGAGCTAAAAAAGAAGAAAACAAACTCTCTCTCTCTCTCTCTCTCTCCCTCATTTTCGATGATATACAGAGAAAAAAAAGAGAGCAGCAAAATAAAAATATATATATATATATATATATATATATATATATATATATATATATATATATATATATATATATATATATTAATCATCACCACCTCACTTATAAATATATAAAATGAAATATATGTGGATGTGCAAAATACATTGTGTTTGATTTTATGCACGTGTTTGAAGAGCCTATGCGCATCTTTTTAGACAGGTAGGTTGGAGAATTCACGGCCGCAGTGTTGTAAAACACCACTCATGCGTGTCTTTTTAGATGGACGGGCATGTCTAATTTTAGTAGAAATCTCTCGACTGGGGAGATGTAAAAATTTTGCTAATATCTAGACTTATGGAGAACAATAAACATACTCATAAGTATTTGAATACCTAATTAAATAAAATAATTCAATCAAGGCTAATAAATGCAATGAGTGAAATTAAATGCAAAAAGGGAAGAAGATAAGAATATTATAAATTAAAATGAAGATTAAAGAAGATATACCTATAAGCAACACTTGGGCAATCTCCAAAACTCACTCAAGATTTTTGAAGATGTAAATGAAAAGAATGATAGATGGTAGAAAGAGAACCTCCTCACCCTCCTTATTTATAGAAGTAAAATGAAATTCTCCTCATCAAGTGACAACCATGTGAAGACAAAATAAAGTGAGAGAAAAGTAAAATACTCATTTGTGTGAGATGACTAGATAATGTGCATAAAGATAATAAAGCTTGCATATATTTTGAAATGACAATATGTTGAATTCAAATTATTTACATTAAGATGCATGTGAACCAAAAGGATCTGCATGCTTTTAAGGCCATCATACCTTCAAGTTTATTGCCTCAAAATGCGTACAAATAATTTAAAAAAATGAGTTATACACATATGTTAAGGCGGTGTAATGCATAAATTATTATATTAATATGTATATGAGTAACTAAAAATAATAAGTCAATTGAGCACACATCCCAAGAAGAAAATTAGCATCCAATACATTAGGATATGTGCTAATATTTTTTTGAAATAATATGGCATGTATTTTGAGGCAATCATTGACTTCTACTCACTGCTTCAAGATTTGTGCATATAATGGGATGATATAAATTCAAATGTAATGCTTTAAGAAGTGTGCAAGCATCATCAAGTGATTTACATGTTTCACGAAGTGTCCATAGCTTTAATTTCCTCATAAAATATGTAAATTTTATAAATTACACAAAATTCAATTGGGTCACTTTATATATATGGTGAAGTCGTAAGTCCCACATACTCAATCCAATCCTCCTTGCAAAATAGGAGTTGGCAGGATTGATTCTAAATCAAGTGATCAATCATTAAGAGAGTAATTTTATTTCATACTTGCATACGATCATCAATAATTTTAATTGAGAAATTTAATATTTAAAATTATAGATTCTTTATTTTATGATGGTAAATGCAATCATAAGTTCTAATCATAGACCTGATTCTTTGTTAGCAAATAAGCAAAGTTGACAAGGTTTTCCCCAATGATGGCTATGTCTATCATCAAAATATGTTTAAATTTTCAAATAAAATTAATATAAATCAAATATCAATCTAAATATAAAATTAGATAAATTATTAAGTTCAAAATGACTAAATGATAATCATCAATATCTAAAGACTTAAAGCAAAATTCAATTCATACACCTTTCACAATCGTTTGTTAGATGTAACAAATCAAGAAAACTCTAGCTCACAAAAGAGTCAATGTCAAGTCAAGTACATAACTATGTTCATTCTTAATCAATCTCATGTTAGTAAGGATGTGACCCATATCCTTTGACTATATGGCTTGGCTAGTAGGCTCCACATATGACGCAGTTACGACCAGAGTCCTCTAATCATGTGATTACTGCCAAATGACACCATTATATTACGGTCACGACTATAGCCCGCATGCTCCCCAATGGCTCTGTACATTGAGTTGTGAACCATAGGGTGGACCGGATAGGGTAAAAAATCATATGTTAGCTAAAATGGACTTAAGCTTGTCTCCATAGACAAACACCACCCATGGTCTACAAGGTTCCCTTGGACGATGCAACCCATGGCTGTTGATAAGGATCCTTTGATCAGGTTGGGTCGACTACCTCCTATGACTAAGTAGACTAAGGACCATGACAGCCCAGGATGACGGAATCATGGGATCTTGATCGGGCGCGTCATTGTTCCCCCAACCATCCTCTTTAAGATAATGATGATAAACTTCATAAATTTAAATTCCAAAACTCTACATGCTGCTATTATATGCTACGCATTAATTGAGCTAATGTCTAGCCTTAATCGAATGTTCTCTCTCAGCATTGAGAGAGGTAATTAACTATAAGTGCTTGCGCCTATAGGAAAGCTAGAACCAGATCTAAAGTCCTCACAAAATGAAGGTGAAATCTCTGGGTAGTGTCTTATCTATTATTTCATCTATTGAATTAACATTTAATCTACTCATTGAGGTCTGGAAAATTTTGGAGCCCATGATTTGACGACTAGTGTGTTTCTCTTTTCATCTTTGGCAAGTCTAATCAAAGCTATAATAACAACGTAGTAAAATAGAGTTAAAACTTAAAGTTAGTTATAAAATGAAATTGATTACAAATAAAAATTATTTTTATAATGAATATAATTCTATTTTCAAAATTAATTTTATACATAATTTATTTTTATATTTATCATGTTTGTTCTATTGTATCTCTATATTTTGAAAGTATGGGCTGATATATCAATTATCGATTACTCATTCCCATATTTCATTTGCACGGAATGGATCTCTAGAACATACCCTTCACCATCAAGCTAGGCCGCGAAGCTAACATCTATCTGGCTAACACTGTTATCAATACTGGGGATGCAGGAGCTATCATCCAGTCTGGTAGCGTGGACTTCCCAACTATTATTACTGCTAACCATGACTCAATTATTCACAACCCACTTGCCTGAAGTCAATCTCAAAGGCCTCAACTAGCTGGAATGAATGCATGACATGCTCCTTTGCTAGTACAACAGAGAAGGCCAATTAAAACTATTATTAATGAGGCTCCAAGGAAGAAGGAATCTGTGTTTGAAAGATTGGGACATCCAGAAGCCTCACTAACTAAGAGGATTATTATTGGCCAGAAAATTTCATTGGCTCCAGTACATGTTACCTCCTTACCAGCTGAGCCATTTGCTCTTGGAAGGCTTGATGTTGAGGCTTCCTCATCTAGAGGAAAGCTAAATAAAAGACAATGAAGGAGAATGAATGCTAAGCTACGAGCTCAACAACAATTGCATGAACCACCAACCACATAGTTAACACCGCAGGGAATGTTACCTGCAATAAATTTAAAAAATCTTAAATGGGTTAAGAGGAACAGCTCCACTGGCAAAATGAAATAATCTTTTTAGAATCAGCAATGATAAGCTCTAACCTCTCAGAAGAAGCAGCTTGAGACTCTATTTGCTAGAGTGCACAAAGTGTTGAAGGTTGTCAAAGAAATGGCCTTATGAAGAAGAAATATCAGAGACCAGTCATCAGAGAAGCTGAGAAAGATACAATAAGGAAGCTATCTTCATTATTGATAAACACTAAAGACCATTATGAGCAACCCTTATGCGGTGAGCATTGGGGCATGACACTTAGACCACGTGTCCAGGAATCTACCATCAAAAGGTCCCGACATAAGGGAAAATAAATCTGGAGGCCAAAGCTTCAATAAGAAGTAATTATGGAATACAATAAGAGCATGACATCTGGATTGTATTCCTAGAGATCCGCCATTAATAGGGCCTGATAAAAATGGGTCCAAAAAAAGAAAAGTAATATTAGTGAGCCAATGGATGGTCAACACCTTGGAGAATCCTCTAGGGAATCTCATCACGAAGTAGCTCCATCCTCTCAGGAGGTAGTCAACTTTGATTGATGCCCTCCAATTGAAGAAATGTTCATGCTGCAACCTGAACTTGAGATCTGTTGGAGACGATGCTTAGAAGTGAGGATTCAAGAAGAAGATGATGATGACAATGATGAGACCATGGAAATAGAAGTGGTCTATCTGGTAGGTCAAGATGATGATCGCCTACTGCTTCTCAACGTGCATTCATCTTACCCACTACTCCTCCCGAAAGACAGGAAGAAGAAGAGCACTTAAGTCATTCCTTAGATGATGAGCAAAGAGAAGAATTAGAAAGGGAGGAGAATCCTGCATTTGCTGATACAACCACAATAGCCCAAGAATAAACGCATATGCAAAGCCAGATGAGGGCAAAAGATAATGAGATTGTGAAGCTTAACACAAAGATGAACGAAATGATGGCACAAATAAATTTAATGATGCAAAGGAATATTGTAGTGGCACCAGCACTAGCTCCCGTTCCAATTGCTAATCTCCATGCCATTAATGCAATACCTATAAACCCATATGCCGAGCCAACACATCTGAGAAAATATTTTTTGGTGTGTAGCACCTTTATGTTAGAATTTGAAGATGTTGAGTACAAAAATAAGGAAGGCGAGTGCTGCTAGACCTAGGGACAAGTGCAAAAAAGAACAAAATAAAAAATAGAAAAGCCAGTGCCATGATGCTTGAACCCATGCAGAAAAGTCCGAGGATTGGCCAACTAGCAAGTGCTACAAGATGGGAGACTTCGTATTTAGGCACTTTTCTACAGTTTTTTTTCCTAGTACTTTTCTCTATTCTCTTGTGAGTGAGAGTGAAGTGAAATACCCTAGAATGATTGAAATAAATAGTGGCTTGAGTAAAGTGTGATTTTTATAATTCAATTTTCTTCTTTCATAGTGAATTTCTTGGTAGTGCGGCTCCATAGTTTTCCCCTGTTCTCATTTTTTTTCACATTAAATTTGGTGTTTTCTGAGTTTGTTTTGTGATTTTGTGCTTTGGTTACTTCTATTCAACGTTTTACTTTGGATCTTTTGAACTAGTTTTCGCATTTATCTCCTAATAATACTACTTAAAGGTTAGTAATGAGGCTTTTAAAATGATCTTCAAACTTTGAATTTTCTATTATTTCTCTATGGATTTCATTTTTACGTTTGAGAATCCACTTATTTGATAAGGCCCATCCAATTCTCATTAGATTTTTTTTGTTTGACAACCCTCTATTGACGGATTTTCTTAATGTTTCTATCTCTAGGCTTTCGATTGCAAAATTTTCATGAAAATTAATGTCTCTGAAATACATTCAGGAAACATTTGGATTGATTCTCAAGTAAAGTGTTATTGAAAGAGAGTGATATTTATAAAAAAGTTGAGTTTATGTTCTCATAATATCTTGTTTGGGCATGTGATCTATATTTTCAAAAAATTTATCAACAAAAGTTATTACTACCAACAACTAATTTTATAATTTGTAAGTATCATATCATAAATAAAAGCAATATTGAGGCATCACTGCCATGTCTCCAAATATTAAAAATATAAAGTCTAGTACTTAAGATAACTCAAAGTCTTTCCTACATCATCAACATACATCATAGCATCTGAATGTGGATATAATTTCTATGAAAACTTATCGATCTCTAATGGTGGATATATATTGCTTTTGAATTTCTTGCTATTATTAATAAGGTACCTCTATTTAATAATTTTGCACTACAAATTACTGCCCAACCTCTTTATCAATTGCAAAAGACTCCTACCAACCATTATGATCATTCCTCAGGTGGTAGCTTTTCCTGTAAGTTATTCTACCACCTTCCTCTCCTTCTCAATAAATTTATGGCACCTTTGTTATGATTCTTATTTTCGTTTTCCCCAAGAAAGATTCAATCTATTTATGGCCATGCAACTTTATGTGCACTTCAATATAAATCATCTTAATATTATAGGATCCCATCATTGTACCTTCATTTATCATTTCTGATGAAGGCACTTTTTTTGGAAGACTCTGATTTTTACTCACAAAATACCAACAAGCACAATGGAAGAAACAAAAAAAGTTTATGTGAAGTGCCCTCATATCTTCAATTCCTCTTCTAAATCGGTTATGTTATTTTAATAAAAAAGAGTATGACTAGACTCCCTTCTTGTATTCTTTCCTTTTGCTTTGTTGCATGATCTCTATTTTAATTAATGATAATTATTTCATTAAAAAAGGTTCTCAAATTAGTAAAATAATTGGCATTCAATGGGCCTTTTTAGAGAAGGAAACTAGTAAATTAGTTACAGTAAGAAAATATATAAATAAATAAGTCTAAAGGCACTAATATGATGCACTCTTAATAGACTAAAACTCAGAAAAAAGGCTCAGCTTGTTCTAACGTTTAACATCTAATAGTCTAATGGCCAATTAGTTAAAGCTCTTTCATCTTCCAAATGAAAACATCTCAATTCTTTGCATGGTCCGCTTAATATTATTTTATGATTTCTCCTTCATTCATGATTGTAACATTGTAATCAAAATTAAGAATCTTCTATTCAAAGGAACTGAAAACATGAAATAAAAGTGAAGATGATAAAAGAATTTAAATATGTTTATTCTACACACTATATTCGATTGAGGAGAGAAAATGAATGTTTTATTTATTTATTTTTACTTGGTTGAGATGGAAATTGAAGATGTTTTTGAAATAGGTATTAAATAAATATTAATTTTAATTCTAAGTATATATAAAAAAATTAAGTTTAGGTACAGTCGACTCATAAGTGGGCGACTCGCCAGCCATCTCATCGTTGAGGTGGCTTAAAGCCAGTCAACCGATTATCGGGCGACTGGCTTTAGGCTGTAGCCAGTCGCCCAATAATCGGTCGATTGGCTTTGGCCCAAGCAGGCCAGTCACCTAATAAGGGGTCAACTTTCCTGCTGTAATTTTTTTTTTTTTGAAAAAGAAGAAGTTTTTGTTGTACTAAAGTTGTATTTGTTTGTAGTCTGCAACTATAAATTCAATCGGATATCAATAATAGCAGTAGTACTAGCATCAAATTATAAAATTAAAACTACTTTATATGAACTAGTTGTATAACTATACAAAATACACAAAAGAGTTGGCATTCATATTTTAAGTAGACCTAGTTATAAATACACCAAATACACAGCTATACAAAATACATAAAAGAGTTTCCAATCACAAATACACAAAATACACATACATCTTCGTAAATTATCACTTACGGATATACGCTTCGCATACACTACCTGGAGTGTAGTGCATAGGTGGCTGCAATGGACGATCACGCAGCTGATGGGAGACATCATGTGATCTATGATCCTGGCCTACAACATCAGAACTCAGTCCTACTGCGAGTCTCCTAAAGGCACCCAATCTGGTGAAGGTGCAATGTCTATATGGTGTTGAGACTGAGAGCTCTCCTAATAAGTGAAAGACCCTAGATCAGCATAAGTAGATGGGCCCGCACCCATGTCTGCTGCCTGTATAGTTAGAGCTGAATCATACTCATATGACATATGCTTTGCTGTGACGTGTTGGAGCCTGTAATCGCTAATGTGTGTGTGCAATCTCAAATCATGGCATATCTTCTCATACCTATTTATAGCTAACTATCAGGAAGGTATCACTCCACCCTCTTCCAATTGATAAGGGGAGCATGTGCTAGCCATATAGCCTCACTAATAAGATAAATATCAGATAGGCGAGCCCTGATCAGAATATCGTAAGGCTCCCAAGTAACCTACATGTATGAGTGGTTATTACTCAGTACTGTAGTAAAATTCAGATAAAATAGATTTTTAACACTTAAGAGTGATACTTAGCTCAATAGTAGTCCATCAAGCTCATCCCAAAAAATCCTGATATTTCCAAAGGGCATCTGCCACACATAGTCGGTAGCCACGTGGCATACAGTCTATGTCCTGCGCCATCCAAAAGTAGAATGGACTGGGTCGATGAGGTCATGATATCTGATTAAATGGGGTGCCCGCCCAAGTAACATCGTGCCAGGCCCACCACTTCCCCTCTCCAACAGTAATAGGTCTAATGATAGGCGGTCCATCTACACTCAAGCCCAAGATCATCACAACGTCCTGTAATGTCAAAATCATCTCACCTACAGTGAAGTAAAAAAGTGTTGGTCTGAGAAGACCAATGCTCAACTAATGTTGTCAACAGGTGATTGTCAAGTCGAATGTATCACATCTGACTAACGCGACAACCCTGCGCAAGGCAGATGTGGCGTGAACGGTACGGTTCACTCCCTCAGCATAAGGAGATGTGAAGCTATCACCAAAATATTGCCCTATAATAGAAGTAAGGAAGTATGTTGCTCGGTTAAAATATTTTGTGAGAATATGGAAAATAAATTCATATCGAATCCGGATGCGCGATCCTATGTATACCATGCAAGAAGGCTATGCTGGGATGGACCTCTGAAGGTGCTAGATCTGGTGCGTCATCGGTCATCTTAGCATGCCTCCTCTGCCAACGTCTAGCCGGCCTGGAAGACTCCTCGACCATCGTACCTATGATAAAAGAACAAAAAAATGGATAATGTTAGAAGTCATTAATATTTATATTGTACAAAAGTATGAAAGAATTTTAAAAATTTGTAAACCTTATATACATGATATTTTGTTGCACTATCCATACTAACCCTCTACTAGTCGGGTTGTGTGGGCACGATGTCCGATAATGGCCAACTCATTTACATAAATTGCACATATGACTGTTTTGTCCTGCACTCTCATCCATTGTATTCTTATATTGACTTGAATGTGGTATATCTAATCTTACTTTAACATTGGGTGGCAGCAAAGGATACAGTCTTCGCTCCGCATCAAAGTTTGACCAGTTATTTCGATCTAGTAGAACATGATAGTTCACGGAGTATATACACCCATACATTGTTGTTGTGTAATATCTTGACAATAATCATGCAATAATCCACGATTCATCGAAACAATATCAGCTTTATTATATGAACATAATGCTACCGTGATAATTATTATCCATCTCACGCATGCAATCTAAAAATATGTATTCATGTCTTGGAAAATTAAAGTGATATTATAAAATGCGAAATGTTATAATAAACCTTTATGATTAGTGCTTGAATTAGCAATCCCCATGCCCGTTTGAGAACCACTGATATTGCTGATGCCTGTATGCAGTGCACCTAACGTTGATATCCTCCAAGCACCTCCCAACTTTTTGCTCCTGCTATAGTGCATGTGCTATTGGAAAGATCTGTTAGGATTACTATGTTGTGCACATACAACTGTAAAATTCTTTTGACTCGAAGTAATGATAAGAAAATAGACATTATTTAGTATTGACCAACCAGTGACTGCAAACTGAAGCTCCTTCTTACTTGTGAAACACATACCTTCATATAGTTCAACTGGAACTTCGATGTCATTTGCAAAACTTGTACTATCATATGGACCATCAAACACAATATCTGCATCCCAATCTTTTATGATTTGACATGTGCGGACATAGTCGTTGTTGCAAATCATAGCATCATCATTTGTAGAATTTCAGATGGAATAATTCCTAATAAGCTCGTGACCAGTATTATTGTCACATAAACTGTTATTATCAAAGAAAGAATCCTCTTCAGCATCGCTATCATCAGATGCATCACTTGATTCACTATTCATTATGTTGTACTCATCATCAGATAGGACTCTAGATGCACTGGGTTGCTCATGCAATCATGCTTTGATAGGCATCTGAGTTCTGTGTTAAGAAAGTCAACATCGTTAAAAAAAGATGCGATATAGGTTGAACAATAAAATGAAGATACTAACAGTGCTTTTAAGGTAACTATTAACCTTAGTTCTGAGTCATCGCAGAAGTATTGCGGTACAACTACTGTTGACAAAGTGAAATCATGTGCGTAATTAGATGGAATATTATGCTGCATGAGATAAATATCAGTTGCAGCTGAACCACTGCATTGTGGCTTGACTTCCACGTAAAGAACTAATGTTTGATGGGAAGCTTTATCTAGTACAGTACTGCAGACTTCATCACCAGAAATCGTAGATGCAATAAATCCCGCGCAAACATAGAAATAACACGTTAGCTCCACTATAAAGTTATCTACATCATAACGTAGAGATCTCAGCACTTTCTGTTTTAAATCTTCTAAGCGTGCATGATGCGAGACTCACATAGGACGATTTCTTCCACCGATATAACTTAGAATAAACTGATCATCAACAATCAGTTGTCCATCATAGAAGAGGATCAAGGAAACGAGCTCTTGACTCATCCTAAAGTATGCTGAGCAACCAACCTACAATATTGAGCAATATAATCTAACAAGAAAATTGATACTTTAACTAAAAAATTGAGCAATACTTAGCTATTATAATAGATAAAATCACAAAAACTTACTTCCTAGAGAACAAGAAACAAATGATAATCTAGAAACTAGCATGTGCATAAGGTATTCTTTTGACTAAACTTGTAACCAATGTAGTTACTATCAGAATATGCTAATAAGTCATAAATTTTCAACTTAAATATATGAATAAAGAAATATAAACTCTTAAACTTTGGGGTTATATAACAATGAATCCATTAAAAAGTGTACTCTTAAAGTTCATTTAAATAAAAATCTTCTAACATGCATAAACTAACAAGAACTTAAAGATTTCTAATTTTGTTATAAATGCAAATGATTCCTCAAAATATATGTGGGATTTACATCCCTACCACTTAAAGATTAATATATATACCTTAACCACCTAAACTCTATTATTTACACCATAACCACCCGATTCTTTATAATCGCAAAGAACAACCACTCTATTATCCAAGATTTAAAGACGAAAGAGATTTTCAAAGTGAATGGTCAACGAGTTAAGCCATACTATGAAAGAAATTAGACTCAAATTAAAGAGCCCATTAATTTAGTCGAAGACCTTAAAAACTAGAGAAGTTATGTCGGGCTAAGGACATTAAACAAAAAACTTGTTAGGAGGCAACCCAATATCTTTAACCATATATATATATATGTGTGTGTGTGTGTGTGTGTGTGTTAAAAGTCTACTAGTAGTGTGTTTAGTGTTTATAGATAAAGATTAGGAGTTGAAGATCCATTAGAAGGTATATATATATATATATATATATATATATATATATATATATATATATATATATATTATCGTTGTCTCTAGTACACTCCCTCCCCTGCTAAACTTCCTTTCCGAGTTATTATTCCATTACCGTGCTCTCCATGGAGGGACCATTGGAGCTCTCTCTAATAACCTTCCAACCAATAGCTCTATTGATCCCTCTAAAAAAATCATATCCTCACAATCTTATCATGACAAATTTTGTGAAGGAAGTGATACAGACTTTATCACAAAAAAAAAATCAAGTCAAAAGAATGGTAAACCAGCTCTTTATCTTACTAAAATCAAATTTGCTCAGCTGACTGAGCCTCTTAAATTTACATTGGTTGGAAAGTTTAGCTGCAGACATCCAAAGATGGACACCATTCGAAAGCATTTTGATGAGCTCAAACTCATTGGTGACTACAATGTAGGACTTCTGGACAGCGGACACATTGCAATAAGGCTCAATAGAGAGAAAGACTATGCATGATTATTTTCAAAGAAACATGACCACATTGAAAATATACCCATGAAGATTGGGGAGAATAGAATATATACCTTAGGGAACCTGTCACGTCAGGTGGAGGCGTCGAGAGTCGAGTCGAGGTGGAGCAGGGAGTCTGATGGAGCCGAGAAATCGGAGGTAGCACATATGGTTGGGATTAGGTCATCGTCGTGGGGTCGAGAAGGAAAGACAAATGAAATGCTCGCGCGTGAGGTCTACCACAGCTGCTGCATAAATATTTAAGTAGATGATAATCGGTTGGCTTTAAGCCCTCAGATGAGGTGGTTGGCGATCCCCCTTATGGGCGTACCTAAACTTAATTTTTTTATATATTTACTTAAAATTAAAATTAAAATTTATTTAATACTTATTTTAAAAAAAAATTTATGGAAATTTTAGTTTTTGTGTGTAGGAATGATAACACAACTGTACTACAGTGATGATCCTAAAAAAATTTTCTTATCATTTTTCAATAATACAACAACAACAACAACAATAACAAGCCTTAATCCCACTCATTGGGTATTATGAATCCTTCATCTCCATTGTGTCCTATTATGTCAAATTCTCATTTAATTCAAGTATACTAAGATCATTTTTTATACATCTTAACCAAGTCTTTTTTGGTCTACCTCTACTTTCTTAACATAAGGCAAATCTAATGCATCTACTCTCCTAGTCGGGTCATCGAACGGCCGAAGCTTTATGTGGCCAAACCATCTAAGGCGACTCTCCCTAATCTTATCTACCACTGGAGCTACTCTAACTTTTTCCCGAACATACTCATTTTGCATTCTAACTCTAAGAGTAAAGCCACTCATCCACGAGCATCCTCATCTCAGTAACTTAACTTAGTCTTATGCTTCTCTTTTATTGGCCAACATTCCGCACCATAAGTCATTCGGTCTTACCACCATCTTATAAAATTTTCCTTAAGTTTAAGTGGAACTTTTCTATCACATAATAGGCCAAATGCATTCCTCCACTTCAACCATCCAACTTGAATTCTACTAATAACATCTCCATCTATTTCACCTTCATTTTGAACAATAGAGCCTAAATATCAATCGCCACTCTTATTAATGACTTGATCACCTAAAGTCACAACACTATCACTAAAACTTCTACAACTAAAATTACACTCCATATATTCAGTTTTAGATCTACTTAAACGAAAACCTTTAGACTCTAAAGTTGACCTCCATAATTCAAGTTTCATGGACTCCTCTCTAGTCTTATCAACAAGAAGAATGTCATCAAAAAAAGCATACACCAAGGTACATCTTCTTGTAAATGCCTCATAAGAACATCCATAACTAAAGTAAAAAGATAAGGGCTTAGTGTTGATCCTTGATGTAATCCAACTGAAATAATAAAATATTTTGTCAATCCTCCTTGTGTTTGGACACAAGTAACAGCTCTAGTATACATATCCTTAATGACTTGAATATAACCAATATTAACTCCTTTCTGTTCTAGAACTCTCCAAAGAACATCTCTTAAGACTTTATCATAAGCTTTCTCTAAATCAATAAATATCATATGTAGATCCTTCTTACTTTCTCTATGCTTCTCCCTCTTAACAAATGTATAGCATCCATAGTAGATCTACGGCATGAAACCAAAGCGTTGAGAAACTTGTATCACATCGTAACCTATGCTCAATTATTCTCTCCCATAATTTTAATGTATGACACATTAACTTAATTCTCTATAATTTGCACACTCTTGTGCATCACCTTTATTCTTAAATATAGGAACCAACAAACTCTTTCTCCACTCATCATCTTTTTAGTCTTTAAAATAACATTAAAAGATTTGTAAGCCAAGAAATTCCTTGATCTCCTAAACATTTCCACACATCTATTGGAATATTATCCGGTCCTACTGCTTTTCCACATTTCATTTTCTTTAAAAGCTTCACTAACTTCATATTTATTAATACGATGATAGAAATGAACAAGGGTGGTATTTTTGATGTAATAATAAAGATTTAGGTGGTATTTAAGTAAAAATTAATGTTTGGGCATGAAATATGTAAATGCATAAGAATTGCGTGGTATGTATGTAAATCCCTTTATGGGAAATTTACATACTACCATTTTCTATTTCATCCAAACTTTAATATTTAAAACTAGCACTTTTATGCACATAAAGGTACATTTCACTTGGAAAAGTAACAAGGGTGGTATTTTTGATGTAATAATAAAGATTTAGGTGGTATCTAAGTAAAAAATTAAAGTTTGGGCATGAAATATGTAAATGCATAAGAATTGCATGGTATGTATGTAAATCCCCCCTTTTATGGGAAATTTACATACATATGCATCTATCATTATTCACATCCAATATTTACAAAACTAGCACTTTTCCTATGCACAAAAGGTGCATTTCACTTGGAAAAGTAACAAGTGGTATTTTGATGATGTATAATAAAGATTTGGGTGGTATTTAAGTAAAATTAAAGTTTGGGCATGAATATGTAAATGCATAAAATTGGTTATGTATGTAAATTTATTGGGAAATTTACATACCATGCTATGCATTATATTTTACATCCAAACTTTAATATTTACAAAACTAGCACTTTTCCTATGCACAAAAAGGTGCATTTCACTTGGAAAAGTAACAAGGGTGGTATTTTTGATGTAATAATAAAGATTTAGGTGGTATTTAAGTAAAAATTAAAGTTTGGGCATGAAATATGTAAATGCATAAGAATTGCATGGTATGTATGTAAATCCCCCCTTTTATGGGAAATTTACATACATACCACGCAATTCTTATGCATTTACATATTTCACATCCAAACTTTAATATTTACAAAACTAGCACTTTTCCTATGCACAAAAAGGTGCATTTCACTTGGAAAAGTAACAAGGGTGGTATTTTTGATGTAATAATAAAGATTTAGGTGGTATTTAAGTAAAAAATTAAAGTTTGGGCATGAAATATGTAAAGAATTGTGGTATGTATGTAAATCCCCTTTTATGGGAAATTTACATACCACTTTATGCATTCACATCAAACTTTAATATTTACAAAACTAGCACTTTTCCTATGCACAAAAAGGTGCATTTCACTTGGAAAAGTAACAAGGGTGGTATTTTTGATGTAATAATAAAGATTTAGGTGGTATTTAAGTAAAAAATTAAAGTTTGGGCATGAAATATGTAAATGCATAAGAATTGCGTGGTATGTATGTAAATCCCCCTACTATAAATTATATATATGTATATATATATTAAAAGGATTCATGTCATAATTATTTCGACAAATTTTATTTTATTACCACTAGACCCTCCACTTTTTTGCATCCGACTTGGGATATGGTAGTGTACTGAAGTCATTAAGGATATGTATAAGGATGTAGAGGTCACTTGTGTCCAAACACAAGGAGGATTGACAAACTATTTTCCTATTTTAGTTGGATTACATCAAGGATCAACATTAAGCCCTTATCTTTTACTTTAGTTATGGATGTTCTTAGGCATTTACAAGAAGATGTACCTGTATGCTTTTCGATGACATTCTTCTTGTTGATAAGACTAGAGAGGGTCCAACAGAATTATGGAGGTCAACTTTAGAGTCTAAAGGTTTTCATTTAAGATCTAAAAGAATATATATGTAATTTTAGTTGTATAGTGGTAGTGTTGTGACTTTAGGTGATCAAGTCATTAATAAGAGTGAAATTTAGGCTCTATTATTCAAAATGATGGTGAAATAGATGGAGATATTATTAGAATTCAAGTTGGATGGTTGAAGTGGAGGAATGCATCCGCCTATTATGTGATAGAAAAGTTCCACTTAAATTTAAGGGAAAATTTTATAAGATGGTGGTAAGACCGCAATGAATACATAATAAGAGAAACATAAGAGTTAAGTGTTACAGATGAGGATGCTCAGTGGATGAGTGGCTTTACCCTTAGAGATAGAATGCAAAATGAGTATGTTAGGAAAAAGGAGATAAGATTAGGGAGAGTCTTAGATGGCCACATAAAGAAGCGTCGTGTGATGAAAGGAGAGTAGATGCATTAGATTTTCCTTATGTTAAGAAAGGTAGAGGTAGACCTAAAAAGACTTGGTTAAGATGTATAAAAATGATCTTAGTACTATTAAATGAGAATTTGACACATAATAGGACACATTGGAGACGAAGGATTCATGTAGCCGACCCCACCTAGTGGGATTAAGGCTTGTTGTTGTATATATATATTAAAAATAAAATAAAAATAATTATTGTATATGATAATAATATATAATTAATGGATTTCTTAGGAGTACTATTTGAGAATCAATGAAGATTCAATTGTCTTTCCATCAATGTTTAGCTAGATGACATGTTAAATTCCTTGTAAAGGTATCATAGATCATGTTTGAAAACGCTTTAGATTACCCACTTCCATTGTTTCCAATTGGAACAATTGGTTCCTAAGTAATTTTTGGATTCAATTGTCTTTTCATCAATGTTTAGCTAGATGACATGTTAAATTCCTTGTAAAAGGTATCGTAGATCATGTTTGAAAACGCTTTAGATTACTCACTTCCATGATTATAATTTGCGGCATTTCAAAACATCCCTTGCATATAACTTACCTTTAATTAGTAGGGGCTCAATATATTTGAATTTGTTTATTTATTTTCATATATTTTTAAATATTATTATTTAATTATAACAGATTTAAATCCTCAGATAACTTACTAAACATCTTTCTGGATTTAGCAGTATTTAATAAATCTGTTACCAAACACTTTTCGATTTACATTTCGGATTTACTAAATTGGATATAGAATTTACTAAATCCTATTTGAAATCCAATCCATTGCCAAATACCGAATAATACGCATTTAACTTAATTAGCGAACTCTTCTTCTTCTTCTAGGCGTGGATACCTTCTCCAAGCTTCCATGACTTCCTTGAAACTTTTACCGAGGATTTGAAAATTTTGGGGACTGATCGGGAATTTGGGAAGACACGACTTTTTTAAAAAAAAAAAATTTAATAACTTTTTAAGTTATTGATATTAAATGATATTAGTTAAATAAGATACCAGTTAAAAAAATTAATTAAATTAATTATATTAATTATAATATACTAATTAAAATAAATTAATAATATTTACTTTTTCAGAAATTACTAATAATTTATTACTTATAATATTAATTTATAATAATGATAATTTAATTAATATAATTAAAATTAACAAAAATATATTAGATAAATTTATTATGATGCTATAAAATAAATTAGATCTATGCATTAATTAGAAAAATTATCTTAATAGTTAAATTTAAATATTAAAAATATATTAATTGTTATTATTTTTATTTAATTTATCTAAATAGAATCTATTATTTAATTAATTTAGTAAATTAGTAATTAATAATTGATTAAATGTTTAATTTGGATTGTTAATATTTAATTAGTTTAATTAAAATTAATATAGATTATATGTATATGATAAAATATTATAATCATAAAAATTATATTTTTATTTGAATTTAATTGGATTTAACCTTTATTATATTAAAAAATTTTAGAAACCCGCGTAGTATTTATTAAAATTAAATTTACAAAAATTAATAAATCTTATTGAAGTTAAATCCTATTTGTAGCCAAATAGTCAAATAGTTGTTGGGATATGATGATATGGATGTGGTAATGAAAAAGAAAAAAAACCTAAGTATGGAGCTATATGGCTATAATGTAGAAAGAAGAAGTCAAAACATCATGATTAATTAGAATATTAATTTGCTTATAAATGTTTTACATATTGTAAAATCAAGATTCATGACACAACCAAATAAATAAATATAATATAATTATAAAGAGTTTATAAAATAATAAATAATACTCAAATAGTTACTTTATCAATGGAGCATGATCAAACAAAAATATTCAATTTGATTCACTTTTTCAATTTTATCCAAACAATAAACCCCTCATAAAAAATACTTTTCTCAATAACAAATCCTATAAAACATTAAATTTGGCTATGTGTGATGACATTCTTAAGCAAGTAAAAGATATTATGAAATATGAGGTAGAGTCTTGCATGTTTGAGCCATAAATTACTTTCATTGGTCATGGGACCTTGTCATTATTAGATTTCAAATTTCACCTAGGCTATATTGCTTAGGCTTATCATATTTTGAGCCTTTGTCAAATCTACATTGAGGATTATAAGGATGTACAATATTTCGTATGCCTTATTGTTCAATTTTGTGGGCAAAGAATTACTATTTATTTTCTATTTTTATGTATAATTTTAATTCGCAAAGAATCTCACCTTTCAATAGCAAAGCATGAATTTCATTATTTGTGTGGTTGATATTCTAAAAATTCATTATCATATGATTTGATTGCATGTTATGATGGATACATAGAAGGTTAGAAAAAAATAAATAAGGCATATGTCATTTTTGGGGATCATTGTTTGTGTCTTAGTCAAATAGAAAATAAAATTTTATGATGTTATCCTTTATAAGGAGTATATCACTACAAGTAATTCAATCTCATATATACTTTCAATAAAATAATGCTTAGAAGATCATGAAATTAAGCTAGAATACATTTTAATTAAGTATAAATGCTATCAGTTTAATTGGGAATATTATTTAAAACTTAAAGAATATATATATATATATATATATATATATATATATATATATATATATATATATATATATATATATATATATATATATATATATATATAATTTCTTATTTTATAATAGAACTCGTTTCTCATAAATATATCTAATCAAGTTCATAAGAAATAAATTTCAAATTACAAATATTTTTACATTATTTTTAATTGTTGCATGCCAGAAAACCAGTTGCGATAGAATAAAACTTTACGTCATAGCTTTGTATGGAAATCTAGTACGCACTTAGATATTTGAAAGAGAATAAGACACTCCAGAATTTTTACGTAGAAAAACTTTAGGAAGAGGGTAAAAAATCATGGCGCCTAGCCCAGTAAAGATGCTTCACTATATATCTATTTTGAAGTACAAAGTTTAAGTTTTCTCGATAATCTGATTACATACAGAAAGCTTGACAACGGAACCCGTGAATCAGTGACAATAGCTATGCAACGAATGGGCTAACGAAGTTAATGACAAATGAATAGTGAATGATGGTGTGATGATAGCGGTTGCGTGGTGGTATGGTGACCGGTGGTGGTGACCAACAATAAACGCGGTGGCAAGGCGGACTAATGGCGCGGTCGGCGGCAAGACCGGCAGTGGTGGCCTACGGGTGGCAAAGGACGATGATCGGGGTGGCCGATGCGATAGCCGATGGTCGATGATGGTCGAGATGATGATCGCGGTGGCGTGGACTGAGCGTGGTCGCGAGGTGGTTGATGACCAACAACGGTGGTCTGATCAGCCAACCGGTGACACGATTATGCTTGGAGGTTCTTCAAGCCTTGGAGCTCTCTTTTCTCTTTAGCTTGGCCTCCCCTCATGCGAAGAATGAGATGCTATTTATAAATTATGAGAGTGATACATCTGTAAATATAGGAAAAATCAAAACCACTCTATCGGACGACTCGAAATGATTCCTTTGATTATGTGATGTATTTTAAGTATTTGAATGCTCAAATGAAATCAAAATTAGGAGATCATAGTATTGTTAGATCCGGCTCGTCAAGACGCTCGATTTGACTATAAACATTCCATATTTATGAGCCTACTGATATAACAAAATTTTCAATTATATTTTAAACGTTTGATCTGGGTTAGTTTTGACTTAGAATCATATTGCTTTCGACATCAAGATTCGTGCTTCGACTAATGGAATTTTCAGTGTCATATGAGTTACCCCATATTTCTGGATGACATTACTTATTTCATCCAAAAATATATTAATTTTTTTAACTAAAATAAAATAATATTACTTATCATTACAATTTGTAATTACATATGTTATATATATTAATTTATTTATTAACTAATTAATTATTAATGTTTATTTATTTGATTATATATAGATATATATATGTATCGGCATTAGTCTTGAAAGAGAGAGATTTTTTTTAATTAAATGTCATAATGAAGAGGGATTTTTTTTTTAATTAAATGACATAATGAGGAGATGAGCTTTTTTTAATTAAATGACATAATGAGGAGAGAGTTTTTTTAATTAAATGTCATAATGAGGAGAGGTTTTTTTTAAAAAATTTATTCCCTTTATGCCCCTATAGTGGTTCTATAAAAGCCTCCTGGGTTAAGTAAGGAGACACAATTTTCTCCCATATGCTCTAGTGCTCTTCTCCACTGGATGAAAAATTATATAGTAGAAGTTCAAGGGCTAAGGGTAATTTTTTTTTCTTTTGTCAATGAAGCTCTAACCTTCTTCCAAAAAGAATGTCATTTATTTTGTTGATCAAGACCCGTAGTTTATACGATGAGGCTCCAGTTTTCCTTCGAGAGAAGTGTCAACTATCCTCATCGGACCGATCACGTTTGGAGGTGATCAAGGCCCGTAGTTCATACGGCGAGACTCCAATTTTTCCTTGAAAGAGGCATCAACAGTTCTCATCAGACTGACCTGGTTTGGAGGCAATCAAGGCCCGTAGTTCATATAGCGAGGCTCCAGTTTTCCCTCGAGAGAGGTGTAAACTGTCCTCGTCAGACCGATTGGGTTCGGAGGCGATCAAGGCCTATAGTTCATACATTGAGGCTCTGGTTTTCTCTCAAAAGAGGTGCCAACTGTCCTCGTTGGACTGACCGGATTTGGAGGCGATCAATGCCCATAGTTCATACGGTAAGACTCTGGTTTTCCCTCGAAAGAGGCATCAATTATCCTCATTGGACTGACCGGGTTTGGAGGCATTCAAGACCCGTAGTTTATACGACGAGGCTCCAGTTTTCCCTTGAAAGAGGCGTCAATTATCCTCGTTGGACCGACCGGGTTTGAAGGCGATCAAGACCCATAGTTTATATGACGAGGCTCCAATTTTTCCTCGAAAGAGGCGTTAACTATCCTTGTCAGACCGACTGGGTTTGAAGGCGGTCAAGACCCGTAATTCATATAACGAGGCTCTAGTTTTTCCTTGAAAGAGGCGTCAATTATCCTCGTCAGACCGACGGGGTTTGGAGGCGATCAAGCCCCGTATTTTATAGAAAATTAATTTTCTTAAAACTCCAATAGTTGACAACTGCCAAGGTGGTGGGGAAGCATTGATTAGAAACCATTCCTCATAAAACTCAAAATTTCTGGCAGATAATTTCAGAGTATCATTCTTCATGATGCTACTTGATGCCGTTGACTTATGTGGAAGGGGTATAATTGAATACACTGAGAATTTTTGACCCATCCAAGGTTGTATGTCAAAGTATTACTTGATGAAATTAACTTGTATGGAAGAAGTCGAATCGAATCCGCTGGAGATTTTTGACCCATCCGAAGTTATTTGTCAAAGTGTTACTTGATGATATTAACCTATATGGAAGATGTTGAATCGAATATGCTGAAGATTTTTGACCAATCTGAGGTTGTTTGTCAAAGTGTTACTTAATGATGTTAACTTGTATGGAAGAGGTCGAATTGAATCCGCCAAAGATTTTTGACCAATCCGAGGTTGTTTGTTAAAGTATTACTTAATGATATTAACCTATATGGAAGAGGTTGAATCAAATTTGTCAAGAATTTTTGACCCATCCAAGGTTGTTTGTCAAAGTATTACTTGATGACAGTAACCTATATGGAAGAGATTGAATCAAATCCGCTGAGAATTTTTGACCCATCCGAGGTTATTTGTCAAAGTATTACTTGATGACATTAACCTATATGGAAGAAGTTGAATCGAATCCGTTGAGGATTTTTGACTCATCCGAGGTTGTTTGTCAAAGTGTTACATGATGACGTTAACTTGTATGAAAGAGATTGAATCGAATCCGCTAAGGATTTTTGATCAATCCGAGGTTATTTTCCAAAGTATTACTTGATGATGTTAACCTGTATGGAAGAGGTCGAATCGAATCTGCTGAGGATTTTTGACCCATCCAAGATTGTTTGTCAAAGTGTTGCTTGATGACATTAACCTGTATGAAAGAGGTTAAATTGAATCCACCAAGGATTTTGACCTATCCGAGGTTATTTGTCAGAGTTTACTCGGTGACATTTAACCTGTGTGAAAGAAGTCAATAGTTTTAACTCTCATCCAAGGTTATTTTGTCAAGATATGATGTTAACCAGTGTGAAATAGGTTAAATATTTTGATTCTTTCAAGATTATCTATCAGAGTATTACTCGGTGACGTTAACCTGTGTGGAGTAAGTACAAAGTTATGACCTATCTTAGGTTATTTATCAGAGTGTTACTCGATAATATTAACATGTGTGGAGTATGTACAAAGTTATGACCTATCCGAGGTTATCTGTCAGAGTGTTACTCAATGATATTTAACCTGTGTGGAGGAGGTCAAATCAAAATATTCGTTTGAGGCTGTAGCCAAAGTTGCTCCTTGACTTTTGCCTTATTTTCCATGAGTATGACTAAAGAATCATAATTTGCAAAGACATCTCTCTGATTTTTCTTTTGAATGTTGAAATTGCTCCACACTATTGACTTGCTTCTCAAACTAATAACCAATTAGATATCCAGAATATTAATTTGGATGATCTTTTTAGATCAAGGGTTGCCCCCCAATTTCCAACTAGAGTTGAAGGATCAAAGTTTGATGAATCTTCATTCTTCGTATGTGCTCCTCAAAAGTACAAAGTGCTCCACCTAGCTTTTAGTTTCGATCTTGTTGAAAAACTTGGTTGTTTGACATGATGAAGTAATGAGAATCAGTTTTCCATAGACGGCGTCAAACTATTGCGTGCTAGAAAATTAGTTGCGGTAGAATAAAATTTTACTTCTTAACTTTGTATAGAAATCCAGTACACACACACAGATAGTTGAAAGAGAATAAGACACTCTATAATTTTTATGTGGAAATACCCTAAGAAATTTTCCACAGACGGCATCAAACTATTGCGTGCTAGAAAATTAGTTGTGATAGAATAAAACTTTACGTCTTAACTTTGTATAGAAATCTAATACACACACAAATAGTTGAAAGAGGATAAGACACTCTAGAATTTTTATGTGGAAATACCCCAAGAAGAGGGTAAAAAATTATGGGGTCTAGCCCAATAAAGATGCTTCACTATATATCTATTTTGAAGTACAAAATTTAAGTTTTCTCGATAATGAGATTATAGAGTTGTATGTGAGAAAGCCTGACAATGAAAATCCTAGAATCAGTGACAAATAGCTTAATAGTTGGGTTGTACAAGGTGATAGTGAATGATGACTTGGTGATGATGACAAGTGGTGATAGTGGGTAATGGTGACCGGTGATGGTGGGTGACCAACAATAGTGGTAGCGGTGGTGGTCGGTGGTGGCGATGACCATGGCGTGGTTGATGGCGGCGCGACCAATGGTGTGCGTGGCGATGACCGGGCGTGGTGGTGGTGGTCGACGGTGATCGATCGATAGCTGGACCACGCGAAGACCATGCGGTGGGTCGGCCGACGTTAACCGACAGTGGTAGTTGGCGACCTTCAACTGGTGGCACGATTATACTTGGAGGTTCTTCAAGCCTTAGAGCTCTCTCTTCTCTTTAGCTTGGCCTCCTCTCATGTGAAGAATGAGGGGCTATTTATAGATTATGAGAGTCACCTCGTAAATAATACAGGAAAATCCAAACTACCCATCGGATGGCTCGAAATGATTCCTTCGATCATCTGATGTATTTTAAGTATTTAAATGCTCAAATGAAATTAGAATTAGGAGATCTCAGTCTTGTTAGATCCGGTTCGTCAAGATGCTCGATTTGACTATAAACATTCTATATTTAGGAGTCGATTGATATCACAAAGTTTTCAATTATATTTTAAGAGCTTGATCTAGGTTAGTCTTGACTCAGAATCAGATTGCTTTCGACATCAAGATTTGTGCTTCGACTAGTAGAATTTTCAATATCATAGCATTACTCATGATGAATTTTATGAACTTTGAAGAAAACTGTATCTTTTGATTTTATGAAATTAGAGATAGAAAAATTTTAATTAAATGATTATAAGATTAATAGGATCTGCTTTGAACATTTTGTTAAAAGCAAGTGATTAAAATTAGAGTTATGATCTAGTGGCCACATAGAGTTAAGAAGATATAAACGATAGACTTAAGATTAAGAATTAAGTAAATATATTAATTCTACAATCTTTTTGAGTTTTGTATTTCATTTTTAAAAACCTCTAAACCATTTAGTTACTATGTAGGTATAGAACAAGCAAGCAACTAGAAAATATTATATTAGAAATTTTGCATTATTGATGATTTTACATACAATTTTGGTCATGCATATAATTTGGAAAATAGTATATACAATTAATAAATAATGCACATCATTTTATGTGGGCTATCTATTAGAGGCTAGTTATTACAAAAACTCCATAGCTATACTTAAAATAGAATTCCCACTGCTTTAAGCCAAATAACTTAATTTAGATAGAAACTATCATTTAATTTTCGTGTGTACAATTAGTAAAAAGATAATTTATAATTTGAATTGATCATGCATATGATCCTCTAAAGATTGATTTTTAGGAAATAACTTTTAAATCTACATGGAAATATTTTAGTTTTTGGGAAGACTTATGATTTATGTTGTAGCTTATATATACCACCTCCTTTCAACCATTAAGAGAGATCCACGTAGTATTTTTATGATTTATTATCATCCATCACATTTATATTAATTTTATTAAAAACATTATATTTAGTTATAGTTGATGATGTCAACCAATTATGTAATAATTATATTATAAATCAAGAGCTAGATAATTATAAAAGAGTATGGGAGTTACAAAATTCAAGAGTAAAGTAAATATAAATCACAAGCTAAGGAATAACAAAATAAATTGAGAGATTTGAAAATTGGAGAAACAAATTATACAATTTAAAGATCCGAGAAACAATCTTTATCATGATTTGTATGGTCCTTTTTTAATTCTTTATTAATGTTATAAGTTTTGAACGTGATGCTTATTTAAATCAATAAAATATTTTCAAATGATATGTTGATATTAAGAGTATGTTAGTGGCTCTTCATTTAAATAAGCTTGGAAGCTTTCACTAGTAATCTTGGTAGGTTCACTTAAAATTATATTTACATATTTTTGTTTTATTCTTTTATAAATGAAATCTTGTATTTTTTTATATTTCTCTATGAATATTATCATTTCTTCTTTCATGAGATTGCACTCCTACTCCATGTGGGCAAGAACATCCCATGTATAGCCCATCACCATGATTTATTATTTGCCATAAAGCTAAAGAAAATCCATTTAGATGCATGTAAAGATGAGCTTAGTGATTCATTTTATGTGATTGCAAATGTTGGTGAGTTTTTAGAACTTATATGTTGTATTTTTCTTATTATTATTTTCATAATATTTATCACTTAGTATTTCCTTTATCAAAAAAAAAAAAAAAAATGTAAAATTTTCAATCACCCCTCAAAGATTTTAAGAACTTGTGCCCATTTATGTTTCTCCTTGATTTAGTGACTTCAAGTAGCCATTATTTTGAAGGTTGATCAGTTTTTTTTATTGGCAAAAAATAAATGATTTTTCCACGTAAGTTTATTAGGTAGGACTTTATTATGGTGTAGGCGGGATTCATTCGAACCCAAAAACTTAGCAATAACTTCTAAAGCCCTTATCAACCAGACTAATTGGTAAAAAAAATTTGTTATTCTTAATAAAGTTGCATATCTTATTTCCATATATGTTGCATATCTTCTTAAAGGTTGAATATTTTCTTGAATATTTGTTCTATGATATCATATCTTTTTTGCATCATATTTTTATAATGGAAAGTACTATTCTATTATTCATGATCAACTCTTTAAAAGTAACAACATTTGAATGAAAGAGGAAGAGAATTGATGCATAATAATTAATAATTACTTTAATATTTTTATAGTTATTATAAGATTATTATAAGAAACATCATAATATTTAATAGTATATGAATTATCCATCACTTTTATATAGATTTTTATGCAAATGTTGTATTATTATTCATGGATGATAATGATTGCAATCATATATGATTGAATAAATTCCAAATCAAAAGTTTGAGAGTTACAAAAGAGTGTGATTGTTACAAAATTAAGAGGAAAGAGTTTAATGTCATTAGAAAATCTTTTAGTTGAAGCGCAAATCTTGATGTATATGAACATCTCTTAGAATCAGAATCTTAATATTTGAAACTCTCTTTTGATCATTATAGAGCTGCTATCAAATACCTTGATTAGATCGAGACAATCTGATTCTGAGTCCAGACTAGCCCAGATCAAGCACTCAAAATATAGTTGAAAATTTTGGGATATCAATCAAATCACTAAATAACTCATAAATATAAAATGTTTATAGTCAAATCGAGCATCTTAACAAGCTGGATCTAAGAAGCCTAAGATCTCTTAATTCTGACTTCATTTGAGCATTCAAGTACTTAAAATACATCTGATGATCAAAGTGATCATTTTGAGCCGTATAATGGAGTGGTTTGGATTTTGCTTGTATTTACAAAAATGCCACTTTCATAATCTATAAATAGTCACTCATTCTTCACATGAAGTGGACCCAAGCTAAAGAGAGGAGAGAGCTCTGAGACTCGAAGAATCTCAAAGCATAATCGACCTTGGTTATCATCAACCACCGGTTACTATCGCAACATCGCATACCGCCGGCCACCGCGCTCTACCACTTGGATCATCGCCACCACCATGGATCATCCGATCGCCTCGCCGGCCACCACCACCGCCGCCTTTGCCATCGGATCACGACCGCCGCCGACGCCTATCGCATTGTCACCGACCGCCACCGACGGTCATCACGGCTCGACAGTTGTCGGATCACCATTGGCCACCACTATTGGTCACCGCCGATCACCATCGCTAATCATCGCACTTAACCATATTGATAGTTATCGATCATCATTACCTTAAGCAAAGGCTTCGCTAATCCGAAGCTTGTCACACAACTCTTGTATGCTATCCTTATCCAACTTTGGAGAAAGGATTATAATTGAAACAAGAACTGATATAGTGAAATTATTTTTAAGTGGGCTAGACCCCGTGGTTTTTCCCTTCTTGGGTTTTTTACATAAAAATTTTGATTCCACTCAAACTTTTCTACTGTGTGTGCGAAACTTTTGTGCAATGTTAATACACCGAATTCTTCTACTCTCTTCCCAATCTTCCTACAGTAATAGTTTATATCATGCGGGAAAGGGAATCCCACAATCATATCTCTGTGAACACCTGCACTATGGCCAACAAGCACAATACTCGTAACAACGAAGCCTCCCCCTCCAACTCTTATCATTCCTGAAACTAATCCTTAAACCAAAGATGTCAAGCTTATGCCACATTTCCCCCTGATAGGCATTACCCTATCAGCGAAGGTGCAATAAGAACCTCTCTATAAGATTGTGTTCACCGAATGGAAGAGTCTCAAAATGAGATAATTCAACTTTTATGAGAAACACGACAGCCACTGTTGCAACAAATGCATCTCCCCCAAGATCGATCATTAGCCAGGGAAGGTCAAAATGCTTGCACGGGGCATTCTCACCATCAGGATGAAGCTCCTTCGCTCCTAGACCATGATGCCGACCTCATTGACATTGCTAGTTCTACTCATCCATCACTTGTGGCTCAACCGATTACTAATCCACCAATTATTGTTGATGGCTTGGCACATTCATGCCCCGCTGATTCCACCCATTATGTTATACGTGCGGAATTACAACATTTAATGCAAGAAGAATTTCACCTTAAAGATATAAATCATCTTCCCTCTCACCGTGGTTATCAGGAGTATTCACCTTTAGTTGAAGCAATCCTTCAACATCCTATTCCAGTAGGTTTCAAACTTCCAAGCATCGATTCTTATGATGAAGCAACTGACCCATATGAACACATCAACCATTACAAAACCATCATGCACATCCGACGAGCTCCTGACACACTACTTTGTCAGGTCTTCCCAGTCACCCTCAAGGGCCAGGCTCGCTCTTAATTCTACTCTCTTCCAAGGGGATCTATCCATACCTTTGACAAACTCATTAAGATTTTTGAAGAATAGTTTATTGAGAACTGAAGGATCATCAAAGATTTCTCTCATCTCTTACGCATTCGCCAAAATGAAGGTGAATCACTTAAGGAGTATTTCTAGAGATTCTCCTTAGAAGCTTGCCAAATACCAGGGGTGGACCCTAAATTACTAAGAGGAGTTTTTCTTGGAGGGCTCTATCCTAGGTCTTTCTACTCATCCCTAATGTGTGATACGATTCGCTCATATGTCGACTTAGTTTATCATGTAGAAGCACAAATTTTTGCTGATGAGGTGTTGACCTCACTTTTGGAGTGAGTTCTTAATCTTCTTTTTAGACCTATGAGTCTTCTAGACACTAAGACTTCCTTAATTATAAGATACTCCTAGCACTTAGGTGAACACTTAACCTAAGCTCAGAGACTTAGAAGGGTAACCATAAGATTAGGCTATGCCTTAAGACTTAGGAAAATTCACCTCTCCTATAGCCAAAAACCCAACCCATTTCACCCTCTCAAAACCAAATACCAAATTTAAATCCAAATCATATGATTGAAATCTATAACTAATTCTAAACCAAACCAAATCAAATCAACCTAAGCCCTATGATTTTATCTTATGGACTTAGCCTTAGCCAAATTCAAATCAATCCAAACTCAATTGATTTTCTCAAATATCAATTCAACTGTTCAATCACTCTATCAAACTTAAAATCAAATTTAATTCCAAACCCAATTTTCCCAAAATCAAATCAAAAAAGCCCTTTCTAAGTATATGAATCAACCTTCATGAGCCTAGTCAAATCTTAACCCAAATCAATTCAAATTTAATTGACTTTCTCATAATCAATTTATATCTTCCTCCTAAATATAAATCAAATCTATATTCAAATGATCAAAACTAAATTAAACTAAATTAAACTAAATCAAAATCAAAATCCAAACCTAAACCCTCTAAGCCAATTTCATGGACTTAGCCAAATTCCATTCAAATTCAAACACAAACCAATTGATTTTCTCATGAATCAATCATTCATTCAATCAACTTTTCAAATATAGATGAAATCTACAATCATCAGGCCAAATCAAAATCAACCCAAGTCAAACCCAACTTAGCCCATTTGACTTGAAATATTCAAATGAACCAAAACCCATTTAAACCTAAATTAATTGCAAATGAATTTATATATCAATCTCAAATCCATATATAAACTCAACTAAATCAAGCTTAATCCAAAATCAAGCCAATTGAACCTAATTGGCTCACTTGACCCAAAGTAACCAATTTGACCTACATGAACCAAAATTCAATTCAATCCAAACTACAGTGAATTAAGTCAATCCAAACTTCATGGCATGATTGTTGATCATCATAAGTTGATCAATTATCATAAATTAGGTCAAACTAAGTCAACCCCTTAACCCATATGAAACCTAAACTAGCCAAATTGCAACTTAAGCTAAATCTGTTGAAACCAATGATTCATACCAACCCAAAACTAACATTTGAACATGACTTGACCTTCAATTGAGCCAAATCCAATCTAATTGGCCATCTTGACCAAAGTTGATCCAAATTGACCTAAATGGCAAAAATGGTTCAAATCAAAATCCAATCCAAATTGATTATAACAAATGGCTCAAGTTCATTCCAGATTGATTATTGAACCTGGCCAAAGCCTCAATTGACCCCAATTAACTCACTCGACCCAAATGACCTAATGAACTCAACTTGACCAAAAGGGTCAGACTAACTTGAAACCCAATCAAATCCAAATTAAACTTAACCAAGAGCAAAACGTACTCCAAATGATCAACCAAACCCAAACCAAGCCATGACCTAAGCTAATTTAGACAATTAGGTCAAATTGGTCAACTTGACCAATTTGACCCAAATGAACTCAAACATGCCAAACCAAATCTAAATCAAATTGAATGAAACCAATGATATCAATATACTCTAAATGGTCATATGAACTTGACTCAACCCTTAATTTGACCTAGTTTGACCAATTGGTCAACCTAATTTAATCTAAATGGGTCAAATTGAGCCAAACCTAATTAAATGAACTCCAAATTACATGAAATTTGGCCCAACTCACTTTTGACTCATTTCAAATCTACCCAAATTAGATCCATTGCCAAATGAACAAGATACCCTTAGGCTAGGGGTATCGTATGAGGCAAATCACTCATGTAAGTGGTCATTTCCATTCCTTGACCACTTGGCACCCTCCAATTTGTCTACCTAGGCTCCTAGGATACTTCCCAACCTGACCCAAGGGTGGTTGGGGCGGCCATGATCCATGGGGAGGTGAAATCACCTCACCTACCCCATTGGAGCATTTGAAACCACCAAGGACACCCACTATCCCATTTGGCAGCCACCTCCCATGACTTAGCCACTCAAATTGAGCCACCTAAGGAGAATCCCTGCCATCCCTAGCCACCACCAATGACCAAGCATCAAGAAGAAGCCAAATTTGCCCGAGCCATCCGGTCAAAGGGACATTCCCCAAGCTCCCAAGCTCCCAAGCTCATCCCACATTCCCCACTCTCAGATTTCTTCAAGCCAAAATAGGGGAGCCATTCTCTTGATCCCATTTGCTCAAGACTTAATCAAAGTGCAATTAACTTTGCACACACCATCCTTAGAGGTGGTCGAGCAAGAGCGAATCGCTTCCCGAGCTTCTCGGCAACCGGAGGGTGGACTTCGATCAACACCGACCACCTATGCCTCGTGTGTTGTCCTTTCAAGCAAACTATCTTAAATTGAAGCTCATGCTGATCAGTAGAGCTTTGTCTCCACAAGATGAAGCCTCCTTAATCGATTTGCCCAGCTCTTGAGGTATGCCAAAACCGATCCTTGTATGAAAATGAGTTAGAGCTTTTCAAAGAAAACTTTCACCTCACATGATCTTGGCCGTTGGATCCCTTTGGATCCTCCTTGCGAAGGCGTGGGATTGATTTAAGATCAATCTGAGCTCGAGCAAGCTCGAATCGATCAAAGGAAGGCGTACGGTGTTCATCTTTTATCGATCAATAGACGAGGGATCACGCACCGTCAGTTTCGCATGATTAGAATGGACGATCGTGATTAATTTTGATAGAATTATTCATTTTAATCCTTTGGCATTACAAGATTAATCATGACTGTCCAATCTTAGATCAGACCACACACGAGAAAGTGCATTTCACCGCCACCACACAAGCGCTTACTAGGATAAGTTTAAGTAACCAATCCCACGGTGCAAGCATGCCATCGAGTTTCCAATGAGATTAAGAGTTAATTAGGCTTAATTAATGAGTTTTAATGGCTGAAACTTTCTAAAGTCCTAATTAATTATAGATAAATTATAAAAATATAAATAAATACTCATTTTAAAGGTATTTCAAAGGATAATTTACTAAAAATGTTTTTAATTGATTTTAAATAATATTTATAGCTCAATTAAGGTTTAATTATAAAATTAATTAGCTTCATTACTCATTAATTACTTAAGTGATTAATCCTAAACTTTGTGGGTTAATTTAATGGAATGACCTCTACCTCTCATAATTTTATTGGGGTTTATTGCTTAAGATTTAATTACCCTCTTAGGTTAATTAATTAGTAATTAATCATATGAATAGTAAAATATCAATTATTGAGTGATTAATCACTATGTAATGATGAATAAGCCTATGGAATGTGATTGAGGCCTCCTCCCTAATTTGCTTTCCTAAGTTCATTTTATTAATCAAATTAATTAAGGTTTAATTAACTAATTAAATTAGCTAATTAATTAAATTGAAGTCATAATCATATTCAAACTTAATTAATTAAATCTGGGGTAGATCCTTAGGTGTTCAATAACCTAAAGACATTTAAGAAAATTGTGCTTAACCCACATGCGCGAGAAAACCATAGAAAGTACTTAATCAAGTTCCTTAAGCTAATTAATTATGAATTATGAGTCAATTGCATTAGGCCCTTTCATTTCTTAGGATCATTGCAAATCCATTTTCCATGCATATCACATTCGCTCATAATTATTTAATTAATTACTTTAAGGTAACATAGGTAAGAGTTAATTAGTGGATTTAATGCATATTATAACTTAATTAACTCATAAAATCAATTTAATTATATTTTATTAAACTAAATAAATGAACAAACATGATAATGAGTTAGGATCAAGCATTTCAAGCCTTTCAAGCATTTCAAGCCTCTTCTCCCCAGCATAGCTATTTAGGTCAGATTCAAGTCTTTAAGACCCCTTCCTATCAGCTAACCAGATAAGAGTAAAATCCCTAGTGGTATCTTTTTCTGGTTAAAAATACCAAGTAGTTTGGATTAGGAGTAAGTGTCCACAACGGCATCCATTCCAACTACCACTCTCAAGTAAGAGTAAGTCCCCTGAAGGCATCTTCCTGATGCATTACAGATTAGACCATTCTTTGGGTCCACTCCTAATGGCATTCCTATGCATCCTAGAACTTAATGAAGTTAAGTTTCTAGAAATGAATCACCCTCCAAAGCAAAGATAGGTATACAAATGTCTATCTTTCACAATCAAAACCCAAAATGAAAAATTAAATTAAAAAAAAAATCAAAATCATGAATTGGAACCCCAAGTTATATGGGTCCATTTGTTGACCTCTTTTTTTAATGAGGTTAATATTAACTTAAAATAAATAATTAGGAGGTTCTAATTTTAGTTAGAAACTTCCTAATTCAATACTTAGGATACTACACTTAGTGTCCTAGGGAATCAATTTAAATTTTCATTTTGGGTTAACTCAAATCAAATCCAATTAATTCAAATTGAAATTTAATTAAAATAAAATTTAAAATCAATTAATTAAACTCTAAATCAATTAATCATTAATCCAAAATGATTAAAATCCAAATTAAATTTAATTTTAAATGCTCTTGAATTGATTTTGGATTGGATCAGGTTTGAAGAAATACATATGATTTGGACTCAAGCCCTAATCCAAATCAAATGTATTCAGCCATTAATCACACAAAATGAACACACACACATCATATATATATATATATATATATATATATATATATATATATATATATATATATATATATATATATATATATATATATATATATATAATGAAAATTAAAAGAAAAGAAAGGAGAAACCAAAAAACTCTCCTCTCTCATGCACCACACCTCACCCTATCCATCTCTTCCCATGCAAAAAAAGTCAAGAGCCACCTCTCAAGGTGAAGGCTGCCTTCAAGTGAAGGCAAGCAATCAAGGAAGTAAACATGGATTTTGGCTTTTCCAAGGGAAGAAAAAAGAAGAGAAGAAGAAGAAAAAGAGAAAAAGAGGGAGGGGTCGGGCAAGAATGAAAACCAAGGAAAGGAAGCCTAATCCCTTTCTGAATTCACTCCAAAACATTCCTCAGAGCTAGAGAAGATGCTCAACATCTCTTCTCTTACCACCAATAAGGTGATGAATAGTGCAAAACTGAGAACCCTTTAATGGTGAAATCCAGGGAGTGGGTTTCACCCCAAATTGAAGTCACACACACATTCTAGGGCTCGAGGTGATCCAAATCGAGCCCTCACTTATTTTGTTTGGCAATGGGAAGCCGAAGAATGGTCAAGCACATTGAGGCTAAAATCCATGGTGGTCTAGGGAGTTATACATGGTGAGACAAGACACCAAGCTCCAGACACAAGCTCGTGGCATTGATACGAAGCTAATGGAGTAAACCTCACCATCAGAGATTGCTGGAATCAAGGTTTTCCATTAACGTACCTTCATTTTTCTTCAAGCATTTTTGGTTTGGGGCTTTTTGAAGGAAGTTAGATCCCTAAATGGATTCAATCGTATGGGTTGATCCCAATTCGATCATTGATCATTTTGGGATCGAAATCAACGTTTGATTTGCCATCGATCACCTTCAGTTAGTAGAAAATCACCAATGATGATTAATTTTCACTAGGGAAGGACGAAGCTCACCATCGATCCTTCTATTAGAATCGAGGACGATCTAGGCAATACGCTTGATTTTTCCCCTGGGACTGGAATGTGGACCATCCGATATTTGATCGGACATCCCTACTCGATTCTTTGTTTCCACCATCTCTTTCACACAGGATCCATGTGGATCCAGCGTGGCCTAATCCATGCATGCCATGCGGACAAATGCCCCACGTAAGCACATGACATGCGGCCTGCCTTGCCCATGGATCCTGCACACTTAAAATCGTTAACAATAGTTTAAAATTATTTAAAAATTAGCATAAACTTCTAAAAAATCACAGAAAAATAAATAAAATCAGAAAAATGTAAATAAAGGCTCTATATCCATGAAAATTAAAATTTCCAATTTTTATGGGATATTTCTACCTTAATTTGGGTTTAATTGAAAAATATGAAAACCTAATTACTCTCGAACCATTAATCCAATTTAGATGAAACTTTGGGGAAATAAAATTAACCTTAAAACACACTTCTAAAATTTTTTGATGATTTAATTCACTGTTATTTATGAGAAATGGAATTTTCAATCCTAAACCCTTAATCTAATTAAATAAATTAAAATTAATTAAATTAATGATGAAACAACATAAAACCAATTTAATAAATCTCCATGAACTCTAAAACATCATTAAGACTCACTTGGAATTAATAATTCACAAATTGGCTTAACTAACCAATTAAATGAATTAAATAATTCTAATAATTAACCAAAACTTAATTAAATCATAATAAATCAACTAGTGGTCCAAAAATTATCAATGAACCCTCATTGGAAACACATTTCAATAAGGAATCTATGAAAAATAAAATCCTTAAATGAATCCCATTAAATTAGGCTTAAGTTAAGTTTTAATGAAATAATTAAAACCCTAATTACTCCTTAATTACAAATTTGATTAGGGTAAAACTTTGGAAATTTAAAATTGGTATGTAACCTCACTTGCCAAAAAAATTTCAATCCTAATTGATCTATGGATTAGAAGTTGTTAATAAATCCTGGTCAATGTTAATCAAATATTGGGTTAAGAAAACTGATTAATCCATTAAATTAAATGGTGGTTCAAATTAATCTTAATCAAACATTAGAAAGCTATTTAGGAACTGCTCTAAATATCCTAAGTCAAGAAATTGATCAATCTCAACCTAAAGTTAATAAAACTCCTAATTAAGTTAAATTAAAAATTGGAAACCATTAACATTTTAAAAAAGTCATTAATATCCAATTTAATTAATCTAAAAATGAATTCAAATCTTTGGATTGTTTAGATTGAAGTAAGTAAGACTAACATAACTTAATCCAAATCTCAAATCTAAATGTCTTAAACAAATGAAATAATTCAAATAAAAATAAATTAGAGATTTAACTAAAAGTGAATATAAATCTTAATCTAAATACATTAGGTTAATCCAACATGAACTAAATCATCATAATTTAACATAGACTTACAATATAAACTAAATAAACATTTCATAAATGAAAGAATATAATCACTTACATAAGTAACATCAAAAGGATTAACTAAGATGCTTAAGGATCTTAGTTATACTTTTATGAAACTCCATTAGGATTTAGGATGTCGAATAAAGTGAGTTTCACCTAAAAATGAAATTCATTCTATTTCTCATTCTTGAAACTTAAGCATTACTTTAACCAAATAAAATGAACATAAAAATGGGAATTAAATCACTAAACCATTTGAATTGAAATTAACCAAAGGTAAAAATTAAATAAATTCAAACTTCAAATTGAAACTTGAACTTAAAGGAGCCTAGCATAGCCTTGCCACACAAACCCCTCTTTTACACACACTAGATCATTTAGGTCACATACTCAAGATCTAGGTTAGATTGTTCTATGGTTTTTTTTTTTTTTTTGTGTTATGTTGTGTTATGCTTCACAAATCTGTATGGTGTATTGCTTTAGATTGGATGCCTAGGCTTATTAGTTCATTAGACTAGATGGTAGGGTAATCTTTCTAGATTTAACATTAGTTTTTGTAAGGGTCTGTGTTAAAAGGATCACTGTCATAAATCAAAATCATAAAATTGCTATTTGCTTACACGCATTGAAAAATCTCTTAACATAGTTCATAGGACAGGTGGGCTTGGCAAGAAACTAATGCTAAGCCCGTATGTTTGTGAAATATAATTGCTATATGTTGTTTGTATTTCCTAGCATCTATTTGCAAGAATTAGGACTTTTTTTAATTTTAAAAATGTAAATTTGAGCTTAGAATTAGGTTAAGATCTATGGGGCCTTGAATTAGTAGAAGCTGACCCTACCAGGAGATGGTGAAATGGTCCCCTATGGAGCTTGATGGATGTCCCTGAAGAAGGATACTTTCCTGGAAAGAAGACTCATAGATTTAAACTTGTAGCTCTGTTGTATAAGGGTGAACTACCACCCATTTTTCTTTTTCCGTGTACAAAAGCATTGACCTATTTTTATTAATCTAATTTGGCTTGATTTATTTTGGGTGCGCAATAGAAACAACATGCTTTTCCTAGGTTTTTTTTTCTAAGATTGTGTTTATGCTGTGATAAATGCCTGGACGTAGGCTCATAGGATAAACTAAATTTTCTACCCAACTAAATCAATTGAAATATAAAAATAAGTACAACTCATAACCTTATATAAAAGCCTAGGCATTAAATCAAGATATTAAAATATTTAGCAACCCCTTTGCTGGATGTTGTATATTTAATATCATGCATAATCATCTTATTTCACTCTTGTTAATGGAGGGCTTCCATCTTTGCTAGAGAAAATGAGCTTAACCTTTGAGAGCCTATGATGGAAGAACACCTCTTTTCCTTTTGATTTGGCCCATAACCATTTCTAATTGCATGACATTTAGGCATAAAATGCACACCTATGACCTAAAATGAATCTTGAGTCAAAATTTATTAAAATCTAAAAAATGTGCATTAATTAGATGCATCTTCATACACTACATGATCTTAAGGATCAGGGAGTGAGTCTAGGTTCATAGATTTTTTTCCTAAAATACAAATGATCTTGCATTCATATGACTTGATTTTATGAATTTAAAATGTGCATAGTGGAGTTATGGTAGCCTTCTGTAAGTTGTAAGAAGAGTCAGGGATAGACTAGTTCTCTCAAGTGAGGAGAATGACCAATGATTCCCAAGGATAGAACTAGGTCGAGCATCTGACATGTGTTAGAAGCACCTGTAGACTAGGTTTTAAAGCATCCTTTTTAGGGATAAGTCTTCAACCCTGTAGTCTTGTGCTAGAATCTAAGTCCTAGATTTCTAAGAAAATGATAATTCAAAATCTATAATTAAATCTCAAATTTAAAGCCCAATCATAGGATAGTTGAAATGTCTACTGGTATTCTAGTATCAATAGACATTTCCTACTCTTTTCCATTTGACTCTTGAAAATTACTCTCCCCAATTTGGGCCTCTCCCAATTGAATTTCCCAAAAATCAATCCTTTGAAAGCTACCTTAACAGTCTTTAAAAATAACCACTTATTTCTTTAATCGAGAGTATTCTTAGGAAGAGACACTTTCTAAGATGTAATTAACTATAGAGGCTTGCCTTTATAAGGAACCATAATCCCAAGTTAACATAAACTCTATTCTACTTTTCCATGTAGTTCAGAAGAAAATTCTCTGGTACACGAAAGACCCATTAGCTTTAGGAGTCTTTTATTGAAATGATCAAAGCCATTATAGGAAAGCATGTTTATCTTTTGAGATAATATTTTTATTCCTTAATGTCATATTTGGTCATCTAAATAAAATATTCCTAAACTCTATGTGGTGTCATTCTTTCCTCTATTCTAGAGGAACACCAACATATTTTCTGGCAACTCTGCTGGGGAATGATCCTCTCTCCATCTTTAGAAATAAGTGATTATTTCTATATATCGGCATTTTACTAATGCCATTCATCAATCAAGACTGCCTTCTTTTCGTTGGATACCTCTCCATTTCATTCTTGGTTGAGCCTATTCAACATCATGAACTAAGGTTCTAGAACTCTTTATTTTTCACAGTTAAACTTATCCTTGATCTTACTTTGGCTTTGTACTAGAGCTAAAGAGAATCAAGATAGGGTTTTTGAATGGATACCCTTTGATTTACTACATTCAAAAGTGTCAAAACACCTAAGGATGTAAATTGAAATGAAGGAGTTCCTTCAAATCCTGAGAAATCTAAATCAAATGGAGGCATAGTTGTGCCTATTGCCCCTTTTCCCACCATGATTTAAGTTTGAATTGCATTTAGAAAAAAAAGGATAAAAATAAAAATCATCCCAAAAAGAGAATGTTGTATTGACCTCAAGAAGTGGTTGATTAAGGAACTAAATGTAAATCTTCTATTCCTATGGAAGAAAATTTTACATGAATGCAAATCAACTTTAATCTTAATTTTTACAAGTCCACTAGAATATTGGAAAATCAACTACTCAAGCTGATTGGCCAAATCTAAGGAGTGACTTGAAGGTAACCATCTTTTAGAACTTACCAAAACCTTAAATTCATAAGAGTTTAGGAGTGAGTCAAAAGTGTAAGATGACATGACATAATAAAAAAAAAGTGATAGGATTCACTTTTGCTCTAATCAATAAGAAGAAAGAGCGGCTAAGGAGAATTCTGACTCTCTTGATAAAGTTGAAATGAATGAAATTTAAACCAATATATTTAAATTAATTTCCTTAATAAGAGTTTTCTCTCATTAAATTAAATGATATTTCGTGAATGACTTTAATTAATTTTAAGGCTAAATCATGACGAGAAAATAAATGAAGATTCTAATCCTTCTAAAGAAATCATGACCTTAGGATTGGGTCATAAGGGTGATATTTCTATCTCTCAGAGTGAATGTATGAAGCTTCTATCTCTAATTAGTTGATAGATAAATCACTTAGGACTTTGACAATCCAAATGAATGAAGAAAGCCTTAGTTTTCTCTGTTCACAGACTAAGACATTATATGCTTTCAATACAAAGTGAATATAAGGAGAATCCTTTGTAATGTCTTATGACCCACTTGACATTGTCTTAATGTCTAGTATGGTGGTCAAAGACTCCAATGCAAGTTTAGATGACCTTTAATCTTGTATGTGCTATAAAATAATACAAGTCAAACTTGACTTTCTAATAGCACATCATCTACCCTAGAGGGTCCTCTTTTAAATGGTGATCCTCTAAATGAATAGATCATGAAGTCTATTGGTCTATTGAGGATAGAGTTAGACCTACTTTCTGATTATATCAAAAGGGAAATTCTTAAAATCAAATTCAAAATGGTAGAGTCATACCACCTCAAATGACATTGAAAAGAAATGGCAAATAAGTCATCCTGAAAATGTGATGTCTTGCTCATCTTAGAGAAGTTGCTTGCAAAATCAAGCATTGTAATGCTCTATTAAAAAAAGAAGAAGAAGAAAAGAGCAAATAAAAAAATGAAATAAAATAAAAAAATGAAAAAAGAAATGAAAGTAAAGCAAGGCATTACATAATCATGTAATTTGCCTTACTTAACTTTAAGCAACTTCCTGATGTTGCATTCTACTATAAAGAAGTTCTAGGGTTATCTTCTATGATGAAGATAGACTGCTAAGAACTCATCCACATCTTATGTTGATGTGGAAAATTCAAAAGAAGAAAATCTCCAAAATACTTGTTGATCTGGGTGCATCGGTCAACATCAATTGTAAACATGAAAGTGAATTTATATACTAATCAAGCTTTGATAAGATGGTGTCATGTAAATTCAATCAAATAAAGAAAGGAGTTTTTAGTTTCATGAAGATTTAATCTTGAAAACTCAACCTAGAAAAAGAACTTAGTCTCAATCATATTGTTGAGTGAAGACAAAAATTCAAACATAAAAAGAGCAACTTAGGAATTCATGAAACATCTTTAAATGCACTTGGATGGTCCTATCCAGCCCCAAATAAAAAAAAGGAATCAAATGGAAAGAAAAAGAAGAAAAATATTGATTATGGAAGAATGTTCATATTCATACTAAAGTGTTGAGTCTTTAGGAATATCATTCAACTACTCCTAAATGACCTCACTAAATATTTGATTCCATTAGAAAATTCTGATTTCATAAGTGTCAAGTTTTCAAGGAAGTCATTATGCCAATCTTAAATGACTTCACTAGATTTGCTATTCTATGAAACGATGAAAAAAATTGAAATGTTGGATCATATTATATGATCAATCAAGCAAAGACTTGAATCATCATATCAAAAAGTTAAACAATCAAAAGTTGTATTTGGACAAAAAGTCAAATACATCAAATTTCCTAGCAAATCATTTAGCGGAGTCATTTTATAAAGAATGAAATGTTATCAGAATGTTGGCAGAAAGAAAGAAAAGTAAAGGGATTGAAGGACTATATCCAAGAACGAAATGATGAAGTCTAAAATTTCTAAGCATGTGGGCATTTTTATCTTTAAAACTCCTCCATATCAAAATAAAGTGGTAGGGTTAGAAGTCAAAAATTGTCCCTAGCTAAACAAAAATAATCAGATTTCTCATACTTTGTCGTCTTAGCCTTTGCCATGATTGGGTGAGCTCGCTTGGCAGGTTAAAAGAGATAATGGATCTTCTTTTCCATGGGTCCATATCCTTTGTATGACAAAGATTCTATTGAGTATACTCTGATTCTGTTGCAAGTGGCCTATAACCATAAACAAAAAGTTATGGAACCATAGAACCATTGTAAGTTGAAAATTGTTAAGTAGTCAGAGTCCTGACTTTCTTTTCGAAAGACACTCTAACATACAACATGAATGTTGTTTATATGTGTCTGAAGATTTATATAGTCTTCAAGTTCGAGATGCACCCTTAGAATTTGAAGAAGAATCCATTTCCATAATTGAAAAAGTTGATATCAATGATCTAACTCTTTAATGAGTTAGCTATTAATGACTTGATCAAGCTATCTTTTGGGTTTAAGGACTACTATATCTAAAAATAAATTGAAATGATCTCTAGATGTAGTGGTCTATAAACTTAAGCTTGATGCCATTTAAATAAACTTAGTCCCTTGATGTTTGTGGTCAAAATCCAAAAGAAATGTAAAATTTTGCTAAGTTAAAAGCTAAAAAATGATGGATGTACATGAGAAGAAAACATTCTTCTTGGTTAGCTAACATCATCAAAAAATAATAAAAAGAAAATAAAAAGATAAAATCCATATGACCCACTTCTTAGGACTAGGGTAAAATCTTTACCTTGAAAATGGGTTCATATTACCCATATTTCATTTCAAAATCAGAAAGACTTTCATGCATAAAATTATCCTTCTTAAGGATAACTTATTTGAAAATTATCAAATCAAGACAATTCTAGAAAAGAAAATTGAAAGCATATGATATGACATTCAGAATCCTTACAAGAATGTTTTGTTACATAGTCATATCATTCAATCCCAAAAAGATCAGGACAATTCACCGAAAGGTCATGATCAAGATTTCTTATAATCTCACTTTCAATTAAGTGAAGAGTTATATTGAAAATCTTGCCAAAGAAGAAAATAAAATCAAAAAACTTCAATATGATTTGAAGAACAACCATATTACTACATATAGAGTCTTGAAATTTACTTTTGAAGTAATTTCAAAGACCTTGTAGTAAAATGTAAAAGGATCAAAAATGCAAAAATAAGAAATTAATCAAAGACATTTACGAAATTTCATTTCATATATCCTTCAAAAGAATAATAAATCAATTAAAGAAATTCAATTTCAAACTTATCAGGAGAATTTTAATTTCTTTATTAAGTTAATCCTTATAATCCCCTTATTGATTAGGGATAAGAAAATTTATGTCTCCATGAGAATCCAAAAGATTATCTTGATTCTCATTCACTTTAGAAAGATTTAAAGGAATCTCTTAATCTTTATTGAATCCAAGAGAAGGCCTTATAGGTTGTTGATTCATGTCAACAAAGCAAAAATGACATACATGTTAAAACAAAAAGAAAAAGAAATTCTATTTGAGAATCATTGGTTGATTTTGGTTCTTACTGCCTAAAGAACTACATAGTCACATGCAAGCTCAAAAAGGTAGAATTCTCAGGTTGGTACCCTATGATGTCTTTCCTTCAGTGAAATAGACATCTAGCATGGTTCATTGTAACTTTGAGATCAAAAGAAGAAAGAAAGAAAAATGATGAACTTCTATGCTCATGGCATAATAAAGCATTGGGTCCAAAATATACCCAAGTCTTCCTTCAAAAATAAATTCCAACTTTTTGAAACCTTCTTCACTAAACTTCTTCATGTGTAAGGAGTATTAGTGAAATCAAGAGATGGAAGCAAACCTTCCATCACCCTTTCATCAAGTTAGACTAATCAAATAAGGATTAAATCCATGAGACTCTTGCTTATTAGTAAAAAACTTTTGGGGATTAGGAATAAGTCACTTTGACCCTTTTTCTCATCCATATCACCTATAGGCTAGGAGCAAGCCCTTTGTGGCACCTTTCCTATACATGACTTGAGATGGGAACAACCCCTTTGTGGAACCTTTCTCATGTCCTTCTGGTTTGGAGTAAGCCTTTGTGCACCATTCCCATATGTTTGGAGCAAGCCCTTCGTGGCACCACTCCTACTTTCCATATGTATGGAGCAAGCCTTTTTGGCACCATCCCTACTGTGTACATGTTAGGATCAAGTCATTGAAGACCCCTTTCATGTCACACAAGCTATTCAGGTTGGATCAAGTCTCCATAGACCCCTTCCTGATAGCTAGAAAGAAATAAGTCCCCTAGTCAGCATTCTTTCTAAACATATAGGAGTAAGTCCCCCAGTTGGCTTCCTATTAAATTCTGAGGATTGGATCACATCTTTAAAGATTTATTTCCTCTTTTCAGCTAATTAGGATGGATCATGCCCTTAATGACCACATATTATTAGCTAATCACATAGGAGTCAGTCCCTCAGTTGGCATCCTATTTCAAATTCTGAGGATTGGATCATATCTTTAAAGACCCCTCTTCTCTCTTCAGCTAACTAGGATGGATCATGCCCTTAACGATCCCATCTTATTAGTTAATCACATAGGAGTAAGTCCCCTAGTTGGCATCCTATTTCAAAACTTTTGAGGATTGGATCATGTCCTTAAAGACCCATTTCCTCTTTTTAGCTAATTAGGATGGATCATGCCCTTAACGACCTCATCTTATTAGCTAATCACATAGGAGTAAGTTCCTCAGTTGGCATCTTATTTCAAATTCTGAGGATTGGATCATGTCTTTAAGAACCCCTCTCCTCTCTTTAGCTAACTAGGATGGATCATACCCTTAACAACCCCATCTTATTAGCTAATCACATAGGAATAAGATCCCACTTGGCATCCTATTTCAAATTATGAGGATTGGATCACGTCTTTAAAGATCCATTTCCTCTTTTCAGCTAATTAGGATGGATCATATATTATTATTAGCTAATCACATAAGAGTAAGTCCCCCAGTTGGCACCCTATTTTAAATTCTAAGGATTGGATCATGTCTTTAAAGACCCATTTCCTCTTTTCAGCTAATTATGATGGATCATGTCATTAATGACTTCATCTTATTAGCTAATCACATAGAAGTAAGTCCCCTAGTTGGCATCCTATTTTAAATTTTGAGGATTGGATCATGTTTTGAAAGACCCCTTTTCTATTTTCAGCTAATTAGAATGGATCATGCCCTTAATGACCATCTTATTAGCTAATCACATAAAAGTAAGTCCCCTTGGCATCTATTAAATTTTGAGGATTGGATCATGGCTTTGAAAGGTCCCTCTCTCTCCTTGGCTAATTAGGATGATCATGCCCTTAAATCTTATTAGCTAATAAAATAGAGTAAGTCCCCTTGGCTTCTATTCAAATTTTAAGGAATGAATCAAGCCATTGAAGGCCCCATTTCTTTGGACTACTCAAATAGGATTAAGTCCATGTGACCCCTTGTGTCAGTCTTTGATTAGGATCAAGCATTTTAAGCCTCTTCTCCCCAGCATAACTATTTAGGTTGGATTCAAGTCTTTCAGACCCCTTCCTAATAGCTAACCAGATAAGACTAAAGCTCCCAGTGGTATCTTTTTCTGGTTAAAAACACCAAGTAGTTTGGATTAGGAGTAAGTGTACAGATTGGCATCCTTTCTAACTACCACTCTGAAGTAAGAGTAAGTCCCCTGAAGGCATTTTCCTTGAGCATAATGATTGCATTAGGATTAGACCATTCTTTGGGTCCACTCCTAATGGCATTCTTATGCATCTTAGAACTTAATGAAGTGAAGTTTCTGTAAATGAATCATCCTCCAAAGAAAAGATAGGTATACACATGCCCATCTTTCATAATCAAAACCCAAAATGAAAAATTAAATAAAAAAAATTAAAATCATGAATTGGAACCCCAAGTTTATGCTTGTATGTTGATCAATCCAGTCAACACCAATATGTGCAGTATATTTTGGCTGATCCACTACACATATTCAGGGGTCCATTTATTGACCTCATTTTTGAATGAGGTTAATATTAACTTAAAATCATTAATTCAGAGGTTTTAATTTTAATTAGAAACTTCCTAACTCAATGCTTAGGATACTACACTTAGTGTCCTAGGGAATCAACTTAAATTTTCAATTTGGATTAACTCAAATCAAATCCAATTAATTCAAATTGAAATTTAATTAAAATAAAATTCAAAATCAATTAATTAAACTCCAAATAAATTAATCATTAATCCAAAATGATTAAAATCCAATTAGATTTAATTTCAAACTCTCTTGAATTGATTTTGGCTTGGATTAGGTTTGAAGCAATACATATGATTTAGACTCAAGCCCTAATCCAAATCAAATGTATTCAACCATTAATCAAAAAAATGAATAAATATATATATAATGAAAATTAAAATAAAAGAAAGGAGAAACAAAAAAAACACTCCTCTCTCATACACCACACCTCACCCACTCCATCTCTTCCCATGCAAAAAAAAGTCAAGAGCCACCTCTCAAGGTGAAGGCTTCCTTCAAGTGAAGGAGGCAATTAAGGAAGCAAAGAGGGATTTTGGCTTCTCCAAGGAAAGAATAAAGAAGAGAAGAAGAAGAAAAAGAGAAAAAGAGGGACGGGTTGGCCAAGAATGAAAACTAAGGAAAGGAAGCCTAATCCCTTTTTGACTTCACTCTAAAACATTCCTCAGAGCTAGAGAAGATGCTCAACACCTCTCCTTGGCCAATTCATCACCAACAAGGTAATGAATAGTGCAAAACCGAGCACCCTTTAATGGTGAAATCGAAGGGAGTGGATTTCACCCCAAATTGAAGTCACACACATGTTCTAGGGCTCGAGGTGATCCAAATCGAGCTCTCACTTGCTTTGTTTGGTGACGGGAAGCCGGAGAATGGTCAAGCACTTTGAGGCCAAAATTCACAGTTTTATAGGGAGCTATCCATGGTGAGACAAGCCATCAAACTCTGGCCACAAGCTCGTGGCATTGATACGAAGCTAATGGAGTCAACCTCGACATCGGAGATCGCCAGAATCAAGGTTTTCCATTAATGTACCTTCATTTTTCATCAAGCATTTTCGGTTTAGGCCTTTTTGAAGGAAGTTGGATCCTTAAATGGATCCAACTGTATGGATTGATCCCAATTCAATCACTGATCATTTTGGGATCGAAATTGGCACTTGATTCACCATCGATCACCATTGGTTAGGAAAAAATCACCAACGATGATTAATTTTTGCCAGTTAGGAAGGAGATGAGCACCTAACCATTTGATCCTTCTATTAGGATTGGACGGCCTAGATCTAGGTGCATGATTTGATTTTTCCATTTAAGGACTCGCAGATCAATTGTGGACCATCCGATCTTTGATCGGACGACCCTACTCAATTCCATGTTTCTGCTACCTCTTTCACACGGGATCTACGTGGATCCACCATACCCCAATCCATGCGCGCCATGCGGACAGACATGCCATGTAAGCACTTGACATGCGGCCCACCTTGCCACATGGATCCCACTCACTTAAAATTGTTAAACAATGGTTTAAAATTATTTAAAAATTAATAGAAACTTCTAAAAAATCATAGTAAAATAAATAAAAATAAAAAAATACAAATAAAGGCTCTATGGATTTCTGTTGATGAGAGAAATCCATGAAAATTAAAATCTCCAATTTTTATGGGGGTATTTCTACCTTAATTTGGGTTTAATTAAAAAATATGAAACCCTAATTACTCTCTAACCATTAATCCAATTAAGATAAAACTTTGGGGAAATAAAATTAACCTTAAAACACACTGTTTGAATTTTTTTGATGATTTAATTCACTATAATTTGTGTGAAATGGAATTTTCAATCCTAAACCATTAATTTAATTAAAAAAATGAAAATTAATTAAATTAATTTATGGAAATGATCTAAACAACCATAAACCAACTTAATAAACCTCAATGAACTCTAAAACATCATTAGAACTCATCTGAACTTAATAATTCACAAATTGGCTTAATTAACCAAATTAAATGAATTAAATAATTCAAATAATTAACTAGAACTTAATTAAATCATAATAAATCAACCAATGATCCAAAAATTATCAATGAAACTTCATTGTAAACATATTTCAATATGGAATCCATGAAAAATTAAATCCTTAACTGAATCCCATTGAATTAGGTTTTATTTAGGTTTTCATAAAATAATTAAAACCCTAATTACAAATCTGATTAGGGTAAAACTTTGGACATTTGAAATTGGCATGTAACCCCACTTGCTAGAAAATTTTCAACCTCAATTGATCTCTGAATTAAGAGTTGTTAAATTTCTAAATCTTTAGGTCAATATTAATGAAATATTGGGTTAAGAAAATTAATTAATCCATTAAATTAAATGGTGATTCAAATCAATCTTAATCAAACATTAAAAAACTATTAAGGAACTTCTCGAAATATCCCAGGTCAAGAAATTGATCAATCTCAACCTAACGTTAATAAAACTCCTAATTAAGTTAAATTAAGAATTGGAAACCATTAACACTTTCAAAAACCATTATTCTCCAATTTAATTGATCTAAAAATGAATTCAAATCTTAGGATTATTTATATTGAAGTAAATGAGACTAACATAACCTAATCCAAATCTCAAATCTAAATGTCTTAAACTAATGAAATAATTCAAATCAAACTAAGTTACAAAATTTAACTAAAAGTGAATATAAATCTTAATCGAAATACATCAGGTTAATCCAATCAACATAATTTAACATAAACTCATAATATAAACCAAATCAACATTTCATAAATAAAAGAATATAATCACATACATAAGTAGCATCAAAAGGATTAACTAAGATACTTAAGGATCTTAGTTAGACTTTTTGGAAACTCCATTAGGATTTAGGATGTGGAATAAAGTGCGTTTCACCTAAAAATGAGATTCATTCTATTTTTCATTCTTGAAAACTTAAGCATTACTTTAACCAAATAAAATGAACATAAAAATGAGAATTAAATTACCAAACCATTTGAATTGAAATCAACCAAAGGTAAAAATTAAATAATTTCAAATTTCAAATTAAAACTTGAACTTAAAGGAGCCTAGCAAATCCTTGCCACACAAACCCCTCTTTTACACACAAGATCATCTAGGTCACAGACTCTAGATCTTGGTTAGATTGTTCTGTGATTTTTTTTTGTTATGTTGTGTTGTGCTTCACAGGTCTATATGGTGTATTACTTTAGACTGAATGCCTAGGCTTGTTTGTTTGTTAGACTGGATGGTAGGGCGATCTTTCTAAATTTAACATTATTTTCTACAGGGGAGTGTGTTAAAGGGATAACTATCATAAATCAAAATCATAAAATTACTGTTTTCTTACGGGTGCTGAAAAATCCCTTAACATAGTCCATAGGACATGCGGGCTTGGCACGTAACTAATGCTAAGCATGTATGTTTGTGAAATATAACTCTTGTGTCTTTGTTTGTATTTCTAACATCTATTTTCAGAATTAGGACTTTTTTTAAATTTTAAAATGTAAATTTGAGCTCGAGTTAGGTTAGGATCTATGGGGTCTAGATTAGTTAGTGACCCCTACCGGAGATGGTGTAGTGGTCCCCTGTGGAGCCCGATGGATGCCCCTGAAGAAGGAAACTTTCCTAGAAAGAAGTCCCATAGATCTAAACTTGTAGTTCTAGGTAGGGTTGTATAAGGGCAGAACTCAGCTTCCCATTTTTCTTTCGTCCGAAGTGTACAGCGGTACTCGACAACATTGTCCTGCTTTTATTAATCTAATTTGGCTTGATTTATTTTGGGTGCGCAATAGAAATAACATGCTTTGTGATGACCTCTTAGCAGCACACCCACTTCCTATTGATTTGCCGCTTAGTGATGACCTCCCCGATGAACAAATCATGAACTTAGGGGACATCAGCATTCACCGTTGGGAGATGTATTTTGATGGTGCGGCTTCCTTTCAAAAGGAGAAGAACCACGATCTACTCTTCCAAGGCAAGTAGGGGTAGGAATAGTCCTTCTAACTCTAGATTGTAATGTGATGAGATTCTCATATCATCTATCCAATTCATGCACCAACAACAAAGTCGAATATGAGACTCTGATTGTTGGTCTGGAGTTAGCCATTACACAATGCATCTAGAGCATCAACATCTTCAAGGATTCTCAGTTAGTTATCAACCAAATTATTGGGTCTTACAAAGTTCTGAAGCTTAAGCTCCACCATTACCATAAGTATACCATGGAGTTGTTGGCATAAATCCTAGATTTTACCATCTACAAGATTCCTCGAGGAGAAAATGCAATAGTAGATGCATTGACAAAGCTTGCCACGGAGCCGGCATGTCCGGAAGAAGATGAGTCCATAACAATAAGGGTCTAAAATAGACAAGTTTTATCCCTTGTTGATGTTGAAATCATTGTGAGACTTTCTCTTGAAGGGGAGGTTGCCATTGCAAAAAAGGATGACGAGTCAGATTGGAGGAAACCATTCATGGATTACCTACATATAGGCAAACTACCTCAAGAGAAGTCACTAGCACATCAGGTGAAGCAGAGAGCTCTCTCATATGCTCTCATGAATGGCACCATGTGCCAGCAGTCCTTTGATCATATGTGATCATGTTATTTAGACAAACACGAAGCCCATAATATTATGACTGAGGTACATTCAGGTTTATGCAGAGCTCATCAGTCTGGTCCGAAGATGAAAGCCAAGATCAAGGGACTAGGATACTGCTAATCTTCGATGATCATAGACTGCATGGATATAGCTAGGAGATGCCACCAATGTCAGGTGCAGGGTGTGGTCCTACACCAACCACCAATATTTTACATTTTACATTAGCCTCATAGTCATTTGAGTGTTGGGGTACTGACATAGTGGGTCCGATAGATCCTCCTTTTAACAGGGTCACCGGTTCATTCTAGCTGCCACCGACTACTTTTTCAAGTGGATAGAAGCGATCTCACTTAGAGAGGTCATAGCTCAGCATGTGCTCTAGTTTTTTAGGAACCATATCGTATATAGGTTTGGAGTGCCTCAACGAATTATATTCGATAATGGTACTGCATTCAAGAGCACTAAAATTAATAGCTTTGCCCAGAGACACAACATAGATTAGCTATATTCTACAATCTATTACTCGAGGGAAAATGGATTAGCAGAAGCCTTCAACAAAAATCTCATCCAGATATTAAAGAAGATACTCGATGATAACAAGCAATAATGGAATGAACAGTTAGCTGAACCCTTGTGGGCTTATTGCACCACATACAGAACTCCAACTCAATCTATCCCTTTCTTCTTAGTGTATGGGTCTGAAGCAGTTCCACCTTTAGAAGTCCAACTCTCATCATTAAGGATAGCTGTGGGTGGTAAAATCACACGAAGCAGAATGCCAAGTTGAGATTAGAAAAGCTCAAAGGTTTGGGAAGAGATGCTTCTAGGCATGCTAGAACCTCGAGTTGTATAAAGACAAAATGATTCAACCTCAAAACAAGTTGGTTCGCCCTAGATCTTTTCAAGTAGGAGAGCTTATTTTAGTTCTAAGGAGACCAATTGTTGTCCGTCGAAAGATGAGAGGCAAGTTTGAACACACTTGGGAAGACCCTTTCTCCATATAAAAGGCCTACCAAGGAGGATCCTATTAGCTTATAAATTGTAAGGGAGAGCACCCTATACTTCCAATCAACGGGCTCTACCTAAAGAAATATTATCCATAAATCTTGTTTGAAAATAATTATCAATAAAATTTTTTTCATCTCAAATTCCATCTCTTCATAGTTGTTTAGAAATATCTTTACTTTCGAATCTGCCACAATATGTTTAGGGTAGGTGTAAGAGAACCCAAGCGGCATCCTATTCCTTCTTTCATAATACAAACACACATGCATGTTTTCTATCTCGAGCTATCTTGATGTGGGAGCAAGCCCCCTGTGGAACTTACTCATTAGCTGCTCTAGGTCGGGCTGACGTGCTACCTTGCTAGTGTGTCACCCTAGTGGTCCCTTATTTAGGAAGATGTAAGTCTTCTATGCCTTCTTTCTTGATTTGACCATTGCACACTGACGAGCGCCTTGTAAGTTTGATAGGCCTTACTATGCAGCCAATAAGCTACCCTCATGTTAGCTCCATTTAAGAGGATGTAAGTCTATTATACCTTCTTCTTAAACTAGCCATCATGAACTGAGTTGGTTGAATATATATGATAAACACACAAACACATATCTTTTATCTTAAGCTATCTTGATGTGGGAGCAAGCCCCCCGTGGCACTCACTCAATAGCTGCTCTAGGTTGAGCTAATGTGCTACCTTGCTACTGTGTCACCCCAGTGGTCTCTTGTTCAGGAAGATGTAAGTCTGCTACGATTTCTTTCCTGACTTGACTGCTGCATTGATGAGCACCTTCTTAGCATGGTAAGCCTTACTGCACAGCCAGTAAGCTACCTCATGATGACTTCGTTTGAGAGGATGTAGGTCTACGATGCCTTCTTCTTAAACTAGCCATTGTGAACTAACCTGGCTGAGTATATTTGAGGATTAGGGTAAGTCCCCCAACAGCTCCTTTCCTCCTGACTACTTCAAGTCTGGGTTTAGTCCTTACATGGGACTCCCCACTTGGTAGTAACCCTGGGTTAGATAGCACCTATTGAGCCAAAGACAGACTATCCTAGCAATCAGTTCTAGTTTAGAGAGATGTAAGTCTACACATATTCTTTCTAGAGAGATTGTTGCACATCGATGGACACCTTAGGTTGGTTGGTTATTGCCATGCTGAAGGTAACCCACCTAATGGATACACTAATCTTGGTAGATGTAAGACTTATACGCTTTCTCCTTAAGTTAGCCACCGAATACCTACAAGCTTTTTTTATAGGGTTCTGGATAACGCCCCTAGTGACACCTCCCCTGTGGGCACTCTATTTGGATCACATCCTTAGCAATCCCATTTAGACACTACCCCAGTTATTCTTGGATTTGACATTCCCCTTTTTCTAGTAGCCACCCTTATGATTGGAGAATTTATCTCGTGAATATGCAGATTCTCTCTTGGTCTAGTAAGTCTAAGATAAGACTAGGCTGATATGAGCTCCTTATTAGTGCGGTCCCTTGCACACCAACAGGGTCCATGTAAACATAAATAACAAAACATATATATATATCTTCACTTGTGGATTAGGAGGAAAACCCCCAGCAGTACCTTTTCCCAAGAAGACATCCTATCTTTAGGGCAGTGTTAACAAAACTCCCTATAGGAATCGCCTGACTACTTTTGAGTTGAGATAAGTCCCTGGGTTGGCACTCTCTCAGTAGTCACCCTTAGATTAGGTTCGACTTGTTGTGCCACCAACAAGTCACCCCGGCGGTCTTCCTTATTTTGAAAGATATAAGTCTATTATGCATTCTTTTCAGCATGACCATCGCATGCTGTTGGGCAACCTTAGGTCAGGTTTGATTTGTTGTGCTATCAACCAATCACCCCAGTTATTCCTTATTTAGGAAGTTATAAGTCTACAAGATTTCTTCCAAACTTGACCATTACACACTGAAAGGCACCCCCTTAGGTTGGTTAGCTCTATCTCATGGCCAGTAGACTATCCTTTTGGATTGGTAAATCTAAGATAGGATTAGGCTGATATTAGCCCCTTCTTAGTGGATCCATCGCATACCGACAGGGTCCATCTTAAAATTTAAATTAAATTGATTCTGACTATTCCTATGTCGATGTGAGTCTATAGGGGCATTTGCTCAAATAGTTGCCTTAGGATAGGTTCGATTTGTTGTGCTATCAATTGATCACCCTAGTGGTTCCTTATTCAGGAAGTTGTAAGTCCACAAGCTTTCTTTCTGATTTGACCATTGCACATCGAAAGGCATCCCTTAGGTTGGATAGCTCTACCTGATGGTCGGTAGACTATCCCGTTGGATTTGTAAATCTAAGACAGGACTAGGTTGATATTAGCCCCTTCTTAGTGGATCCATCGCACACTAACAGGGTCCATTACATCTGATTCACCATTCTCCCTTCAACAGAGTCTAATTCAATCCATACATTGAATCTACCTTATCCTTAGTGAATCTGAGCTTATATATCTAACAGATGTGCTCTCAAAACCAAATCATATCCTCTCCCTAGTGGAGCTCTCAAAAAATCAAACCTAGTTAAATCCCTATCCCTAGTGGATGATCCAACCTTCCCTTCGTGGAAGATTCATACACTCATCCCAGCGAATCTTTTCTTCCCTCATTATCAAACTCAACTTTTTCCTCATGGATAACTTTGAACCTACTTCCAGTGGAAGCGTTCATGCTTGATCCCTCAGTGGATCCTTCCTTCCTCTCTTATGCCCTTGGCATGAGTTGAGTTGCATTGCACTAAGATCTTAATTCTATCTACATCTCAGGTTTAAGGGTAGATCATTTCTATTATTGGTTGTAATCCTTTGAATGTTGTTGATCATCTCGGTCAACACCAATACGTACGGTGCACCTAGTCAGATACACCACACCTATTGGACGCCCTTTATTGACCTCACTTTTGGGAGTGAGCTCTCAACTTCCTCATCATAGGTCTAAGAATCTTGTAGATACTAAGAGTTCCTTAGTCTTAAGACACTTCTAGTGATTAGGTGAACACTTAACCTAAGCCTAGAGACTTAGAAGAGTTAGTCATAGCCATAAGAATAGGTTATGCCTTAAGGATTTATGAAGACTTGCCTACCTTAAATAAACCCATTCCTTGCTTCCTTCTTCCAAACAAAACCTAAAATTCAAATCTAACCATAAATCAAATCCATCACCAAATCAAATTATTAAAACCCCATGATTGAATTTAAACTCCAAAATTCCTTCCCGAGCCATTTGAACCACCTTCATATGCTTAGCCAAAACCTCCTTCAAACCAAATAAAGTTTGGTTAATTTTTTTATAAATCAATCATTCCTTCAATTATATTCACAAATATAAATGAAATCTAAATTCAAACCATTCAAATCAATTCAAATTAATTCAAACCAAATCATTTCTCAACTTAAGCTTTTGACCTACATCCTCAATTTGGTCAAATTTGCTTTAAATAACTCAAAATCAAGTGATTTTCTCATAAATCATTTATATCATCATTTATATTCCCAAATATAAATGAATATAAGTCAAGCCAAAACAAACCCAAATTAAATCAAATTCCCAATTTTAGCCTTTTTAGCTAAATTCTTGAACTTGGCTAAATGATATCCAAATCAACTCAAAACCCATGAATTTCTTCATGATTCAATCAGTCCTTCAATCATTTTTCCAAATATAAACACAAACTATAATTACCAAACCAAACCCAAGTCAACCCAAGTCAAGCCTATGTTGACCCCTTTTGACTTGAAATTATCATATGAACCAAAATCCATTTGACTCCAAACCACTTGTAATTGGATTTATATTTCTATCCTAAGTCCATATGTGAATTCAATTAAACTTGAATCACACCATGATCAAGCCAATTAACCCATTTAGGTCCACTTGACCCAAACTGACCTAAAAGATCTTTTTGAGCTAAGTTCTAATTCAACCCAAATTGAATTGAACTTAGCCCATTCAAATCCCATATCATGATCAACAATCATCCTAGGTTAATCAATTATCTTGAATTGGATCAAACCAAGTCAACTTAGTCCTTTGACAAAGTCAACACTTAACATAAATGAAACCCAAACTAGGCAAAATCCACCATATACCAAATTGATTGAAACCATTGAAGCAAATCCACTTATAATCAATGATTGTACATGACCAAGCCATCAATTGAGTCAAACCAAGTCCAATTGGCCATTTGACCTAAGTTGACTCAAATTGGCCTAAAAAGCCAAAATGAGTCAAATCATGATTTGATCCGAATTGATTGCAACCAATGGCTCAAGTTCATTCCAAATCACTTATTGAACTTGACCAAAGCCATGATTGAACCTAATTTTACCAATTGGTCAACTTGACCCAACCAAGCCCAAGTTGACCTAAAGGGTCAAATTGGCCAAAATCCAAATTAAATCCAAATTAAACTAAACCAAACCCTACACTTACATTTAATTAACCAATTGAACTTGACTCAACTCCTGACCCAACCCAATTTAGTCAAATAGGTGAAATTGGTCAACTTGTCCCATTTGACCCTTTTGAATCCAAATGAGTCAAATTCAAACCTAAGCCAAATTAATCAAAACCAATTGAACCAAAACATCTCAAATCATCATATGAATCTAAGCCAAGACTTGGTTTGATTCAATTTGATCAATTGGTCAACCCAACTAGAACCAAATGAGCCTATTTTGACCATATGAAGCCAAATCACCCAAAACCACATTTTGGAACTTTGTTAGCTGACCTAACCCAACCCAAATGAACCTTAGGTCAGCCCCAAGCTGGCCAAAATCCATGTGGGACCCATATCATGGGGATTAACTAATGCAAACCCTCTCTTTGCATTGGATTCTTATCATAAGTGGCAAAGTCCACTTTGCCTCCCCATGGAAGCCCTCCGCTTGCCAAATGAGGAAAGCCTAAGCTTCCTAGCCCAACCTAAGCCATCCTAGCATCTACCATGAACCAAGGAAATCAAGCCAAGACATTCCCCCTCATGGCCGAATCCAATGGATGCAAGAAAGATCAATCCCACACAATCTCCCCTTAGCAAGCCTAGAGACTCCTGCAACCCCTTTATCCACTCATGGCATGCCACATAGAGTGATGGCGACCCCTCGATGACTCAATGGGCTAATCGATAAATTTTGTGGGATCAATCCCATCATCATGGGTAATTGAGGTATACCTCAATTAGGATTTGATACGAATCACTTGCTATGAGTCCCTGAGGCCATTTTAAAATCCCTCTGAGCGTACTAGAGCATCCCAAGCCTTCCTTGATCGCCAAAATAGGACCTCACTCTTCTTATCAATACTCTGTCTCCGCTAAATCAAACTTCAATTATTTGCACCCACACCATTCTCATACTCCATCGAAGCCAATCGAAGCACACCCAAGCCTTCTTGAGCACCAGAGATAAGAGTTTGATCAAGATCACTCACCAAATAGGAGGAGTTTGGCCTTGGGAGTAGCCTACATCAAATCAAGCTCAAAGCATCTCAACAGGGCCTCACCTTAACTAGGTGAAGCTACCTCCGTCGACCCATCGTCAGACATTAGCTCCGGTGAGATAATTTTATAAACTGAGTCTTGTATGGAAAAATTACTTGGTATTTTGTGAAGTAAATTCACATGCCATGTGTTTTTAGCCATTAGATGTGTGTGCCTCCCCTCCCTAAAGGTGTGGGATGAATTTGGAGGCAATCCGAGCTTGGGTGAGCTCGGATTGAACCGGGAAAGATGGACAACATTCGTCTTTCACTGCTCGCAAACAGGATAGATCATGAGTTGTATGTTCCATGTGATTGGAATGAACAGCTTTGATTAGATTTTGCGTTAGATCCCTTGATTATTTTCCTAAACCATGAATCTGATCGTGGCCATCCGATCTTAGATTGGACGGTCCATGGAGTTAACACGTCAGCTGTTATTCTAGTCAGCATTCGGATGTGACAACTTAAATAACCAATCCCATCACACCACATGGAAAGCACGCCATGTGGCCTGACGAGATTAAGACTTTAATTAGGATTAATTAATCCATTTTTAAGCCTAAAACTTCCTAAATTCATAACTAAACCTAGAAAAATCCAAAAAAAAAAAAACAAACTTAGGCTCATTTTAAAGATATTTTAGAGTAGAATCTAGAAAAATTATTAATATTTGATTTTGAATAGTAATTTTAGCTTAATTAAGGTTTAATTGGAAATCTAATTAGCTTAATCACTCTTTAATTAATCACCCAATTAATCCCAAACTTTTTATGGATGTTTAGTGGGATGACCTCTACCTCCTCTATTTTTTTTGGGATTTTATTGGTTGCTTAATTACAAAAATCCATTGATTAAGTCTTAATCACTTTTTAAATTTAATTAGTGATAATTAGTGATTGAACAGTGGCTTAATTAATCATTTATGCAATAATTACCTCTATTGAATAGTAAGGGAGCTTAGGGAATGTGATTGGGATATTTTTCCTAATTCATTTCCTAAGTTTTCCTTCACTTTTTGGAATTTGATTAATTAATGAGTAATGAGGTAATTAAGTGCTTAATTAATTAATTAATCTCCAAGATAAAATCAGAGCCTAAATAATCAAATATGGGACTTAGGGATTGAGATTAAGGCTCTTTCTTGATGTCTTTCCTTAAGTTAATTTCATTAATTGAAAATGTCTAATGTTTAACCAAATGGGTTAATGAGATTAATTAACTCAATCTAAAATCCACTTCACATCTAATCACCTTTAATCCATCTTGGGTAGCTCTTTGGGTGTTCAATAACTTAAAGAGAGCTAATGAAATTATGGTTAACTCATATGTGAGAAAATCATAAAGTAGTTAAGTGAGATCCCTTAAGCTTATTAATCATGAGCCAAATGCATTAGGCCCCTTTCATTTCTTAGGAGCATTGTAAATTTACTTTTCATGTGGTTTCATATCATATTAGCTCATTATTAATTAGTTAATTAACTTAAGATGATGTTGGTAAGAGTTAATTAATTGACTTAATTCATACCCTAACCTAATTAAGACATAAAATCAACCTAATTATTCTTCATTAAACCAAATTAACTCACACATGGAGAATGGGATTAGGATTAGCAAACCTCCTTCACTTTTCTTAAATCAAATTATACATGAAAATGAAATGACATTAAAGAACTTTGGTTTATTTTAAATAATCTTATTTAGTTTGATTGTCCTTAGGACTTAGTTGATTTGAATGATATGACATGCTTGTGTTGTTTTATTTCCTCCCAATCATGTTAAATTTTATATGACATATGATTCATGCATCCATCTCTTTTATAAATTAATTAAATAAAATGATTTCCTTTATATCAGATTGTGTGTGTTGATTTAAATTAAAAATATGTGTGGCTAGTATCACTATTTAATCCCAAATATATTTTCAAAAGTCTATAAATGAATGAATATACATAGATGTTATAAATTTATACACACACACACACACACACACACACACACACACACACACAGAGGAAATACAAGTGAATATAAATCTAGTGTATGAAATCAAGTCTCTTCCTTGCATTCATTTGTTGATTTGCATAAGTAAGAATGTTAGTGGTATATTAGTCTGGACATCCCAGGGATGCATGGATTTAAGTATCCCTAAGGAGGTTCCTACTTCATTCCCTTGGTGTAGAACAATGGCGACGTACCTGCTTGATTTTCATTCTTATGCATTTGGATATTAGAATTTAGATAGAGATTTATTCATTTACACAAAATAAATCATTCAAATCAAAATACAATTTTTGCATAGTTTTTTATTCTTGTAGTTGTCTATACATCCTTATGTATCTAAGGATAGTAGTGTATTAGTCTGGACATTCCAGGGATGCGCAGCTTTAAGTATCCCCAAAGAGGTTCCTACCTCGGTCCCTTGGTATAGAACAATGGTGACATACTCACTTAAAACTTTTATACATATGGATGTGTACTTAGCTAATTAATGAAAACTTTGTTTTTCTATTACAAAGACATGCATTCACACTTTGTTTATTTGGTTGAGTTGAGTAGTCATGTGATTTAAGGTTCTTTCCTTATGCTTTTGCATAAGAATCTAGATAGAGCTTTAAATTAATATGACAAAATCAATCAACCAAATGAAATCAATTCAAATATATTCACGACATTCATCATTTAAGTGTGCTAAGATACAAGTTGCATGTATAGCTATGCTTAGGCTCTAATCATATGTATGATATATATGATGGAAGGAAGTGAATAAACACGTGTTATGTGATAGTAATTCATTCCAAATAACCATAAGATGCCTTTTTTATTGAATGAGTTTATTTAAAGTGAACCTAAACTTAGGATTAATTAAAATATGTAATAAGCTATTCACAAAAGGGAATTGATTAATTAATTTGCTTTAGATGTGACTTAAGGTGGGGATAAAAGAGAGTGATCCTCTCTTTCTTTCTCTTCATAATACTTAGTTATTTTGTGTAGGTCAAATGAAATAAAAGAAAACATTGAGTAAAATTTATAAATAAATTAAACCACTTAAAGTGAAACCACCCTTTATGATTAAATTTCTTTCATACTTAGGGAATCTTAACTCTAAACCCTAGCTAAGACATACCACAGAAATCTTAACACACACACACACATTAGATTAAGTAATCATTTCTAGCTTTATGTTAGGGTGGTGTATGGTTTAATGTATATTTTATTTTATGATGTAATATTGTAGACGAGATGTTAGGGTGTATGTGCGTAGACTGGATGTTAGGCTGTGACTAGCCTAATCATATTTTTTGCAGGAGATTATGCTTAAGGGCACTTAAAATAAATACAAGGTTTTGCTATGATTGCTTAATCCTAAGCATAATCTACATTAGGACAGGTAGATTTGGTTACCCATGTGTAGGGTGCTAAGTCCAAATTATTCATATTCTTTGGGTTGTATGGTGTGTTTTATTTGTATGTAGTTAGATTTAGTTTTCCTATTTTTAATATAATATTACATTAGGAATTAGGATTAGTACTATGGGGACTTAGGATAAACATTGGTCACAAGACCAAGTCTTATGTACCATGTGATTCTATGGAGCTTTCCCAATAAAATGGAAGAAGGAAATTAAGGAAAGAAGAAGCTTTGAAGATTTGAAGATCCCCCATAGCTCCAATTCATTTATTGTAATTAAATTATAATTATTCTTTCATTATACCAGAATATATAAGGGTAAAGATCGCTTACCCACTTTTTTTTTGGGTTGTATGGCGGTACCCGACCATAATGGCCTCTTTTTCTTTTACGATAGATATATAAATTGTTTGATGATCTATTTAACGTGTGCATTAGAAAAAGCATGTCTCTTCATAGTTTATTTATAATTGGTGATTATTGTATGACCTGGATGTGATTAGGCTCTTAGGATAAAAATAAATCTTCTACCCAAATTAATAACTCATAGCTAAACTTTTAAAATAACTCATAACCTCAGATAAAGCTTACATATTAAATTAAGATAATAAAATATTTAACAACCCCTCAGTTGAATGTTGTATGTTTAACATCATGCATATCATCTTGTTTCATTCTTATTAAGAGAGAGCTTCCATCTTTGCTAGATATAATGGGCTTAACCTTTCAGAGCCTGTGATAGAAAAATACTTCTTTCTCTTCTGATTTGGCCCATAATCAACTTCATCATGCATTTAGGCATATAAAGATCCTATAGTCTATGTCAAAATAAAGAGTCAAAAATTAAATAAAACTTGATAAGATTTGCATTAGACTAAGTCATTATTCATACCACTCATGCTCTAGTTTCCTAGGGAGTGGGTTTAAGGACTTTAGCTTCTTTTCTAAATAATAAATAACCTAGCCATCTTGCAAAATCATAAGACTTGCCTATAGAGTTTTACAACATAAGAGGAGTTAGCTGGCTACCACTCTAAGTGGTTATAAGTCCAACAGTTGGGTGGTTTACTCTCTCTTGTGGAGGTAAATAATATATCCATTTTTGTCTTAGATTTAGGTCATGCTTTGGCTCTTGCCAAAGCTCCCTAGATTTAGGATTTGAGGTCGATGTTTTCCTTTGGGGCTACAAGCATAAATCCTCACCTCTTAGGCATTTTCATAATCTTGTATTGTGGAATCATAAGTCCTAAAATTTAATAAAATTTTAACTTAAACATATAATTCTTCTCAATTTCAAATATATATATAGCCAACTATTGGATAGTCTGGGATGCTCACTAGGCTTCCTAGTATCATGAGCATCTCCTACTTATCTCCATTTGGTATCAATAGTAAGTCTTTCTTTTTGATCTATCTCTTTTGATCTTCCAAATATAGCCAATTTATTGATAGTCCTATCTTCAAATTCTTTGGAGACAACAATTGCCTACTTTAATCCAGAGTATTCTTAAGGAATTGACTTTCTTTAAGATGTAATTAACTACGGGGGCTTGGCCCCATAGGGAACTTTAGAACCCAGTTAAAGTAAATCCTATTTTATTCATCCATGTAAAGTAGGGAAAAAATCTTTGGTACATTTGAAGACCCATCATGTCTTAGGAGTCCTTATTAGCTGATTAGGCCCATCGTAGGGTAATAATTTCTATCTTTCAAGATAGTGCACTATTCTTTGATGTCGTACATGATCACCTCAATAAGTACTTCCTCAAATTTGTGATATCCCCCCCCCCCAATATACACACACATGCACACATACAATTGAAAATAAACACCACAATAATTTAGACATAACATCAATCAATTTTATAAATCTAGCATTAAAAAAAGAATAAGAGGTGAGATGCGTAGTAGTACGAGAGAAAATGGGTAATTGAGCTCTACCCATATATAACTCGAAATATGAAATAATAATTATAATTTATAAATACATGCTATGGGGGTCTTCAAGTCTTCATTCTTTATGTCTCCATGTATCTTCATCCTTCTTTGATTTGGATGGGCTTGCTTCAAAAGCATCACAGGGCCTCCTAAGATAAAGCATTCTAGCCACTATTCATCCTTAACCCCCCATAGCACTAATCCTAATTCCTAATGCAAAATTATATTAAAAATAGAAAAAAATAAATCTAACTACACTTGCAAAATAAGTGTTAGTTAAGTATACCATATAACCCAAGCAGTTATATATATAATTTGGACTTAGCACCCAATACATGGGTAACCAAGCCTACCTATCCTAACTTGGATCATGCTTAGGGGTTTAAGCAACATGCAAAGAGAGCATTTATATTTATTTTTAATCACCCCTTAAGCATAATTCCCTGTAGAAAAATATGATTAGGCTAATATCGGCCTAACATCGAGCCTTTGAAACATACACCCTAACATCTAGTCTAAAATAATACATCACAAATCCAAACATACATCATACCATGCACCGCCCTTGCATAAAGCTAGAAGTGGTGACTTAGTTCTAATGTGTGTGTTAAGGCTTGTGTGATATGTCTTAACTAAGTATTAGAGTTGTATTTTCTAAGTGTGAAAGAAAGTTCAATCATAAGAGGTTGATTTCACTTTAAGTGCTTTAGTTGATTTGAGAATTTTATTAGTATTTTCTTTTGTTTCATTTGATGTATACTTAGCAACTAAGTGTTATAAAGAGAAGAGAAAGAGAGGATCACTCTCATTCTTTCCTACCTTAAGCAAAGAGAGGATCACTCTCATTCTTTCCTACCTTAAGCACTTCTAAAGCATGTTAATAGATTATTCTCTTTAGTGAATGGCTTATTACACATTTTAAATTAATCATAAGTTTAGGTTCACTTTAAATGATCATATTCAATGTGAAAGGCTTCTTAAGATTAACTTAATTGAATTACTATCATATGTCATACATCACATTATTCCTTTCCACCACATGTAACCTGCATATAATTGAATCCTAAGTATAATTATACATGTAATATATATTTCTTTTAGCACACTTTAAATGAAAGACACATATATGTATTTTATAAAAATATGAGATTTTCACTCATTAGCTAAATGCACATTCAAATGTATAAAAGTTTTAAGAAAGTACTTCACCATTGTTAACCAGGGGAGCAAGGTAAAGACTTCCTTGGGGCTACTCAAAGCCATGCATCCCCAGAATGTCTAGACTAGATATACTCGCTATTCTTAAATACACATGAATGTACAAATGACTACAAGAATGGCACATCATGCAAAAAAAGTTATATCTCTTTCAATTAAATTATTTATACATGTGAGCTAGAGTTTTATCAAAATTCTAACATATAAGTACATAAGAATAAATTCAAATAAATGTTGTGTCCCTTTTAAATGGACTAGACACTTGTTAATATTCAAACTTCATGTAAATTCACATAGATTAAAGAAAGAGAACTCCATATCAAATATTCTAAGCTATAGGCACATGCAAGCTTATAGATATTTATAACTATTATCACTCCAAATATTATAGTTGACTTATAAATTTTTGAAAATAATTGTGATTTAATAATGATAATAGCCACACATATTCATAGGTTAATCAACACATGCAAGCTTGACATAAAAGAAATCATTTTATTTAATTAATTTTGTAAAAGATGAATGGATGAATCAAGTGACATACAACATTTAATGTGATTGGAAAGGAGTAATAAGACATAAAACACATGTTCCATTCAATCAAACTAATTCCTAAGGACTATCATATCAAACAAAATTACTTAAAATAAGCCAACACTTTTTAATGTCACTTTTAATTTCATGTTCCAATTTGATTTAAGAAATGTGAGAAGAGGTTTGCTAATCCTAATCCCATTCCCAATATGTAAGTTAATTTGATTTAATAAGAGGTGATTAGGTTGATTTTATGTGTTGATTAGGTTAAGATATGAATTAAACCAATTAATTAACCTTTACTTATGTTATCTTAAGGTAATTAATCAAATGATTATGAGCCAATATAATATGCAAAGAAATTGAAAAGAAAGTAACAATGAACCTATAAAATAAAAGGGGCCTAATGTAATTAACTCACAATCATTGGATAAATAAGCTTACGGAACATACATTAATTACTTTTATGGTTTTCTCACACATGTGAGCTAACCATAATTTCATTAAACCTCTCTAGGCTATTAAACACCTAAAGACCTACCTAGGAAACAAAAGAGGAAAATCATATACATTTTTGAAAATTAAACTAATTAAGTAATTAATTAGCTAAATAATCCTTAATTAATCTCTCTTGAAAAGTAAAGGAAATTTAGGAAAAAGATTAGGAAAAATTCCCCAATCCCATTCCCTAAACCTCCCTACTCTTAATCAGTGATTAATAAGTCTAATTAACAATTATTATTCACAAGCTTAATTAATCCTTAATTAAGTTAAGAAGGTAATTAGGACTTATTCAATCAAATTTCCAATTAACTAATCAATAAATTCCAAGAAAATAGTAGAGGCAGAAGTCATCCCCCTAAACATCCTCAGAAATTTTGGAATTGATTGACTAATTAATTAGAGAGTAATTAGACTAATAAATTTTTAATTAAAATTAATTACTATTCAAAATTAATTAAGGATAATTTTAATGGATTCCCCTCTGAAATACTTTTAAAATGAGCCCTTATTTATATTTTTTGAATTTTTTTATTATTAGTTATGAATTATTGAAGTTTCAGCCTTAAAATCCACTTAATTAGCCCTAATTAAGCCCAATCCCATCGTCTCCATGTGGTGTGCTAACGCATCATGCTTTCCATGTGGCATTGCAGGATTGGCTATTTAAGTAGTCACATCCAAGGCTGACTCAGCTAGCGGCGTGTTGCGGTATTGATCTCTATCATACGATCTCAAATCGGATGGTGTGGATCAAACCCATGGTTAATAATAGCTCTAATCAATAGATCTGGCATGATCTAATTAGAGCGGTCTATTTCAATCATGCATAACGGATGGCCCATATCTCTCTTCCTATGAGCGACAAACGATGAAGCCTGTTCGCCATGAATCGCTCGATCCAAGCTCACTCGTGCTCGAATTCATTCCAAAACCAACCCACATCTTCGCACAAGGGATCCACGAAGATCCAACGGCTAGGATGGGCTCACATGCAAATTTTCTTCAAAAAGCTCCAAACTAAAGCTCAATTTTAATGGATTTACCTCATCAGAGCTAAGACCGATGGTTCGTGTGCTTGAGGAAGCTTCGTCTAGTTGAGATGAAGCCCTGTTGAGCAATAATTGGATTGGTTCCAAGTGGATCACTCGATTGGCCAAGAATGGTGCTTTAGAGCTTTGACTTTGATCGAAGTCTAGCCTTCGGTTGATTTGAAGCTCAAAAAATGGCTTGGGTAACTTCGACGAGGTATGTGGAAGGTGTGTATAGGAGGAATTGAGCTTTGGTTGAGAGAGGAGGAAGTTGGGATCGGGACTGAGCTCCCCTATTTCCACTATGCACGGGAGGAGAAAATTTGAAGTGGGGAGGCCTTGGGGAAGCTCTGAAGAGTGCTAGGGAGTTTTGTTTCTCTCTCAAGAACTTAGAGGAGATGAATGCAAGTGAAATCCAGTTTGAATTGAGGGCGTATATCCCTCAATTTACTGAGGTGGATGGATGACATTGTCTCCCATTTTTCGGCCGGCCAGCCGCGCCAGGGCACCAGAGTGGTCACCATCATGTCCATGTGGCTCGGTTTGATTGGAGGAGTGCTTGATAGGTGGCTCAAGACTTGATATGGGCTGATCTCCTTGCTTAGATATAATGGGTGCTCGATTTGTAAGGAATGTGAGTTAACTCACCTCCCTTTGGTCCATGGTAAGTCCTAGCCCCATTAGGGTGGGCTAGGAGATTAGGTCAGACCCCAAATGGGGTGAGTGAGGGCTTCCAAGTGATGAGAGAGTGGACTATGCCATTTATGGGTGGAATCTTATGCAAATAAGGCTTGACTAATAGGCAATGGCTTGGATTGGACTCATTTGGCTTTTGGCTGACTTTAAGCTAACCCAAGATGGGTTTTGGGCCACATTTGATCAGTCTTCAATAGGTCATTGGTTAGTTTCATGGGTTTTGGCTTTGATTTGGTCATATGGGGTCAAATTGGGTCAATGTTGAGTTAGGTTGACCATTTGGTCAAATTGGGTAAAACTAAGGCTTAGGTTAGATTCAAATGATGATTTGAAGAGTTTTGATTCAAGTGGTTTCAATCAATTTGGCCTAAGTATTATTTTGGCTCATTTGGAATCATATAGATCAAATGGGTCAAGTTGACCAATTTGACAAAATTGACAAAATTAGCTTGGGTTGGGTGTTGGCAAGTTCAATTGGCTAATTAAAAATGATTGTAGGCTTTAGTTTGAATCAATTTGGGTTTAATTTAAATTTTGGCCAGCCTTTAGGTCAATTTGGGCTAGGTTGGATTATGTTGACTAATTGGTCAAATTGGGCTCAATTATGGCTTTGGTTAAGTTCAATAATCAATTTGGAATGAACTTGAGCTATTAGTTATAATCAATTTGGGTTAAATCATGATTTGACCCATTTTGGTCATTTAGGTTAATTTGGGTCAACTTGGGTCAAATGACCAATTAGGTTTGGTTTGGCTCAATTGAGGGTCAAGTCATGTTCAAACATTGATCATGGGTTGGTTTGAATTAATGGTTCCAACCAATTTAGTGTATGATGAGTTTTGGTAATTTTTGGTTCATTTAGGTTAAGGGTTGACTCGATCAAATGGCTAAGTTGACTTGATTTGACCTAATTCAAGGTAATTGATCACTCAAGGGTGATTGTTGATCATGATATGATGCTTGGCTGAGATTGGTTCAATCCAATTAGGGTTGGATTAGAACTTGGCTCAAAAAGATCCTTTAGGCCACTTTGGATCAAGTGAGCTTAAGTGGATCAATTGGCTTGGTTTTGGTCTGATTCAAGTTTAGTTGAACTTATATATGAACCTAGGATTGAAATATAAATTCAACTGCAATCAATTTGGAGTCCAATGAATTTTGTCTCATTTGAAGTTTTCATGCCAAAAGGGCTAAGTTGGGCTTGACTTAAATTTGGTTTGATGATTGTAGGTTCCATTTATATTTGGATAGATTATTGAAGGAATGATTGATTCAAGAGAAAATTCACTAGTTTTGACTTGGTTTAGGTCAGTTTTGGTTAAGTCCAAGAAATTGGCTTAAAGGGTCTGAGGGTTTTGATTTGATTTTGGGTTTGGTTTTGGCCATTTGAATATATATTTTATTTATATTTATGAATATAAATAAAGGTATAAATGACTTATGAGAAAATCACTTGAGTTTGGAGTGATTTAGAAGCAAATTTGACTAAGCTCATGGAGGAGGTCAAAAGGGCTTAGAAGGAAATTGATTTAGTTTGATTTGATTTTAATTGTTAAAATGTGGGTTTCATTTATATTTGTGAATATAAATGATGGAATAATTGATTTATGAAAAAATCAATTGATTTTGGATTGATTTGAATGAGATTTGGCCAAGCTCATGAAGGTAAGTCTTTATGGCTTAGGAAGGGTCTTGGTTGGATCTGGGTTTAGTTTGATTTGGTTTTGGTTATTTGAGTTTATATTTTATTTATATTTATGAATATAAAGGAAGGTACAAATGATTTATGAAGAGATCAATTAATTTTGGGTTGAATTGGGTGGAGATTTGGCTAAGTTCATGAAATTCAATCATAAGGTTTTAAAGAGGATTTTGGAGTTTGAATTTGATTTTGGATTTCAATCAAATGATTTGGAATTAAGTTTGGACTTGGATTTTAGGTTTTATTTCAGGGATTAAATTGATCTTGGAGAAGATCAATTGAATTTTGGATTGATTTGAACTAAGGCTAAGTCCATAAGATAAAATCATAGAGCTTAGGGAAGATTTTGATTTTGGATTTGATTCTGAGTTTCAATCAAATGATTTGGAATTTGGATTTGGATTTGAATTAAATTTGAGGTTTGGTTTGAGAAGGTAAACATAGGTTGGGTTTAGGCTATATGGTAGACAAATCTTCCTAAATTTCTAAGGCATAACCTACCTCTATGACTAACCCTTCTAGGTTTTTAGGCTTAGGTTAAGTGTTCACCTAATCATAAGAAGTGTCTTAAGGCTAAGGGACTCTTAGTGTCTATAAGAGTCCTAGATCTATGATGAGGAGAATGAGAACTCACTCCAAAAGTGAGGTCAATAGAGGCTATGGTTGAATTGTTGAGGGAGTTTTAGAGTCGTGAAGAAGTACCGAACAACAAGTGAGAACTACTTACCAGCAATATCCCAACAATGTATGAAGAATTTTGAATTAAAGCCATCAGTCCCCGATGATTTATTCTCATTAATACTATGATTGGCTACCATGATTTCTTGGTCACTAACTTCATTGGACAACTCAATAGCTTGGGATGAAGAAAGAGTGTTTCCATAAGGGAAGTCTAATGAGGAAAGACTATTTCTGCCATCTGAATTAAATAGGGAGGAGAAGTAAGAGCAGATTTCTTCAGCCAAAGCAGTGGGGCTAGAGATTACCCCCTGGTCCGTGTGAAGTTCCCTAATGATATTAGCACTATTCCTCTTCTTTATGGAATCATAAAGGAATTTCAGGTCATCATCTGCATGGATGAGCCAATGCACGTTGACCCTTTGCATGACCCACAAGCTCTCCTTACTTGCGAGGTCCCTATAAAGATAATTATCTCCTTGGCTTTCAGGATTAAATTCGAATCCTCTGGGTTGTTCTCCAAAGAAATGAGGATCCTTTCTTGCTCTAACTTGACTTTTGCAATCTGGTCATTGAGGGAAGGGGAGTCCCTAAGGAAGCCTTTTAGAGCTTCTTTTGTCTTCTTGAGTTTCTTAGAAAAAATAAAAGAGAGGGTTCCCTTGAAAATAAGTATTCTAAGAAAGAGAAACCACTTCAGTGAAATTAGGGATAGAGGTCTAGTAATTTTTAGAGAGGAATCTATAAGGAGAAGGAGACTCATGTTCAAAGAAGGCAATAAGAGGAGAGTGATTAGATGAAAGAGGGGTAGAAACCTTATAAAAGGAAGAGGGGAACAAATCCAGCCACCTCAAATTACACAGAGCTCTATAAATTCTAAACTGGATGAACTGCTCCACTTGTTGATTATACCAAGAGAATCGCAGACTAGTGCTAGGGAGGTCAATAAGACCACAATCCTGAATGTAATCCAGAAAGTCTAGAGTTTTATTGAGTGGCACAACATTACCCCCAAACTTCTCAAAACTATAGAGAACACAGTTGAAGTTGCCAATTAGAAGCCACGGGGAATTCACAGATGTGTATAGTTTCCTGATGGCTTTCCAAAGAGAGAGATGGTCTTAAGTCTCATTATGAGCATAAATGTAGGTAAAAGCAATAGAAATAGAACTATTGAATGACAAATCTCCATGTATGAATTGGGGGGAAACTAGAGTCAGTGTAAAGGAGACTCGACTTGAGTTCCACTTGATCCAAATGCACCCGCCCGAGCAACAATCAAAATTATGTACACTTTCTTCATGAGGAAAAAGTTTAAGTCTTTTGAGCAGAAGTTGATTATTGAGGGAGTCAAGAGACAATTTGGTCTCCAGAAGATAAAGAATAATAAGACCATAGTCTTTAATAAGTCTGCGACAATCCATGGGTCGGCCCCAAGCCTGAATGCAACAGACATTCCAACAACCTAAGACTAGGAATCGCATGAAAAGGAACGAGAAGAGGATGGCTTCTTTCCTTTTTTTACCTTTCTTTTTGTTATTGATTTTAAGAATAGAATTGCATTTATTGGCAGGAGAGTTTTGGGAGTTCTTACCAGAGTCAAGCAAGGCTTTCCTAGAGGAAAGCTGAGCAAGTTCTGCTTCCTTGTGCGCTTGCAGTTTGCTAAGGGAATGGGTAGCAGAATGAGTAATGATTGTATAAGAAGAAGAGAAGGTATACAACTGGGGCTCAACATGAGGCAAGGAAGTTTCTTGGTTTGCAGCTGGGTCTATAGAGTCTTCATGATGGGTAGGTAGTTGGTTGAGGTCGTTGATGGGCGTTCTTCGGGGGAAATTATCGTAGAGGGAGGGATTATCTCCAGCAAGGGGGACTGCAACTATTGTAATTAGTTTCTATCTTTACATTCTAAATCTTGCAACTTTTTGCAGTCCAAACCCATCTCCTACATGTCGTAAAGCCATCTGCCCATCCCGTCACTTGATAAAAAAAAGAGAAAAAAAATCCTAAATGTAATCTATTAGCAGCAGCCCACTAGCGGAGACCTTCTTAGTTTTCCCTCCTTTACTTCTCCCACATAGAGATCAGAGCTCCAAGCCTTCTCCACACTATGTTGCAACTCGATGACATTCTCTCTACAAGCCATACCTATACTCGAAATCCATCACATGCTCATGGCTGACCAACCCAACTCTCGAACCTTTCTCTCTCCCTCTCTACACATTTCCAACCTCATCTCTTGTGCAACATCACTTGCTAGCCATCTGAAGAACTGTAGACTGTAGTCGAACCCCCTCCCAGTCAATGGTTTCTCCTCCTAACTATAAGAGTCGCAACCCAACCATTCCCTACATGCCACTGGTTCTCCCAACCAAGAGCTGCATGTAGTAAGTTGTAGCTCAACTTCTTCCATCTCTTATACCCATCAAACCTACATTTTTCCAGCTGATCTCCACTACCCCACCTCTATTTTATCATACCAAGCTGCTCTTGGGCAACAAAAAGTTGATGAGCTTCCCGTCTCCCCTCCTTGATCTTACACCGGCTCTTCCTTGCCAACAACCAAAAACTACTAGCACTCCCCCACTAGTTTCTTTTGTAATTGCTGCGTTAACTCTAGAAACTGCTACTTTAACCATATTCGTGACACTGTTGGAAAGCCACTATGCAAGCCACATTTCACCAACAGCATGCACAACTTTGGCCTCACCGTCCACCTTGCAATTCACCTATGTCCACTCAGGATTTCTTTACAGTTACACACTATGGAACTCAAGCCTCAAGTCATTGTTGTGCTCCAAAGCCTTGATTAGATTCCTTTCTTTCAATTAAAGGAAGATATCTACACCACAACCCTTGAATCCATTTTTTTAAGAGGTTAGAGATGTTAGAATGGATTAGTAGCATTGGATGAATCTGTTTTAGATATTCAAGTTGAAAATCCTAAAGTTTTGTCCCAGCAAAGAAGATATGGAGTTTCTTATGAACTACACTTGAGATAAGGGAAGCATCGATAAATGCTAGTAGTTCTTCCTAGACTTGATGAAGGTTTCTTACATAGAAGTCAAGCTAAGAGTACTCTGTTTCAGGATTCAAGTTAGTGCTCAGACAATAGATATTAGAAAGAGCTTGTACATTATAGTTTCTACATATGAAGAGATTCAAAATTCAAACAAGCTAAAGAAAATAATGAAGAAAATTCTTTATCTCCGAAACACTCTTAATAAAGGAACTACAAAGGGTGTTTGAGGACCTTGTTATGCTCAGCAGAGCTAACAAGCTTGAAGACCCCATTATGCTTAGTAGAGCTAATGGGTTAGAAGATTACAGTCGTAGTGTCGCAAGACACATACCGTTATGCTCAGTAGAGCTGGCGGGAAGGCTGAATAGACTCCCGATGTAGCCCCTTTTGTGGGGAAGAAATATGGCTTTGCAGTAAGGATGTGGCCCTGTCTGCGTGGCTTTGCAGTAAAATGGCACCACGTAAATGGCGATTGCCACCAAAGCCCTTTGACAGGGTGATTTGCTGTGATATGACACCACAAAATTATGGTCACGGCCGCAACCCGCATGTCCCTCAAAAGCTTTGCTCTTTGAGTTGTGAACTATATAATATTTAATTGGAAAAAATCCCTCTGTTAGCTAAGGTCAACTTATATTTATCCTCTTAGAGAAACTCCACCCCAGGTCTATAAGGACACCTTATATGATGTAACCCATGGTTATTGATAAGGATCCTTCAGTTGACTACCTCCTCGACTCGTGATCATGGTCCGATGATAGAACTATGGGATCTTGATCGGGAGCGTCATCATTCCCCTAAACATAAGCTTTAAATTGAAATGATGAATCTCATAAATTCTAAACTTCACTCACTGCTACTATACCTTATGCAATTTAATGATTCATCAACTAGCCTTAATCGAAAGTGCTCTCTCAATATTAAGAGGGGTAATTAACTATAGGTGTTTGAGCTTATAGGAGACCTGGAACTAGATCTAAAGTTCTCACAAAATGAGGGTGAAATCTTTGAGTAGTGTCTTATCTACTATTTCATCCGTCTTCTGAAAATTTCATCGACATTTAATCTACTCTCTTCATGCGAGTGGTCGGTGGCAAATTTTTGGAGCCCACATTAAAAATTGATGGGTGATTACTTTATAGATTGGGTAGAACATATTCATCATTACTCCTATGCTTAAAGCAAATTTCTCTTAAGCTGGTAAGCTATACTTCAGATTTGATCAACCTAAGACAAGTCAATTTAGTTAACCACAAAAACTTGATTAAGTAACTTAGATAAAATGAAGTTATCATTATCTAATGTAATGAGATTGAATATAATGATTTACTATGAAAGCACTATTGAGAAAAGATTGAAAGCCTAGAATAAGATAAAAAATGAAATAAAAGCTATAACATGTCAAGAAGAACACCAGATTTATGTGAAAAATCCAAAATTGAGAAAATAAAACTATGACGTTACACCATACCAAAAAATCTATTATTAATAAAAATAAGGAGATTTACATATCCCTTGATGCAAGGCATCATCGTCACCATCATCGATGTCATCATCATAAAGCTTAAATCTATGTATTGGGCTTTTATGTTACAATTTATGTTATGTATTATTGAACTTTTATATTTTGTATATATTTTGGGCTTATATGTATTGGGCTATTCTTATGTCATGGCCCATGATTCATGATAGTATGTATGATATTTTGGGTAGGTATGGAAGGAGTGGTAGGTTTGGTAGTAGGTGGTGGTAATTGTAGTCATGATGGTGGTAGGTTTGAGTTTAGAGTTAGATTTGAGTATTCTTAACTCTCCCTTACAATCTTATAAATAGGGAGGCTCTTGTAATGCTTGACATTTTGATTTGGAATAAAAGTTATTTTCTTAAATTTTTTTTACTATTCTTTTGTGTGTTTTCCTCCCGAGTGATGGACTACTTGAGTGTGTGAGCTCACAACTCTTAGAGAAGGACTTCTAAGGAAGGAATGTGATCTCCACAATGACAGACTGTTTGTAGAGGTCTACTTCAACTTATCCTCGCTTTGTTATTGTGTATTTTAAAACCGCTACAGATTAGATCGTTCATCACTTGCCAGTTATTTTTTTACACTTATAAGATTCAGTTCTCTAGTATGGTTAATATAACTTTAGTAAGAATCTTTTCAACTTTACTAAATTTATAATATTTTGAATGTGCTCAATAGTAGATTCATTTATCATTACCTTATTGTGAGGATTTAAGATTTATTAGAAAATTTATATCATAAAAATCACTCTCGTCCTACATCATCCCTTTTCTCTCTCGCGACTTACACTCCTCAGACATAGATTAGGACACACAACTATATTACAAACAACGAAAGATAATTGTTAGGAGATTTTAATCGTGAAAATTGATTCGAGAGATCCAGTGCAAAATGTTAAATAGAAGTAACCAAAGCACAAGATCATAAAAACACAATATTTAACGTGTAAAAACTCAAGAATGAAAAAAAATATATAGTGCCACTCCACACCAAGAAATCTAGTGCGAAGAAAATAAGAAGAATATTACAGATTACATTTATCTCAAGCCTTTCTACACTCTGGTCACTTATGACACTCTCTCTCCATGTACACTCTCAAGAGAATAGTAAACATCACATAAAAATTGCATAAAATGGCTAAATATAAACTCTATCATTTCATAGTGTTGTGGCATTAATTTAATAATGCCACTATCCCCAAGCTTTTCCGCAGGGATCTAGTGCCAGAAGGCCGCTTGAATGAGTTGACTTCTCCATCATGTGTCTTTGGTGTATCAATCTTAGTATTGCGGCGTTGTCTTCTATATCTTTCTGATGAAAATCCATGGATTCTAGTGTCATGCAACTATTCTTTTGGCACCAAAGCCCAGTCTTCTCTGTCTCTGAAAGGATGATATACAAGTTATAGTGTTGATGCGCTGTAAATGTAGTGACGAGGTGCTATACATAAAAAAACTTTTTTTTTCAGCCGTGCTGCCTTCGAAATCCCGAGCAAGGAGCATGATGCCCCCCTGCGACCCCCTAACAAGATCACCGCTAAGCTCGATCTACGAAAGTAAGTGCTGAATTGACAGCGCATCTCCAATTGATTGACACAATCATGCTCCACATTATAACAATATAAACCCTTAAAACTACTCGAAACTGACTCATCACTACATGATACCAAAAAAATTTTAATCAACCCACCAACGATAGTAGACAATACTAGAGATTGACGACACAATAAGGCTCCACAAATAATAATAAGCGCGAAGGCTAAGTTGGTCTGTCCAAGCAAATTCCTAGAATTTACAGCTGTTACAAGCTAGCTCTAGACCATGAAAGCTTAAATGCATAATGGATGTCTATCAGGTTCTTAAACGAACAACAAAATGACCTTTCAGAGGGTATTTATAGGAATGTAAACTAGAAAATTTTATAAATAAATAATATTAAAAAATAGTGATGTTTTTGACGAAAAAAATAACAAAAAACAAGCGAAATTAGTCGGAAAAAAGAGTTTCCAATGGATTTTTTTTAAAAAAAAATCAGCTGGAAATGTATTCCGATTATCAGAAATTCATCGTGAAAAACTATTTCAACGAATTTTTTAATAAAAAATCTATCAAAACATACAAAGAAAAAAGCAGTGGAAATCCGTTGCAACGTCTATCTAAAAAAAAAAAACTATTGCGACGAGCTATCATTGCATTTTGTTAAACCGGCTTTATATCATACAATATATGTACGTAAACCTTCCTTAACATATTTTACAAACCACCATCCTATTGTCTAACACAAGACAATAAAAGCTTGTTTAAAAAACAGCAAATGATATTTTAAGAAAATATATTGTTAGCCAATTATTTATTAATTTGATGTACATTACCTATTATTAGCAGTCAATATTCTATCTTAGGCACCACTGAACTTTAGGCATTAGTGTTGTGATAGTATATATTCAGCAGGTTTTCAAGCCATTTCTTGCGCAACAGTACTTTGTTTTCTAGTGCCAACTGCTGTGATCAACATTAATGGCTAAGTCTTCGACTACTCCCTTCCTTTTCTTGATCCTCATTGTTTTTGCTTCTGGTAATAAGAATTTTTGCATGGAATCCCGAAATTCACGTACCCAAATAATTTTTTTTTATTGTTTCTTGTTTTTTACATGTAAATGATAGTTAAATTTTTTTTTTCCAAGACGAATAGAAGGCATATAAAATTTTTATATTGAATGCCTTTGTTTTTGTGAACAATGCAGTTGAAATGATGGCGCAAAAGGCAGAAGCAGCAGAGCTTTGCACATCGATTCTTAAGCCAAGTAACTGCTACCTTCCTGCTTGCATAGACCAGTGCTACAACGAAAAGAAGGGTCATGGAGAGTGCATTCCCAATGCAGCTAAAACTGTCTATGCATGCTATTGTTTTTACACCTGTGGACCTGTTTAATTTGATTTGGTCGACATGTTATTTAAATAAATTTATTAATTAATAAAGATATTCCTTCTTATAATCAAAGTTTTCTGAATCCTGTTATATATATATATATAGAGAGAGAGAGAGAGAGAGAGAGAGAGAGAGAGAGAGAAATTATTCAAATCAAATCTACGTTTTTATTGGTCCGTTCAGCTACCTAAAAATGCCTGTTTTTAAATTTTGTTTTTCAATTTTTTTTTTTTTAAATTTTACATCACTCACTCAAATTAATTAAATATAATGATAATGACATGTCACAAAATATATTAATTATAGGCAATTATATAGTTGGTTTCTTATGTGATGAGCCTGATCGACTATTCTATATTTCTGTGGCAAATTCATGTTTGGCAAGAATAATAATTAATTACAATTTTTAGATAAAATAGAATTAAAAAAAAAAGGATTGACTTAAAAACTGATTTTGCATCGCATACTTATGGAAGGATTTAGTGGCTTTTTATGATGATACATACAATTAAATTTATTTCAAAAATGTGAACACGTGTATTTTTTATTTACAAGTTTTTTTCAATATTGTTGAAAAATGACAATAAAAATTTATAGGATCATCACTGTAGTACTGTTGTCTTATCCTTCCTTTGCACAAAAACTAAAATTTCCATCTCAACCTAGTAAAATAAATAAAAAACATTCATTTTCTCCTCAATCGAATAGAGTGTGTAAAATAAATATATTTAAATTCTTTTATCATCTTCACTTTTATTTCATGTTTTCAGTTCCTTTGAACTGAAGATTCTTAATTTTGATTACAATGTTACAATCATGAATGAAGGAGAAATCATAAAATAATATTAAGCAGGTCAACATGCAAAGAGTTGAGATATTTTCATTTGGAAGATAGAAAAACTTCAACTAATTGGCCATTAGACTGTTAGATGTTAAATGTTAGAAAAATGCTGAGCCTTTTTTCTGAATTTTAGTTTATTAAGAGTGCATCATATTAGTGATTTTAGACTTATTTATTTATATATTTTCTTACTGGAACCAATTTACTAGTTTCCTTCTCTAAAAAGGCCCATTGAATGCCAAATTATTCCACTAATTTGTGAACCTAAACCCCAAACCTTAAACCCTAAACTAACCCTAAACCTTAAACACTAAACCTTAAACCCTAAACCCTAAAAACCTAAAAACCTAAACCTAAACTTAATAAAACCTAGAAATAAAACAAATAAAAAAACCTAAACCTAAACAAAACAAAATAAAATAAAATGAAATGAAAACCTAAACTAAATCCTAAACCTAAACCTAAAAATAAGAAAAATAAAAAATAAAAACTAAACTAAAATAAAATAAATAAAAACCTAAACTAAACTAAAAAAAGAAAATAAAGTTAAAAATAAAAAACCTTAATAAAATAAAGACTAAACCTAAAATAAAAATAAAATAAATCTAAAGTAAAATAAAATAAAAACTAAATAAAAACCTAAACATATAAACTAAACCTAAAAATAAATAAAAAATAAAATCTAAACCCTAAACTAAAAAAAACCTTAAACTTAAAATAAAAATAAAATTAACAAAATAAAATAAACCTAAACTAAAATAAATTAAATTAAAATAAATAAAACGTAAACCTAAACCTAAAATAAACTAAACCTAAACCTAGACCTAAACTAAATAAAATAAAATAAACTAGAAATAAACCTAAGCCTAAACTAAAAAATAAAACCTAAAAATAATCCAACAATAAAAACCTAAAACTTGACCGTATTAAAATAAAATAAAAACCTAAACCTAAATATAAAATTTAAAAACAAAACCTAACTTAAACAATAAAATAAAAATAAAACTAAACTAAAACCTAAACTTAAACCTAAACCTAAACTTAAACCCAAAAATAAACTAAAATAAAAAACCTAAACTAAAATAAATAAACCTAAAACAAATAAACTAAACTAAATAAAAATAAAAATAAAACCTAAATAAAAATAAAAAATAAAATAAACTAAAATAAATAAAAAATAAACTAAATAAACCTAAACCAACCCGTTTACTTAATTTAAATAATAAAAAAAATTAAATAAAAAAATCTTAAACACTAAACCCTAAACCCTAAACCCTAAACACCCTAAACCCTAAATCCTAAACTATAAACCCTAAACCCTAACCCTAACCCTAAACCCTAAACCATAAACCCTAAACCCTAAACCCTAAACAATCCTAAACCCTAAATCCTTAAACCCTAAACCCTAAACCCAAACCCTAAACCCTGAATCATAAACCCTTATCGTAAACCTTCAAACCCTTAATCCTAAACCCTAAGCTAACCCTAAACCCTAAAAACACTAAACCATAAAGACTAAACACTAAACCCTAAACCTTAAGCCCTAAACAATAATCCCTAAACCTAAACCCTAAACTCTAAACCCTAAAAACATAAACCTTAACCTAAAATTAAAAAAGAAAACCAAAACCCACAAATAAAATTTAAAATAAAACTAAACTAAAAAATAAACCTAAACCTAAGATGAAAAAATAAAGTAAAATATAAAACTTAAACTAAATAAATAAACAAAACTAAATAAAAATAAAAATAAACCTAAATAGAAATAAAAAGTATAATAAGCTAAAATCTTTATAAAATAAATTATATAAAATAAATAAACCTAAACATACTAGTTTACTTAATTTAAATAAAAAATAAATAAGAATATTTAAATAAAAAAAAACCCTAAACCTTAACACCCTAAACCCTAAATCCTAAACCATAAACCTTAACCCTAAACCCTATACCCTAAACTCTAAACCTTAACCCTAACTCTAACCCTAAACCCTAAACACTAAACCCTAAGCCCTAAACCCTAAACCCTAAACCCTAAACCCCACACCCTAAATAACCCTAAACCCTAAAACCCTAAACCCAAAACCCTAAACCCTAAGACCTAAACCCTAAACCCAAACCCTAAACCCTAAATCCTAAACCATTACCCTAAACCCTAAAATCCTAAACCCTAAACTCTAAACTAACCCTAAACCCTAAGCTAACCCTAAATCCTACACCCTAAACCCTAAACCCTAAAACCTACAACCCAAAACCCTAAATCCTAAACCCCATACCTTAAACCCTAAACTAACCCTAAACCTTAAACTCTAAACCCTAAAAACCTAAAAACCTAAACCTAAACTTAATAAAACCTAGAAACAAAACAAATAAAAAAACCTAAACCTAAACAAAATAAAATAAAATAAAATAAAATGAAAACCTAAACTAAAACCTAAACCTAAAAATAAAAAAATATAAAAAATAAAAACTAAACTAAAATAAAATAAATAAAAACCTAAACTAAACTAAAAAAGAAAATAAATTTAAAAATAAAAAACCTTCATAAATAAAGACTAAACCTAAAATAAAAATAAAATAAACCTAAAGTAAAATAAAATAAAAATAAAATAAACCTAAAGTAAAATAAAATAAAAACTAAATAAAAACCTAAACATAAAAAATAAATCTAAAAATAAATAAAAAATAAAACCTAAACCTTAAACTAAAAAAAGACCTTAAACTTAAAATAAAAATAAAATTAACAAAATAAAATAAACCTAAACTAAAATAAACTAAATAAAAATAAATAAAATGTAAACCTAAACCTAAAATAAACTAAACCTAAACCTAGACCTAAACTAAATAAAATAAAATAAACTAGAAATAAACTTAAACCTAAACTAGAAAATAAAACCTAAAAAATAAACCAACAATAAAAACCTAAAACTTGACCCTATTAAAATAAAATAAAAACCTAAACCTAAATCTAAAATTTAAAAAGAAAACCTAAACTTAAAAAATAAAATAAAAATAAAACTACACTAAAACCTAAACTTAAACCTAAACCTAAACTTAAACCAAAAAATAAACTAAAATAAAAAATCTAAACTAAAATAAATAAACCTAAAATAAATATACTAAATTAAATAAAAATATAAAAAAAACCTAAATAAAAATAAAATAAAATAAACTAAAATAAATAAAAAATAAACTAAATAAACCTAAACAAACCCATTTACTTAATTTAAATAATAAAAAAATTAAATAAAAAAACCTTAAACACTAAACCCTAAACCCTAAAACCTAAACACCCTAAACCCTAAATCCTAAACTATAAACTCTAAACCCTAACCCTAACCCTAACCTAAACCCTAAACCCTAAACCCTAAACTCTAAACCCTAAACAACCCTAAACCCTAAAACCCTAAACCCTAAACCCTAAATCCTAAACCCAAACCCTAAACCCTAAATCATAAACTCTTACCGTAAACCTTCAAACCCTAAATCCTAAACCCTAAGCTAACCCTAAACCCTAAACCCTAAAAACAATAAACCATAAAGACTAAACACTAAACTCTAAACCCTAAGCCCTAAACCATAATCCTTAAACCTAAACCCTAAACCCTAAACCCTAAAACTCTAAACCCTAAAACCTTAAACCCTAAACCCTAAACTCTAAACTCTAAAAACATAAACCTTAACCTAAAATTAAAAAAGAAAACTAAAACCCACAAATAAAATTTAAAATAAAACTAAACTAAGAAATAAACCTAAACCTAAAATGAAAAAATAAAGTAAAATAAAAAACTTAAACTAAATAAATATACTAAACTAAATAAAAATAAAATAAACCTAAATAGAAATAAAAAGTATAATAAGCTAAAATAAATATAAAATAAATTATATAAAATAAATAAACCTAAACCTACCAGTTTACTTAATTTAAATAAAAAATAAATAAAAATATTTAAATAAAAAACCCTAAACCTTAACACCCTAAACCCTAAATCCTAAACCATAAACCTAACAAACCTATACCTAAACTCAACCTAACTAACTAACCTAACCCTCCTAAACCCTAAACCCCACACCCCAATAACCCTAAAACTATAAAACTAAACCTAAGACCTAAACCTAACCTAAACCACAAACCATTACCCTAACTCTAACTTAAACTATAAACTAACCTACCCAAAACCTAAAACCCTAAGCTAAAACCCTAAACCTAAACCCAACTAAAATCCAAACCCTAAACTTAAACCCAACCTAAACCCTAAACTTAAACCTAAACTCCTAAACCATAACCTACCTAATCCTACTTAAACCTAAATCTAAACTTAAACCTAAACCCTAAACCCTAAAATACCCTACCTTAAACCCAAACTAAACCCTAAACCCTAAACCCTAAAACCTAAAACCTAAAAAAACCTAAAAAAACCTAAACCTAAATTAAATAAAACCTAAAAATAAAATAAATTAAAAAACCTAAACCTAAATAGAATAAAAAATAAAATAAAATAAAAACCTAAACTTAAACTGAAACCTAAACCTAAAACTAACCTAAACCTAAATATAAAATAAAATTAAAAATAAAAACTAGACTAAAATAAAATAAATAAAAACTTAAACTAAACTAAAAAAATATAATAAACCAAAAAATTTAAAGAAAGACTAAATAAAATAAAAATTAAACCTAAAATAAACATTAATTAAACCAAAAATAAAATAAAATAAAAATTGAATAAAAACTAAAACCTAAAAAATAAACTTAAAAATAAATAAAATATAAAATGTAAACCTTGCACTAAGAAAACCTTAAACCTAAAATAAAAATAAAATAAATAAAATAAAATAAACCTACAATAAAATAAACTAAACTAAAATTAATAAAACTTAAACTTAAACATAAAATAAACTAAACCTAAACCTTAACCTAAACTAAATAACATAGAATAAACTAAAAATAAACATAAACCTAAGCTAAAAAATAAAACCTAACAATAAACCTAAAATAAAAACCTAAATCCTAAACTTAAAAAATTAAAATAAATACCTAAACCTAAACCTAAAATAAAAAATAAAATCTAAATCAAAAAAATAAAATAAAAATAAAACAAAACTAAAAAGCAAACCTAGACATAAACCTAAAACTTAAAAGTAAAATAAAAAAAAATACCTAAACTAAATAAATAAACTTAAAATAATTAAATTAAACTAAATAAAAAAATGAACCTAAATAAAATATAAAATTAAAAATAAAATAAAAAAAATAAAAAATAAACTAAATAAACATAAACCTATTAATTTACTAATTTAAAAATAAATAAATAAATAAATAGATAAAAATCCTAAACCATAAAAATCCAAAACCCTAAATCCAAAACCCTAAATCCAAAACCCTAAACCCTAACCCTTAAACCTTAAACCCTAAATCCTAAACCCTAAACCTTAAACCTTAAACCCTAAACCCTAAACCCTAAATAACCATAAACCATAAAACCCTAAACCCTAAACACTAAACCCTAAAACCAAATCCTAAACCTTAAACCCTAAACCCTAAACATTAAACCAGAAACCTTAAAATCGTAAACCTTAAACCCTAAAATAACATTAAACCCTAAGCTATCACTAAACCCTAAACTCTAAACCCTCAAAACCCTAAACTTTAGAGCCTAAAAACTATACCCTAAATCCTAAACCCTAAACCCTAAACCCTAACCCTACTGGAAGTGCTAGTGGATATGGAGGTGGTGGTTATGGAGGAAGGATCTGGAGGTGCTGGTGGATATGGAGATGGTGGTTATAGAGGCGGGAGGAGCGATAGAGGTTACAACCATTGTAGTGGTGAAGGGATAGATCAGGGATATGATGGAGGATCCCGCTACCCGAGAGGCGAGGGTGGTCTGATGGGAACTGGAGAAACTGAAGAATAGCTTATCAAATCTGCTGCTTAAGGAACTGTGTCTTTACAGTAGGGATGGTTCTAGTTATCCAGGGTTTTTGATCTGCTCTATGCGTGCTCATTTTTATGTATGTCATCACTTGTATCATAGAAAACTTAGTCTACTACTTGGTTGACTAAATCGAAAAGAAGAATTGTTGAATATGAATTTCTTCTCTATTAATAAAAAATCTTAAACCCTAAACCTTAAACCATAAATTAAAACCTAAACCTTAAACCTTAAACCTTAAACCCTAAAAACCTTAAAATCTCTAAAACCCTAAACCTTAAACCCTAATCCTTAAACTCTAACCCTAAACCCTAAACCATAAACCCTAAACTATCCTAAACCCTAAACTAACCTAAACCCTAAACCCTAAATCCTAAACACTAAACCCTAAACTGAAAAACCCTAAATCCTAAAATAAAACCCAAACCTAATATAAAAATAAAAAAACCTAAAATAAAATAAAATAAAAACTAGATAAAAACCTGAACCAAAAAAATAAATCCAAAAATAAAACCTAAAGATAAATAAAAAATAAAACCTAAACCTAAAATAAATAAAATATAATAAACCTAAACCTAAACTAAAATAAATAAAACCTAAACCTAAACCTAAATCCTAACTTAAATAGAATAAAATAAACTAAAAATAAACCTAAACCTAAACTAAAAATAAAACCTAAAAATAAACCTAAAATAAAAACCTAAAACCTAAACCGAAACAAAATAAAATAGAAACTTAAACATAAACCTAAAAATATAAAATAAAACCTAGCCCTAAAAATAAAAAAAAAACTAAAAAATAAGCATAGCCCTACATATAAACCTAAAAAATAAACTAAAATAAAGAACCTAAACTAAAATAAATAAACCTAAACCTGAATAAAAATAAAAATAAACTTAAATAAATAAAATAAAATAAAATAAATGAAACAAAAAAATAAAATGAAATAAACATAAACCTATCATTTTACTTAATTTTTTTTAAAAAACTAAACCCTAAACCCAAAACCCTTAACACAAAATCCTAAACCCTAAAGCAAACCCTAAACCCTAAACTATAAACCTACAACCCTAAACCTACTACCCTAAACCTTGAACCCTAAACCCTAAACCCTAAAAAATTGTAAACCCTAAACCCAAAAAACTCTAAAACCCTAAACCCTAAACTCTAAACTAACCCTAAACCCAAAAAAACTATAAACCCTAAACCTCTAAACTAACCCTAAACCATAAACCCTAAATACTAAAAACCCTAAACATTATAGCCTAAACCCTAAATCTTAAATCTTAATTTCTAAACTAACCCTAATCCCTAAGCTAACCCTAAACCCTAAACCCTGAAAGCACTAAACCCTAAACCCTACACTTAAACCCCAAACCCTAAAACCCTAAACCTTAAAACCCTAAACCTTAAACCTTAAACCATAAACCTAAATCTTAAACCCTAAAAACCTAAAAACCTAAACCTAAACTAAATAAAACTAAAAAAATAAAATAAATAAAAAACTTAAACCTAAATATAATAATAAAGTAAAATAAAATAAAAACCTAATCTAAAATCTAAACCTAAACCTAAAAATAAAATAAAAAAAAAGTAAAAAAAAGTAAAATATAATAGATAAAAACCAAAACTAAACTAAAAAATTAAAATAAACCTAAGAATAAAAAGCCAAAATAAAATAAATAATAAACATAAAAATAAATAAAAAATAAAACTTAAACCTCAAACTAAAAAAAAAAAAACTAAACCTAAAATAAAAATAAAATAAAGAAAATAAAATAAACATAAACCTAAACTAAACTAAACTAAACTAAAATAAATAAAACCCTAAACCTTAATCTAAACTAAATAAAATAAAATAAACTAAAAATAAACCTAAACCTAAACTAAAAAAATAAAGCCTAAAAATAAACATAAAATAAAAACCTAAACCTAAACATAAAAAATAAAACCTACACCTAAAAAATAAAATAAAAATAAAACTCAACTAAAAAATTTACTTAAACCTAAACCTAAAAAAAAATTAAAATAAAAAACCTAAACTAAAATAAATAAACCTAAAATAAATAAACTAAACTAAATAAAAATAAAAAAAAACCTAAATAAAACTAAAAAAATAAAGTAAACAAAAATAATAAAAATAAACTTAATATACTAGATAAACCTAAACTTGCCAGTTTACTTACTTTAAAAAAAAAATCTTAAACCATAGACCATAAACCCTAAACCATAAACCCTAAATATATAACCCTAAACCCTAAACCTTAAACCAACTTAAAGTAATTAGGTAACTTATAAAATAAACCTAAACCCTAAAACCTAATAAACCTAAACCTAAACCAAAACCCAAAGAATGGGTAGAATCTCAACGGTAGGAACATCACCGTCAACCAGGATCAGCCTAGATTTGGCGGTGGAGGCGAATGTGGAGGTTGCAGTTATCGCAGTGGTGGTGGGGGATTTGGACGTGCTGGTGGATATGGTAGTTGTGGTCGGAGCAGTGGAGGTTATGGTGACGGGAGGAGCGATAGAGGTTATAGCCGTCGTGGTGGCGAGGGGAGAGATTGGGGATATGATAGAGGATTCTGCTACTCGAGAGGTTGGGGCATTTTGATGGGAACTAGAGAAACTGAAGGACGTCAAATCCAATCTGCTGCTTATGGAACTGTGTCTTTACAGTAGAGATGGTTCTAATTATCTAGGGTTTTGGATTTGCTCTATGCAAGCTCATTTTTGAACATTGTTGTTGTTTGTGTCTTAGAAACTTGGTGTGTTACTTGGTTGATGAATTCAAAAAGAAGAAATATTGAATCTGAATTTGTTCTCTCTTAAAAAAAAACCAAAAACCTTAAACCCTAAACTAAAACCAAAGCACTAAACCTAAAACCTAGATCTTAAACCCTAAACCCTAAACCCTAAAATCCCTAAACCCTAAACCCTAAACCCTAAACCCTAAACCTTAAATCCTAAACCCTAAAACCCTAAACCCTAAAACCATAAACCCTAAACCTTAAGCCCTCAAACCTAAACCCTTAACCCTAAACCCGAAACCCTAAACCCTAAACCCTAAACCCTAAACACCAAACCATAAACCCTAAACCCTAAAAACCTAAAAGATAAACCCAAACTAAATAAAACCTAAAAATAAAAAAAATTAAAAAAACTTAAACCTAAATAAAATAAAATAAAAAGCTAAACTAAAATCTAAACCTAAACCTAAAATTGAACCTAAACCTAAAATTAAAATAAAATTTAAAATAAAAACTAAACTAAACTAAAATAAATAAAAACCTATACTAAACTAAAAAATAAAATTAACCTAAATAAAATAAAAATGAACGTAAAATAAAAGTAAATAAACCTAAAAGAAGATTAAAAAAAATTAAATAAAAACCTAAACCTAAAAAATAAACTTAAAAATAAAGCCTAAAAATAAACCAAAAATAAAACCCAAACCCAAACTAAAAAAAATGTTAAACCTCAAATAAATAAAATAAAATAAACCTAAACCTAAACTAGAATAAATAAAACATAAACCTAAACTTAAAATAAACTAAACCTAAACCCTAAACTAAAAAAAATAAAGCAAACTAAAAATAAACCTAAACCTAAACTAAAAAAATAAAACTTAAAAATAACCTAGAAAAAAACATAAAACTTAAACCAAACCTAAAAAATAAAATAAAAATAAAACTAAACTAAAAAAAACATAAACCAAAACCTAAACCTAAAAAATAAACTAAAATAAAATACTAAACTAAAATAAATAAACCTAAAATAAATAAACTAAACTAAATAAAAATAAAATAAATAAACTAAATAAATCTAAACCTACTGATTTACTTAATTTAAAAAAAACCCCCTAAACCCTAAACCCTAAACCTACCTAAACAACTAATCTAAAACCCTAAACCTAAACCCTAAACCCTAAACCCCTAAACCTAAACCCTAAATCCTAAACTCTATAAACCCTAACCCAAACCCTAAACCTTAACCTTAAATCCTTAACTAAAACCCTAACTAATCCTAAACCCTAAACCCAAACCCTAAACTTAAACTTAGCTCTAAACCTAAACAAACCCTAAACCCTAAAACCATAAACCCTAACTAACCTAAGCTGCACCCTAAACACTAAACCCTAAATCAGACTAAACTATAAAATCTAAACCCTATTGCTAAACCTAAACCCTAAACCTAAACTAAACTGAGCCTAAACCCTAATAAATCTTCCCTAAACCCTAAACCCTAAACCCTAAACCCTAAAACCTAAAATCCTAAACATAAACTAAATTAAAAAAACCTAAACCTAATTAAAATAAAAAATTAAAATAAAATAAAACCTAAACTAAAACCTAAACAAAAACCAAAAATTAAAAAAATATTAAAATAAAAAATAAACTAATATAAAATAAACAAAAACATGAACTAAACTAAAAAATTGAATAAACCTAAGAATTAAAGAATCTAAATAAAATAAAAACTAAATGTAAAATAAAAATAAAATAAAATAAAAACTAAATATAAAACCTAAATCTAAAAAATAAACCTAAAAATAAATAAAAAATAAAACCTAAACCCTAAACTAAAAATAAATTAAACCTAAAATAAAAATTAAATAAACAAAATAAAATAAACTTAAAATAAACAAAAATAAATAACACCTAAACCTAAACCTAAGATAAACTAAACCTAAACCTAAAGCTAAACTAAATAAAATAAAATAAATTAAAAATAAACCTAAATCTAAAATAAAAAATCAAACCTAAAAATAAACCTAAATTAAAAAACTAAGACCTAAACTTAAAAAAACAAAAAAAAACCCTTAACCTAAACCTAAAAATAAAAAATAAAGCCTAAACCTAAAAAATAAAATAAAAATAAAACTCAACTAAAAATAAACCTAAACCTAAACTAAAAAAATAAAACCTAAAAGTAATAAATAAAAAATAAAACCTAAACCTAAAAAAAAAACTCAACTAAAAAATAAACTTAAACATAAACCTAAACCTAAAAAATTACCTAAAATAGAAAAACCTAAATTAAAATAAATAAACCTAAAATAAATAAACTAAACTAAAAAATAAAAAATAAACCTAAATAAAAAATAAAAAATAAAATAAATAAACTAAATAATCCAGAACCTACCGGTTTACTTAAATTTTTTAAAAAAATCCTAAACCCTAAACCCTAAACAAAAAAAAAATAAACCCTAACTTCTATACCTACAAAACTAAACCTACAACCCTAAACCCTAAAAAATGCTAAACCCTAATCCCTAAACTCTAAACCATAAACCCTAAATCGTAAACCCTAAACCCTAAACCCTAACCCTAAACCCTAAACCTTAAAAGCATAAACCTTAAACCCTAAACCCTAAACGATAAACCCTAAACCTTAAACCCTAACCCTAAACCCTAAACCCTAAACCCCAAACCCTAAACCCAAAACCCTAAACCTAAACCTAAAGTAACTAAATTAATTAGAAAATAAAACAAAACCCTAAAACTTGATAAACATAAACCTAAACCTAAACCCTAAGAATGGGTAGAACCTTGACCGTAGGAACATCACCGTCAACCAGGCTTAGTCTAGATCTAGAGGTGGAGGTGAAGGCTGAGGCAGCGACTATCACAATGGTGGTGGGGGATCTGGAGGTGTTGGGTATGGAGTGGTGTGAGTAGGTGGTTATGGAGGTAGGAGGAGCGACGGAGGTTACAGTCGTTGTGGTGGTGGAGGGAGAGATCAGGGATATGATGGTGAATCCCGCTACTCAAGAGGTTGAGGTGGTTCTGATTGAAACTAGAGAAATTAAAGAACGATTTATCCAATCTGCTGCTTACGAAATTGTGCCTTTATAGTAGAGATGGTTCTATTTATCTAGGGTTTTTATTTGCTCTATATGTGCTCATTCTTTATCTATGTTGTTGCTTGTGTATTAGAGAACTTGGTGTGTTACTTGGTTGATGAAATCAAAAAGAAGAAATCTTGAATCTGAATTTGTTCTCGTTAAATAAGAAAAACTAAAAACCCTAAACCTTAAACTAAAATTTGAACCCTAAAGTTAAAACCTAAACTCTAAACCCTAGACCCTAAACCTTAAAAATAAAAAAATATAAAATAAACCATAACCCTAAATGCTAAACCCTAAAAGTAACCCTAAACCCTAAACCTACAACCCTAAACCCTAAACCCTAAACCCTAATAAGAAATGAATAAAACACAAAATTAATCTAACTAAAACTAAAACTAATAAATAATAAACTAAAATTAATAAACTAATATTAAACTAAAATAAAAATGAATAAAACTAACTAAACTAAATTAATTAAATATTAACTAAAAGACTAATAAACTAATAATAACAAAAACTAACTAAACTAATAAACAAACTAATAACTAAATTAAACATAAACAAAAGAAACCCACTAATAAACTAACTAAAATGCACTAAACTAATTAAACTAATAAAACTAAACTAAACCAAAACTAATAACCAAAACTAAACTAATAAATAATTAAACTAAACCCTAATAAATAACTAACTAATAAACCTAAACACTAAACATAACTAACCTAATAGATAACTAACTAATAATAAAACTAAACTAATAATAACTAAACTAAGTAAACTAAAACTAATAAACTAACTAAATAACTAATAAATAACTAATAATAATAACTAACTAATAACTAAACTAAACTAATAAATTAATAAACAAACTAAACCTAATAATAAACTAACTAAAACTAATAATAAAACTAAAAAAACTAATAACCTAAAACTAAATAAATAATAACAACTAACACTAAACTAATAAACTAATAATAAACTAAACAAAATAAAACTAATAACTAAACTAATAATGATAAGAATAATAAACTAAACTAATAATAAAATAATTAATAAATAAAATCTAAATAAATAAGCTAAACCTAATAATAATAAACAAACATAATAAATAAATTAATAATAATAAACTAATAAAAATAACTAAACTAATAAACTAATAACTAATAATAATAAAAAATAAACTACACTAAAAACTAATAATAACTAAAAACATGAAATAATAATAAAACCTAATAACATAAAAACTAAATAAACTAAACTAATAAAAATAATAAACTAAATAATAAAACTAATAATAACTAACTAACTAATAATAAACTAATAATAACTAAACTAACTAAATAAATAACTAGTAACTAAACTAACTAAAAATAATAATAATAATAATAATAATAATAATAATAATAATAATAATAATAATAATAATAATAACTAAATAAACTAAACACAGAACCCCAAAACCTAAATTAATAAAACTAATAATAATAAAACTAATAATAATAAACTAAACTAAAGTAAAATAACTAATAACTAAACAAATTAAACTAATAAGAATAACTAAACATTAACTAAAAAAACTAATAAACTAATTACAAAACTAAACTAAAACTAACTAATAGCTAACTAATAAAACCTAATAAACTAAAAACCTACTAATAACTAATAAAAAACTAAAACTAATAATAAATAACTAATAACCAAAAACTAAAACTAATAACTAATAAACTAAAAAACTAATAAACAAACTAATTAACTAAACTAATAATAAAAAACTAATAAACTAATTAACTAAACTAAATAATAATAATAAGTAATAATAATAAAATAACTAATTAACTAAACTAATAAACTAATAATAATAAAACCAATAATAAACTAACTAATAAATAACTAAATAACTAAACCCTAAACCCTAATTAATTAAATAAACTAAATAATGCTATTAAAATTATTAATAATTAACATAAACTAATAATAATAATAAACTAAGAAAAAACTAAACTAAAATAAAACTAATAATAAACCAACCAACTAAACCAATAATAATAATAAATTATAAATAACAAATAATAACTTATAAAAAACTAAACCATAAACTAAACTAAAAAACTAATAAACCTGAAACCATAACTAAACTAATAAAACTAATAAACTTAACTAATAAACAAATAAATAAACTAACAAAACTAAACTAATAAAATTAAACCACTAACTAAAATTAACTAAAACCTAAATAATAATAAAACCATAACTTAATAATAATAACTAACTAAACTAAATAAATAACTAACTAACTAACTAATAATAACTAAACTAACTAATAATAACTAATAAATAAACTATAATAAACAAACTAACTAAACAAATTAACTAAATAAACTAATAAACTAAACCTACACCCCCCACTAAACTAACCAAAAATAAAAACAAATAAAATTAAAACTAATAAAACTAAACTAATAACCTAACTAAAACTAAATAAACTAAACTAAACATAAAACTAGTAATAAACTAATAATAACCTAAAACTAATAAAACCTAATAATAACTAATAAACACTAAACCTAAAACTAAACTAAACCCTATTATTGGGTGATTTTGGGATCCATGGCATTCTTGGTGAACTTTCGAGTGCTTTCTCTCTTGGATTCCCTATAGATTGTCGATTGGGCCGATCTCAACCTGTTCTTATCACAATGTCATGACTCATGGTGTCGGCTTCTTCAAATCCATGGGGTAAATCCCATGTACCGATGGATTCCACTAGGGCATCAAATTTTTTGCGTAATCCTACCTCTAAATTACCTATTGTTACTAAATCTTTCAAAGAGGCTTTAGCTAGTAAGAATTATTTTACCGTGCCTCCTTTGAATTTGCTTCATATAGCTTTTAAAGGTACTTCAATAATTATGATTTTAGATGAGGATATTGAATAATTAGCTGAGCCTTTTGCTTTTTCTTTGATTGAAAAGTTTTCATTTAAATGGCCAAAGATGGAAGATATTCATTGTTTTTTTCATAGCTTAAATTTATTTTATTTTATTTTTTAGGCTAATTAATGCAAGGCATGTTCTGATTAAACTTTCTAATGACCTTTATTATGGATGAATTTTTTCTAGGCATTCTTACTATGCTTTTAATTATCAAATATGTATTCTGAAGTGGACGCCTATGTTGGATGTTAATGAAGAGTCTCCTATTATTCCCATTTGGATTTTTTTATGTAACTTGTGGATTCATCTATTTAATCATCATATTCTTTATGCTATTAGGTTGATTTTTGGTCAGCCTCTGCAAATTGATCAAGCAACAACTACATCTTCTAGATCATATGTTGCTAGAATTCCTGTACAAATTGATATTACTAAAAAATATCTGAAAGAAATTTGGTTGGGTTTGGAGAAATGCGATTATTTTTAGAAAGTTATTTTAGAGAACTTTCCCATTTTTTGTAATCATTGTAAGATTCATGGGTACGAAATTTTTGAATGCTTTATTGCTCATCCCTATCTTAGGAAGAAAATCACAAGTAAGAATTCAATTGTAGAAAAAACTGATGATTCTCTCAAGTTGGATAAAGGAAAATCTGGTTTTCAAAATTTTAATGTTTTGCAAAACCAGATTTTTGAATCTTCTGAAAAAGTTTTACCTATAAATGATTTGTCTAATGTGAACGATAATTTTCATGTTTTTGAAAAAGTTTTAACTAATAATCATGCTCTAAGTGTTTCTTTTGATGATTCTCTTAAAGGGAAGACTTTAGAGGCTATGGTTAATGATTTTAATGGTTTGGATGTTGTGCATATGTCTTTTCATGATGACGGTTTGAATATTATTGATGCTAACACCATTTCTTCCAATTAGTTGGATGTTGTTTCTCTTTCTCCTATGTCTACTTTAGATCATGGGAAAGAAACTATTTCTTTGCTTTATTTGATTAAGAATTATGGTGAAAAGATTGTTCTTATTTCTAATATTTCAACTTTTGGTCCTAACAATCTTATTAATATTGGTGATCCTTCTTTTAAAAAATAATATTTAGATGCCTGTGACAATTCTCTCACTATGAATAGTTATGTTCCGGTTCAAAATGATGGTTTTTTTATGGCTGGTAATTATGTTTAGAATTTTGGTAATATGCTGTGTTTCTAAGGGATTTGAATCTTATTTTAATCCCTTACATGAAGATTGTACTGAAAAATCTAGATTCTACTTCTCTTGCTTCTTTTATGAATGAAGTTAGGGAGGAGACTCTTCAGATTTTGTTGGAAGGTGAAAATATTGATAATTGTCTTTTTAATAAAGTTGTTTATGCTCCTTCTTTCACTTCTGATTTTGAAATGCATACTATTTTTGATTTTTCTTTGTCTAATGTTATGGATGATTCTGAATGCCCTGCTTTGAAATTGATAGCTTATGTTGATCCCCATGCCTTTTATAATAATATTGATTCATTTTGGATGGAGATTTTATGAACAAATTGCATGGTTATAAAACTATTTATAAGAAGAAAAAGAAACAAAGTGTTTAGATTTATGCCCCTCCTCACTTGCCGAGGGTTACTCATTCCAAAGCTTCTTGGAAATAATCTCTCCTGTCCTTGGGAGGTATTTTTACTTTTGGCTAGTTTTTTCTCTATTGGTTGAGCTTTTACTGTGTCTTTTCTTGTTAGCTAGAGTATTGGCTTCTTGGCTAATTTTCCTCCTCCTAGCTTGGAGATTCTTGATTCCTATTTGCTGAGTTTTTTTTGGTGCCCTTTGGCTGGTTGGTTTTGTGCTGGTGGTTTTATCCCTATTGGCTTGCCTTTCTTTGGTTGGTGCTTTTGCTCTCTTTGTTGGTGGTAGGTTGGGTTTTTGTCCTTGACGTGTGGTTTGTCCATTGGTTGGTTGTTTCTCTAGTTGTTTATTTTAACTTTTACTGGCCTTTTTTTGTTTGTTGGCTTAGTTCTCTTGTTCTTTCCTGGGCTTATTTTCTTGGGTGCTCTGTTGTGTGGCTGCTCTATTGGTTGTTTCCTTTCCTTTGGTTGGTGCCTTGGTGGCTTTAGATTGGTGTTGTTGTGGGCTCTATTGGCTTGGTGCCTTGGTGGCTTTGGATTGGTGTTATTCTGGGCCCTGTTGGCTTTATCTTTGAGGGCTCTTTTCACTTTTTTTTGGGCTCTGAGCTTCTTTTCTCCCTCTTTTTAAAGAGGTGTTCATATTTTGTTTTGTCGGGATTGCCTTATGTTAATTTTATATGTTGCTCTCCTCTCTTTATCTTTCCCTAGCTTCACTTTTTCTTAGGCTGGGTGGCTATTATGATCGGTTTGTATTTTGCTTTGGTTGGGATGGCTATGATGATATGATGGATTTTTTCCTTGATACTCTGTGGTTGACGACTTTTCCTATTTGTAAGACTTCTTTGAAGCTAGATACACTTAGGAATTGACGCTCCTCATTATTTTGATTATACTTCTTTCCTCATATCTGAGCCTATGATTTTTTCTCTTTATGTTTTTTGATCTCTTTCAGGCTTAGATTTCTTGCAGGTTGTAGGTTCTCTTTTTCAATTTGTCTCTTCTTTTTCTTGGAGGGAGCTAGAGTCTTACTAATGGTCCCTTTTTTCTTAGATGGCTGGAGTTGTCTTCAGTTGCAGGTTGCAGGTTTCCTTTTCTTATGGATCTTCTTCTCTTTGGAGGTTCTTTTGGAGCTCCATGGATTCTTCACCTTTGCTATCTTTTGCTTGGCTTTTTTAGTTTCATCTTTGTTTTTATTCTTTATTGCTCTTTAATGAATTAGTTTAGGGACTAAACTCCTTCAAATTTTCCTATAGCTCATTTGAGCAGTAGTTTTTTTTTCTTTTTGAGTTTAGTCTCTAATATGATCTTCTTGTACCTATTTTTCTGAGCAATAAATTCCTTTTAGTTAAAAAAAAACTCCAAACCCTAAACTAAACTAAAAAATAAAATAAACCTAAGAACATAAAACCTAAATAAATCCTAAACCTAAACCCTAAACCCTAAACCTAAACCTAAACCCTAAACCTAAACCCTAAACCTAAACCTAAACCCTAACCTAGACCTAAACCTAAACCTTAACCTAAACTAAACTAAACTAAACTTAAACCCTAAATTGAAACCCAAAAACCTAAAAAAACCACTACCCAAGTCCTCATCCAAATGCTCTAGTTTCTAGATTTTTGGCCACTGCTTGCCAACTATTTTGCATGATTCTCACTGGATTCCTTGTTGAATCGATGACCACTAGCCTATTTCATGTCTTCATTGGAGTGACACCGCAACTTAGCTTCTTCCATGATGATTCATTGGGGAAAACCAAAAGATCCTATGGATCCTGCCATCAACTAACATGACTTCGACTGCTTTGAAATCATTCAAAGATGTTAGTGTTTGGATTTCTCTGTCGAATATGCAAATTCATTTCATTAACCATCAATTCCTTTTTATTGTGGGTGCTTTATTTTGTCAGCCATTATAAATTGACTAGGCAATGACTATGAAATCTCATCCTTCAATAGCTAGAATCTTTGTTGAATTGGACATTACTAAGAAACACCACAAAGAAATCTGGATGGGATATGAAATTTACTATTATATGCAAAAAATTGAATTTGAAAATTTCCCTATCATTCGTTCTCACTATAAAATCCATGGACACGATAATTCTGAATGTTTAATTCTTCATCCTCACTTATAAAAAAATCCCTGTTAAGGAAACTTCTATTCCTAACCCTAGGACTATCACTATTAAATATCAAAAAGCTACTTTAGAAAAAAAGGAATTTTTGAATGTTCCTAATAAGGTTGTTTTATCTCTTACTTCTTCTATGCAATTGAAGGCTTCGTATGTGAACAATAATAGTTTTTCTAAACTTTTGGATGATGATTTTGTTTCCTCCGATTCAATCCCTACATCTTTGCTGGCTTTGATTGATGAAAATAAAGCTCTGAATGAGAATATAAATGAGGATACTAATGTTATGCAGAATTTAAATTCAATGGAGAATATGGCTTTAATACCTCATGATAATCAAGTTGAATAAATTGATCATATTTTCCAGATTCAGGATGATTTAAATTCTCATAAAGATTTGGCATTGTCTAATAATTTGAGTCATGAAGAGGAAGGGCTTGGTGTTCACACTTGCCTCTTAATAAATCTGTTTATGCTCCCTCTCTTGCTATTATCGATGCTCATTTGGCTTTAATAGATTCTAATGTTTTGGAAGAAGGAGAACTCATTTCTAATCAGAAGATTTCTCCTAAATCTATGACTAATGTTGTTAAATCCTTCTCATATGATGATTTTATGGGAAAAAAAATTGGTTTCCAAACTTATCATGCTAAAAAGATAAAAAATGTTAAAAACACCCCTCCCAAATTGCCAAGAAATACTAGATCAGTTACGGCCTCCCTCTCCTCTCTTAGTTAACCTTTCTTATCCCCTTTTTATTTTTTTATGTTAAATTTTATTGTTTAGAATGTTAGAGTGATCGGTACCCTCACTGTTCATAATTGTTTTATAAATCTTTATCATATACATAATATTTCTTTTCTTATTTTTTTCTTGAGTCTCTTATTCATGTTAACAAAATTAACCATGTTACTAGAATGATCGATTTCAATAAATTTTTCTCTAATGTCAATAATAAGATTTGTTGTCTTTGGAATAACTTTGTACAGGTTTCTATTCTTTATGATTTTTAATAAGTTGTCAATGCGCAAATCTCTTATGTTGATTATTATGTTTTGGGCTTAAATCTAGTAGAAATCTTCTTTGGGATAATTTGAAGAAATGTTCTACCTCTGTCAATAAACCTTGGTTTGTTGGTGGTGATTTCAACACTATTTTATGCACTTTTGAACGAAGTGATTGTTGCTCTCCTAATATTCATTCCATGGAAGAATTTTCTAATATGACCCTTGATTGTAATTTAATTGATATTGGTTTTAAAGGTTCTAATTATACTTGGCAAAACTCTAGACTTTGACAAAGGTTGGATCGAATTCTTTTTAATACTCATTAGATTACACAATGGCATATTACTTCTATCGATCATTTAAGCAGAACCTTGTCTGATCATTCTCCTCTTTTGGTTTCTATTAAAGATAATTTTAATAGATTAAAAAAATTCTTTACTTTTATATTTTAGAATATGTGGATTCAACATATTGAGTTTTTTTTAATGTTATGTCTAATAATTGGAAAACTCCTTTACATCTTGATAATTCTATTATGGGGATGAATAGACTTTGGTTTAAGCTTAAAAGTCTTAAACAAAATATGGGTTGGTGGAACAAGTATTTTAAAAATGTTTTTGCTAATATCAAAGATATGGAAAAACCAGTTTGTGATCTTGAAGTCTCCATTATTTATGATCCTTCTATGATTAAGGACTTGACTGAGGCGAAAGATAAGCTTGTTAATTTTCAAAAAATGGGAGAGACTTATTGACACCAAAAAGCTGCTAGTAAACACATTACGAATGGTGTCAGGAATACTAGCTATTTCCATGATTTAGTTAATAAAAAGAGTGTCTTAAATAAAATTCAAAAAATTAAAGGTGATAATGGAGAATAATGATATTAAGGATTGGGGTATTAATTACTTTAGAAATATCCTTAATAAGATTTGCTCTTATGAAGCTATTTTTAAATCACACTTGATTCCTTATATTATTACCAATGATGACAATGATTTTCTTACTATTGTGCCTAATGAAGATGAAATTTTTAAAGTTCTTAATAGCATGAACATAGATTCTGCTGCTGGTCCGGAGAGTTTCACAACTTATTTTTTTTTTCAAATTTGTTGGTTTATTATAAAAAATGATTTTATTGAGGCTATGGTTGATATTTTTAATGGTAATTATTTTCCTAGATATTTTTCTAGCACTTATATTGTTCTCATACCTAAGAAAGATAATATAGTGGAGTGATTTTAGACCTATTAGTCTTTGCACCTTCTTCAATAAGATGATTTCCAAAATTCTTGCCAACAGGCTTAGTCCTTTACTTCATAAGATTATCTCTCTCAACCAAATTGGTTTTGTTAGAGGTAGATCTATTTTTAATAACATTTTACTTGCCCAGGAATTAATTCATGACTTAAATGCTAAGACTAGAGGTGGAAACATTATTTTCAAATTAGATATTACCAAAGCTTTTGATAATATCTCTTGGGATTTCCTTTTCCATATTCTAATTTTATTTGGGTTTTCTGAAATATTTACTTTTGTTATTAAAATTGTATTAATAATGCTTGGTTTTCTATTTTGCTTAATGTGGAAGCTTTGGGCTTCTTACCTTCTTCCCATGGCTTACGATAAGGGGATCCTTTATCTCCTGCTTTATTTATTATTGTTGTTGAGAACTTATCTAGGAGCATCAATGAGTTACTTTTAAACAATCCTAGTACGTACTACAGAACTCTTGGTGGTCTTTTTGTTTCCCACTTAAGGTTTGTAGATGATTTCATTATTTTTTATAATGCCTGTATTCAACATATCTAGAACCTAAAGATTTTTTTAAATAAATTTGGTAGAAAATGTGGTCTTTCTATCAATGACAACAAAAGATATTTTATTATTTCTTCAAGTATCTCTAATAATAAAATCAATCAAATCTGGCATATCACTAATTTTAAACATCAACACTTACCTCTTAAGTACTAGGGTGCTCCTCTATTTAAAGGTCCAAAATGATCCAATCTTTTTGATGAGTTAATTCAAAAAATATTAAATAAAATTTTTGTTTAGGAATTCCATTTACTTTCCTTTGGTGGTAGGTTCACTTTCCTTAAAAACACCCTCAATTCTATGCCTCTTTATTTGATTCAAACTATTATTCCCACTAATTTTAGTCTTATCAGAACTGAATTCTTACTTAATAAATTTTTTTGGGGATCTAATAATTCTATTAAAAGAATGCATTGGACATCCTCGCACAAATGTTTTGGTCCTTTGGGTGAAGGTGGTCTTGGTTGCAAACCTATTCATGAAGCTATGACAACCTTGTTTCATATGCTCTGGTGAAATTTTAGAAAGAATGATAGCCTTTGTGCTAATTTTATGATGAAAAAATATTACTAAGGTAAACACCCTCTTATCTGTGCTTATAAAGTTGGTGACTCTTCGGTTTGGAAAAGGCTTTGCTCCATTAAATGGGTTGTTGAATCCTTAATATCTTGGGCTATTCATTCGGGCTCTTCTTTCTTTTGGCAAGATAATTGGATTGGCAATGGCTCTATTGACTCCCTTTAATCTACACACTCTACTGTTGCTATCAAAGTTAACTCTTTTTGGCTTAAAAATAATTGGAATTAAAACAAACTTGAGAACTACATTCTTATTTCTATTTTTGACAAGTTTTTCAATATCGCTATCTTTTCTAATAAACCTGATCAAATTATTTTCAAGCTCTCTTACAATGTCTATTTCATTCTTAAAGAGGTTTGGAATTTTATTAGAAATAAACAAAACACCTCTAATGTTTTCATTAAACTTTGGAACAATATCATTCACATTTCTTATTCTGTTTTATCTTGGAGGATTTTGAATAACTTCTTTTCTATAAATTCTTTGCTCTGGCTTAAAGGGCTTTATTTACCTTCCAAGTGTTATTATTGCTTTCATATTGAAAATGTTAGTTATGTTTTTATCAATGGTGCTATTACTTCCAAACGTTAGATATGGTATGATGATTTATTTAACACTAACTATTTTCATGGCTCTCTTTCGTTATATCAACTTCTTGAAGTTTGTTTTCATAAAACTGTGAAAGGTCATATGAAAGTTTTAATTGCTATTACCCTTATTTGGTTCATTTGGATGGATAGAAATAATTCTAAATATCAAGACATCCCTATGAACCATAAAATAATGCATGCTAGAATTAAAGAAAAAATTCATCCTTTCTTTAATGCAAATTTAATTAGTAATCTTCATTTTAGAGGTTATAAATTTGTAGCTGAGAAATTGGGTATCACTTTGCATGGTGACCCTTCCTACAGAAGTATTACGATTATACATTGGATTAAGCCTAAAGAAAATTTTATTAAGATCAATATTGATGGTTCTGTTTCCCCAAATAAATATGGTTATGGTGGAATTTTTATGGATTCTAAAGGTACTATCATTTGTGCTTTTGGCTACCCCCTCAAAGCTTGTTCTATTATTTATGTTGAGCTCATGGCTGTGAAAAAAGCTAATGATATTTATTTAAGCAAAGGCCTCTTTAATATTTAGACTGAAGTTGATGCTCTTCTTTTACTTGATATGATCAATACTAATAAAATGGGGAATGCTAACTTATTTTATCTTCTTAATCAAACTAAAAAGCTTCTTTCTCCAGTTTGCTACAAAATTTCTTACATTCTTTGTGAAGGTAATGGTTGTGCTATTTTCCTGGCTAATTTTGGAGATAAATTAAATGAGCTCACTTTATTTGATAACCATAGCTTACATCTGCATGGTCTCAAATCTGATAACACCGACGCCTTACCTCAGATTTTAACTTTCGGTTATCTTGTTGATCATATTCCTATGGTGGTTTTATTCATTCTATTTTTTGGTTTTTTTTTGTGCTTCCCTCTCTAGGAAGTGGTTTTTGCTATTTCTCTTTAGGGTCATGGTCAAGCTCACTTTATATGAAAGCTACTTTGTTGGTTTTAGTTTATTTCTAAATTAAACCCCCTTCTTCTTTACCCCATTGTATACTTGATTGACTCTTATTTGGGTCATTGTGGTTCTATTTTTAATTGGTTTTTCTACCCACTAAGATTGGTGGTTTTCTTTCTATGGCTCATGCTATGCTTCTTTTGTCTCAGAAATAGTGATGTTTGGGGGGTCTCCTATTGGGTTGTGGCTGTACCTGATTTTGGCCTACTGCTTATACTAATTGATGTTGGGTTTGCCTCAGGTTTTCATTGCCTGTTAACTTATTTGAATTAGATTTTTGACTACTATGGTTGGTTCATCTAGATGCTACAATTTGCTACTTCCATCTTCCTGCTTATTTTGGGTGGTCATTTTTTCATGGCAACTATTGGTCTCTTCTGGTTTGGCTTAATTTTGGGCTTTTTGGTGGTTGCTGTTCTCCTTTCTTAGTTTTTCTTGGGGACTTCTGCTGATTGGTTTTTCCCTCTACCTTGTGGATTTGAGGTAGCTTGTTTCTGGTTGTTGCCCTCCTATTTTCTCTTATGTGGTAATTATCTGCTCTTTAAAGTTTGGAAGGGGCTTTGTTTGCCTCTAGCCTTGTTCCTTTCCTCATTGATTTGCTGCTTGTGGATGGGTGGTTCTCTTTGGCATTTTATACTTTGGGTTTTTGTCTAGCTGAGTGACTACCAATTTTGTTTCTTAGTTTTTTTGGAGATATCCATGTGGGCTGTGTCTATGCTTGCTATTGTTCTTTCCCTCTATTTTGGGCTCTGAATTGGGTTAGCCTCTTATTTTGGCTGACTGCTCCCTTTACTGAATTGGAACTTTTGCTGTTGTGGTTGGTTGTTGGGTGGCAGCTATTGGTCTCTTCAGGATTTGCTTAGCTTTAGTTTTTTAAAATATTTTTGGTTGTTTTCCTAGTTTGGGACAGGGTTTTCATTTTGTTGGTTGTTTTCTCTATTGATTGATATGAGGACAGCTGCTTTGTGGTTTTTTTTCCAATTCTGGGTTTCTATTTAGTGAAAGAGATTGTTGTGGCTATTATTTTGTCTATGTCTGCTGGTTTGCTGGTAGCTGCTCCTCTGACTGGATTGGTATGGTGTTTGCTGAGGGCTAGTTGTGGCTCTCTCTGGCTTGGTGTCATGGAATTGGATGTTGTCTTGCCTTGGATACTTGTGCCCTGGCTTGGTGCCTTGGGATTTAGGCTATATACTATAGAATCCTCCGGTTTATTTTGGTCTCCTTATGTCCTAATATTTGTCTTGTGCTTGGATTTGTTGTTTTTCCTACTGCCTTGGTGGTGGTTTTGATGGTAATTTATGGATGCTCTCTTGGTCTCCCTATGGATTTCCTCTCTCTAGTTCTGGTTATCTTTAATTAATTTGCTATTTGGGTGGAGGTTTTGCCCTTGGACTTGGATTGCTAGTGCTCTGGAGATAGTCGTGGTTTGTTGTTATGCCTTTGGGGCTATTTTGTTGGGTTGTGTTATTACCCCAATTCATGACGACTGCTCCTTTTATGTGTTTCTCTTCCTTTTGGTGGTGGCTTTAGTGGAGTTACTGCTTGGTTTTTTTAGCTTGGCCACTAATCCTACTATAACTTCTAGGTTGCTAGCTTTATGTGATTGGTGTGGTGGTTTGGTGGCTTTTTTTCATTAGTTTGGTGCAAGACCTGGATCACTATGGACTATTTTTCCTTGGATGGTTTGCTTATATCAAGTATGCTGGGTGGAATTACTGCTTGGATGGCTTTGGTGGAGTTACTGCTTGGTTTTTTTAGCTTGGCCACTAATCCTACTGTAACTTCTAGGTTGCTAGCTTTATGTGATTGATTACTGTGGGTTTTGTTCTTTGGGTTGGCCAGTTGATGCTTTCTCTATTAGTTTGGTGCAAGACCTGGATCACTATGGACTATTTTTTCTTAGATGGTTTGCTTATATCAAGTATGCTGGCTATGATGGCCTTGATGTTTCCTCATATCTTCTTTCTGGTTGGTAGCATTACATATGATTGTAACCCTAAACCCTAAACCCTTAACACTAAACCCTAAATTGTAAACCCTAAACCTTAAACCCTAAACCCTAAACCCTAACTCTAATCACTAAACCATAAACCCTAAACCTAAACCATAAAACCACTAAATCCTAAACCCTAAACCCTAAAACTAAACCAAACTCAACCCTAAATCTAAACTACCTAACCCTAAACCAAAAACTAAACTGAACTGACTAATACCCTGACTTAAAACCACTCTAAAATCTAAGCCAACTAATACTAATAACCTACCTATAAACTAACCCCAAACTAACCTAACCACAAACCCAAATCCATTAAACCCAAAACATAAACCTACCCCACCCTTAAAAAATACCTGGATCCTCCCCTATAAAAATAAACTACTAAACCTAACCACAACACTTGCCCTTTCCTTAAAACCTACCTAAACCTAAAAAAACTCTGACCTAAACAAAGGCAATCTAAATCCTAAACCCAAAACCCAAATCTGCTAACCTAACTCTAAACCATAAACCTAAACCTTAAAAAACCCAACCTAACCTACCCTGACCCACTACCCACTTAAACCCTAAATACTAAACACGTTAAACCTAAACATTAAACCCTAAACAAAAAAACTAAATGATAAACCAAAACCCTAAACTCAAACCCTAAACACCCTAACCTAAAAAATAAAATCTAAAACCTAAACCTAAACTAAAACATAAAAGTAAAATAAAAAAAATTTAAACCTAAATAAAATAAAATAAAATTAAATTAAAACCAAAATTAAAACTTAAACCTAAACGTAAAATAAAACCTAAATCTAAAAATAAAATAAAATAAAAAATAAAAACTAAAATAAAAAAAATAAATAAACCTAAACTAAACTAAAATTAAAATAAACCTAAAATAAAATAAAATAAAAATAAAACTAAATGTAAAATAAACATTAATTTAACTTTAAATAAAATAAAATAAAAACTGAATAAAAACCTAAACCTAAAAAATAATCCTAAAAATAAATAAAGAATAAAATCTAAACCCTAAACTAAAAAAAAATCAAACTTAAAATAAAAATAAAATAAACAAAATAAAACAAAGCTAAACTAAAATAAACTAAACTAAAATAAATAAAATCTAGACCTAAACCTAAATTAAACTAAACCTAAACCTAAACCTAAATTAAATAAAATAAAATAAACTAAAAATAAACCTAAACCTAAACTAAAAAATAAAACCTAAAAATAAACCTAAAATAAAAATCTAAAACCTAGACAAAAAAAAAAAATAATACCTAAACTAAAAACATTAAAATAAAAAATAAAACCTAAATGTAAAAATAAAATAAAAATCAAACTAATCTTAAAAATAAACCTAAACCTTAAAAATAAAATAAAATAAAAAGTCTAAACTAAAATAAATAAACCTAAAATAAATAAATTAAACTAAATAAAAATAAAAATGAACTTAAATAAATATAAAATGAAATTAAATAAAAATAAAAAATAAAAAACTAAAATAAATAAAAAATAAACTAAATAAACCTAAACCTATTGATTTACTTAATTTAAAAAAAATTAAAAAAAAATTAAAAAAAGCCTTAAACCCTAATCCCTAAACCCTAAACCCTAAACCATAACCCTAACCCTAAAACCATACCTAACCCTACCAACCCTCCTGAGCCCTACCCTACCATAAATCCACCCTATCCTAATAACCTAAAGTTACCCTACTAAATCTTAAACCTAAACCCTAACCCAACAAACCTACCCTACCTAAACCTTACCAACTACCAACTCTAAACCTAAACTCACCACATCTACTAAACCCTAAACCCTAAAATCCAAACCCAAAACTCTAAACTGAGCCATAAACCTAAACCACAAACCCAAACCTAAACCAAACCCTAAACCCTAGGCCATAAACAGTCCAAATCCAAAACTAAACCAAATTCCTGCCATAAACCCTAAAACCTAAATCAAACAAAACTAAACTAAATAAAACCTAACAATAAAATAAATTAAAAATAATAAACCAAAATAAATTAAAAGAATAAAAAAACCTAAACTAAAACATAAACCTAAAATTAAACCTAAACCTAAAAAAAATAATAAAAATAAAAACTAAACTAAAAGAAAATAAATAAAAGCCTAAACTAAACTAAAAGAATAAAATAAACCTTCAAATAAATAAAACTAAATAAAATAAAAACTAATCCTAAAATAAACATTAATTAAACCTAAAATAAAATAAAATAAAAATTGAATAAAAATTTATACCTAAAAAATAAAACTAAAAAAATATAAAAAAATAAAATTTAAACCCTAAACTAAAAAAAAACCTAAACCTATAATAAAAATAAAATAAACAAAATAAAATATACCTAAATTAAATAAAAGCTAAACCTAAACCTAAAATAAACTAAACTGAAACCTAAACCTTAACTAAAAAATAAAACATAAAAATTAACCTAAAATATAAACCTAAAACATAGACCTAAAAAAATAAATTAAAAATCTAAACCTAAACCTAAAAATAAAAAATAAAACCAAAACTTAAAAAATATAATAAAAATAAAACTAAACTAAAAATAAACCTAAACATAAACTAAAAAAAAAAAAATAAAACCTAAAAATAAACCTAAAATGAAAACCTAAAACCCAAAAATTAAAAAAACCTAAACCTAAACCTAAAAATAAAAAATAAAACCTAAACCTAAAAAATAAACAAAATTAAAACTAAACTAAAAAGTTATCCTAAACCTAAACCTAGACCATAAATATAAACTAAAATAAAAAAACCTAAACTAAAATAAATAAAACTAAAATCAATAAAAATAAAAATGAACCTAAATAAAAATAAGAAATAAAATAAACTATAATAAAGAAAAATAAACTAAATCAACTAAATAAACCTAAACCTAATGATTTGCTTAATTTAAAAAAATAAAAATAAAAAATAAAAAAATCCAAAAAACTAAACCCTAAACCCTAAAAACCCTAAACCCTAAATCCTAAACACTAAACACTAAACCCTAAACCCTAAACCCAAATAAAACCCTAAAACCAAACCCTAAACCACCCAAATCCAACCCTAAACTCTAAACCCCAAACCCTAAACCCACCTAAACCCTAAACACTAAACCCAAAACCCTAAACCCCACTTTAAACGGTTGCTATCCCTAAACCCAACCATCAACCCTAAAAAAGCCTAAAGCTAAACTCTTAAAAAAACCCTAAAATAAACCCACCCTATTAAAGGTGCTGGTGGGTATGATGGTGGATATGGAGGTGGTGGTTATGGAGGCAAGATTTGGAGGTGGGGGATGTAGAGGTGCAGATGGATCTAGAGGTGTTGGTGGATATGGAGGTGGTGGTTATGGAGGTGAGAGGAGCGATGGAGGTTACAGCCGTGGTGGTGGCGGAGGGATAGATCGGGGATATGATGGCAGATCTCGCTACTCAAGAGGCGAGGGTGGTTCTGATGGGAACTAGAGAAATTGAAGAATGGCCGATCCGATCTGCTGCTTATGGAATTATATCTTTACAGTAGAGAGGATTCTAGTTATCTAAGATTTTTTATTTACTCTATGCATGCTCATTTTTTATCTATGTCATCTCTTGTATCTTAGAAAACTTGGTCTCCTACATGGTTAATGAAATCCAAAAGAAGAAATGTTGAATCTGAATTTGTTCTCTATTAAAAAAAACATTAAACCCTAAACTAAAGCCTAAACCCAAAACCTTAAATCCTAAAAATCCTAAAACCTTAAACCCTAAACCCTAAACCCTAATCCCTCAACCCTAAACCCTAGACTAACCTAAACCATAAACCCTAAACTAATCTAAACTGAAAACCCTAAATCCTAAACTCTAAACCCTAAACCCTAAACTAAAAAACCTTAAACCTTAAAATAAAACCCAAACATAAAATAAAAATATAAAAATATAAATCAAAATAAAATAAAAACTAAACAAAAACCTAAACATAGTAAATAAATCTAAAAATAAAACCTAAAAATAAGTAATAATAAAAACCTAAACCCTAAACTTAAAAAAAAACATAAACCTAAAATAAAAAAAATAAAATAAACCTAAACCTAAACTAAAATAAATTAAATTAAAATAAATAAAAACTAAACCTAAACCTAAAATAAAATTAACCTAAACCCCAAACTAAATAAAATTGAATAAACTAAAAATAAACCTAAACCTAAACTAAAAAAAATAAACCTAAAAATAAACCTAAAATAAAAACTTAAAACTTAAACCTAAAAAAATAACATAAAAATCTAAACTTAAACCTAAAAATAAGAAATAAAACTTAAACCTAACAAATAAAATAAAAATAAAACTAAACTAAAAAAAATATAAACCTAAACCTACAAAATAAACCAAAAAAAAACCTTAAACTAAAATAAATAAACTAAACTATAAAAACTAAATAAAAAACGTAAATAAAAAAATAAAATAAACTAAAATAAATATAAAATCAATTAGATAAACTTAATAAACCTAAACCTACTAGTTTACTTAATTTTTTTTAAAAAAACCTAAACTCTAAACCCTAAACCCTAAACCCTGAATCCTAAACCCTAAACCCTAAGCCCTAAAATAAATCCTAAACCCTAAACCCTAAATAAAATAATCCTAATCCTAAACCCTAAAACTAATCCTAAACCCTAAACCAAAAACCTACAACCCTAAACCTTAAACCATAAACCCTATTCCCTAAACCCTAAACCCTAAACCCTAAACCCTAAACCATAAACCCTAAAACTAACCCTAAACCCTAAACCCTAAATAAAAAAAATAAAAATATAAATATAAAACCCTAACCCTAAACACTAAACCCTAAACCTTAAACCTTAAACCCTAAACCTACACCTAAAACTGAAACCTAAATGTAAACCCTAAACCTAAACCTCAACTAAACTAAATAAAATAAAACTTAAGCCTAAACTAAAAGTAAAAAATAAATAAATAAAATTAATAAACATAAACTAAATAAAAATAAATAAAAAGTAAAAATAAATAAGCTAAATAAAATAAACTAAACTAAATAAACCTAAACTTAAACCTAAACTAAACTAAAATAAACTAAAATAAACTAAACTAATCCTAAACCAAAACTTAAACCTAAACCTAAACTAAATAAACTAAATAAATAAACTAAAATAAACTAAACTAAATAAACCTAAATGAAGTTAAACCTACACGAAAAGAAAATAAACTAAACTAAATTAACTAAACCTAAAAATAAAATAATTAAACTAAAAAATAAAAACTAAACTAAATAAATAAATTGAAATAAAATAAATAAAAACTAAACTAAATAAATAAACCTAAACTAAAAATAAACTAAATAAATAAACCTAAACTAGAAGTAAAAAAAATAAATAAACTAAACTAAACTAAACTAAACTAAACTAAACTAAACAAAAATAAACCTAAACTTAACCTAAAACCTAAACTAAATAAACTTAATCCTAAATAAATTAAATAAACTAAAATAAAATAAACAAAACCTAAAATAAATAAACCTAAATCAAAATAAAAACCTGAACTTAAATTATAAATAAATAAATAAAACTAAATAAATAAGCCTAAACTAAATAAACTAAATAAAAAATAAAATAAAAATAAGCCTAAACCTAAACCTAAAATAAACTAAATAAATAAACCTAAACTAAAATAAAAAATAAACAAAAACCTAAACCTAAACCTAAACCTAAATAAAAACCTAAACCTAAACCCAAACCTAAAACTTAAATAAAAATTAACTTAAACCTAAACCTAAATAAACTTAATAAACCTAGAATAAAATAAACATAAACTAAAACAAATTAAAATAAAATAAATTAAAATAAAATAAACTAAAATAAATAAACCTAAACTAAATAAACCTAAACTTAAATAAAACCTAAACCTAAACCTAAACTTAAATAAATAAACCTAAACTAAAATAAAACCTAAACCTAAATCCTAAATTAAATAAACCTAAACTATATAAAACTAAACTAAATAAATCATAAACCTAAATAAACCTAAACCCTAAATTGAAACTAAATAAATAAATAAACTAAACAAATAAATAAAGTAAATCTAAACCTAAATAAACTAAACTAAACTAAACTAAATGAATAAAATAAAACCAAACTAAAAAAATAAACTAAATAAAACCTAAAACCTAAGCTAAAATAAATAAATAAACTAAACTAAACCTAAACCTAAACTTAAACCTAAACCTAAAAATAAACTAAACTAAACTAAATTAAACTAAATAAAACCTAAACCTAAACTAAATAAATAAACTAAATAAATAAACCTAAATAAAAATATAATAAAACTTAAATGTAAACCTAATCATAAACCTAAACATAACCTAAACTTAACTAAAACCTAAACCTAAACTTAAACTTAAACTAAATAAACCTAAACCTAAACCTAAACATAAACCTAAACCTAAACTTGAACCTAAACTAAAATAAATAAACTAAACTAATAAAACCTAAATAAACCTAAACCTAAACCTAAACCTAAACAAAATTAAACTAAATAAAAATAAAATAAACTAAACTAAAAATAAACTAAATAAACTAAATAAATAAAACTAAATAAATAAACTTAAACCTAAATTAAACTAAAAATAAACTAAAATAGAACTAAACTAAATAAATAAATAAACCTAAACTAAACTAAACTAAATAAACCAAAACTAAAATAAACTAAACTAAATAAACTAAAACCTATACCTAAACTTTAACCTAAACCCAAACTAAAGAAAATAAACTAATAAAATGAATAAACTAAATAAAATAAACCTAAACCTAACTAAATAAATAAAATATAATAAAATAAAATAAATAAACTTAAACCTAAACTAAATAAACAAACTAAATAAACTAAATAAAATAAAGTAAAATAAACCTAAACTAAATAAACCTAATGTAAACTAAATAAACCTAAAACCTAAACCTAAACCTAAACCTAAACTTAAACTAAACTAAACTAAACTAAAATAAATAAAATAAACCCAAACTTAAATGAAATAAAATAAACATAATCTAAACTAAATTGAACTAAATGAAACCTAAAATAAACCTAAACCTAAACCTAAAACCTAAACTAAAATAAACCTAAACCTAAATAAACTAAAACCTAAACCAAAACCTAAACTTAAACCTAAATAAATAAGCTAAACAAAACTAAAATAAACATAAACTGAAACCTAAAATAAATAATCAAATAAACCTAAACCTAAACCTAAAATAAATCTAAACCTAAACATAAACTAAAAAAACCTAAACCTAAAATAAACATAAACCTAAAAAATAAACCTAAATGTAAACCTAAACCTAAACCTAAACTAAACTAAATAAACTTAAACCTAAATAAACCTAAACCTAAATAAACTAAATAAACAAAACAAAATAAAAATAAACCTAAACCTAAATAAATAAACCTAAAATAAAAATAAATCTCAACCTAAACAAACCTAAATAAATAAACCAAAATTAATAAACAAAATTAAATAAACTAAAATAAATAAACCTTAACCTAAACCTAAACCTAAACTAAATAAATAAACTAAATAAACCTAAACTAAAACTAAAAAGCTACCTAAACCTAATAAACTAAATAAACCTAAACTAAACCTAAACCTAGACTAAACTAAAAAATAAAACCTAAACCTAAACCTAAATAAACCTAAAAACCTAAAATAAACTAAAATAACCTAAACTAAACCTAAACCTAAACCTAAAATAAATAAACTTAACTTTACTAAATAAATAAACTTAAACTAAACTAAACCTAAATTGAAATAAAACTAAACCTAAACCTAAACTAAACTAAACAAAACTAAATAAAACCTAAACCTAAACGTTAATCTAAACCTAAACCTAAATCTAAACTAAATAAACTAAAATAAATCTAAGCCTAAACCTAAACCTGAACCTAAACTAAATAGAAAAGACCTAAACATAAACCTAAATAAAATAAACCTAAACTAAACTTGAAATAAATAAACCTAAACCTAAAATAAACCTAAACCTAAACTAAACTAAAAATAAACCTAAGCCTAAACCTAAACCTAAACTAAACTCATAATAAAACCTAAACCTAAACTAAACTAAACTAAACTAAAAAAATAAAATAAATAAACTAAAACTTAAAATAAGCCTAAACCTAAACCTAAATAAACTAAACTAAATAAATAAACCTAAACTAAACTAAACTAACTAAACCAAATCCTAAAATAAAATAAATAAACTAAATAAAAAAAACATAAACCTAAACCTAAATAAAACCTAAACCTAAACCTAAACCTAAACCTAAACTAAATAAACCTAAACCTAAACCTAAAAAATAAAATAAAACCTAAACCTAACCCTAAACCTAAATTAAACCTTAACCTAAACTTAATCTAAAATAAACTAAACTAATAAACTAAATAAACCTAAACTAAACTAAAATAAACTTAATAAACAAACTAAATAAAATAAAACTAAACCTAAACCTAAACCTAAACCTAAATTAAATAAACCTAAATAAATAAACCTAAATTAAAAAAATAAATAAACTAGACCAAATAAACCTAAATAAAACCTAAACCTAAACCGAAACCCTAAACTAAACCTAAACCTAAGCCTAAACTAAAATAAACCTAAACCTAAACCTAAACCTAAACCTAAACTAAACCTAAACCTAAACTAAAACTAAATAAACTAAATAAACCTAAACCTAAACTTAAACCAAAACCTAAACTAAATAAAATAAACCTAAACATAAACCTAAACTAAAATAATAAAATAAATATATAAACCTAAACATAAACTAAAAAATAAACCTAAATAAACCTAAATATAAATCTAAACCCAAACTTAAATAAATAAACTAAACTAAATGAAAATAAAATAAATAAACCTAAAATAAACTAAATAAACCTAAACCTAAACCTAAACTTAAACCTAAACCTAAACCTAAACCTAAAACCTAATCCTCAACCTAAACTAAAAAACTAAATAAAATAAACTAAATAGATAAACCCAAACTAAACTAAATAAACTTAAACCTTAACCTAAACCTAAAAACCTAAACCTAAACCTAAACCTAAAATAAATAAATAAATATAAATAAATAAAATAAAATAAACCTAAACCAAAACCAAAAATAAAATAAAATAAACTAAACTAAAATTAAACCTAAATAAATAAACCTAAACTAAAATAAATAAACCCAAAAAATAAAATAAATTAAAAAATAAATAAACCTAAACCAAAACCTAAATAAAATAAACTTAAAAAGAAACCGAAAACATAAACTTAAACCTAAAACCTAAACCTAAACCTAAAACTAAACTAAATAAACCTAAACTAAATAAACTAAAACCTAAAATTAAACCTAAACCTAAACCTAAACTAAACTAAATAAACTAAAACCTAAACAAAATAAATAAACCTAAACCTAAACCTAAACCTAAACCTAAACCTAAACCTAAACGTAAACCTAAACCTAAACCTAAACCTAAACCTAAACCTAAACAAAATAAACTAAAATAAAGCTAAACTTAAACCTAAACCTAAACTAAATAAACTAAACTAAATAAACTAAATAAACCTAAACCTAAACCTAAACCTAAACTAAATAAATAAACCTGAACATAAATCTAAACTAAAATAAGAAAATAAATAAATAAACATAAACCTAAATTAAAAAATAAACCTAAATCTAAACCTAAACCTAAACCTAAATAAATAAACTAAACTAAATAATAAAATAAACTTAATAAACCTAAATCAAACTAAATAAACCTAAACCTAAACCTAAACTAAAACAACCTAAATAAAATTAACTAAATAAATAAACCTAAAATAAAATAAGTAAAGCTAAACCTAAACCTAAATAAATAAACCTAAAAGCCAAAACCTAAACCTAAACCTAAAATAAATAAATAAATTAAAATAAATAAATAAACTAAAAATAAAATAAACCTAAACCAATACCTATACCTATACCTAAACTTGAACCTAAACATAAAATAAAACTAAATAAACTAAACTAAAAATAAACCTAAATAAATAAACCTAAACCTAAACCTAAACCTAAAAAATAAAATAAAATAAAAATAAATAAACCTAAACCTAAACTTAGAAAAACTACATAAATAAAAACCTAAACCTAAGCTAAACTAAATAAACTAAAACTTAAATAAAATAAACTAAATAAAATAAACCAAAAAATAAACCAAAAAATAAACCTAAAACCTAAACCTAAATCTAAACCTAAACCTAAACCTAAATTAAATAAACCTAAACCTAAACTAAGTAAACTAAAAACTAAACAAAATAAATTAACCTAAACCTAAACCTAAAACCTAAAATAGTATTAGTCAAATAAAATAAACCTAAACTAAACTAAACTAAATAATAAACTAAAACTAAGCTAAAAATAAACCTAAAAGAAACCTAAACCTAAACCTAAACCCTAAACTAAACTAAACCTAAACTAAATAAACTTAAACCTAAACCTAAACCTAAACATAAACCTAACCTCAACCTAAATTAACTAAACTAAATAAAAATAAACCTAAACCTAAACTAAACCTAAATAAATAAACCTAAAATATAAAATAAATTAATTAAACTCTAAATAAATAAACTAAATAAATAAATAATTCTAAACTAAAAAAATAAAAAAAAATAAACCTAAGCTTAAACCTAAACCCTAAATAAATTGAAAATAAACTAAATAAATAAATAAAATAAATAAAACTAAACTAAATAAATAAATAAAAATAAGAATAGAACTAAACTCAATAAACCAATACTAAACTAAATAAACTAAAGTAAAAACCTAAACTAAAATAAACTAAATGAAACCTAAACCTAAATAAATAAAATCAACTAAACAAAATAAATAAACCTAAACTAAATAAAATAAACTAAATTAAAATAAACATAAACCTAAACCTAAACTAAAACTAAATAAACCTAAACCTAAAAATAGTAAACCTAAACCTAAATTAAACTTAATCAAACCTTACCCTAAAATAAGAAAACCCAAAACTAAATAAATAAACTTAATAAATAAAATAAATAAACTGAAATAAATAAAATAAAATAAAACAAACTAAATATATAAAAATAAAAAAAATAAAAACCCTAAACCTAAACATAAATCTAAAGTAAAAACCTAAACCTAAACCTAAACTGAAAATAAAATAAAAATAAACTAAAATAAAATAAACTAAATAAAAATAATTAAAAAATAAACTAAATTAAGAAATAAACCTAAATAAATAAATAAAGTAAACCTAAACTAAACCTAAACTAAATAAACCTAAACCTAAACCCTAAATCCAAGATAAAATAAAACTAAATAAACTAAACTAAATAAAACCTAAACCTAAACCTAAATAAATAAACAAGCTAAATAAATAAAACTAAACCTAAACCTAAATAAATAAATAAACTAAATAAATAAACCTAAACCTAAACTAAACTAAAATAAATAAACTAAAACCTAAATAAATAATAAAATAAACCAAACTAAACTAAACTAAATAAAACTAAAACTAAATAAACATAAAAAAATAACCTAAACTAAATAAAATAAACAACCTAAACTAAAAAAATAAACATAAATAAACCTAAATAAACTAAACTAAAGTAATAAAATAATAAAACTAAAATAAAATAAATAACCTAAACTAAAATAAAAAATATAAACTAAACAAACCTAAATAAACCTAAACCTAAATTTAAACTAAAATAAAATAAAAACCTAAACCTTAAAAAAATCCTAAACTAAACCTAAACCTAAAGAAAAATAAAACCTAAACTTAATAAACTAAACTAAATAAACCTAAATAAAAATAAAAGAAAAGCTAAACCTAAACCTAAATAAAACTTAAACCTAAACCTAAATAAAACCTAAACTCCAAACCTAAAATAAACTAATTAAACCTAAACATAAACTAAATAAACTAAAAAATAATTAAAAAAAACTAAGCTAAATTATAAAATCTAAATAAATAAACTAAATAAAAGATAAATAAAACCAAAACCTAAAATAAATGTAAGCCTGAAAACCTAAACCTAAATAAACATAACCTAAACTGAATAAAACCTAAACTAAACTAAAATAAAAAATAATAACATAAAATAAACCCTAAACTACAAACTAACCCTAAACCCTAAACCCTAAAACCTAACCCTAGACCCTAAACCCTAAACCCTAAACCCTACACACTAAACCCTAAAACTAAACCCTAAACCCTAAACCTAACCTAAACCACAAACCTAAACTTTAAACCCTAAACCCTAAACCCCAAACCCTAAACCCTAAACCCTAAACCCTAAACCCTAAACCCTAAAAATGTAAAAGCCTAAATCTAAACTAAATAAAACATAAAAATAAAATAAATAAAGAAACCTATACCTAAATAAAATTATAAAAATAAAATAAAATAAAAAGTAAACTAGAACCTAAACCTAAAATAAAATAATAATAATAAACTAAAATAAAATATATAAAACCTAAAGTAAACTTAAAAAATGAAAAAAAAACATAAAAATAAAAAACCTAAATAAAATAAAAACTAAACATAAAATAAAAATAAAATAAACCTAAAATATAATAAAATAAAACCTAAACCTAAAAATAAACCTTAAAATAAACCTAAACCATAAACTAAAGAAAACCTAAACCAAAATAAATTAATAAATAAATAAAACCTAAAACTAAACCTAAACTAAATAAAATAAAATAAACTAAAACTAAACCTAAACCTAAACTAAAAAATAAAGCCTAAAAATAAACCTAAAATAAAAACCTAAAGACTAAACCTATAAAAATAAAATAAAAACCTAAACTTAAACCTAAAAATAAAAAATAAAGCCTAAACCTAAAAGTAAAATAAAAATAAACTCAACTAAAAAATAAACCTAAACCTAAACCTAAACCTAAACCTAAAAAGTAAACTAAAAAAAAAACCTAAACTAAAATAAATAAACCTAAAATAAATAAACTAAACTAAATAAAAATAAAAATAAACCTAAATAAAAATAATAAATAAAATAAACTAAAATAAATAAAAAAATAAACTAAATAAATCTAAACATATTAGTTTACTTAATTTTTGAAAAAAACCATAAACCCTAAATTCTAAACCCTCAACCCTAAACCCTAAACCCTAAAGCCTAAACTTACAACCTAAACCTTATATCCTAAACCCTAAAAAACCCTAAACCCTTAACCCTAAACCCTAAACCTTAAAAGCATAAACTCTAAAACATTAAACTCTAAACCTTAAACCCTAAACCCTAAACCCTAACCCTAAACCATAAATCCTAAACCCCAAGCCCTAAACCTAAACCTAATGTAACTAAATAAATTAAAAATTAAACATAAACCCTAAAACTTAATAAACCTAAACCTAAACTTGAATCCTAAGAATGGAATCTTTTTCTGATGGAGGTCAGATTATTTCTAGTTGGTACTGCTGAGCTTTGGTTTCCCTCTGGTTTTGGTGGCTCTGTCCTTTTGTTGGTCTCCTGCTGTATTGGTTTTGGGATGACCTGATGATTGGCAAGCTTCAAAGCTTGCTTCTTTAGTTTTTTCCCTAGCCTTATTTTTTCACTGTGAGGGTTTATTAGCTGGTGGTTGCTTGATGGTGGTGGTATTTTCTAGCCTTTTGCTTTTAGTTTTGGCTATCTCGCATCTGATTATTGGTTGAGCCTATGGGCTTTGTTCTTTCTGAGTTACTCTCTTGAGTCCACCGCCATCTAGTTTTTGTTCACCTTTTATGGTGGTTTTTTTGAAGTTTTTTTGGTAGTGTTTACCTGTTGGCTGGATGACCCATTGGCTTATCATTTCTTTCTATTGTGGGATGAACCTGTATGTTATTTTGGCTGTTCGTGGCTCTATTACTTTTTGTGTTGATTCCTGGTGCTATGGTTGGCTGGGTGGCCTTGATGGCTCCATTGTCTGATTGGTGGATCTACAAAGTTTTTGGTTTTTTACCTTTGGTCTTTGTTTATTTTGTGTGGCTTTGATGGTGGTTATTTCTCATCTTGGTTGGTTTTTTCCTGGTTGGATGATTTTGGTTAGTTGCCTATTTCATCTTGATGATACTAGAACTTGGCTAGCTCTTGGTTGTTGGCGCTTGGTTTAATCGAGGTAAGTTGGCTATGATGGTGGTTATTTCCTATTATCCTTTTTTGGTAGCACCATATGTAATTGTAACCCTTCTTCTGAAGCTTGGATGCTCACATATCCTGTTGCCCCTTGAGATGAATGTGACTGAGCCTGAGCCTTATCTAAGATTTTTTTCATTTTCTTCCTACTATGTACTTAGCTTGTCCTTATTTCTAGATGCTTATCTCTATCGTAAGTTCTTTATAGGTTTGTGGCAGGTTTTGGGGATGTAGGTGGTTTGTGCATCTCTCAGTAGATTTTAGGATATAGATGGCTTTGGTTGCCCTTCTTGGAATTTTATGCTATTTCTTTCTTACTTTTCATCTTTTATTTCTTTTGCTTTAGTTTTCTTATAATAGATAGGGGATTTACCTCATTAGGCTAATTATAGCTCTTTGAGCAGTAGTTTAGAGATTTATCCCCTTTAAGGACCTTTTATCCCTTTCTTTTTGGTAATAAAATTCTCCCACTTTTGATTTTTTTTAAAACCCTAAGAATGGGCAGAACCTTGATGGTAGGAACATCACCGTCAACTAGGCTCAGTCTAGATCTAGCGGTGGAGGTGAAGGCAGAGGCAGAGGTTATCGCAGTGGTGGTGGGGTATTTGGAGGTGCCGCTGGATATGGAGGTGGTGGTCAAAGCAGTCATGGTTATGGAGGTGGGAGGAACGACGAAGCTTACTGCCGTGGTGGTGGTGGAGGGAGAGATTGGGGATACAATGGTGGATCCCACTACTCGATAGTCTGGGGTGATTTTGATGGGAACTAGAGAAACTAAAAAATGGCTGATTCGATCTGCTACTTATGGAACTCTATTTTTACAGTAGAGATAGTTCTAGTTATCTAGGGTTATTGATTTGCTCTATGTGTGCTCATTTTATCTATGTCATTGCTTGTGTCATAGAAAACTTAGTGTGTTACTTAGTTGATGAATTCAAAAAGAAGAAATGTTGAATCTGAATTTATTTTCTGTTAAAAAAAATCAAACCTAAAATAAAATAAAATAAAAACTAAATAAACCTTAAAATAAATAATGTAAACCTAAAATAATTAAAACAAAAACTAAATAAAAACTAAATAAAAACTAAACATAAAAAATAAACCTTAAAATCAAACCTAAAAAAAAATAAAAAATAAAACCTAAACCCTAAACTAAAAAGAAACCTAAACCTAAAAAAAAAATATTAAACCTTAACCTAAACTAAAATAAACTAAAATAAAATAAATAAAACCTAAACCTAAACTTAAAATAAACTAAACATAAACCTGCACCAAAACTAAATGAAATAAATTAAATTAAAAATAAACTAAACCTAAACATAAACCTAAACTAAAAAATTAAAACCAAAAAATAAACCTAAAATAAAAACCTAAAACCTAAACCTAAAAAAATAAAATAAAAATTGAAACTTAAACCAAAAAATAAAAAATAAAACCTAAACCTAAAAAATAAAATAAAAATATAACTAAACTAAAATAAATAAACCTAATATAAATAAACTAAACTAAATAAAAATAAAAATAAAACTAAATAAAATTAAAAAAATAAAATAAATTAAAATAAATAAAATTAAACTAAATAAACCTAAACTTTTACTTAATCTAAGAAAAAATCAATAAAAAATCCTAATAAATCAGAAAACCCTAAATAAAAAAACCTAATAAACTATAAATTAAACCCTAAACCTAAACCCTAACCTGACTCAACTCTAAAACCCTAAACAAACTCTAAAATCCATAAACTTAAACTTAAACCCTAACAAACTTTAAACCTAAATCCTAAAAACCTAAACTAAAACCCTATCAAAACCTAAACCTAAAACTATTAACCTAAAACTATAAACTAAACTCCTAAACTAAACCCTAACTTAAACCTAAACCTAAACCCTAAACTAAACCCTAAACCCTAAAACCTAAACCTAAAGTTAAACTATAAATCCTAAACTAAACCTAAAAAACCTAAACCCTAAACCTAAAACATAAACCAAACCTAAACCCTAAACCTAAACCCTAAACACTAAACCTAACTAAACTAAACTAAACCTTAAACTAACCCTAAACCCTAAGCTAACCTAAACCCTACCGTAAAACCCAAAACTCTAAACCATAAACCCTGAATTATAAACCCTACCATAAACCCTAAACATAAACCTAAAGTAATTAAATAAATAAATAAATAAACCTAAACCCTAAAAGCTAATAAATCTAAATTGAAACCTAAACCTAAGAATGGGAAAAGGCTGAACATCACCTCAACGGCTTAGTCTAGATTTGGCGTTGGAGGCAAAGGCAAAGGCGATGGTTATAACAGTGGTGGTGGGGGATCTGGAGGTGTTGGTGGATACGAAGGTGGCAGTTATGGAGGTGGGAGGAGCGACGGAGGTTACATATGTGGTGGTGACGGAGGGAGAGATCAAAGACATGTTGATGGATTCAGCTACTAGAGAGGTGGGAATGGTTCTGATGGGAATTAGAAAAACTCAAAAATGACCATTCTAATTTATTGCTTATGGAACTGTGTCTTTATAATAGGGACAATTACATTTATTTAGAGTATTTTATTTTCTTTATGTGTGCTCATTTTTTATCTATGTCATCACTTGTGTCTTATAAAACTTGGTGTGCTACTTGGCTGATGAAATCAAAAAGAAGAAATGTTGAATTTGAATATGTTCTTTATTAAAAATAACCCTAAACCCTAAACCCTAAACTAAAACATAAACCCTTAACCTAAAACCTAAACCCTAAACTCTAAACCATAAACCTGAAACTCTAAACCATAAATTAAAACATAAACCCTAAACCTAAAACCTAAACCCTAAACCCTAAACCCTAAACCCTAAACCCTAAACCCTAAACACCCCAAACCCTAAACCCTAAATAAAACAAAAAACAAAAAACAACCCTAAACCTTAAAGCCTAAACCCTAAACCTTAAATCTTAATCCCTATATCCAAAAACCTACAACCCTAAACCATAAACCCTAAACCCAAACCCTAAACCCTAAACCCTAAACCTTAAACCCTAAAAACCTAAAAACCTAAACCTAAACCAAATAAAATCTAAAGATAAAATAAATAAAAAAAACCTAAACCTAAATAAAATTTTAAAAAATAAAATAAAATAGAAACCTAAACTACATACTAAGCCTAAACTTAAACCTAAACCTGAACTTAAACCTAAAAATAAAATAAATAAAAATAAAAAAACTAAACTAAAATAAAATAAATAAAACCTAAACTAAACTAAAAAATAAAATAAACCTAAAAAATAAAAAACCAAAAAAATAAAAAAACTAAACTTAAAATAAAATAAAATATACTTAAAATAAAATAAAACCTAAACCTAAATCTAAAAAATAAAAAATAAAATCTAAAAATAAAATAAAATAAAACTAAAATAAAACCTAAACCTAAACCTAAACTAAGCCAAAGAATAAACTAAAATAAAAAAACTATACAAAAATAAATAAACCTAAAATAAATAAACTAAACTAAATAAAAATAAAAATAAACCTAAGTAAAAATAAAAAACAAAATAAACTAAAATAAATAAAAAATAAACTAAGTAATTAAATAAACCTAAACCTACCAATTTACTTTAAAAAATACCTTAAACCCTAAACCCTAAATCGTAAATCCTAAACCCTAAACCTTAAACCCTCAACTAAACCCTAAACTTACAACCCTAAACCTTAAAGCTACAACTCTAAACCCTAAACCTTAAACTGTAAACCAACAACCGTAAACCCTAAACCCTAAACCCTAAATCTTAAATGATAAAACTAACACCCTAAACCTAACTCTAAAACTAAACTAAACCTAAACTTAAACCTAAACCCAAACCTTAAACCCTAAACTATAAACCTAAACCCTAAAACCATAAACCTTAAAACCACTAAACCCTAAACCTAAAACTAAACCTAAACCCTAAACTAAACTCTAAACCAAACTCTAACCTAACTCCCTAACCTAAACCCTAAATTTTATTCCAATCATTTCGGTTTGATTTCTCTATTAATAAATCCATTTCATTAACCATCAATTCCTTTTTGTTATGGGTGCTTTATTTGGTCAGTCATTTCAAATTGATTAGGCAACGACTACGAAATATCATCCTTCAGTGGCTAGAATCCATGTTGAATTGGACATTACTAAGAAACACCCCAAAGAAATGTAGTTGAGATCTAAAAATTAAGGTTACATGCAAAAAATTGAATTTCAAAATTTCCCTATCTTTTGTTCTCACTACAAAATCAACGGCCACGATAATTCTGAATGTTTCATTCTTCATACTCTCCTAAAAAAGAAAATTCTTATTAAGGTAACTTCTATTCCTAACCATAGGCCGACCATTATTAAATATCAAAAAACTACTTTGGAAAAAAGGATTCTTTCAATGTTCAAAATAAGGCTAATTTACCTTTCACTTCTTCTAAGCAATTAAAGGCTTCTAATGTGAACAATAATAGCTTTTACAAACTTTTGAATGAAGATTCTATTTCCTCTAATTCGATCATTGCATCATTGCTGGCTTTGATAGATAAAAATAAAGATTTAATGGAGAACATAAATGAGGAATTTAATACTATGCATCATTCTAATTCAATGGTGAATATGGCTTTAATACCTCATGACAATAAGGTTGATAAACCTATTTCCATATTCCAAATTCAGGATAATTTAGGTTATCAAAAAGATTTGCTTTTATCTAATAATTTGGCTAATGATGAGAAAGGGTTTGGTGTTCCCACTTGCCTTCTTAATAAATCAGTTTTTGTTCCTTCCCTTATTATTCCTGAAGCTCATTTGTCTTTAATAAATTCTAGTGTTTTGGAAGAAAGAGAATTCACTTCTCATTGTGAGATTTCTCCTAAATCTATGACTAATGTTGCTAAATCCTTTTCGGATGATGATTCAAAGAGCAAGGAAAATGGCTTCCAAACTTTATATTCAAAAGAGAAAAGAAATGTTAAAATTTTTCCTCCCAAATTGCTAAGAAACACTAAAGATGTTGCGGCCTCACTCTCTTCTCTCAATTAACTTTTACTCCCCCCTCACCTTTTCTTTTCTTTATGTTTAATTTTTTTAATGTTTGAGGGATTGATACCTCTATTTGTAACCATATTAGAAATCTTTATCATCCATAATATTTCTTTTTTATTCTTGAACCACTTATTCATGCTAATAAAATTAACCATGTTGCTAGAATGATCGTTTCAATAAAATTTTTCTAATGTTAGTAATAAGATTTGGTGTTTCTAGAATAACTTTATAGACATTTTTATTCTTGATGATTTTCATCAAGTTGTTAATGCTCAAATCTCTTATGGTGGTTATTGTGTTTTGGGCTCTTTTGTTTATGCATCTTGTTATAGATATGGTAGAAACCTTCTTTGGGATAACTTGACTAATTTTGCCACCTCTTTCAATAAACCATGGTTTTTTGGTTGTGATTTCAACACTATTTTGTTCTCTTCTGAATGAAGTGGTGGTTGCCCTCCTAATATTCATTCCATGGAAGAATTTCCAATATTATCCTTAATTGTAATTTGAATAATATTAGTTTTAAATGTTATAATTAAACTTGGAAAAACTCCAGACTTTGGCAAAGGTTAGACCGAATTCATTTTAATACTCACTGGATTACTCAATGGCCTATTACTTCTATAGATCATTAGCATAACCTATGATCATGCTTTCTTTGGTTTCTATTAAAAATAATTCTAATAGATTAAAGAATTTCTCTCCTTTAGATTTCAACATGTGGATTCATATTAATGTTGACCTCACTTTTAAAGTTCTCAACCTCTCTTCTTAGACCTAGGATCTTCTAGACACTAAGACTTCCTTAGTCATAAGACACTTCTAGTGATTAGGTGAACACTTAACCTAAACCTAGAGACTTAGAAGGGTTAATCATAGGATTAGGGTATGCCTTAGGGATTAAAGAGACTTACCTACTCTATAGCCTAAATTCAACCTGTGTTCACCTTCTCAAACAAAACCTTAAATTCGATTCAAATATAAAAAAGACAAATTCAAATCCAAATCAAATGATTGAAGCCCATGATTAAATCCAAAATTAAAATCCTTTCTAAGCCTTATGATTTATCTTATGGACTAGCCTTTGCCAAATCCAAATCAATTCAAATTCAATTGATTGTCTCAAAGATAAATTCAACCTTTCAATCAATTTATCAAATTCAAACTCAAACTCAACTTCAAATCATGATCCAAACCTAAATCCAAATCAAATTCAAATCCTAACCAGAATTTCATGGACTTAAAGTTCTACCTAAAATCAATCAATCCTTCAGTCATCATTCCAAGTTCTACCTAAAATCACAATCAAAACCATCAAGTAAATCATTCATCTTACAATTCAAAGTCAAATGATATTTTAGTCAAGTTTAATCCTAAATTAAATCAAATCATGATTTGAATGTTAAGTAAATATATATATATATATATATATATATATATATATATATATATATATATATATATATATATATATAAGAAAATAATAAAACAAACAACAAATTTTAATTCAATGTACACAATCCATTTGAAATCTAAAATGAACTACAAAAAGAAAGAGAGAGAGAGAGAGGGGCAGAGAGAGAGAGATATTAAACTAGTTTTAAACATCAAACAAAATTTATTCAGAATTAAATCAAAATAAAAACTAAAGATAAATGCTATATATATAATATATTAAGCATTAAATCAAAATAATTAATTTATCAAATTTGAATCCATATTATGAACAATTATTAATCATAATTACAATTATCTAATTTTATACACATAACTTATAAATTCTCATCTCCCTTTAGGAAAGAGAAGCTGAAGCCCTCTCATTCCTACTTCACTTGAGAGCGGCTCTCCCATCCCTTCCGGCTCTAAAAAACTAAAAAAATAAAATCTCTCCGAGCACCTCTCCTCCACTGGACACAAATTCGAAAGCAAACTCTCCCTCACGTCCATCTCTTCCTCTCAACCAAGTGAAGCGTAGCCGACCCAAGAAACATCCATGCCACCTTCTTCCTCCAGCATGTGACCTCTCTTCTCTCACTTTCTCTAAAATCAAGACACAATGGCATGTGGTTGATCGATTTCCTTGATCCCACTAACTAAATCGGCTTCCTATAGAAAGCACATGAGACATCCCATGAATTTTCTATTAATTGACCGAACCATGCCATTCGCATAGCCTAGCCACCAATGAACACTCCCTCTATGCCTCCATCCTTTTTCATAAAGACCACAACTTTCCAGCCTGAAGCGTTGGACCAATTCTTCCTCGCTTCTCCCATTGCATCGTTGGTTGCAGAAGAACCCCTTCGATGGTCTCCGGTGGATGGATCTCTGGATTCAGCAAGAAGAAAGAATCCCTACCTAAAATTATCAAGTTCGGTGATCCGGTCCTCCATTAACCCATCGTTGAGGTCTCCGTGGAGGAGATTGGATCGAAGAAGATCCAAAAGATCTAGAAGATCATAGATGACATGATTGGGGTCATGCGAAAGGCCCTTGGCGTCGACCTCGTTGCTCCATAGATTAGAATTCCTTTGAAGAAAATGAGCTGAGTGGACATGGAATAGTTGCATGTATTGATGCAAAATACTTGAAAGCCATCCTCAATGATCTGTACATAAATTCCAAATCAATGGCACTTCTGGTAGTATCTGGAGATTTCGTTAATGATCTATAGTGGTATGTTCAGCTTCTAGAGGCTTTTGAACCTATTATTCTCAATGCCCTAACACATCATATATATAATCTAGATGGAGATTATTAATCTTGAAGACACAAAAGAATACATTAGCTACGCTCCTAAGAGTGAAACAGATGCATAAGATCATCGACCTTTTGATCTACTAGTAATAATTAATCCAAAGCTTAAAAAAAAAAAGGAAGCAAAATAGCTTTATTCTTTGAAAGATGTTTGAGCATTGATGGATTTAGAGCTATGGTAGAGTGGCATTTGTAGGTGGAGATGATAGGTCATGATCATTTTGGTCAACCATCAAAATTATTACTTTTGGATGGATGGCTCGCATATTACAATAAGAGTTTGATCATCTGAATGGGACTATACATGTGGACAAGATTGTTCCAAGAACATTCAAAAAGATCGAGAATCTAGATTTGCCTCTTCCAGTAGGATGCCCAAAGCCAAGTGTCTATGAGCAAGTGAGGAGGAAGCAAAAGATAAGAGTGAAGAAATAGAATGCTAGCTGAAGTATTGATCTGACCCAACAAGCACCTCAATAGGGCTTTATTTCTTCCAATTGAAGCCACCTCTTAGTCAGAATCCACCGGACATTAGCTCTGGTGAGATAAAATTCTTAAATGCCTAGAAAGCCTTAGGGATCTCATGTTTGATGTGTTGAATGTAAGCGTTGTTAGGATCCAACCTTTATAGCCCATGAACTTTACTTTTTAAATCATCCGGCAAGAGTTTAGAGACAAAAGTAAGACTATTCATTTTATGTGTTTGAAGTGAATAGTTTTGATTAGGAAATATAGTGATTTGATTACTGTCAAGCCATGATTAACTCATGGGCCATTTGATCTTTGATGATGATCTCTCGGATGACTACCTACATGAGGTATGTTGGCTATGATGGCCCTAATGTTTCTCTCTCTTTCTTATTTTGGATGGTAGCACTATATATAATTGTAACCCTTCTTCTAAAGTTTGGATGCTTACATATAGTGTTGCTCCTTGAGATGATTGTGACTGAGCCTGAGCCTTTTCTTTACTTTGCTCTTTCTCTTTATGCCTACTTAATGATCATCCTTTCCTTAGAATGTTGTAGATTTCTTTTTATATGTTGGCAATCTAGAGGTGGATTTTTCTATTATCAAAGAAATCAAGCGGATTTTTGTTGTTGCTCATGGATCTTCTTATTGATTTGGTTTTTCTTTTGCTTCTCTTTATTTAATATTGTAATAGTTTTGGGATTCATCTCTTTAGGTTTTATTATAGTTCTTAGAGCATTAGTTTAGAGATTCATCCCCTTTAAGGACTCCGTACTCCCTATTTTGTGGCAATAAAATTCCTCTAATTTTCCCCAAAAAAAATTATAAACCCTAACCCTAAACAATAAACCCCCTAAACTAAACCCAAAACCTTAAACCCTAAACCCTAAAGCCCAAACCTAAAAACCTAAAATCTTAAGCCTAAATTAAATAAAACCTAAAAATAAAATAAATAAAAAAACCTAAACATAAATAAAATAAAAGATATATATAAAAACCTAAATTGAAACCAAAATCTAAACCTAAACCTAAAAATAAAATATAATAAAATATAAAATAAAAACTAAACTAAAATAAAATAAATAAAAACCTAAACTAAACTAAAAATAAAATAAAACTAAAAATAAAAACTAAACCTAAAATAAAATAAAATAAACCTAAAATAATAAAATAAAAACCAAAACCTAAACTTAAAAATAAAATAAAATAAAATAAAAATAAAACTAAACTAAAAAAAATAAACTTAAGCCTAAACTAAAATCTAAAAAATAAACTAAAATAAAAAATAAAAACTAAATTAAATAATCCTAAAATAAATAAACTAAACTAAATAAAAATAAAAAATAAAAAATAAAATAAACTCAAATAAATAAAAAATAAACTAAATAAACCTAAACCTATTGGTTTACTTAATTTTAAAAAAAATCTTAAATCCTAAACCCTAAACCCTAAATCCGAAACCCTAAATCGTAAACCCTAAACCCTAAACCTACAACCCTAAATAATAAACCTACAACATACAATCCTAAACCCTAAACCCTAAACACTAAAACCCTAAACCCAAAACCCTAAACCCTAAATCCTAAACCCTATAAAACCATAAACCCTAAACACTAAACTAACCCTAAATACCTTAAACCCTAAACCCTAAAACCCTAAACCCTAAAGCCTAAATGGTAAACCCTAAACCCTAAACTCTAAACCCTAAACTTCAAAGCCTAAAACCATAAACCCTAAACCCTAAACTATAAACCTAAACCCTAAACCTTAACCCTAAACACAAAACCCTAAACTCCCTAAACCCAAAACCCAAAACCCAAAACCCTAAACCTAATCCTAAGGTAACTAAATAAATTAAAAAAAAATCTAAACCCTAAAAATGGGTAGAACCTTGACGATAGGAACATCACCGTCAACCAGGCTCAGTCAAGATCTGGTGGAGGAGGAAAAGGTGGAGGCAACGATTATCATAGTGCTGGTGGGAGATATGGAGGTGCTGGTGGATTAGGACGTGGTGGTCAGAGCAGTGGTGGTTATGGAGGCGAGAGGACAGACAGAGGTTAAAGACATGGTGGTGGTGGAGGGAGAAATTATATATATGATGGCAGATCTTACTACTCGAGAGGCGAGGGTGGTTTTGATGGGAACTAGAGAAACTAAAGAATGCCCAATCCGATTTGCTGCTTATGGAACTGTATCTTTATAGCAAAAATGGTTCTAGTTATCAAGGGTTTTTGATTTGCTCTATGCGTGCTCATTTTCTATCTATGTTATTACTTGTTTCTTAGAAAACATGGTGTTACTTGGTTGATGAAATCAAAAAGAAGAAATATTTAATATGAATTTGTTCTCTATTAAAAAATATGTTAAATCCTAAACCTTAAACCCTAATTCCTAAACCCTAAACCTTAAAACCTAAACCTAAATAATAAAATAAAATAAAATAAAATAAAATAAAAATCTAAACCTTAAACCTAAAACCTAAATCCTAAACCTTAAACACCAAACCCTAAACCATAAACCCTAAACCCTAAAAACCCTAAACCCTAAACCCTAAACCCTAAACTCCAAATCCTAAACCCTAAACCCTAAACTAACCCTAAACCCTAAACCCTAAACCCTAAAAAATAAAAAACCTAAACCTAAACCTAAACTAAATAAAAAAAACTTAAACCTAAATAAAATAATAAAATAAAATAAAATGAAAACCTAAACTAAAACCAAAACCTAAACTTAAACCTATAAATAAAATAAAATAAAATAAAAATAAAAACTAAACTAAAATAAAATAAATAAAAACCTAAATTAAACTAAAAATAAAAAATAAACCTAAAAAAACATAAATAAAATAAATACTAAACCTAAAATAAAAATAAAACAAACCTATAAAATATAATAAAAACCAAAACTTAAACCTAAAAATAAAAAATAAAACCTAAACCTAAAAAAAATAAAAATAAAATTGACCCTAAACCTAAACCTAAAAAATAAACTAAAATAAAAAACCTAAACTAAAATAAATAATCCTAAAATAAATAAACCTAAGCTAAATAAAAATAAAAATAAACCTAAATAAAAATAAAAAGTAAAATAAACTCAAATAAACTCAAATAAATAAAAAATAAATTAAATAAACCTAAACCTACCAGTTTATTTAATTTAAAAAACCCTAAACCTTAAACCCTAAAAACCATAAACCCTAAATCTAAACCCTAAACCTACAACCTAAAACCCTAAACCTGTAACCTACAACCCTAAATCCTAAATCATAAACTCTAAATCATAAAAAACCATAAACCCTAAACCCTAAATCCAAAAACTTAAACCCTAAACTAATCCTAAAACCTAAACCCTAAACCCTAAACCATAAACCCTAAAACCTAAACCCTAAACACTAAACCCTAAACCCTAAATGCTAAACCCTAAACCCTAACACTAAACCCTAAAACCTAAAACTTAAACTTATAAATAAAATGAAATAAAATAAAAAATAAAAACTAAACTAAAATAAAATAAATAAAAACCTAAACTAAACTAAAAATAAAAAATAAACCTAAAAAATATAAATAAAATAAAAACTAAACCTAAAATAAAAATAAAATAAACCTATAAAATATAATAAAAACCAAAACTTAAACCTAAAAATAAAAAATAAAACTTAAACCTAAAAAAATTAAAAATAAAATAAAATTAATAAATAAAATTGACCCTAAACCTAAACCTAAAAAATAAAATAAAATAAAATAAAAAACATAAACTAAAATAAATAATCCTAAAATAAACAAACCTAAGCTAAATAAAAATAAATATAAACCTAAATAAAAATAAAAAGTAAAATAAACTCAAATAAACTCAGAGAAATAAAAAATAAATTAAATAAACCTAAACCTACCAGTTTATTTAATTTAAAAAACCCTAAACCTTAAACCCTAAAAACCCTAAACCCTAAATCTAAACCATAAACCTACAACCTAAAACCCTAAACCTATAACCTACAACCCTAAACCCTAAATCATAAACTCTAAACCATAAAAAACCATAAACCCTAAACCCTAAATCCAAAAACTTAAACCCTAAACTAATCCTAAAACCTAAACCCTAAACCCTAAACCCTAAACTATAAACCCTAAAACCTAAACCCTAAACACTAAACCCTAAACCCTAAATGCTAAACCCTAAACCCTAACTCTAAACCCTAAAACCTAAAATGTAATTTCTAGCCCTTAACCCTAAACCCTAAAACAAAACTTAAAGTAACTAAATAAATAAAAAAATAAATCTAAACCCTAAGAATGGGCAGAACCTTGATGGCATGAACATCATAGTAAATTAGGCTTAGTATAGATCTATCGGTGGAGGCAAAGGCGGAGGCGGCAGTTATCATAGTGGTGGTGGGGGATTTGGAGGTATAGAGAGATATGGATGTGGTGGTTAGAGCAGTGTTGGTTATAGAGGTGAGAGGAGTGACAGAGGTTACAACTGTGATGGTGGTGGAGGGAGAGATCATTGATTTAATGGTGGATCCTGCTACTCCAGAGGCGAGGGTGGTTCTGATGGGAATTGGAGAAATTGAAGAACGAACAATCCGATCCGCTGCTTATGGAAATGTGTCTTTATAGTAGAGATGATTCTATTTATTTAGGGTTTTTGATTTGCTCTATGCGTGCTCATTTTTTATCTATATTGTCACTTGTGTCTTAGAAAACCTAGTGTGTTACTTAGTTGATGAAATCAAAAAGAAAAAATGTTGAATTTGAATTTTTTTTCTGTTAAGAAAAAAAACCTTAAACCCTAAACCTTAATCCCTAAACCATAAATCCTAAACCCTAAACTAAAACCTAAACCATAAACCCTAAACCCTAAAAACCCTAAACCCTAAACCCTAAATTAGAAAACTCTAAACCATAAACCCAAAAATCTAAATCATAAAACTTAAACCTAAATAAATAAAATAAGAATTTAAACTAAAAGCTAAACACTAAACCCTAAACTAACCCAAAACCCTAAACCTTAAACCCCCCTACAGCCCAAACCCTAAACCCTAAATTAACCCTAAAACTTAAGCTAACCCTAAAACATAAAAACCCTAAACCCTAAAGCATAAATACTAAACCCTAAACCTTGAACCCTAAAACCATAAATGCTAAAACCCTAATCCATAAACCCTAAAACCTAAACCTTAAACCATAATAACCAAAAAACCTAAACCTAAACTCAACAAAATAAACCTAAACATAAATAAACTAAAAAAAATAAAATATAACAAAAACCTAAATTAAAACCTAAAACTAAACCTAAAAAAATAAATTTAATTAATAAAAATAAAATAAAATAAAAATAAAATAAATAAAAACCTAGACTAAATAAAAAACATAAAGTAAACCTAAGAATAAAAAATCTAAATAAAAATAAAATAAACCTAAAATAAAATAAAATAAAAACTAAATAAAAGCCTAAACCTAAAAAAACAAACCTTAAAATAAAACTTAGAAATGAATAAAAAATAAAATCTAAACCTTAAACTAAAAAAAAATTTTCAACCTAAAAGAAAAAAATAAACAAAATAAAATAAATCTAAAAAAAATAAACTAAACTAAAATAAATTATACATAAACCTAAACCTAAAACTAAACTAAATAAAATAAAATAAACTAAAAATGAACCTAAACCTAACTAAAAAATAAAACCTAATAATAAACCAAAAATAAAAACCTAAAACCTAGACCTAAAAAAATAAAATTAAAATCTAAACCTAAACATAAAAATAAAAAATAAAACCTAAACCTAAAAAATAAAATAAAAATAAAACTCAACTAAAAAGTGAACTTAAACCTAAACCTAAACATAAAAAAATAAACTAAAATAAAAAACCTAAATTAAAATACATAAACCCAAAATAAATAAATTAAATTAAATAAAAAGAAAAAAATAAACCTAAATAAAAAAATAAACTAAAATAAATCAAAATTAAACTAAATAAACAAAATAAATTGAAACCTACCAGTTTACTTAATTAAGAAAAAACCATAAACCCTAAATCCTAAATCCTAAACCCTAAACCTATAACCTTAAGCCCTAAACCCTAAACCCTAATCCCTAAAAAACCCTAAACCCTAAATCCTAAACCCTAACCTTAAATCCTAAACCATAAATACATAGACCCTAAAGCCCTCAACCCTAAATCCTAAACATTAAACCCTAAACCATAAACCCTAAATCCAAAACCCAAAACCCTAAACCTAAACCTAAAATAACTAAATAAATTAAAAAAAATAAACATAAAGCTTAGAACCTAATAAACCTAAACCTAAATCTAAATCTAAACTCGAAGAATGGGCAGAACCTTGACGGTAGGAAAATCACCATCAACCAGGCCTAGTTTCGATCTCGCAGTGGAGGGGAAGGTGGAGACAATAGTTATCACAGTAGTGGAGGGGTATCTAGAGGTACTGTTGGATATTGAGGTTGTGGTCAGAGCAATAGTGGTTATTGAGGCGGGAGGAGCGATAGTGGTTTCAACCGTGGTGGTGCCAGAGGGAGAGATTGGGGATATGATGGTGGATCCCACTGCTCGAGAGGCCAGGGTGGTTCTGATGGGAACTGGAGAAATTAAAGAACAGTTGATCCGATCTACTGCTTATGGAACTGTGTCTTTACATTAGAGATGGTTCTAGTTATCAAAAGATTTAGGTTTGATCTATGCATGCTCATTTTTTATCTATGTTGTTATTTGTGTCTTAGAAAACTTGGTGTGTGACTTGGTTGATGTAATCGAAAAGAATAAATGTTGAATATGAATTTGTTCTCTGTTAAAAAATACCAAAAACCCTAAACCCTAATCTAAAACCTAAACCCTAAACTTAAAACCTAAAAACTAAACCCTAAACCCTAAATTACAAAAAACCTTAACTGTAAACCCTAAATCCTAAAAACCTAAACCTTAAACCCTAAACCCTAAACCCTAATATTATTCAAAAATTAAAGTGAAAAAACCCTGACGCTCGAGCCCTCTCCTAGTGTTCTAGAAATTTTCTTTTTTGCTCTCATTTTGGGCTTTTTGGATGCTGCTTGCTAGCTGCTTTGAGTGATTCTCATTAGATTCTTCCTGGAATCAATAGCTACTGGCCATTTTCATGTCTTTCATTGAGTGACATCATGGCTTGGAATCTTCTCTGATGATTCCTTGGGGAAAACTGAAGGATCTTTTGGATCCTGTTAGGGCATCATCTAACCTAGCTTCAGCTGCTTTGAAATTATTCAAAGACTTTCTCAATGGTAAGGATGGCTATTCAAATGAGTCCCTGGAACTTATTTTGACTTCTTTTCAAGGCATGCCTATTGTTATGTGTTCTGATCTGATTACAAAAAAGCTTGTTAAGCCATTTGAATTCACTTTGGTTGGAAAGTTTACCCTTTGTATGCCTAATCTGGAAAACATTCACTCTTTCATTCATAGTCTAAAACTTTTGAGTGCTTTTATGATTAGTTTAATTAATCCCCACCACATTTTAATTTTGTTTATGACTGATTTGGATTACTCTCATGTTTTCTCTTGTCATTCTTATTTTGTTTTCAATTCCCAAATGAGGTTGCTGAAATGGAGTCCACTATTTGATATTAAGGAAGAATCCCCAATTATTTCAGTTTGGATTTTACTCCCCAAAATGCGAATTCATTTCGGTAACCAAGAATTTCTTTTTGTTGTCGGTGCATTATTTGGTTGGTCATTGCAAATTGATCAAGCAACGGCTACAAAATCTAATCCTTTAATGGCTAAAATCCTTATTGAATTGGACATTACCAAGAAACACAAAAAAGAAATATGGTTGGGATCTAAAAATTATGGTTATATACAAAGAATTGAATTTAAAAATTTCCCTGTCTTTTGTTCTCACTGCAAAATCCATGGGCATGATAATTCTAAATATTTCATTCTTCATCCTCACCTAAAAAAGAAAATCCCTGTTAAGGAAACTTCTATTCCTAACCCTAGGCTGACCACTATTAAATAAATAGATTCTTTGAATGTTCCTAATAATGCTGATTTACCTTTTATTTCTTCTGAGCAATTGAAGGCTTCTAATGTGAACAATAATAGCTTTTCTAAACTTTTGAATGAGGATTTTATTTCTTCTAATTCGATCATTACAACCTTGATGGCTTTGATAAATGAAAATGAATCTTTAATAGAGAACATAAATGATGAATTTAATAGTGTGCATCATTCTAATTCAATGGATAATATGGCCTTAATTTCTCATGATAATCAGGTTGATAATCTTGATTCCATATTTCAGATTCAAGATGATTTAAATTCTCAAAAAGATTTGCTTTTATCTAATAATTTGGCTAATGATGAGGAAGGTTTGGTTTTCCCACTTTCCTTCTTAATAAATCAGTTACTACTCCCTCCCTTGCTATTCTTTAAGCTCATTTGTCTTTAATAAATTCTAGTGTCTTGGAAGAAGGAGAATTCACTTCTCATCAAGAGATTTTTGCTAAATATGTGAATAATGTTGCCAAATCCTTTTCGAATGATGGTTCAAAGGGCAAAGAAAATGGCTTCCAAACTTTCTATTTGAAAAAGAAATGTTTAAAATTTTCCCCCAAATTGCCAAGAAACACTAGAATTGCTACGACTTCCCTCTCTTCTCTCAAGTAACTTTTACCCCCACTTTCTTTTCTTTATGTTTACTTTTTTAGTTTGGAATGTTAGAGGGATTATTACCTTCTCTATTCATAACTATATTAGAAAATTTTACTGTATTCATAGTATTTATTTTCTTATTATTCTTGATGCGCTTATTCATGCTAATAAAATTAACCATGTTGCTAGAATGATCAATTTCAATAATTTTTCTCTCTAATGTTAGTAATAAAATTTGGTGTTTTTGGAATAACTTTGTAGGAATTTCTATTCTTGATGATTTTTATCAAGTTGTCAATGCTCAAATCTCTTATTGTGATTATTCTATTTTAGGCTCTTTTGTTTACGCATCTTGTAATAGATATGGTATAAATCTTCTTTGGGATAACTTGACTAATTTTTCCACCTCTGTCAATAAACTTTGGTTTGTTGGTGGAGATTTCAACGCTATTTTTTTTATTCTAAATGAAGTGGTGGTTGCTCTCCTAATATTCATTCCATGGAGGAATTTTCCAATATGATCCTTGATTGTAATTTGATTAATATTTGTTTTAAGTGTTCTAATTATACTTGGAAAATCTCTAGACTTTGGCAAAGGTTGGACCAGATTCTTTTTAATACTCATTGGATTACTCAATGGCCAATTACTTCTGTCAATCATTTAAGCAGAACCTTGTCTAATCATGATCCTCTTTTGGTTTCTATTTAATATAATTTTAATAGATTAAAAAATCTCCCTCCTTTTAGATTTCAGATCATGTGGATTCAGCATATTGATTTTTTTAATGTTGTGGCTAACAATTGGATAGCTTCTTTACATCCTTATAGTTCGATTATGGGGATGAAAAGACTTTGGCTTAAGCTAAAAATACTTAAACAAAATTTTGGTTGGTGGAACAAGCATTGTTTTAAAAACCTTTTTGTTAATATCAAAGATATGGAAAAATTGGTTTGTGATATTGAAGTCTCTATTATGTCTGATCCTTCTAAGATTAAGGACTTGACTGAGGTGAAAGATAAACTTGTTAATTTTCAAAATATGGAAGAGACTTATTGGTGCCATAAAGCCGCTAGTAAACACATTACGAATGGTGACATGAATACTAGCTATTTCTATGCTTCAGTTAATAAAAAGAGAGTCATAAATAATATTCAAAATTTAAAGATGAAAATGGTGAATGGATTATAGAGAATAATGATATTAAAGATTCAGGCATTAATTACTTTAGAAATATGCTTAATAAGAGTTGCTCTTATAAAGCTATTTCTAAATCGCACTTAATCCATTCTATTATTACCAATGATGACAATAATTTTCTTACTATTATGCCAAATGAAGATGAAAATTTTAAAGTTCTTAATAGCATGAACATAGATTCTATTGCTAGTCCGGAGGGTTTCACTACCCAATTTTTCCAAAATGTTGGCTTATTATTAAAATGATGATCGATTGAGCCTAAGGTTAATTCTTTTAATGAAAATCCTTTTCCTAGATATTTTTCTAGCACTTCTAATGTTCTCATACTAAGAAAGATAACCCAGACTATTAGAGTGATTTTAGATCTATTAGTCTTTGCACCTTCTTCAATAAGCTGAATTCAAAAATTCTTGCCAACAGGCTTAGTCTTTTACTTCATAAGATTATCTCTTTCAACCAAATTGGTTTTGTTAGAGGTATATCTATTTTTTATAACATTTTACTTCCCCATGAATTAATTCATGATTTAGATGCTAAGACTAAAGGTGGGAAAATTCTTTTCAAATTAGATATTACCAGAGCTTTCGATAATATCTCTTGGGATTTCCTTTTCCATATTCTGAATTTATTTGGGTTTTCTACTAAATTTATTTTTCTTATTAAAATTTTTTTAATAATGTATGGTTCTCTATTTTCCTTAACGGGGAATATTTGGGCTTCTTTCCTTCTTCCCATGGCTTGAGATAAGGGGATCCTTCATCTCCTACTTTATTTATTATTGTTGTTGAGTACTTATCTAGTAGCATCAGCATCAATGAGTTATTCTTAAATAATCCTAGTATGTATTACAAAACTTTTGGTGGTCTTCTTGTTTCCCACTTAAGCTTCACATATGATTTTATTATTTTTTGCAATGCTTCTATTCATCATATCAAGAGCCTCAAGATTTTTTTTAAATAAATTCGGTAGAGGAAGTGGTCTTTCTATCAATGATAACAAAAGTTATTTTATTACTACTTCAACTATCCCCAATAATAAAATCAATCAAATCTTGCATATCACTAATTTTAAACATCAACACTTACCTCTTAAGTACTTGGGTGCTCCTCTTTTTAAAGGTCCAAAATGATCCCACATTTTTGATGAGTTAATTCAAAAAATTTTAAATAAAATTTCTATTTGGGAATTCCATTTACTTTCTTTTGGTGGCAGGCTTACTATTCTTAAAAGCACACTCAATTCAATGCCTCTTTATTTGATTCAAACTATTATTCCCAAAAAATTCTACTCTTATCAAAATTGATCTCTTGCTTAATAAATTTTTATGGTGGTCCAATAATTCTATTAAGAGAATGCATTGGACTTCCTGACATATAGTTGTGGTCCTTTGGGTGAAGGTGGTCTTGGTTTCAAACCTATTTGTGAAGCTATCATTGCCTTCTCTAATAAGCTCTGGTGGAATTTTAGAAAGAATGATAGCCTTTGGGATAATTTTATGATGGAAAAATATTATCAAGGTAAACACCCTCTTACATGTGCTTATAAAGTTGGTAACTCTCAAGTTTGGAAAAGGCTTTGCTCCATTAAAGGGTTGTTAAATCCTTAATATTTTCAGGTATTCATTTGGGTTCTTCTTTTGGAAAGACAATTGGATTGGCAATGGCTCTATATACTCCCTTTTATCTACACACTCTACTACTGCTATCAAAGTTAACTCTTTTTGGCTTAATAAAAATTGGAATAAAAGGAAACTTCAGAATGAAATTCCTATTTTTTTTTCTTTGATAAGTTTTGCAATATCGCTATCTTTTCTAATAAACTGGATCAAATTCATTTCAAGCTCTCTTACAATGGTGATTTCGTTCTGAAAGAGGTTTGAAATTTTATTAAGACACCTCTAATGTTTTCATTAAACTTTGGAACATTATCATTCCCATTTCTTATTTTGTTTTAGCTTGGAAGATTTTGAATAACTTCATCCCTGTTGATTTCGAGCTCTAGCTTAAAGTGTTTTATTTACCTTATAAGTGCTATTGTTGCTTTCATATTGAAAATGTTAATCATGTTTTTGTTATTGGTGTTATTGCATCCAAACATTGGATATGGTATGATGATTTATTTAACACTAACTATTTTGATGGCTCTCTTTCGTTATATCAACTTCTTGAAGTTTATTTCCAAAAAATTGTGAAAGGACATATCAAAGTTTTAATTGCTATTACCCATAATTGGTTTATTTGGATGGATAGACATGATGCTAAATATCATGGTATCCCTATGAACCATAAAAGGATCCTTGCTAGAACTAAAGAAAAAATTCATGCTTTTTTTAATGCAAATTTAATTAGTAATCTTCACTTTAGAGATTAAAATTTGTGGCTAAAAAATCAAGTATCACTTTGCATGATGATCCTTCCTACAAGAATATTAGGATGATACATTGGATTAAGCCTAAAAAGATTTTATTAAGATATATACTGATGGTTCTATTTCCCCAAACAAATATGGTTGTGGTTGAATTCTTAGGGATTTTAAAGGTACTGTCATTTGTGATTTTGCCTACCACCTCAAAGCTTGTTCTATTATTTATGCTGAGCTCATGGCTGTTAACAAAGCTATTGATATTTGTTTAAGAAAATGCCTCTTTAATATTTGGATTGAAGTTGATGCTCTTCTTTTACTTGATATGCTCAATAATAAAAAAAAATGGGGAATGCTAACTTATTTTATCTTCGTAATCACACTAAAGAGCTTCTTTCTCATGTTTGCTGCAAAAATTTTCACATTCTTAGTGAAGGTAATGCTTGTGCTGATTTCCAGGATAATTTGGGAGGGGAATTAAATGAGCTCACTTTATTTGATAACCATAGCCTACCTAAGCATCTGTGTGGTCTGTTCAATCTGAATAATATTGGACTGCCTTACCTCAGATTTAATCCTTCTACTATTTTGTTGGTCTTTTTGCTATGGTGGTTTTATTCAAACTATTTTTTGGTTTTTTATTTTGTACTTTTCTCACCAAGAAGTGGTTTTTGCTGAGTTTATTTCTATACTTAAACCCCCTTCCTCTTAACCCCATTCCATACTTGATAGACTCTTTTTTGGGTTGTAGTGGTTGTAATTGATTTCCCAATGCTCTGAGACTATTAGTTTTCTTTATATGGCTCATGTTATGCTTCTTTTGTCACACAACTAGTGATTTTTTTAGGGTCTCTTGTTGGATTATGGTTATGCTCCTTTTTGGCTTACCCCTTTTATTAATGGATGTTGGGTTTGCCTCTAGTTTTGGCTAGCTATGGCCTTATTCGAATTGGACTTTTTGGTTGGCTACTAGTTCTTTTTTGCTTCTCCCATTTGGGTGGTTATTTTGGGTGGGTTATTTTTCATGGATCTTTGTTGGCCTCTTCTAGCTTAGCTTAGTTTTGGGTTTTTTGGTGGTTGATGTTCTCCTTTTCTGGTTTGTCTTGGGGACTTCTACTGGTTGGTTTTTCCCTCTTCCTTGTGGATTAGAGGTAGTTATTTTTTGGTTATTGTCTTCCTATTTTCTTCTTCATTATGACTATTTTCTCTTTGGGAATTGGAAGGGGTTTTGTTTGCCTCTGTCCTTGTTCCTATCCTTATAGTTTTACTGCTTATGGTTGGATGGTCCTCCTCGGCCTTTGTCTGGTGGGTGACCACCATTTTTGTTTCTTGGATATTCCAGAGATCTCTAGGTGGGTTGTGACATTGTTAATTGTTGTTCTTTACCTCTTTTTTGGGCTCTGTAATGGCTTTATCTGCTAGTTGGTTTTGTTGGTTGACTAGGCTGGTTGGCTATTTTTGCTGGCTGGGTTGGTTGGTTGGGTGGATGTGTTGACTATGTTTGATGGTTAGTTTAGGTGCTTTTGGTTGGATTCTCTGGTTGGGTTTCTGGTCTGCTTCTGGGTTGGTTATCCTCTTTTGGGTGTAGTTGCTTTTCTTTTATTTTTGTTCCTGGTTTGGGTGTCAATTTTTCTGCTGCTCTAATTTCTCCTACTGCTCATCCTATTGGTTGCTGGCCTAGGTGGTTTTATTGGCCATTTTGTTGGCGGAGAATATGAACTCTTGTGGTTTTTTTTATCCTATTTTAGGACTTGTTGTTCATGGTTGGCTACTTGAGGGATTTATTGTGGCTACTGTCTTGCCTTGGATGCTTGTGCTGTGGCTTGGTGTTTTGGGATTTATGTTGGATGTTGGTATTGACTCCCTCTGGTTTATTTTTCCCTCCTTGTTTCCTAATATTTGCCTCGTGGTTAATGGTGGTGGATTTGTTGTTCTTTTGGTTGCTTTGGTGGTGGTTTTGATGGTAATTTCTATATACCCTCTTGGCCTCTCTAAGCTATGGCTTTCCTCTCTCTGGTGCTGCTTATCTCTTACTATTTTTCTATTTCAGTGGAGGTTTTGCTATTGATTTGGATTACTGGTGCTCTGGAGATAGCCGTGGGTTGTTGTTTTTCATTTGGGATTGTTTTGCTTGATTGTGTTGTTCCCCCTATTTATGCTGACTTCCCCTTTTTGTGTTTCTCTTCCTATTGGTGGTGGCTTCAGGGGAGTTATTGCTTGGTTTATTTTAGCTTGGCCACTGATTCTGTTGTAACTTATGGGATGTTGGCTTTAAGTGATTGGTTTGTTGTGGGTTTTGGTTGGTGGGTTGGCTGGTTATTTTTCTCTGTTTGTTTAGAGTAGGAACTGGATCACAATGGACTATTTTTCCTTGGATGGTTGCTTATATCATGTATGCTGGCTATGATGGCCTTGATGTTTCCTCATATCTTCTCTCTAGTTGGTAGCATGCATATGATTGTAACCCTTCTCATGAAGTTTGGATGCTCATATGTATTATTGTCATTGAGATGATCTTAATTGAGCCCGAGCCTTCTCTTTCTCAGCTCTTTCTAAATTGTTTACTTTATCTTTTTCCCTTTGTAGTGTTTTACAGAATTCTTTTGCAGGTTGGAACTTCATAGATGGAATGATCTTTACTCAGTCAACTCAAGTACTACTGATGTGGATCTTGCTTATCTTGACTTCTCAAAGGGATCATGAGTTCCTGTAAACTAGTCTTTTTGTTGCTTTCTTGAGTTATATTAGTCTTATTTTGGGTCTTTTCTCTTTTTTGCTTTTTGTATTTGATCTTTAATTTTTTTCCATTGTACTTAGATGGGGGTTTGGCTCTTTAGGTTTCTTATAGTTCTGTCAGGAGTTGAACTTTGAGCTTTACCCCTTTTAAGGACATTGTATCCTTTATTTTTATGGTAATACAATTCTAACTTTCCCTAAAAAAAACCTAAACACTAAACGCCAAACCCTAAACCCTAAAAAGTTGAAAACCTAAACCTAAACAAAATAAAACCTAAAAAAATAAATAAAAATACCTAAACCAAAATAAAATAAAAACCTAAACTAACACCTAAAACCTAAACCTAAACCTAAACATAAACAAAAAAGAAAATAAAATAAAAAAATAAAAACTAAACTAAAATAAAAGAAATAGAAACCTAAACTAAACTAAAAAATAAAAAACCTAAATAAAAATAAAAACTAAACTTAAAATAAAAATAAAATAAACATAAAATAAAATAAAATAAAATCCGAAACCTACAAAATAAACCTAAAAATAAAAAAAAAAATAAAACTTAAACCCTAAACAAAAAACCTAAAAATAAAATAATAATAAAATAAACTTAAACCTAAAGTAAAATAAATAAAACCTAAACCTAATCCTGAAATAACCTAAATCAAAACCTAAACATAAAAAAAAAACTAAAAATAAACCTAAACCTAAAGTAAAAAATAAAACCTTAAAATAAACCTAAAATAAAAACCTAAAACCTAAACATAAAAAATAAAATAAAAGCATAAACCTAAACCTAAAAATAAAAAATAAAATAGAAATAAAACTAAACTAAAAAATAAACCTAAACCTAAAAAATAAACTAAAATAAAAAACCTAAACTAAAATAAATAAACCTAAAATAAAAAAACAAAACTAAATAAAAAACTAATAAACCAAAATAAAAATAAAAAATAAAACAAACTAAAACAAAATAAATACAACTAAAAAAACTAAATAAACCTAAACCTACTAGTTTACATAATTTAAAACAAAAACCTTAAACCTAAAATAAACCCTAAACCCTAAACCCTAAACCTTAAACCCTAAACCCTAAACCACTGATCCCAAACCCTAAACCTACCAAAACACTAAATACCTAAAATCCTAAATATAAAGTAAATAAAACTTAAAAATAAAATAAATAGATAAACTTAAACCTAAATAAAATAAAAAGTAAAATAAAATAAAAACCTAAACTAAAACCTAAACCTAAACTGGCGTGAAGCTTAAAAACTAAAAATAAAAAAAATAAAACCTAAAACAAAACTAAAAACAAAATAAACCTAAAAATAAAACCTAAATAAAATAAAACTAAAAGCAAAATAAAATAAAATAAACCTAAAATAAAGTAAATAAAACTAAATAATAACCTAAACCAAGTAAACATAAAGAAAATAAAAATAAAACTTAAACCCTACTAAAACCTAAACCTAAAATAAAATAAAAATGAACCTAAACTTAAACTAAAATAAAACCTAAACTTAAACCTAAAATTAAACCTAACCTAAACTAAATAAAATAAAAATAAACATAAAATAAACCTAAGCCTAAACTAAACTTAAAAATAAAATAAACCTAAAATAAAACCTAAAACCTAAACCTAAAAAAAAATAAAACCTAAACCTAAAATAAAATAAAATAAAATAAAAATAAACCTAAACCTAAACCTAAAAAACAAACTAAAATAAAATACCTAAATAAAAATAAATTAACCTATTATAATTAAACTAAACTAAATAAAAGCTGAAATAAACATAAATAAAAATAAAAAATAGAATAAATAAAAAATAAACTAAATAAACCTAAACCTATGAGTTTACTTAATTTTAAAAAAAACTCTAAACCTAAAATAAACCTTATACCCTAAACCCTAAACTATAATAAAATCCTAAACCTTAAACCCTAAACCCTAAACCCTAAATCCAAATTAACCCTAAACCCTAAACCCTAAACCCAAACCCTAAACCTAAACCCTCAAAAACCTAAACCCTAAACCCTAAACCCTAAACTTATTTTCACTCTTTGGCCTGAGTTGGGTTATGTTTTTGACCTCTTGCTTTTGGTTTGGCCTAGTGGTTGCTACTTCGTGGTTCCTATTTTTCTAGCCTAGGTTGGCTTGGTTTTTTAAGCCTTGTTGATGTTGTCTTCTCTGCCTTATTACTTTGGTTGCTGGTGGATGAGATGGCTTCTGCTCTAGCTTTATTTTATTTTTTGCACTAGTTGGTTTATTGGCTCTCCTCTTGAACTTGAATTACTTTTTTCATAGTTTTTCATTCTTGGATGGGTGGCCTTCCTAGTGGGAACTATGGTTGGTTGTTGCCTTTTTGAACCTCCTTTTGTAGAATTTCCTGACTACCTTTTTGTGTTGCCTCCCAGTTCCTTGTTATTTATTACTAGATCCTTCTTTTGCCTTGGTTTTGCATTTGGTAATTCTCGTGAGGTTAGCCTCTACTGGGTACATTATTTGTAGCACGTTTTGTGTTATTATTATGCTTTCTATCGGGTTAGTCTTTATTGCAAAGGAAGTTTGGTTTTTTGGCAAGTCCTGGCTAGCTACTGTTGTTGCCTTTCTATGGTTGTTGTGCTTCTTTTGGACCTCTGTTGTATGGTGCTTTGTTGGTTTTCTCCTTTTTCTTGGCTACTGGAAATGCTTTCTTTGTTGGTTATGGGCTATTCTATGGTGGTTGCCTTATGGATGATCTATGTAGCTGGTTTGGTTGAAGGACTTTTAGTTGTCCTTGAAACCTTGCTTGGTTGATTTTTTTTCTTTGTTGATCTTTTCCTTATTCTTGAACAATTTGCTGGAGCCTTTTGTTGTGCCAGCTGAACCTTTATTGATCTTTTTAGATTGGACTTTTTGGTTTCTAGTGGTTGGTGGCTTCCTTTGGCCCCCTTTTGTGTGACTATTTTGTGTTCTGTTGATTTGCACTAGCTGTAGCTTATGTTTCCTTCAGTTGATGGTTTCAGTTCTGAGCTATTTAGTCATTTATGGTTGCTCACCCTAGTTTGGCTTGGTGACTGCTACTTGTTAGGACTTTGGCTTGAGGGATCCTATCTTGGTTTTGTTGGCTATTTCTCTATTAATTGGCATGCGTCTGGTGGTTGCTAACTACTGGTTCTGGGTTTTCTCTAGTTTGGAGCTTGATTTGGTATTTGGATAATGGCTATTGTTTGTGTTTTGACTTTATTCCAGCCTCTCTCTAGGTTATTGTGATTAGTCTATTATGGTTTTTGTTTGGTGGTTTGGCTGCTAGTTGGTTGCTGGCCGGTTGCTCTTTATTAAATGGTGCAGGATCTGGAACTCTATGGACTGTTGGACTTGGAGGTTTGTGTGTATCAGGTATGCTAGCTATAATGGCTTTGATGTTACTCACCTCTTCTCTCTGGTTGGTAACATTACATATGATTGTAACCCTTGTTTATGAAGTTTGGATGCTCATATGTATTATTGCCCATTGAGATGATCCTAACTGAGCCTGAGCCTTCTCTTTCTCAGCTATCTCCTTTTCCTCTCTATATCCTTATCATTTTTAGCTATGACTTTTGTCATTGTAGTGTGTTGCAAATTTCTTTTATAGGTTGGAATTTTACAGAGGGAATGGTCATTACTCAGTCAACCCAAGTGCTATTGTTGTGGATCTTGCTTATCTTGCTTTCTCAAAGAAATCATGAACTATTGCTGACTCATTCTTTTATTATTTTCTGGATTTGTTTTAGTCTTACTCTGTGTCTTTTTCTCTTATGCTTTTTAGCTATTATATTTTCTCTTTTTTTGTTTTCTTTTTTTAATGTACTTAGATGGGAGTTTAGCTCTTTGGGTTTCTTGTAGCTCTGAGAGGAGTAGAATTTTAGAGCTTTACCCCTTTTAAGTACATTGTATCTTTTCCTTCTATGGTAATAAAATTCTAACTTCCCCCTCCCCACCTCCGGCCCCCGAAATAACCCTAAACCTAAACCCTAAACCTAAACCCCAAACCCTAAACCCTAAACCCTAAATCTTAAACCTTAAACCCTAAACCTTAAATCCTAAAGCCCTAAACTATAAACCCTAAACCCTAACCCTAAGGCATAAACACAAAACCCTAAACCCTAAACCCTAATCGTAAACCCTAAACCCTAAAAGCTAAAAACCTAAAACCCTAAACCCTAAACCTTAAACCATAACCCTAAACTCTAAAACCCTAAACCCTTAACCTCAAACCATAAACCTAAACCTAAAGTAATTAAATAAATTAAAAATAAACATAAACCCTAAAAACTAATAAACCTAAACTTTAAGAATAGGTAGACCTTGACGACAGGAACATCATCATCAACTAGGCTAAGTCTAGATCGATGGAGGTGAAGGCGAGGTAGATGTTATTGTAGTGGTGGTGGGATCTCAGGTGCCGTGAGCAAAGGGTGCTTATGGAGGGGAGAGGATCGATGGAGGTTACGATTGGTGGTGGTGGGAGAGATCGGGATATGATGGTGGATCCCGCCACTGAGAGTGGTTATGATGGGAATTGGAGAAACTGCAATGATCGATCATCCGGCCGCTATGGAACTGCCTTTCACAAGAGAGCTCTAGTAATTTAGGGTTTTTGATTTGCTCTATGCCTGCTCACTTTTGATCTATGTTGTTTCTTGTGTCTTAGAAAACTTGATGTCTTACTTGGTTAATGAAATCGAAAAGAAAAAATATTAAATCTAAATTTGTTCTCTGTTAAAAAATAAAACTAAAAACTCTAAACCCTAAATTAAAACCTGAACTTTAAACCTAAAACTAAAACCCTAAACCCTAAACCCTAAACCCTAAAACCCTAAACTCTAAACCCTAAATCATAAAACCTAAACCGTAAACCTTAAAACCTAATACCTAAACCCTAAACTCTAAACCCTAAACTTTAAACACTAAACTAACCCTAAACCCTAAACCCTAATAAGCTAAAAACCTAAACCTAAACTAAATAAAACCTAAAAATAAAATAAACAAATAAACCTAAACCAAAATAAAATAAAAAAATAAAATAAAATAAAAAACTAAATTAAAACCTAAACCTAAACCAAAACCTAAACTTAAACCTAAAAAAGAATAAAATTAAAAAAAAACTAAACTAAAATAAAATAAATAAAAACCTAAACTAAACTAAAAAATAAAAGACCAAATTAAAATAAAAACTAAACCTAAAATAAAAATAAAATAAAATAAAAGCTAAATAAAAATCTAAACCTAAAAAATAAATTAAAAAATAAGTACTAAATAAAACTTAAACTCTAAACTAAAAAAAACTTAAACCTAAACTAAAAATAAAATAAACCTAAACCTAAACTAAAATAAACTAGGCTAAAATAAATTAAATCTAAACCTAAACCTAAAATAACTAAACCTAAACCTAAACCTAAACTAAATAAAATAAAATAAACTAAAAATAAACCTAAACCTAAACTAAAAAAATAAAACCTTAAAATAAACCAAAAATAAAAACCTAAAACCTAAACCTAAAAAAATAAAATAAAAATATAAACCTAAACCTAAAGATAAAAAATAAAACCTAAACCTACAAAATAAAATAAAAATAAAACTAAACAAAAACCTAAACGTAAACCTGAAAATAAAATAAAATAAACAACCTAAAATAAATTAACTAAACTAAATAATAATAATAATAATAATAAACCTAAACAAAAATAAAAAAAATAAAATAAACTAAAATAAATAAAATATACTAAATAAACTAAATAAACCTAAACAAAAGAGTTTACTTAATTTAAAAAAAATAAAAAAAAATAAAAAAAATCTTAAACCTAAACCCTAAACCCAAAACCTAATCCTAAACCCTAAACCCTGAACTCTAAAACCCTAAACTATAAACCCTAAACCATAAAACCTACAACCCTAAACCCTAACCCCTAAACCCCAAACATTAAACCCTAAATCCTAAACCCTAAACCCTAAAAACCTTAAAAATCTAATGCTAAACTAAATAAAACCTAAAAAGTAAAATAAATAAAAAAACCTAAACCTAAATAAAATAAAATAAAAATAAAATAAAATAAAAACCTATGCTAAAACCTAAACATAAACCTAAACATAAAAATCAAATAAAATAAAAAATAAAAATTAAAAACTAAACTAAAAGAAAATAAAAAAATAAAAGTAAAGTAAACTAAAAATTAAATAAACCTAAAATAAAAATATAAAATAAAAAAGAAAACATAAAATAAAAATAAAATAAACCTAAAATAAAAAAAAATAAAAAAAAATAAAAACTAAATAAAAACCTAAACCTAAAAATAAACCTAAAAATAAATCAAAATAAAACCTAAACCCTAAATATAAAATAAAAAAAATAAAATAAACTAAAACCAAAAACAAAATAAACTAAATTAAAATAAATAATACCTAAACCTCAACTTAATATAAACTAAACCTAAATCCTAAAGTAAATAAAATTAAATAAACTAAAAATAAACATAAACCTAAACTAGAAAAATAAAATCTAAAAATAAACCTAAAATAAAAACCTAAAACCTAAACTTAATAAAATAAAATAAAAACCTAAACCTAAACCTAAAAATAAAAAATAAAATCTAAACCTAAAAAATAAAACAAAAATAAAACTAAACTAAAAGTAAACATAGACCTAAACCTAAACCTAAAAATAAAAAATAAAACCTAAACCTAAAAAATAAAATAAAAATAAAACTAAACTAAAAAGTAAACATAGACCTAAACCTTAACCTAAAAAATAAACTAAAACTAAAAACCTAAACTAAAATAAATAAATTGAACAAAATAAAAAAATATTCCTAAATAAAAATTAAAAATAAAATAAACTAAAATAAAGAAAAAATCATTTATATAAATTATGTAAACCTAAACCTTCTAGTTTACTTAATTAACAAAAAAAACCCTAAACCTAAATTAAACCCCTAAACCCTAAACCCTAAACCGTAAACCCTAAACAGTAAACCCTAAAAACCCTAAACCATAAACCCTAAACTTTAAAAAACCATAAACCCTAAACCCTAAACTAACTTAAATCCTTAAACCTTAAACTGTAAACTAACGCTAAACCCTAAACTCTAAACCCAAAACCCTCAAAACCTTAAACCCTAAAGGTTAAACACTAAACCCTAAACCCTAAACCTTAAACCCTAAACCCTAAACCCTAAACTTATTTTCACTTTTAGGCCTGAGTTGGGTTATGTTTTTGACTTCTATCTTTTGGGTTGGCCTGGTGGTTGCTACTTGGTGGTTCCCGTCTTTCCAGCTTGGGTTGGCTTGGTTTTTTCGTTCTTGTCTTCTCTGCCTTGTTACTCTGGTTGTTGGTGGATGAGATGTTTCTTCTCTACCTTTATTTTATTTTATGCATTTGTTGGTTAATTGGCTCTCCTCTTGAACTCAAATTATTTTTCATTAGTTGATGGTTTCATTTCTGAGTTATTTAATCATTTGTGGTTGCTCACCCTAGTTTGGCATGATGATTGCTACTTCTTGTGAATTTTGCATGAGGGATCCTATCTCAGTTTGGTCAGTTGTTTCTCTGTAAATTGGCATTAGCCTGGTGCTTGCTAATGGATGGTTCTGCTTTTCCTTGGTTTGAAGCTTGGATGGGTATTTGGATAATGGTTGTTGTTGCTGTTCTAACTTTTCTCTAGCCTCTCTATGGCTTATTATAATTAGTCTATTGTAGGCTTTGTTTGGTAGTTTTGCTACCAGCTAGTTGCTAGCTGATTGCTCTTTATTAAATGGTGTAAGATCTAGAACTCTATAGATTGCTAGCCTTGGATGTTTGCTTGTATCAGGTATGTTGCCTATAATGGCTTTGATGCTACTCACCTCTTCTCTTTGGTTGGTAGCATTACATATGATTGTAACCCCTTCTTTATAAAGTTTGGATGCTCATATGTGTTATTTCCCCTTAAGATGATCCTAACTGAGCTTAAGCCTACTCATTCTCAGCTCTCTCCTTTTCCTCTCTTTATCCTTATCCTTTTAAGCTATGACTTTTGCCTTCGTAGTGTTTTGCAAATTTCTTTTATAGGTTGGAACTTTACAAAGGGAATGGTTGTTACTCAGTCAAGCCAAGCACTGTTGTTGTGGATCTTGCTTATCTAGCTTTCTTAAAGGAATCGTGAACTGCTGCTGACTCATCCTTTTACTGATTTCAAGATTTATTTTAGTCTTACTCTATGTCTTTTTCTATTATGCTTTTTAGCTATTTTATTTTCTCTTCTATTATATTTTCTTTCCTAATGTACTTAGGTGGGAGTTTAGCTCTTTAGGTTTCTTGTAGCTCTGAGAACAATAGAATTTTAGAGCTTTACCCATTTTAAGGACATTATATCTTTTCCTTTTACGATAATAAAATTCTATCTTTCTCAAAAAAAAAAACTAAACCCTAAACCCTAAAACCTAAGCTCTAAACCCTAACCCTAAACCATAAACCCTAAACCCCAAACCCTAAAGCTAAATTAAAAATAACTAAACAAAATAAAAAATAAGCCTAAAACCTACAACCTAATAAACTGAAACTTAAGCCTAAACACTAAGAATGTGTAGAACATTGATGACATGAACATCACTGTCAACCAGGCGCAGTCTAGATCTGGTGCTCGAGGGGAAGGTGGAGGCTGCAATTATCAGTTGTGGTGGGGGATTTGGAGGTGCTAGTGGATATGGAGGTGGTAGTCAGTGCAGTGGAGGTTATTGAGGTGGGAGGAGCAACGGACGTTACAGCCATGGTTATGGCAGAGTGATAGATCAGGGATATGATGGTTGATCCTGCAGCTCGAGAGGATGGGTTGGTTCTGATTGGAATTGGAGAAACTAAAGAATGGCTGATCCGATCTGCTACTTATGGAACTGTGCCTTTATAGTAGAGACAGTTTTAGTTATCTAGGGTTTTTGATTTGCTTTATGCATGCTCATTTTTATGTATGTTATCGCTAGTGTCTTAGAAAACTTAGTGTGTTACTTGGTTGATGAAATCAAAAAGAAGAAATGATGAATCTAAATTTATTTTCTATTAAAAAAAAACTAATACCCTAAACCCTAAACTAAAACCTAAACCCTAAACCTAAAACCTAAACCCTAAACCCTAAACCCTAAACCCTAAACCCAAAAAACCTAAAACCCAAAACCCAAAACCTCCTAAACCCTAAGTCCTAAACCCCAAAACCTAAACCCTAAACCCTAAAACCCTAAACCATAAACCCTAAATCCTAAACCCTAAACCCAAAACACTAAACCCCAAACCTTAAACCCTAAACCTTAAAAAGCTAAAAACCTAAACCTAAACTAAATAAAACCTAAAAATAAGATAAATAAAAAAGCCTAAACCAAAATAAAATAAACTAAAAACCTAAACAAAACCTAAACCTAAAAGAAAAGAAAATAAAAATAAAACTAAACTTAAATAATAAATAAATACTTAAACTAAAGTAAAAAAAACTAAATAAAATAAAAACTAAACCTAAAATAAAAATAAAATTAACCTAAAATATAATAAATAAAAGCTAAATAAAAACCTAAACCTAAAAAATAAACCTAAAAATACAACCTAAAAATAAATAAATAAAAAAAACCTAAACCCTAAACTTAAGAAAAACCTAAACCTAAAATAAAAATAAAATAAATGTAAACCTAAACTAAAATAAACTAAACTAAAATAAATAAAACCTAAACTCAAACTTAAAAATAAACTAATCCTAAACCTCAACCTAAACTAAATGAAATAAAATAAGCTAAAAATAAACCTAAACCTCAACTAAAAATATAATACCTTAAAATAAACCTAAATTAAAAACCCAAAACCTAAACCTACAAAAATAAAATAAGAAACATAAACCTAAACCTAAAAATAAAAAAATAAATCTTAACCTAAAAAGTAAAATAAAAATAAAACTAAACTAAAAAATAAACTTAAACTTAAAAAATAAACTAAAATAAAGAACCTAAACTAAAATAAATAAACTAAACTAAATAAAAATAAAATAAGCCTAAATAAATAAAATAAAATAAACTAAAATAAGTAAAAAATAAACTTAATAAACCTAAACTTACGAATTTAATTAATTAAAAATTAATATAAAATAAAATATAAAACTCGAACCCTAAACCCTAAAACTAACATTAAATCCTAAACCGTAAACCCTAAAACCCTAAACCATAAACCCTAAACCCCAAAACCTAAACCCTAAACTCTAAAACCTAAACCCTAAAAATCTAAAAAATCTAAATCTAAACTAAATAAAACCTAAAAATAATATAAATAAGAAAACCTAAACCTAAAAAAAGAAAAACCTAAACTAAAAAAATAAAAATAAAAAATTTATAATTAAAAATAAAAACCTAAACATAAACCTAAACCTAAAAAATATAATAAAAACCTAAACATTAACCTAAAAACTAAAAATAAATCCCAAATCAAAAAAATCAAGTAAAAATAAAACTAAACTAAAAAAACTAAACCTAAACATAATCCTAAACCTAAAAAATAAACTAAAATAAAAAACCTAAACTAAAATAAATAAACTAAACTAAATAAAAATAAAATAAACCTAAATAAAAAATAAAATAAAAAAAATAAACTAAAATAAATAAAAAATAAACTAAATAATCCTAAACCTACTAGTTTACTTAATTTAAAAAAAAAATAAAATAAAAAAACCCTAACCTAAATCCTGTTGGTTATTCTTTTGCCTTGGTTTTGTGTTTGGTTATTCTCCTAATATTAGCCTCTATTGGGTGCATTGTTTGCAGCACGTTTTGTGTTGTTATTATGCTTCATGTTGGGTTAGTCTTTGTTGCTAGGGAAGTTTTGTTTTTCGGCTGGTCCTGGCTAGCTGCTATTGTTGTCTTTCTATGGTGGATGTGCTTCTTTTGGACCACTGTTGTGTAGTGCATTGTTAGTTTTCTACATTTCCTTGGCTGATGGGGATGCTTCCTTTGTTCATTAGTTATGATGGGTTGTTCTCTAGTGGTTGCCTTATGATTGTTTTACTTAGCTGGTTTGGTTGGAGGAGTTTTAGTTGTCCTTCAAATCTTGGTTGGTTGATTTTTTTCTTGTTGGTATTTTCCTTCTTCGACAATTTTGAGCCTCTTGTGCTTGAACCTTTGTTGATCCTTTTGGATTGAACTTTTAGTTTCGGTGGTTGGTGGCTATCTTTGGTCCCCTTTTGTGTGGATGTTTTGTCTTCTAGTGATTTGCACTAGTTGCAGCTTATGTTTCCTTCAGCTTTATAATTTCGATAATTTAGTCATTTGTGGTTGCTCACCATAGTTTGGCTTGGTGACTGCTACTTATTAGGACATTGGCTTGTTGGCTTATATCTTGGTTTTGTTGGTTGTTTATCCATTAATTGGCATTGGTCTGGTGCTTGCTGATGGTCGGTTCGTTTTCCCGGTTTTGCTAGGTTGGTGGTATTGCTCTTTGTTTAATTATGTAGGATCTTGAACTTTGTGGACTGTTAGCCTTAGATGTTTTCTTGTATCAAGTATGCTGACTATGATGGCTTTGATGTTACAAATCTCTTCTATCTGGTTGGTAGCATTACATATGATTGTAACTCTTCGTTATAAAGTTTGGATGCTCATATGTATTGTTGCCCCTTGAGATGACCCTAACTAAGCCTGAGCCTTCTCATTCTCAGCTCTCTTCTTTTCCTTTCTTTATCCTTATTCTATTTTGCTATGACTTTTGCCTTTGTAGGGTTTTGCAGATTTCTTTTACAGGTTGGAACTTTACAGAGGGAATGGTCGTTACTGCTTATCATGCTTTCTCAAAGGAATCATGAACTACTGTTGACTCATTCTTTTATTATTTTCAAGATTTTCTTAGTCTTACTCTGTGTCTTTTTCTCTTATGCTTTTTAGCTGTTGAATTTACTTTTTTATTTTCTTTTCTTTTTCTAATGTACTTAGATGGGGGTTTAGCTCTTTAGGTTTCTTGTAGCTCTAAGAGCAATAGAATTTTAGAGCTTTACCCCTTTTAAGGACATTGTTTTTTTACCTTTTATGATATTCAAATTCTAACTTTCTAAAAAAAAAAAAACCCTAAACAACCCTAAACCCTAAACCCTAAACCCTAAACCTTAAACCATAAACCCTAATACTCTAAAACCTAAACCCTAAACCCTAAACCCTAAACTTTGTCAAAAAAAAAAAACCTTAAATCTTAAAGCCTAAACCCTAAAAACCCTAAAAGCTAAACACTAAACCCTAAACACTAAACGCTAAAACCCTAAACCCTAAAACTAATCCTAAACCCTAAACCCTAAAGCCTAAAACCTAAAACCCTAAACCCTAAACCCAAAACCCAAAACCCAAAACCATAAACACTAAACCCCAAAAACTTAAAAACTTAAACCTAAACTAAATAAAACCTAAAAATAAAATAAATAAAAAACTTAAACCTAAATAAAATAAAAAAAATAAAATAGAATAAAAAACCTAAACTAAAACCTAAACCTGAAAAAAAAGAAAATAAATAACTAAAATAAAATAAATAAAAACCTAAACTAAACTAAAAAAATAAAAAACCTAAATAAAAAAAACTAAACCTAAAATAAAAATAAAATATACATAAACTAAAATAAAATAAAAACTAAATAAAAACCTAAACCTAAAAAATAAACCTAAAATTAAATAAACAATAAAACCTAAACCTAGGCAAAATAAATCCTAACTAAAATAAAATAAAATAAACCTAAACCTAAACTAAAATAAATAAAACCTAGACCCAAACCTAAACTCTAAATAAAATAAAATAAGCTAAAAGTAAACATAAACCTAAACTAAAAAAATAAAACCAAAAAATTAACCTAAAACCTAAACCTAAAAAAATAAAAATAAAAATTGAAACCTAAACCTAAAAATAAAAAAATAAAACCTAAAAAAAAAAAAAAAAACTAAACTGAAAAATAAACCTAAACCTAAACCTAAACCTTAACCTAAAAAATAAAGTAAAATAAAAAGCCTAAATTAAAATAAATAAACCTAACATAAATAAACTAAACTAAATAAAAATAAAAATAAACTAAAATAATAATAAAAAATAAAATAAACTAAAATAAATAAAAAATAAACTAAATAAATTTGAACATACTAGTTTACTTAATTTAAAAAAAAAAGGGTAAAATATAACCAAAAATCCTAACACTAATCCTAAACCCTAAACCCTAAACCCTAAACCTTGAACCCTAAACCTTGAACCCTAATCCTTAAACTCTAAGCTTTAAAATAACCCTAAACACTAAGCTAACCCTAAACCCTCATAAACCCTAAACCCTAAACCCTAAACCCCAAAAACCCTAAACCATAAACCTAAACACTAAACCCTAAACCCTAATCCTAACCCTACACCCTAAACCCTAGAACCCTAAACCCTAAACCCTAAAACCTAAAAACCTAAAAACCTAAACATAAATTAAATAAACTATAAAAATCAAATAAATAAAAAAACCTAAACATAAATAAAATAAAAAATAATTAAAAAATAAACCTAAACCTAAACTAAAAAAATGAAATCTAAAAGTAAACCTAAAATAAAAACCTAAAACCTAAACCTAACAAAATAAAATAAAAACCTAAACCAAAATCTAAACATAAAAATAAAACTTAAATCTAGAAAATAAAATAAAAATAAAACTCAACTAAAAAATAAACATAAACCTAAACCTTAACTTTAAAAGTAAACTAAAATAAACACCTAGACTAAAATAAATATACATAAAATAAATAAACTAAACTAAATAAAAATAAAAAATAAACTTAGATAAAAATATAAAATAAAATAAACTAAACTAAATATACAAATAAACTAAATAAACTAAACCTAGCGGTTTACTTAATTTTTTATTTTAAAAAAAATACCTAAACTTTAAACTATAAACCTTAAAACTAACCCTAAATCCTAAACCCTAAACCTGCAACACTTAACCTACAACCCTAAAAAATCCTAAACCCTAAACCCTAAACCCTAAACACTAAACCCAATCCCTAAACCTTAAACCCTAAAAGCTTAAACCCTAAAAGCATAAAACCCTAAACCTTAAACCCTAAACCCTTACCCTAAACCCTTAACCATAAACCCCAAACCCTAAACCTAAACCTAAAGTAACTAAATAAATTAAAAAATAAACATACACCCTAAAACCTAATAAACCTAAACTTAAACCTAAACCCTAAGAATGGGCAAAACTTTGATGACAGGAACACCACCGTCAACCAGGCTCAATCTAGATCTGGTTGTGGAGGCAAAGTTGGAGGCGGTGGTTATCATAGTGGTGGTGGAGAATTTGGAGGTGCTGGTGGATATGGAGGTGGTGGTTGGAGCCGTGGGGGATATGGATGTGAGAAGAGGGACAAAGGTTATAGCTATGGTGGTGGAGAAGGGAGAGATCAGGGATTTGATGGTGGATCCCACTACTGAGAGTCTCATGGGAACCGAGAAATCAAGAATGGTCTCCGACCACCGCTTATAGAACTATCTTTTTTGGTTTCTATGCATGCTCATTTTTTATTTATGTCATCGCTATAGTGTGTTACTTAGTTGATGAAATAAAAAAAAAAGGAATGTTAAATTTGAATTTGTTCTCTATTAAAATAAAAAGAAACTAAAAACCCTAAACCCTAAACTAAAACTTGAACCCTAGACCTACAACTTAAACCCTAAAAATTATAAACCCTAAGCCATAAACCCTAAATCATAAACCCTAAAACCCTAAACACTAAACCCTAAATCCTAAAACTAAAACCCTAAACCCTAAACCCTCAACTAACCCTAAACCTTAAACCCTAAAAAGCTAAAAACCTAAACCTAAACTACATAAAACTTAAAAATAAAATAAATAAAAAATCCTAAACCAGAATAAAATAAATAAAATAAAATAAAATAAAAACCAAAACCTAAAACTAAATAAATAAATAAACAAAAAATAAAAATAAACTAAAATAAAATAAACAAAAAATAAAAACCTAAACTAAACAAAAAAAAAAAATCTAAATAACATAAAAACTAAACCTAAAATAAAAATAAACTAAACCTAAAATAAAATAAAATAAAAACTAAATCAAAACTTATACCTAACAAATAAACCTAAAAATAAATTAAAAATAAAACCTAAACCCTAAACTAAGAAAAAAACCTAAACTTAAAATAAAAATAAAAAAAAACCTAAACCTAAACTAAATAAACTAAACTAAATAAGTAAAACCTTAAACTAAACCTAGACTAAATAAAATAAAATAAACTAAAATGAACCTAAACATAAACTAAAAAAAAGACCTAAAAATTAACCTAAAACCTAAACCTAAAATTTTAAAATGAAAACCTAAACCTTGATGTAAAAATAAAAAATAAAACTTAAACATAAAAAATAAAATAAAAATAAAACTAAACTAAAAAAATAAGCCTAATCTAAACCTAAAACTAAAAAAATATACTAAAATAAATAAACATAAAATAAATAAACAAAACGAAATTAAAATAAAAATAAACCTAAATAAAAATAAAAAATAAACTAAATAAACTTAGACTTACAATTTACTTAATTTTAAAAAAAATAAAAATAAATAACAAAACACTAAACCCTAAACCCTAAATCCTAAACCCTAAAACCCTAAACCCTAAACCCTAAACCCTAAACCCTAAACCCTAAACCCTAAAACCCTAAACCCAAAACCCTAAACCCTAAAACCTACAACCCTAAACACTAAACCCTAAACTCGAAACCCTAAACCCTAAACCCTAAAAACCTAAACCTAAACTAAATAAAACCTTAAAATAAAATAAATAAATAAACTTAAACCTAAATAAAGTAAATAAAATAAAATAAAAGAAAAACCTAAACTAAAACTAAAACCTAAACCTAAACCAAAGCCTAAACCTAAACCTACACCTAAAAAAAATGTAAAATAAAAAATAAAAACTAAAATTAAATTAAATAAATAAAACCTAAACCAAACTAAAAACTAAAATAAACCTATAAATAAAAACCCAATAAAATAAAAAAATAATCCTAAAATAAAAAAATAGAAACTAAATAAAAACCTAAACCAAAAAAATAAACCTAAAAATAAATAAAAATAAAACCTAAACCATAAACTAAAAAAAAAACCTAAACCTAATAAAAACAAAATAAAATAAACCTAAACTAAAATAAATTAAACTAAAATAAATTAAACTAAAATAAATAAAGCCTAAACCTAAAATAAACTAAACCTAAACCTAAACCCAAAACTAAATAAAATAAAATAAACTAAAAGTAAACCTAAATTTAAACTAAAATATAAAACCTAAAAATAAACCCAAAATAAAAACCTATACCTACAAAAATAAAATAAAAAGTAAAACTAAAGTAAAAAATAAACATAAACCTAAACTAAAACCTACAAAAAAAACTAAAATAAAAAACCTTAACCAAAATAAATAAACCAAACTAAATAAAAATTAAAAATAAACCTAAATAAAAATAAAAAATAAAATAAACTAAAATAAATAAAAAATAAACTAAATAAGCATAAACCTACTGGTTTACTTAATTTTTTGTTTTAAAAAAAATCCTAAAGCCTAAAGCCTAAACCTTAAATCTACAACACTAAACCTACAACTCTAAACCCTAAACCGTAAAAAACCCTAAACCCTAAACCCTAAACACTAACCCTAGATCCTAAACCCTAAAAGCATAAACCCTAAAACCCTAAACCCTAAACCCTAAACCATAAAGCCTAAACCCTAAACCATAAACACCAAACCCTAAACCTAAACCTAAAGTAACTATATAAATTAAAAAATAAACTTAAACCCTAAACCTAAACCTAAACCCTAATAATGGGCAGAACCATGATGGTGAACATCATCACAAATTAGCTCACTCTAGATCCGAAAGGAAGGTGAGGCAACGATTATCATAGTCATGGTGGGGGATTTGGAGGTGTTGGTCGATATCGAGGTGGTGGTCAAAAAAGTGGTGGTTATGGAGGAGGGAGAAGTGACAGAGGTTGTAGCTGTGGTGATGGCGGAGGGAGAGATCGAGGATATGATGGTGGATCCCACTACTCGAGAGATTGGGGTGGTTCTGATGGGAACTAGAAAAATTAAAAAATGGCCGATCCGATCTACTTCTTATGGAACTATGTCTTTATAGAAGAGACGATTCAAATTGTTTAGGGATTTTGATTTGCTCTATGAGTGCTCATTTTTTATTGATGTCGTTGCTTGTGTCATAAAAAACTTAGTGTGTTACTTAGTTGATGAAATCAAAAAGAAGATATGTTAAATCTGAAGTTACTCTTAAAAAAACCAAAACCCTAAGCCATAAACTAAAACTTGAACCATAGACCTAAAACCTAAACTCTAAAAACCTTAAACCCAAAACCCAAAACCATAAACCTTAAAACCCTAAACCCTAAACTGTAAACCCTAAACCCTAAAATCATAAAGACTAAACCCTAAACCCTAAAACCTAAACCCTAAACCCTAAACCCTAAATCCCAAACCCTAAACCCCAAATCCTAAATCCTAAATGCTAAACTAACCCTAAACCATAAAACCCTAAAAACCTAAACTTAAACTAAATAAAACCTACAAATAAAACAAATAAACAAAACATAAACCTAAATCAAATAAAAAATAAAATAAAATAAAAACCAAAACAAAAACTTAAACCTAAACCTAAACCAAACCCTAAACCTAAAAAGAAAATAAAATAAAAAATAAAACCAAACTAAAATAAAATAAATATAAACCCTAAACTAAACTTAAAAAAATAAAACCTAAATAAAATAAAAACTAAACCTAAAATAAAAAATAAACTTAAAAAAATAAAATAAAATAAAATAAAAATAAAATAAAAATAAAAAAAACCTAAACCTAAAAAATAAACCTAAAAATAAAATGTAAAAATAAATAGATAATAAAACTTAAACCCTAAACTAAAAAAGAAACCTAAACATAAAATAAAAATAAAATAAACCTAAACATAATTAAAAATAAACTAAACTAAAATAAATAAAAAATAAACCTAAACTTAAATCCTAAATAAAATAAAATAAACTAAAAAATAAAACTTAAAACCTAAACCTACAAAAATAAAATAAAAACTAAAACCTAAACCTAAAAATAAAAAAAATTAAACCTAAACCTAAAAAATAAAATAAAAATAAACCTAAACCTGAACTAAAAAATAAAACCTAAAAAAACCTTAAATAAATTCCTAAAACCTAAACTAAAAAAACAAAAAAAAAACTTAATGCTAAACCTAAAAAATAGAAAATAAAACCTAATCTTAAAAAATAAAATAAAAATAAAACTAAACTAAAAAATAAACCTAAACATGAACCTGAACCTAATAAATAAACTATAATAAAAAACTTAAAATAAAATAAATAAACTAAACTGAATAAAAATAAAAATAAAATAAAATAAAAATAAAAAATAAATTAAACTAAAATAAATAAATAAAACTAAATAAACTTAAACTATGAGTTTACTTAATTTTTTAAAAAATAAAATAATAATAAAATGAAAATAAAAAGACCCTAACACTGAACCCTAAACCCTAAAACTAACCTAAACCCTAAACTCTGAACCTTAATCCTATAACCCTAAACCCTAAACCCTAAAGGTTAAAACCCTAAACCCTAAACCCTAAACCTTAAAATAACCTTAAACCCTAAACCATAAACCATAAAATCTAGAAACCCTAAAGCCTAAACACTAAACCCTAAACTCTAAACCCTAATCCAAAACTTAAAACCCAAAAATCCTAAAGCCTAAAAACCTAAACCCTAAACCCTAAACTTTAAAAACCTAAAAACCTAAACTTAAACTAAAAAAAAAACTTAAAAATAAAATAAATAAATAAACTTAAACCTAAATAAAATAATAAACAAACTAAAAATAAACCTAAACATAAAGTAAAAAAGTAAATATTGAAAATAAACCTAAAATAAAAACTTAAAACTTAATCCTAACAAAATAAAATAAAAACCTAAACCTAAACTTAAAAATAAAAAAATAAAACCTAAAATTAAAAAAAAAAAAATTAAAACTCAACTAAAAATAAACCTAAACTCAAAAAGTAAATGAAAATAAAAAACCTAAACAAAAATAAATAAAATAAAATAAATAAAATAAAATAAATAAAAATAAAAAATAAACCTAAATAAAAATAAAAAAAAACAAAATAAACTAAATTAAATAAATAAATAAACTAAATAAACTAATCCTATCGATTTAACTTAGTTTTTTTTATTTCAAAAAATTCTCCTAATCCCTAACCCTAAACCCTAAAACTAACCCTAAACCCTAAACATTAAACCTACAACCTTAAAAAACCCTAAACCCTAAACCCTACACCCAAACCCTAAACCCAAAATTCTAATAGCATAAAACCCTAAACCCTAAACCCTAAAACCTAACCCTAAACCCGAAACCTCAAACCCTAAACCTAAACCTAAAGTAACTAAATAAATTAAAAAATAAACCTAAACTTAAACCTAAACCCTAAAAATGGGTAAAACCTTGACGTCAGGAACACCATCGTCAACCAGGCTCAGTCAAGATATGGCGGTGGAGGTGAAGGCGGAGGTGACGGTTACCACAGTGGTGGTGGACAATCTGGAGGTGCTGGTGGATATGGAGGTGGTGGTCAAAGTGGTGGTGGTTATGGCGATGGGAGGAACGATGGAGGTTATAGCAGTGGTGGTGGTGGAGGGAGAGATCAGGGTTTTGATGGTGGATCCTACTACTCGAGAGGTCAGGGTGGTTCTGATGGGAATTAGAGAAATTGAAGAACAGTCAATCCGATCTATTACTTATGGAATTGTGTCTTTGGTTTTTCCCTATGCGTGTTCATTTTTGACATATGTCATCACTTGTGTCTTAGAGAACTCGGTGTGCTACTTGGTTGATGAAATCAAAAAAAAATGTTGAATCAGAATTTGTTCTCTATTAAATAAAAAGGAACCAAAAACCCTAAACCCTAAACCCTAAACCTAAAATCTAAATCCTAAATCCTAAAAACCCTAAACCATAAACCTTAAACCCTAAACCTCAACCCAAAACCCTAAAACCTAAACCCTAAGCCCTAAACCTACAACCTTAAACCCTAAACTCTAAACCTTAAACCCTAAACCCTAAACCTTAAACCCTAACCCTAACCCTAGACCCTAAAACCTTAAACCCTAAACTAAAACCTGAACCCTAGACCTAAAACCAAAACCCTCAAACCCAAACCCTCAAACCTAAACCCTAAACCCTAAAAAACTCTAAACCCTAAACCCTTAACCATAAAACTAAAACCCTAAACCTTAAACCTAAACCTTAAATTCTAAACCCTAAATCCTAAACCCCAAACCCTAAACCCTCAAATAACCTTAAACCCTAAATGCTAAAACCTAAAACCTAAACCTAAACTAAATAAAACCTAACAATAAAATAAATAAATAAAACCTGAACTAAATAAAACCTAAACCTGAACTAAAACCTAAACTAAAACCCAAACCTAAACCTAAACCTAATCTTAAAAGAAAATAAAATAAAAAAATAAAAACTAAACTAAAATAAAATAAACAAAAATCTAAACTAAACTAGAAAAATAAAATTCCTAAATAAGATAAAAACTAAACCTAAATTAAAAATAAAATAAACCTAAAATAAAAGAAAATAAAACAAAATAAAAACCTTAACCTAAAAATAAATAAAATATAAAACCTAAACCATAATCTAAAAAAGAAACCTAAACCTAAAATAAAAATAAAATAAACCTAAACTTAAACTAAAATAAACTAAACCTAAACCTAAACCTAGACTAAATAAAATAAATAAAACTAAAAATGAACCTAAACTTAACTTAAAAAATAATACCTAAAAATAAACCTAAAATAAAAACTTAAAACTTAAACTTAAAAAATAAAATAAGAACCTAAACCTAAACCTAAAAATAAAAAATAAAACCTAAACCTAAAAAAATAAAATAAAAATAAAACTAACTTAAAAAATAAAATTAAAGCAAAACCTAAACCTAAAAAATAAACTAAAATAAATAAAATTAAAATAATTAAACTAAACTAATTAAGATTAAAAATAAACCTAAATAAAAATAAAAAATAAAGTAAACTAAAATAAATAAAAAATAAATTAAATAAACCTAAACCAACTAATTTACTTAATTTAAAAAAAAAATTAAATAAAAAAACCCTAAACCCTAAACCCTAAACCCAAAAACTTAAGACCCTAAACCCTAAACCCTAAACCCTAAACCCTAAACTCTAAACCATAAAACCCTGAACCCCAAACCCTAAATGCTAAACCCTAAACCCTAAAACCTATAACCCTAAACCCCAAACCCTAAACCCCAAACCCAAAACCTAAAACCCTAAACCCTATACCCTGAACCCTAAACCTTAAACCCTAAGCCCCAAAAACCTAAAAATCTAAACCTAAACTAAATAAAAACTAAAAATAAAATTAATAAATACACCTAAACCTAAATAAAATAAAATAATAAAATAAAATAAAATAAAATAAAATAAAAACTAAACCTAAACTTAAAAAAATAAAATAAAAAATAAAAACTAAAATAAAATAAAATAAATAAAAACCTAAACCAAACTAAAAAATAAAATAAACCTAGAAATAAAAAAACTTAAATAAAATAAAAACTAAACATAAAATAAAAATAAAATAAACCTAAAATAAGATAAAATAAAAACTAAATAAAACCTAAACCTAAAAAATAAACCTAAAATTAAATAAAAAATAAAACTTAAACCCTAAACTAAAAAAAATTAAACCTAAAATAAATAAAATAAAATAAACCTAAACCTAATATAAAATAAACTAAACTAAAATAAATAAAACATAAACCTAAACCTATACCGTAAATTAAATTAAATTAAATAAACCTAAACCTAAACTAAAAAAATAAAACCTAACAATATACTTAAAATAAAAACCTAAAAAAATAAAATCAAAACCTAAACCTAAACCTAAAAATAAAAAATAAAACCTAAACTTAAAATAAAACCTACAAAATAAACTAAAAAAAGCCTAAACTAAAATAAATAAACTAAACTAAATAAATATAGAAAATAAACATAAATAAAAATAAGAAATAAATTCAACCTTCGAGTTTACATATTTTTTTTTAAAAAAACCCCTAAACCTTAAAACTAACCTTAAACCCTAAACCCTAGACCTACAACCCTAAACCTACAACCCTAAACCATAAACCCTAAACACTAAACCCTAGAAAACTTTAAACCCTAAACCTTAATCTGTAAATCCTAAACCCTAAACCCTAAACCCTATCCCTAAACCTTAAACCCTAAAAGCATAAACCATAAAACATTAAACCCTAAACCCTAAATCCTAAACCTTAAACCCTAAACTTTAAAACCTAAAACCTAACCCTAAACCATAAACCAAAACCCTAAACTCTGAACCTAAACCTAAAGTAACTAAATAAATTAGAAAATAAACCAAAACCCTAAAACCTAATAAACATAAACCTAAACTTTAAGAATGGGCAATACCTTGATGACAAGAACATCACCCAACACGGGCTAGATCTTACATGGAGGCTATGAAGGGAGGTGACGCCATCGCAAAGGGTGGTGGGGATCGAGGTGTTGGGGGATATGTAGGTTATGATTGGAGCAGTGGTGGTTATGGAGGCGAGAGGAGCGATGGAGGTTACATCCATGGTGGTGGCGGAGGGAGAGATCGGGGATATGATGGTAGATCCCGCTACTCTAGAGGTCGAGGTGGTTCTAATGAAAAATGGAGAAACTGAAGAATGGCCAATCTGATTTGCTGCATATGGAACTATGTCTTTGGTTTTGCTCTATGCGTGCTCATTTTTTATCTATGTCATCGCTTGTGTCTTAAAAATCTTGAAGTGTTACTTGGTTGACAAAATCAAAAAGAAGAAATGTTGAATATGAATTTGTTCTCTACTAAAATTAAAAAAAATAAAAACCCTAAACCCTAAACTAAAACTTGAATTCTAGACCTAAAACCTAAACCCTCAAACTTAAACCCCAAACACTAAAAACCCTAAGCCCTAAACCCAAAGCCTTAAAACATTAAACCCTAAACCCTAAACCCTAAATCCTCAACTAACCATAAACCCTAAACCCTAAACCCTAAACCCTAAAAAGCTAAAAAGCTAAACCTAAACTAAATAAAATCTAAAAATAAAATAACTAAAAAAGCCTAAACCAATATAACAAAATTTAAAACAAAATAAAAACCTAAACATAAACCTAAAAAAGAAAATCAAATAAAAAAAAAAAACTAAACTAAAACAAAATAAATAAAAACCTAAACTAAACAAAAAAAATTAAAAAACCTAAATAAAATAAAAATTAAACCAAATATAAAAATAAAATACTCTTAAATTAAAATAAAATAAAAATAAATAAAAATTTAAACCTAAATAATAAACCTATAAATAAAATTGAAAAATAAATAAATAATAAAACTTAAACCCTAAACTAAAAAAAAAACTTAAACTTAAAATAAAAATAAAATAAACCTAAACCTAAACTAAAATAAATAAAATTAAAACAAATAAAACCTATACCTGAACCTAAAATAAGCTATACCTAAACCCTAAATAAAATAAAATAAACTAAAAGTAAACTTAAAGCTAAACTAAAAAATAAAACCTAAAAATAAACCTAAAATGAAAACCTAAAACCTAAACCTAAAAAAAAATAAAATAAAAACCTAAACCTAAACCTAAAAATAAAAAAAGAACACCTAAATATAAAAAATAAAATAAAAATGAAACTAAATTAAAAAATAAATTCAAACATAAACTTAAACCTGAAAAGTAATCTAAAAAAAAACCTAAAGTAAAGTAAATAAACTTAAAATAAATAAACTAAACAAAATAAACTAAAAAATAAACCTAAATAAAAAAAAAAATAAAATAAACTAAAATAAATAAAAAATAAACTAAATAGACTAAATTAACCTAAACCTACTGATTTGCTTAATTTAAAAAGAATAATAAATCTTAAACCCTAAACCCTAAAAAATAAACCTTAAACCCGAAATCCTAAACCCTAAACCCTTAAAACTAATCCTAAATCATAAACCCTAAACCTTAAGCCTACAACCCTAAACCTAGAACCCTAAAACCTTAGACCCTAAACACTAAAAAGCCCTAAAACATAAACCTTAAACCCTAAACATTAAACTAACCTTAAACCCTAAATCATAAACCCTAAACCTTAAACCCTAAACCCTAAACCTAAACCTAAACCCTAAAACCCTAAACCCTAAACCATAAACCCTAAACCCTAAACCCTAAAACCTAAAAACCCTAAACCTTAAACCCTCAAAACCCTAAACCTTAATGCCTAAACACTAAACCGTAAATCTTAAACCCTAAACTCTAACCATAAACCTTAAACCCTAAAACCCTAAACCATAAACCCTAAACCCTAAATCCTAAACCCTAAACCATAAAAACCTAGAAACTTAAACCTAAAATCTAGGATCATATTAGAGAAGTCTTCCATGGAATGAAGGTTAGGAGAACATCCTCCCCTCCTTTCCGAAGAAGCAATGATAGTGTTGAAATCGCCCGCAACCAACTAGGGAAGGTTAACTGAGGAGGCAAAGGTTCTTAAATAGTTTCAGAGGATGTTCCTACCAGCTCTATTACAAGGGGCATAGATAAAGGAACCTAAAGCCGAAAAGTCACCTAAAGAGATTTTGACATTAACCAATTGATCAAGATCATCAATGATGGAAATGCTGATTAAATTATCCCAGAAACACCAAATTTTATTATTAAGATTGAAGAAGAAATTTTGAAATCCAAGCGATCTAGCAATAAAGGCAATTTTGGAAGGGTTAATGAAAGGCTCAATAATAACAAGAAGTTTGATGTTATGCGAGCGACAGAGGCTCCTAACACGGTTGCGGACAGGGAGTGTCCCACAACCCCGGATATTCCAAATAAGAAAATTCAACATAATAAAAAATGTCAAAAGAAAGAGAAGATAGAAAAGGAAAAGGAAAAAGGAAGAGAGATGAACAGAATTATTTATGAGGTGTAAGGGAAGAACGTGTGGTTCTAGTGAAATTATTATTAGTCATTTTGGCTTTATAAGAATTTTTTTTAAGAATAGTTTGGAAAGGTCTATCAGAATCCAAGGTATCTCCATCGGAAAGGGATTAGTTTTTATTTTCTAGAATATGAGCAGTATCAGTCAATGTTTTGGTAGTGGTGATTTCTCCTTCTTCGATCGAGTTAGGATGAGAAATTTGGATAGCGAGTATCACTCATGTAGAGAAGTAGAGGGAGGTTCTTGCACCATTAATAGTGCAAAAGCATTTTCATTGCCATGATGCATATTCAATTTTGACACCAAGGGATCAACATTATTTTGATCCAATGTAGATTTTCCATTCGATTTTCATTAAGATTCAAATTAAGTAATGGTTTGTCATGAGAAGCCAAATTATTGCAAGTAGGAGTAATGCTAGGTAAGTTGTCATTAGTCTCAGCACACACCTCAATAGTAGTATGTATGCCTAGCTCAGAATGTTTTCCATTTGACAAATCAATGGGTAGTAAGGGGGCAGGTGTAGGAGGGTGTATTCCATTATGAGTAGCTTTTGGCACATAAGATAACATATTGGTTTTCCCTGTTCCAAGAGAGGTACTAGTGTCCTGTGAGATATTCTTTTTAAAGTTAGGGTGTAACACAAAACATTCAGTGTGATCATGGCCATGGATCTTACAAAGGAGAAGTAAGACCGGAAATTTTCAAATTCTTGATTATATCCGTATTTTTTCAAACCAATCCAAACTTCTTTGGGGTATTTTTTGGTAATGTCAATTTCAACCAAGATGCGTGCAATAGATGGTTGAGATCTAGTGGCAGTGGCTTGATCAATTTGAAGGGGTCTACCAAATAGATCCCCAACCGCAAACAAAACTTGATGAGTGACATAGTGAATTCTCATGTTGGGGAAAGCAAGCCATAAAGGAACAATAGGGGATTCTTCTTTAACATCAAAGAGGGGTGACCATTTCAAGAGGCGCATTTGACAGTTATACACAAAATAGGAGCGACGAGCAAAGACACGAGTAATCTAAATCATTTGATAATTGAATGAGGATGTATGAGGATCAATCAAATCTAATAGTGAAAGATCACGAAAGCTTTAAGCTATGGAAGAAAGATCGAATATTATCTAGAGTAGGGTGCCGTAAAGAGAATTTACCAACCAAAGAGAACTCATAAGGCTTAGCTAATTTCTCCACATCCTGATCAGAACACATGACAGCTGGCAATCCATGAAATGATGTAGAAATTAAATTAACCAAGGCATTAGCACAAGGGGTCTTACCAGAAAGAGCATCCTTAAAGGACTTTACAGCAGGTGCATTAACAGTAGCAATCAGATCCAGAGTACCTTTAGGATTGGAGGTTAAAATCAGCGCATCTAGGAGCGACGAGTTTGATTGCGGGGAGGGGGAAGCCTCCTCCATTGATCGATTCGGTGAGAATCACATAAGCTATGTGGGGAAGTGCAAACAAACACGATCGGGGAGGCCCGAATTGCGGCCAAACCGTAGAGAATAGCACGGGAACAAAAAATCGCCACAAAATTGCCAGAGAGGGAGCGCAGCGGGTTGGTTGTAGGGTTTTATTTAGGGTCTGATTGACATTGGTTTTTTAGGGTCTAATTACACATGGCACAACTCTAGATTTTGGCAGCGTCTTGACAGGATCCTCTTTAATTCTCTTTGGATTAATCAATGGCCTCTCACTTCTATTGAACATTTGAGCAAAACTTTGTTTGATCATGCCCCTCTTTTAATCTCTATCAAAACTCCCCCCATTAACCCTCCTATTCCCTCATCTTTTTGCTTCCAAAATATGTGGACCCAACATGGTGATTTCACTAATGTTGTTTCCACTAACTGGATGGCTCCTGTTCACTCAGATAATTTTGTTAAAGGCATGCTTCGACTTTGGCTTAAGCTCAAGAGGCTTAAACAAAACCTCAATTGGTGGAACAAACATATTTTTAAAAATATCTTTGCCAATCTTAAAGCTATGGAACAAGTGGTTTGTTCACTTGAAGAGGCTATCTTAACCAACCCCAGTAAGCTTGAAGAGTTGAGCGCTGCCAAAGATAGTTTGATTAATTACCAAAATATGGAAGAAACCTATTGGCATCAAAAAGCCGCTAGCAAACACATTGATGGTGACAGAAACACTAGGTACTTCCATGCTATTTGCAATAAATGGAAAGCTCTAAACTCGATTAAGGAAATTAAGAACCCTAATGGTGGATAAGATAATAATGAAATCAAGGATTACATTCATTCATCACTTTCAAAATTTATTAAATTCTAATCCTTCTTAGAAACCCTCTCCAACACCCATCTTATCTCTTCTATGATTACCAATGAGGATAACTATTTGCTCACTATGCGTCCCTCGGAAGCGGAGATTAGTAGTACTCTTAATAGCATGAACAATGATTCTCATGGCCCCACGACTCATTTCTTCCAACATTGTTGGCCTTTTATTAAATCTGATCTTGTTATTGTTGTTATTGATTTATTTGATGGTAGCTCCATTCCCAGATATTTTTCAAGTACCTCTATTGTCCTTATTCCCAAAACCATCAATCCTGAATCTTGGGGTGACTTTAGACCTATTAGTCTTTGTACCTTTTTTCAAAAACTAATTGCTAAACTTATTAATAATAGGATTAGCCCCCTGCTCCATAAAATCATCTCCCCTAACCAAATTGGTTTCATTAAAAATAGAGCCATTGCTGATAATATTCTCCTTGCTCAAGAGCTAGTTCATGACATTGATGTTCCTTCCAGAGGAGGTAATATGCTTTTCAAACTGGATATGTCTAAAGCCTTTGACAACCTCTCGTGGGATTTCCTTTTCCAAATCTTGCATTTGTTTGGTTTCCAAATCATCATTTTATCTGGCTTATAAAAAGTTGTATCACTAACATCTGGTTTTCTGTCATTTTAAATGGTGAGTCCCTTGGTTTCTTTTCTTCGAGCCATGGTTTCGCCCCTTTCTCCTTCTCTTTTTATCATTGAATATCTTTCGAGAAGCCTCAATGACCTTTTCATCAAAAAACCTAACATGGCTTTTAAAACTCATGGTGGTTTCCCTGTTTCTCATCTTAGCTTTGCAGATGATTTTATAATCTTCTGTAATGCCTCTCTTCAACATGTTAAAAATATTAAGAGTCTCTTAAATGATTTTGGCAAAGTTAGTGGTCTCTTCCTTAATGACAAAAAATGTTGCTTTATTCCCTCAGCCAAGATTCCTCTCAATAGATTAAATCAAATCTCCAGAATTACTAATTTTAAGCAAAGTCAACTTCCCATTAATTACCTCGGGGCTCCGCTTTTAAAGGCCAGAAAAGATCTCATCTTTTTGATGACCTTATTCAAAAAATTTCTAATAAAATTTTGGTTTGAGAATTTCATTTACTCTCTTTTGGTGGTAGGCTAACCTTGATTAAGAGCAATCTTAATTCCATGCCTTTATATCTCATCCAAACCATTGTGCTGACCATCTCTAGCATCAATAGAATTGAGCGTCTCTTAAATAAATTTTTCTGGGGCTCCAATACCTCTTCTAAAAAAAACTGGACCTCTTGGTTTAAAGTTGTGGCACTTTTGACGAAGGTGGTCTTGGTTGTAAATCCATAAAAGAAGCTATCAATGCCTTTTCCTATAAACTCTGGTGGAATTTTAGGAGTAATCACAGTCTCTGGGCTAATTTCATGATTGTTAAATATTGCCAGGGTAAGCACCCCCTCATTTGTCCCTTTAAGCCGGGTGACTCCCTTGTGTGGAAAAGACTTTGTTCTATCAAATGGGATGCCGAATCCCTAATTTTTTGGGGCATCAACTCTGGTGCCTCTGGCAAGATAACTGGAGTGGTTGTGGTTCCATGGATGGCTTACTCTACACCCACTCAACTTCCGCTATTAAAGTAAATTCTTTCTGGCATAACAATAAGTGGAACAATAGTAAGCTTGCTGATTTTATTCCTTCTACTTTCTAGAATATGGTTACTACTATTCCTATCACTCCTCAAAATCAAGATCATATTCTCTTTAAGCTCTCTCATAATGGTGATTTTAACCTCAAAAATGTGTGGCTCCACATTAAAGATATTCATGATTCCTCCTATGTATTCTCTAAACTTTGGAATAACAATATCCCTATTTCTTATTCTCGTTTTACTTGGCATTCTCTAAAAAATTTTATCCTGTGGATTCCTTGTTGTGGGGTAAAGGGTTTCATATACCCTCTAAATGCCAATGTTGTTTTCATATTGAGAATGTTAATCATGTCTTTATTAATGGGGTCATTACTTCTAAACTTTGGATTTGGTATGATGATCTTTTTAACACTGTAAATTTCAATGGCTCTCTTACTTTATATCAACTTCTTGAAACTTATTTTGATAATACTATTAAAGGTCACATTAAAGTTATCATTGCTATCACTCTTATCTGGTTCATATGGATGGATCGAAATGATGCAAAACACCGTGGGATTCCTATGAACCATGTGATGATTATTGCTAGAACTAAAAACAAAATTCATGACTTATTTAAAGCTAATCTCATTCATTACAAACATTTCAAAGGCTGTAAATTTGTGGCCAATAAACTGGGCATAAATTTGCCAAATCAACCTTCCTGTCGAAATGACAAGATTATCTATTGGAAAAAACCTCTTGATCATATTATTAAAATCAATCATGGCTCTTTCTCTCATAATGGTTCTGGTTGTGGTGGCATTTTCAGGAATTCTAAGGGTATAGTTCTATGTGCTTTTGCTTATCCCCTTATTTCCTGCACTGTTCCTTTTTCTGAACTTATGGCAGTCTTCAAAGCTCTTGAGATTTGTCTCCAAAATGGCTGGATCAATATTTGGATCGAGGTGGATGCTGCTCTCCTGATTGATCTCTTGACTTCCACTAAGATGAGGAGCACTGAATTGTACTACCTCCTTAAGCAAACTAGATCTCTTCTTTCCCAACTGAATTTTAACATCACTCATGTCATGTGAAGGAAATGCTTGTCCGACTAGCCAACCCGGGTGCTAGATCCAATGGTATCATCTTCTTTGATCAACACACCTTACCCAAACACTTACGTGGGCTGGTTAACCTGGACAATTCTGGGTTACCTTATCTCAGAACTTAATCAATTCATTTGATGTTTGCTTCTTTACTTTTTGGTTCTCTGTTCCTTTTTGTACCTTTTGTGGATGTTTAACATAGAGGATATTAGTGTCATGCTTTGGTGTTTTAATAGCTCCTCCTTCATTAGGAGGCTCACTGCTTTTGGCATTTACATTGATAACAGGCTGCTGTTGAGCTATGTGCATACGGATATTCAGCATAGGAATTATGTTGAGCTATGTGTCAGCTGCTATTGGTTTTATATCCCCAATCCTACTTGGGTTTCTTATACCAATGCTTCCTAATCCTAGGAGGCTTAATCTTTGTTGGATGGAGAATTTTATTTTTATGGGTTTAGCTACTCCCATGTGGGGGGTTTCCTTCTTTTCTCCCACATGCTATGGCTATTTTTTGCAGGTTTTCTTACAGGCTGCTGCTGACCTCCTTACACCTTATGACAGACCTATTATTGGGCAGAACTTAGATATTACTTCTTGGCTATCATTGTATGCTTCTTTCACTTTGCTTGGGTGGAATCTACATTTCTTGTTTCTTTCTACTATATTTATTTTGTCTGGATGGAGTTTATTGATAGTTTGCTTGTGATATCCTTTCTGTAGGATGTTTTAGATTGGGGCTTTGGTCAAGTTCTTTTCGCTTTTTTGAAGATCAATTATTTTTTGCTGGCTGTTTTCTCACATTCCCTGCAGGAATGGTTTTTCTTGTTGGCCTCACTTTTTAGTTTTTATTGTGTTTACCCCCTTTTCTCAGTTTTTCTTTCTGCTCTAGTTGCTAATACTTGGGATGCTGTTGGTCTTCCCTGCAGCTTTTTTCACTCTTTATGCTATGATGGGAACATGCAAATCTTGAAGATCATTCTCATGTTCTGCTTGAATTTAATCAATGGTTTATCTTATATGCATAACTTGGTTATTGGCCAACCTATTGGTTATTACTGTCATTATCCTTGGCAATATTGGGTTAATGTGACTAAGCAACTCTCAACGCTTTTGCTCAGTATGTGTCTTCTTGGATTGGTTTGGTGGGGAGCTGTTCATTACCTATCCCTCCCTATCTACCTTTTCCTCATCCCTCTTGGTTTTTTGTACAGTGAGTGGGGTTTTGACTATCTTGGTACTTGCATCTTAATTATTTTAATCCAAAGTAGATCGCTATTGAGCACCAATTGGTTGCAACTTTCCTTACTGTTATTTTGCTATTTGTGATATTATTTGCTTTCTCTAATGGGTGTATTAACTGTAACAATTTCCCCATTTTTGATTTTTGGATTTCTGTTTTCCTTATCCAGCAAGATGCTAACATCTGGATTGCTGTTTGTCTTCCTTGCTGTTGTTTTCTCTCCCTATGCTATGATGGGAACATGTTATACTTAAAGATCTTTTTTTTTGTTATGCTGGAAGTTAATCAATGGTTTATCTTATATGCATAATTGGGTTATAGGCCAACCTACTGGTTATTATTGTCATTATCCTTGGTAGAGTTGGATTAAGGTGATTAAGCACCCTGTTACTGATCTGATTTCTCTGAATGTCACTTACTGGATTGGCTTGTGGTGGGGTGCTATTCATTATCTATCCCTCACTTTCTTTATATATGTTTTTGGGTGGCCTCTTAGCCAGCTTGTTGGTCTTAGCTGTCTTAGCTGTCTTGTTTGTTGGCTGAACTGGATTAACTCTCTTCTTGTTATCTCTGGGGTTTTGGTTTATTTTGTTCAGCATGCCTCTATTGAAGTTGCTGCTTTTGGTGGACTTTGCTTTGAACCCCTGATTGGTTTATTATATGCTTATCATTGGATTTCATTGGTCTATCTTATCATCTGCTATTTTTTTCATCCATTTTTTTGATAAACTTGCATCTCCCATATATTGGATGGGTGGCATTATGGCATGCTGGTTTTGTTGTTTTGATTGTTTCTTGTCTTGGAGATTTCCTGCCTTGGTTTATCATGACACCTATGTTGGCTCCATCTTTGTTGGTTGTAGGATTTCTGGGTCCTTTGTTCCAGGCTTCGCCCTCTGCTCGATGGTGATGGTTTTGGAGATTTCCCGAGTTGCCGCCTTCAAGATAACTATTTTTATGCTCTATCTATTTGGCTATTAACTACTGCCATATCTACTGATTGAGAGGTTTTATGGCCGCCTTGCGCCCTTTCTGTTGAATGTTGCCTTTCACCGCTTTGTCTTGGCTATTTTTTGCCTTGGTTATCTGCTGTCCTATTTTTTCTGGATTCTAATGTTGATACTCATTTCAATCCTCTTGTTCACTTTTCTTTTGGTGTGTTTCATTATTGCATTATTTTTGTTTGGGGTTGTTTTCAATGCGTGCTATTTATGCCTGGGTCATTGCTCATCTCCTCGTTGTGATCTGCATTACCTACTGTTGTCTCTATTCCTATCTCGGTTCAGTTAGGTTTGTGCAGTTTTATGCGCTATCTATTCTGAAAGAGTGGTATTATGGACAGTTGCTGCCTTTTGTTGTCTTGTTCTCTTGGTTATTTTTTGAGCTAGATAATCCAAATTTTGGCCCTGTATGCTGCTATGGGAGCTGTAGCTCTAACTGTCTTTACTTGGTGCTATTTTTGGTTGGTTGCAGTCTATTTCCTGTGTTGAGCTATGCTTCCTTCCTTTACAATTGTTTTTCTCCAATTACTGATATGGATATTAAAAAGGGGGTTGTTTCCTGCCCTGAAAGTTTTATTTATATATCATATGATTGGGAAGGTGTTAATTATAAGCTCATTGACTTGATTAGCAGGATTTCAGCAAGTTGTCTCATCTGCTATTTTCTTATGGAGGGATTATATGCTGGTTTGCTTTATTACTTAGATATCCCTTCTCATGAGGCTCTGGCTAAGATGACTAATTCTCTTATGTTCATATATTCTCATGTCAGGATGACTATATTGATGATACTTTACTTGAATGGGGCACCTTATCATTCAGCTCTTTGTAATTTCCTCTGTATTTTAGATATGATTTTGTTTAGGATTGCAGGTAATAAAGCTCACAAGACTATCAACAACCTGGGTGTTACCTCCTGTGTTTGTTGGCTATGATGGCTGTGATGATTTCACTCCCTTTTGGTTTGGTAGTAGCTCATGTGTTGTAACCCTTATGTTGAAGTTTGGATGCTCATATTTGCATCTGCCCCAACTTGGTGTGACTGAGCCTGAGCCTTCTCTATCAAATTTCCTTACTATCGCTCTCAGATTATATTGTTTCCATTTATCTCTTTGTCAGTACCTTACCGTCCTAATCTCTCTCTCATTGTAATTTTGCGTGATTCTCTCTTGTTCTCTCAGGTTTGCTCCATATTACCATGCACTCTTACATCCTTCAGAGCATTGGCCTTAATCTTCCTTTAGCTTATTATGTTAATCATCTTGTATCTTTTGATTGCTTTAATGTCTTCTTTTGCTTTTGGATGTACTTAGATAGGGGATTTACTCCTTAGGCTGATTGTAGCTCTTTGAGCAGTAGTTTTGGAGTTTACCTCCTTTAAGGACCTTGTAACCCCTTTTTTTGTGGTAATAAAATACCCCCACATGGGGTTTCCCTAAAAAAAAAAAATCGAAACTAAATAAAACCTAAAAATAAAATAAATAAATAAAAACCTAAACCTAAATAAAACAAAGTAAAATAAAATAAAATAAACACCTAAATTAGAACCTAAACCTAAACCTCAAAATAAAATAAATAAAAAACTAAACTAAACTAAAAAATAAAATAAACCTAAGAATAAAAATAAAATAAAATAAAAAATAAAAAATAAAATAAACCTAAAATAAAATAAATTTAAAACTTAATAAAAACCTAAACCTAAAAAATAAATCTAAAAAAAACCTCTAAATAAATAAATAAAAACCTAAACATTAAACTAAAAAAAAACTAAATCTAAAATAAAAATAAAATAAACATAATAAAATAAACCTAAACCTAAACTAAAATAAACTAAACTAAAATAAAAAAAACCTAAATATAAATCTAAAATAAACTAAACCTAAACCTAAACCTAAACTAAACAAAATAAAATAAACTAAAAATAAACCTAAACTTAACCAAAAAAATAAAACCTAAAATAGACCTAAAATAAAAACTTAAAACCTAAACCTAAAAAGATAAAATAAAAACCTAAACCTAAACCTAAAAATAAAAAATAAAACCTAAACATAAAAAATAAAATAAAAATAAAACTCAACTAAAAATAAACCTAAACCTAAAAAATAAACTAAAATAAAAAACCTAAAATAAAATAAATAAACTTTATTAAATAAAAATAAAAAATAAACCCAATTAAAAATAAGTAAAATAAAATAAACTCAGATAAGTAGAAAATAAACTAATAAACCTAAACCTATCGGTTTACTTAATTCTTTTTTAAAACCTTAAATCCCAAATCCTAAACCCTAAGCTCTAAACCTTAAACCCTAAAAGTTACCCTAAACCCTAAACCTACAACCCTAAAATCTTAACCCTAAACCCTAAACCTTAAACCCTAAACCCTAAACCCTAATCCCTAAATCATAAAACCGTAAATTGTAAACTATAAACCATAAACCCTAAACCCTAAACCCTAAAGCCTACAACCCTAAACCCTAAACCCCAAACCCTAAACTAACCTTAAACCTTAAACCCTAAACTAACCTAAACCCTAAGAATGGGCAGAGCCTTAACAACAGCAACATCACCTTCTACTCAGCTCAGTCTAGATCTGGCGGTGGAGGCGAAGGTGGGGGTGTTGATTATCATAGTGGTGATGGGGGATCTAGAGGTGTTGGTGGATATGGAGGTGGTGGTTGGAGTAGCGGTGGTTAAAGAGGCGGGAGGAGTGACGGTGGTTACAGCCATGGGGGTGGCAAAGGAAAAGTTTGGGGATATGATGGCAGATCCTGCTACTTAAGAGGCAGGGGTGGTTCTGATGGGAACTAGAGAAACTAAAGAATGGCTAATCCGATCTGCTCTTTATGAAATAGTGTCTTTACAGTCGAGACGGTTCTACTTATCTAGGGTTTTTGATTTGCACTATGGGTGCTCATTTTTTATTTATGTCGTCGCTCATGTCTTAGTAAACTTGGGGTGATACTTGGTTAATGAAATTGAAAAGAAGAAATATTAAATCTGAATTTGTTCTCTATTAAAAAAATCCTTAAACCCTAAACCCTAAACCCTAATCTAAAACATAAACCCTAAACCTAAAGGCCAAACCCTAAACCCTAAACCCTAAACCCTAAACTCGAAACCCTAAACCCTAAATCCCAAACCCTAAAAACCCTAAACCCTAAACCCTAAACCATAAACCCTAAACCCTAAACCCTATAGTCTATATTGATATAAATCATAAAAATATTGATTTAATAAATCATATGATGGAATTTAATAAATTTGAAGTTGGAATTAGGTTGTAGTACCAAAGGTGTGCTACACAACTTGTAGTCTAAAAGTAAGATTTTATGTTCAAAATAAATATTATATGTTGTAGCATAGTATATCATCATATATCATAATATATTGTTCTACACATTTTAAATTCTTTTCAAGATTTCTTTACAATCATGCAAATGAGCACTAGCATTATTTATAAAAATGTTGATTTAGACTTTAAAATGGTGGAATTTGGCCAAATTCATAATTGGTAGAGCATGGCATCATAATTTATTTTTTCAATTTAAAATATGTAAGTAATACGACTAAAATATATAGTTTTTATTGTTTAGACTAATTTTATGATTTTTTATCTTAAGAAATTCCTTGTGATGTGATATGCAATATAATATAATATAATATGTTATAGTGTATTACAATATAGGATGCCATAACATAGTGTAGCATCATGCATTATAACATACTATTGTGTATTATTACTTGTTGTTTAGCACATTTTATTTTGTTATTGTATGATGTAGTAGAGTTTGTACTAGTTTAATTCATAAAAATACTAATTTATAGGCTGAGATGGTGGCATTTGGAAAAATTTAAGGTAAGGTTTAGGGAACATCATTTGGGGTCTGCTATGGTGTGCCATTTAATCAAAAGAATGGATTTTTGCATCCAAAATAAATGTTTATTTTTTGACCAAATTTTATAATTCTTTTGCTTAAAGTGATTCATTTTAAGGTGTAATGTAAGATGATATATTATATGAAAGCATATTAAAATATAATGTACATAACAATATAACTTCACATATATATGAATGTGGTGGTGTCTTACTAAATGTTATTGTACATTTTATTATGTTTTACTTTTGTTATAATACATTGGGTCAAAACTCACAAAAATGTTAATTTGAAGGTTGAGATGGAAGAATTTGGCCAAATTCATGGCACACACCAAGATGCAACACTAAAATTATGCTATTGTGTACCATTTCTAATAGAAAATAAACAATTTTACATCGAAAATGAACATTATTCATATTTTTGAGAAAATTTTGTTATATGTTAATTTTAAGTGATTCTAGTGAGGTGTAATGTTAGGCAATATATTATATTATAGAAATTTATAATATAACATCATATATTATAATATAATATAGTGTGTTAATTCACACTATAATATGTTTAGCATGATATTGTATAGTTAATTTGAGCTTGCACCATCACAAATCATAAAATGTTTATTATAATGTTAAGATGATGTAATTTAAATGAATACATTGTTAGGCTTTTGGTTGAAGTATTAATGATGTGCATAAGAGAAGAAATAAGATTTGATGAGAATTCCATGTCAAGAACATTGAGGGAGATCCTCTAGGGGATCACACAAGCATTAGACATAACATGTGAGGGGTCTATGTCGAGGGCATAGAAGATAAAAATCTACTAGGGATGAGGTTTGAATTAGATTTGATTATATGATTTATGGAAAGAAGATGTGTTGGGGATAAGAATCTATAATCAACAATGGATTAAGATCAAATCGACTTTAATTTATTTTGTTTTAATTGATGTGGAGGCACATCTACTAGAGATATGGGATCGAGTCTACTGGGGATCGGGTATATGAACCTGCCACTAGGGAAGCAGTTTCGGGCTATCCACTGAGGATTGGAATTTAAGTTTGATTTCATATATTTATTTGGGGATGTATCTATTGGGAATAAAAGTTTGGTTGGATTTCTTTGATTTAGACTCTACTGGGGGAGTTGGTTCAATTTGGCTCCACTAAGGAGGTTGGATTTGAATTTGATTTGTTTGCTTGACTTGTTTATATATGATTTAGGGCTCCATTTGGGAGAAAGGAGTGATTTAACTCCAATGAGGAAAAATAGATCGAGTTTAATTTAATCTGAGTTAATGTATAGAACCCGTCGGTGTGCGATGGACCCACAGAGAAGGGCTATGTCAGCCTTGATCTACCAAGGTTTACAAATCAAATGGGATAGTCTACCAGCTATGAGGTAGAGCTAACCAGCCTAAGGGGTTGCCTTTCGGCGTGCAATGGTTGTGCTAGGAAGAAAGCACGGTAGACTTACATCTTCCAAAGTGAGGAACAATCGTTGGGGTGACTTGTTGGATGCACAATAAATTGAACCTGACCTAGGGCGACTACTAAGTGAATGTCATTGGGGACTTATGTAAACTCAAAAGTAGTCAGGATTAATTTTGTCTAATTTCATGTGATTTCATATGGTTTGTTTGGTTTAGTTTGATTTCAAATTGAGGGCACATCCACTGGGGATGTGAGCTCGATCAAATTTAATAGATTTAATTTATGGACCATGTCGGTGTGCGATGGACCTGCTGAGAAGGGGTTATATCAGACTTATCCTATCTAAGATTTACAAATCCAAAGGGATAGTCTACTGCCGTGGGGTAGAGCTAGCCAACCTAAGGAGTTGCTATTCAGTGTGTAATGACTGTGCTAGGAAGAAGGCGTAGCATACTTACATCTTCTAAAGCAGGGAACAACCATTGGGGTGACCTGTTGGTAGCATAATAAATAGAACCCAACTTAGGAGAGACTACTAAGTGAATGTTGCTGGGGACTTATATCAACTCAAGAGTAATTAGGTGATTCCTATAAAGAGTTTTCCTGACATTTCCCTAAAGATAGGATGTCTGCTTGGGAAAAGGTATCGCTAGGGGTGTCCTCCTAATCCCCCAGTAAGTATTTTTTATATGTTTGTGTGGACCCTATTAGTGTGAGAGGGACCACAATAAGAAGGGGCTATCTTGACCTTGACCTATCTTAGATTTACTAGACCAAGGGAGAATCTGCACATCTAGAAAACAAATTCTCCAACCACAAGGGTGGTTCCAAGGAAAGGGGAATTGTCCAATTAGATAGTAATCAGGGTAGTGTCTAAATGGGGTCACAAAGGACGTGATTCAAATATAGAGCCCATAGGGGAGGTGCTGCTAGGGGTGTTATCCTAAGCCTTGGAAAAGAAAGCCTACAGGTGTAAAGTGGCCAACCCATGGAGAAAGCATAGTAGACTTACATCTTCCATGAATGGTGTATCCTAAAGTGCGAGAACCAACCATCCTAAGGTGTATTTGTCTGTATGAGTGGTGTATTCATCAACATAGTGAGAACCAACCAATCTAAGATGCCCGTCAGTGTGCAATGATCAATCTAGAAAGAAAGTGTGTTGGCTTATAGCTTTCCAAGCGAAACTGAACATTGGGATAGTCTGTCGTCGGCAGGATATATGTTATTTGACCTAGAGCAGAGATCCCTGAGGAAGGACTAGACCCAAACTTGATGCATTCAATAGGGAAGAAGCTGTTAGGGACTTATCTTAAACCTTAAATATACTTGACCCAGTTAGTGCACAAAGGCTAATCCAAGAAGAAAGCATAGCTGACTCATAACCTCTTAAATGAAGCCAACATGAGGTAGTTTACCGGCCATGCAGTAAGGCCTACCAAATTAATAAGGCACTCATCGGTGTGTAGTGCCAAAGTAAAGAAGGAATGTGTAGCAGACTTACAGCCTCCAAAGGAAGAAGAACACTATGGTGACACACTAGCAGGGTAGCAAGTCAGCCCAACCTAGAGTAGGTACTGAGTGAGTGTCATTGGGTGCATTATCTCAACTCAAAGTTGCCCGAGACAAAAGATATGTGTTTGTTTTATATGTTTATATATAGTTTGTGTTTATGCTTGTGTTGTGTTAATGAAGGATAGGATGTTGCTCGAGTTCATTTCACCTACCCTAAACACATCATGGTGAATTTGTAAACAAGAATACATTCAATATGGAAGAGATTGAATTCTAAATGGAATTATCATTGATGATAATTATTTCCAAACATGATTTACAATATTTCTTCAAGTAAAGCCCATTGATTGGAAGCATTGGGTGCTCTCCCTTATGATTAATAAGATAATAAGATCCTCCTTGGTAGGCCTTCTTTTTGAAAAAAGGACCTTCCCAAGTGGGTTCAAACTTGCCACCCATCATACGACAGGCAACAATCAGTCTCTTTAGAACTAAATAAGCTCTCCTACTTGAAAAGGTTTAGGATGGACCAACTTTTTATGAGCTTGAATCATTTTAGCTTTCTATAACTTGAGATTTTAGCATGCCCACAGGTGTCTCTCCTCCAATCCTTCAATCTCTTCTAACCACAACTTGGCATTCTGCTCTGTTGTGATCTTGCTACCTACAACTATCCTTAGTGATGGTAGTTGGACTTCTAATAGTAGAATGGTTTTAGACCCCATACACTAAGAAGAAAGGAGTAGACTGAGTTAGGGTTCTATATGTGGTGCGATATGCCCACAAGGCTTTACCTAACTACTTATGCCACTATCGCTTGTTATTGTTGAGTGTCTTCTTCAGTATTTGGATGAGAGTTTTATTTAAGGCTTTTGCTAAGCCGTTTACCCTCGAGTAGTTGATGGTAGAATATCTCCAATCTATGATGTAAATCTAGGCAAAGTTGTTGATCTCGGTGCTCTTGAATGCAGTACCATTATCAAATATAAATTATCGAGGCACTCTGAACCTATATACGATTTGGTTCTTATAAAATTGGAGCACATGCTATGCTATGACCTATTTGAGTGGAATCGCCTTCACCCATTTGGAAAAGTTGTCAATTGCAACTAAGATGAATCGATGACCCTTAGAAGAAGAAAGATCAATTAGACCCACTATGTCGGTACCCCAACACTCGCATGGTCATGAGGCCAATTTAGGATGTAGAATGTTGGGCGGTTGGTGTAGGACCACAACGTGTATTTGACTTTGGTGGCATCGCTTAGCCATATCCATGCAATCTTTGATCATCGACGCCGTAGTATCTAGTCTGATCTTGGCTTTTATCTTCGTGACCGATTGGTTGGCACATAATCTCGAGTGTATCTCGGTCATAATTTTATGGTCTTCGTACTTGTATAAACAACATAATCACATATGATCGAAAGATTACCGATACAAGACACTATCCACAAGAGCATTGGAAAGTGCTATCTGCTTCATCTGATGGGCTTGGGACTTCTCTTAAGGTATTTTGCCTTCATTTAGGTAATCCATGAATGGTTGTCTCCAATCTAACTCCTCATCCTTCTTGGCAATGGAAACCTCCCCTTAAAGAGAGTACTTTATGATGACTTCAATATCTATAAGAGATATGATATGTCTATTTTTGACCTTTATTGATATGAACTCATCCTTCATACATGCCAACTCGTTGGAAAGCATGGCTAAAGCATACGCTACAGTTCTCTCCTCTAAGAAGCTTAAAAATGGTAACCTCTGGGATTTGGGCCAACAACTCAATGGTGTACTTATGGTAGTGATGGAGCATGGGCTTTATAACCTTATAGGACCAAGTAATTTGGTTGATAACTAGTTGAGAATCCTGAAAGATGTTGATTTGCTGGATGCTTAAAGTCATGGCTAACTCCAGACCGGTAATCAGAGCCTCACATTCAACTTTGTTGTTGGTTTAAAGATTGGAAAGCTAATATGAGAATCTCATCACATCACAGTCTGGAGTTAAGAGAACTATTCTTCCTCTGCCTTTCCTAGAATAGTAGATCATGGTTCTTCTCCTCTTTGAGAGGAAGCTGCATTATCAAAGTACATCTCCCAGTGGTGAATGCTAGTATCCCCTAAGTTCATGATTTTTTCATCAGGGAGATCATCACTAAGTGGAGAGTCAGTAGAAAGTGGGTGTACTACTAAGAAATCCTCTAGCGCTTATTCCTTCACGTCATGGAGGGGTACGAAGGTAATGTCAAACTATAAGAGGATCATGGACCATCATGCTAACCATTCAGATAGAATTGGTCGTGTCATGAGATACTATAGTGGATTGATCCTAAAGATTAAGTTTACCTTATGAGGAAGAATGTAGTGGTGTAGCTTTTGTATGCAAAGATTAAAGCTAGGCAATCCTTCTCAATGGGTGGATAATTAGCCTCAACAGGGATTAGATGATGACTGAGGTAGTAGAGTGCATTTTCCATCCCTTCATCATTGACTTAGGCCAACTAAGCACCAAGGGTGTCATCTAACGCAGTAGTGTAAAGTATGAGCAGCTTGCCCGGGATAGGGGCTGCTAGAGCTAGCAGCATCATCAAGTAATACTTGATGACTTTGAAGGCATGCTCACACTCATCACCCCACTTGAACTTGGTGTCCTTTTTGATAAGTGTTGAGAAGGAAAACATCTTCCTGATAGGTTGGATATAAAGCATCTTAGATACACCATCCGTCCTTGGAATAATATGAGTTGAGTTAAACTTTTAAGGGTGGCATTTATAATTTTGCCTCGATCTTCTTTGATTCTAGTGACAATAAACCCAAGGAACACCGAATTAAAGAAAAAATACTCAAGTTAAAAAGATGGCTTCCTTTTCTCTACTTTTGATAATCGACATGATGATGAATGAATGAGTTCATCAAAGATTCGAGTCATAGCCCGCTAGTATGTAGCACCAGCATTTTTAAGGCTGAAAGGCATGACCGTATAGGAAATGATTCTGATCGGGGTTTTAAAAGTAGTGTTTCTTTCTTCTTCAGGAACCATCTTTATTTCATTATATCCAGAAGAGCCATCCATGAAAGATAAGACTACATGAGATGAGGCAATGACCACCATCAGCTCCAGGATTGGTATTGGAAATTCATCTCTTGGACATGGCTTATTTAAATCCCTAAAATCGATGCATATGTGAATTTGGCCATTATTTTTTTTAACTAGGATGATGCTGGCTAACCAAGTAGGGTATTTTTCTTTCTGGATGAAGCCAGCATCGATCAATTTCTTGACTTCAAAAATGAGCTATTGTTCTATGTCTAATTGCATGCATCTAGGAGCTTGCTTGATAGGGTTAGCAGTAGGCTTTATTGCTAGTTTATGGACCACTATGTCAAAAGCCAATCTAGGCATCTCTTCATAACTCCATGCAAAGCGGCCTAAAACTCAATCAATAGCCTAACTAAGTCATTGGTTTCAATTTCATTCAATAAAGAACTGATGTATGTCGGGTGAGGATCTTCTTCAGTTCCTAAGTTGATTTCCTTAAGCTCAATGATGGTTGACTTGATCTCTTCTTTGAACTCTAGCGGTGCATTTTTTACATCAAAATCATATGGATCATCTGAAGTTTCTAAGCATAGCTCCTCATAAGAGTTAATGTGATTTGAAAAGAACCTATCAATTTAAAATGATTGGTGATGACTAAGCAGTAGTCATCATCATCGACTGGACCCATTGTACCAAATCTTAGTCCTGGTCTTGATTGAGAGCTTTTGCATTTTTTATTACATATTCTTTCGAAGTAGTATGACCTATGCTTTGACCAAGTATGTGGGATTAACCCTTTCTTTGCTAAATTATGAACACAAGGCAAGTATCAATCAAAAGGTAATTTTATTAAATCTTTATATGAATCATTGTTAAGTTCTACATCAACTTCTTGACTTGAGGATGATGCTTCCAGAAAGAACCTCTAAGTTTTCACACCTGTGGATGATTTAGGGGCTTCCTTAACTACCAAACCCTCAGCTTTTTGAGAAAAAAGTGGGGTTAGAGCTAAGGTTTCCAAATGATGCCTAACTGTTTCATATATAGACTTGAATACACTTATGCTTTTCTTTGAAGCCTAGTATTTATTACTATCTGGCTCAAGTGTCACCTCCAAGGGAGTCTATTGCTGAAAAGAGTAGGCTTGTGTTCTAACTATATAAGACTCATCTTATGAACTAGATTCTAAGTCTATATGGATAGTAGGTGTACTCTTGGTAGCTGGGACATATCTTCTATTGGGTGGCCAATAAGGAGGTTTTCTACCCTGACCCTCACTGAGCCTTATCCTTTTTGCCTAGTAGAGCTGTCCATCCACCTCCAAGTCTATTTCCGCTTTTATTTCTTTTCTTTTCTTTTCTCTTTTTCTTTTTACTTTTATTTTAAACTTTGGCCAAGTTTGAGAATAGACTTGATGATTTTGAGGGCCACATTTATATATCTTGAATATTTAGATTTGAGATCTCTTCTGATGATTCACTTCATGTAGATAGGATGGAACTATGTTGTTCTCATGTATCCATGTTCTCCCAAAGCAGTAAGATGTATCCGAGTCTATAATGTTAAACTTGGCTTTGGTCTTCCAATCATCTATCTCCAAGGGCAACACTATGGAGCCTAAGGCCTGTTGACCTCACTTTTGGAGTGCAGTTTCAATCTTCCCATATTATACTTAGAAGTCTTCTAGACACTAAGATTTCCCTAGTCATAAGACACTTCTAACAATTAGGTAAACACTTAACTTATGCCTAAAGACTTAGAAGGGTTTACCATAGGATTAGGTTATGCCTTAGGGATTAGGATAATCCACCTACCCTACAACCCAAATCCAATCCATGTTCACCTTCTCAAACCAAACCTCAAGTTCAATTCAAACATCAAATTCAAATCCAAATCCAAACAAATTTGACAACCAATGATTGAAGCCCATGATCAAATCCAAACTTGAAACATTTCTTAAGCCATATGACATATCCCATGGACTTAGCCAAATCTTAATCCAAATTACTCCAAAATCAATTGATTTTCTCATAATCAATTTATATCTTCAATCATATTCCTAAATATAAATCAAATCTACATTCAATTAATCAAAACTAAATCAAACTAAATGAAATTAAATCAAAACCCTTCCTAAGCCATATGATCTATCCATGGACTCAAGCAAATTTTTATCCAAATCAAGTGAAACTCAATTGATTTTCTCACAAATACATCATATTTTCAATCATCTTCAGAAATTTAAATGAAATATACATTTAAATCATCAAAACTAAATCAAACCAAATCAAAATCCAAACCTAAGCCACATGACCCAACTCCATGGACTTAGCCAAATTCCTTCATTCCAAAACACAAATTAATTTTATTTTCTCATGAATCAATCATACCTTCAATCATATTCACAAATATAAATAAAAGCTACAATCATCAAGCCAAACCAAAATTAACCCAAGTCAAGACAAACTTAACCCTTTTGACTTGAAATGTTCAAATGAACCAAAACCCATTTGAACCCAAGCTGATTGCAATTGAATTTACATATCAATCCAAAATCCATATATAAACTCAATTAAATCAAACTCAACCAAAAATCAAGCCAACTAAACCCAATTGGTCCACTTGACCCAAAGTGGCCAATTTGACCTATTTGAGTCAAGTTCTAATCCTACCCAAATTAGATTGAATCGAGCCTATCAAAACCTCCCATCATGATTGTTGATCACCCTAGGTTAATCAATTGTCACAAATTGGGTCAAACAATGTCAACTTGGTCATTTGACCAAGTCAACCCCTTAACTCATATGAACCCAAACTAGCCAAATTACAACCTAAGCCAAATCCCTTGAAACCAATGATTCATACCAATTCAAAATCAATATTTGAATATTACTTGACCTTAAATTGAGTTAAACCAAACCCAATTGGCCCTCTTGACCCAAGTTGACCCAAATCATAAAGACTTAAATTGGGTCAAATCAAAATATATAACAAATTGATTGCAACCAATGGCTCAAGTTCATTTCAAATTGATTGAACTTGACCAAAGCCATGATTAGACCCAATTGAACCCAATTGACCTTTAGCCCAAATTTGACCTAAAGGTTCAAGTTGGCCTAAATAAAACAAAAATAAAATTAATTGAAACAAACCCTACAATCATTTTTAATTGGTCAACTAAATCCAAACCAACACCCAACCCAACCTAATTTGGCCGATTTGGTCAAATTGGTCAACTTAACCCATTTGACCAAATGAATTCAAATGAGACAAAATGAAATCTAAGCTAAATTAAACCAAACCAATTGAACCAAAACATCCCAGATGATCATATGAACTTGACCCAACCCTAGGTTTGACCCAATTTGACCAATTGGTCAACTTCACCCAACCCAACCCAACCCAAATTGACCTAAATGAGTCAAATTGAGCCAAACCTAACCAAATCAACTCCAACTGACTTGAAATTTGGGCTATCCCACTTTTGGCTCATTTCAAATCTTCCCAAATCAAATCTAATGCTAAATGACCATTCTACCCTTAGGTCAAGGGCATCACATGAGATAAATCGCCCATGTAAGTGCTTATCTCCATTCTTTGGCCACTTGGTAATCTCCTAATGGTCCAATTAGGCACTTAAGACATTGCCCAACCTGACCCAAGGGGTGGTTGGGTCGGTCATGACCCATGGGAGGTCAAAACACCTCACCCTCCCCATTAGGGCATTTAAAACCAATAGTTGGAAGCCAAACCCAATCCCACCATCCAATCAAGATGAAGGGGGGTATACACCCACTCATTTCCACTCAAACACACACAAAAATCATTCCTTAAAGCCCTAGCTACCCAAGACAAGCCCATAGAGCCATTCCCTAAGTTCCTAAGCTCATTCCTCGATCAGAAAATGCCATTCCTGTCTGTCCTGAAATAGGGCACTCCCTTTTTCAACCTAACTTCCCCATTTCTCCATCAAACTCAGATTAACTTTGCACGCACCATTCTTAGACCTCAGTGAGCAAGAAAGAATCATCTCTCAAGCTTCTCAAGCACCAGAGGTGGGACTTTAATCAAAGCTGAGCTCCAATTATTAGTTCATGGCTTTTTGAGTGAACATCAAGGAATTGATCTAATTGCTGCTCAACAGAGCTTCGTCTTCACTAGATGAAGCTTCCTCAATCATCCAAACTGCCAGTCTTGAGATCTGATGAGGTATGCTTCCAAAATTGATCCTTAGCCAAAAATGGGTTGGAGATTTTTGAAGAAAACTTGCATCTCATGTAATCTTGATCGTTGGATCTCCTCTGATCGATGTCATAAAGATGTGGGATCCTTTTGGAGTTGATTCGAGCTCGAGTAAGCTCAGATTAAGTAAGCAATGGTGGACAGACTCCATTCTCCCTCACTCACATGAAGTTAGATCAATCACCATCCATTCCATCTGATTGGAATGATTAGATCCACTAGATTGATCTGATTTAATCCTATTAAGTTGTGGGATTAATCGTAGCCATCTGATCATAGATCAAATGGAGGATGAGAAAGTGCATCCGTCACTGCCACATAGGCGTTGAGTCGGATAAGTTTTAAGTAGCCAATCCTGCGATGCCACATGGAAAGCGCGTCACATGGCGTCAACATGATTAGGCTTTAATTAGGTTTAATTAATCATTTTTAATGACTAAAGCTTCTAAAAATAAAAAAATCATAGATAAATTTAAAAATGCAAATAAATACTCTTTTTAAAAGTATTTCAGAGGAGAATTAATTAAAAATAATCTTAACTAATTTTGAACAATAATTAAGGTTTAATTGAAAAATTAATTACCTTAATTACTTGATCAATTAATTCTAAATTATGTGGGTTAATTTAATAGGATGACCTCTGCCTCCTAAGATTTTCTTGGAATTTATTGCTCACTTAATTAAGAAAATTGACCAATTAAACCTTAACTACTCTTTTTAAGTTAATTAATGATTAATTAATCCCATGAACAATAATAAATTGGTTAATTAAGTTTATTAATCATTGTTCAACATTAAGTGAACTAAGGAATAGGGTTGGGACCCCTTTCCCTAAGTTCATTTCACCCTTTTTTATAATGAAATTAATTAAGATTAAATAATTAATTAAATCACTTAATCAAATTGAAATCATAATCACATCAGACCTTAATTAATTAAATCATGGGGTAGATCTTTAGGTGTTTAATAACATAAAAGAGTTTAATGAGATTATGGTTAGTCCACATGTGTCGAAAAATCATAAGAGTAATTAATTAAGTCCCTTAATCTAATTAACTATTAATCATGAGCCAATTGCATTTGGCCCCTTTTATTTCCTAAGATCATTGCAAGTTTATTTTTCATGCATATCATGTTGGTTCATAATTATTTAGATAATTACTTTAAGGTGACATTGGTAAGGGTAATTAATTAATCTAATTAAGGGTTCAACATAATTAACCCATAAAATAAACTTAATTTCATTTCCTTAAATTAAATCAAATTACTAATGTGGGAATGGGTTTAAAATAGCTAGTGATGATTTCTCTTCTCCTCTTTAAATCAAATCAAACCCAAAACTTAATTAATAAAGAAGCTCTGGTTTGCTTTAAATAATCTTATTTGATTTGATTATCGTTAAGAACTAGTTTGGTTGAATGAATCACATGCTTATATTTGATTGTCCTCTTTTCATTCATGTTAAATTTGGCATGTCATTTGAATTCATGCATCCATCTTTTCAAAATCAAGTAAAATAAAATTAATTACCTTTATGTAAGCTTGCATATGTTGATTTATTTTAATATATGCATGGCTATTATCTCTATTAAATCTAAATGTATTTTTCAAAAGCTTATAAATGAATAATAATATGTGTTATGATGCTAGTTATAAATACATAAGAAATGCATGTGCTTATAACTTAAGTGTATGAATGTTGAGTTCTCTTTCCTCTATTCATGTATTGATTTATATAAGACTAAATGGTAATGGGTATATAGTCTAGACATCCCGGGAACACAGGGCTTAAGCTAGCCCCAAGGAGGTCATTTGATTACCTGACTTCCTTGGTTTGTTACTTGGTTGATGAAATCGAAAAAAAAAGAAATGTTGAATCTGAATTTGTTCTTTGTTAAAAAAAACCAAAAACCCTAAACCCTAAACTAAAACCTGAACCCTAAACTTAAACCCTAAACCCTAAACCCTAAACCTTAAACTCTAAAACCTACAACCCTAAACCCTAAACCATAAACCCCAAACTCTAAACCCTAAACCTTAAACCCTAAAGCCTATAAACCTAAGAACCTAAACCTAAACTAAATAAAACCTAAAAATATAATAAATAAAATAATCTAAAACTAAAAAAAAATAAAAAAAATAAAATAAAATAAAAACCAAAACCTAAACCTAAACCTAAACCTATACCTAAAAATAAAATAAAATAAAAAATAAAAAATAAACTAAAATAAGATAAATGAAAACCTAAACTAAATTATAAAATAAAATAAACCAAAAAATAAAAAAACCTAAATAAAATAAAAACAAAATAGAAAATAAAAATAAAATAAACCTAAAATAAAATAAAATAAAAACTAAATAAAAACCTAAACCTAAAAAATAAACCTAAAAATAAATAAATAAAATTAAGGCTAAACCTTAAATTAAAAAACACCTAAACCTAAAATAAACAAAATAAAATAAACGAAAACCTAAACTAAAATAAATGAAACTAAAATAAATAAAACCTAAACTTAAAATAAACTAAACCTAAACCCTAAACTGAATAAAATAAAATAAACTAAAAATAAACCTAAACCTAAACTAAAAAATAAAACCTAAAAATAAACCTAAAATAATAACCTAAAACCTAAACCAAACTTAAAAAAAAATAAAACCTAAAACTAAAATTAAAAATAAAACCTAAACCTAAAAATAAAATAAAAACTAAACTTAAACACTAAATCTAAACCTAAAAAATAAACTAAAATAAATAAACCTAAAATAAGTAAAATAAACTAAATGAAATAAAAAATAAAGCTAAATAAAATAATAAATAATAAATTAAAATAAATAATAAAAGAAACTAAATAAACTAAAAAAAAACTAAACATACAAGTTTACTTAATTTAAAAAAAAACCTAAACTAAAACATCAACCCTAAACCTAAAACTTAAACCCAAAACCCTAACCATGAAAAAAGCCCTAACCCTAAACCTCTAACTAAAAGACAACCTAAACCCTAAAACCTAAACCTCAAACCCTACCCCAGATCCACCCCAAATTCTAAACCCAAATCAACCCTAAACCAGACGTGAACTAAAATCCTAAACCCTAAAGCTAAACACTAAACCACGGGATCCTAAACCCAACCCTGAACTAAACCACGCTAAAACCCAGCTGATTTTAAAACCTAAACCAAAAATAAAATAAAAATAAAACACAATAAAAAATAAACCTAAATAAACTTAAACCTAAAATAAACTAAAACTTGGCTAAATAAATAATCTAAAATAAAAACCTGATTAAATACATATAATAAATAAATTAAAAAATAAATAAATTAAACTAAATAAACCTAAACATAGCTACTTAATTTAAAGAAACCCTACCTACTCCCTAAACACCTAAACCCTAGGCCACTTAAACCCTAAATAGTAAAATAAACCCTAAGCCATAAACCCTAAACAACCAAGAAACCCCCTAAACCTAAACACTAAAACCCTAAACCCAACCTAAACTCCTAAAACCTAAACCTAAAAACCATAAAAAAAGCTGAAAACCTAAACCAAAATGTAAAATAAATAAAAAAAAATAAAACTTAATAAAATAATAAAATAAAATAAAATGAAAACTTAAACTAAAACTTAAACTTAAATCTTAAAATAAAATAAAATAAAATAAATAAAAAGACACCAAAATAAAATAAATAAAAACCTAAACTAAACTAAAAAATAAAATAAACCTAAGAATAAAAAACATAAATAAAATAAAAACTAAATGTAAAATAAAAATAAAATAAACCTAAAGTAAACTAAAATAAAAATTAAATAAAAACCTAATCTAAAAAATTTAACCTAAAATTAAATAAAAAATAAAACTTAAACCCTAAACTAAAAATAAAAACTTATCCTAAAATAAAAATAATAAAATAAAATAAAATAAACTTAAACTAAACTAAATAAACTAAAAAAATAAAATAAGCTAAACTTAAAGCCTGCTATATAAAATAATATAAACTAAAATAAACCTAAACCTAAACTAAAAAAAATAAACCTAAAAAAAAACAATAAAAGCTAAAACAAAACATAAACTAAAATAAAAATAAAAAAACCTAAACCAAAATGAAATGAAAAAAATAAAATGAAATAAAACATAAACTAAACTTAAACCTAAACCTAAACCTAAAAGAAAATAAAATAAGATAATTAAAAAATAAATTAAAATAAATTAAAACCTAATGTAAACTAAAATAAAATAAAAAACCTAAATAAAATAAAAACTAAATTTAAAATAAAAATAAAATAAAATAAAATCTAAATAAAATCTTAAACCTAAAAAATAAACATAAAAATAAATAAAAAATAAAACCTAAACCCTAAACTAAAAAAAACCTAAACCTAAAATAAAAATAAAATAATCCTAAACTTAAAGTATGATAAACTAAACTAAAATAAATAAAACCTAAACCTAAAATAAACTAAACCTAAACCTAAACTAAATAAAATAAAATAAACTAAAAGTAAACCTAAACCTAAACTAAAAAAATAATATGTAAAAAAAAACTAAAAAAAACCTAAAACCTAAACCTAAAAAACTAAAATAAAAACATGAACCTAAACCTAAACCTAAAAATAACACCTAAACCTAAAAAATAAATTAAAAATAAAATTCAGCTAAAAAAAAACCTTAACCTAGACCTAAACCTAAAAAAATAAACTAAAATAAAAAACATAAACTAAAATAAATAAACTAAAGTAAAAAAAATAAAATAAATAAAATAATAAATAATTAACTAAAATAAATAAAAATAAACTAAATAAAAAAAACCCAAACCTACCGGTTGCTTGATCTTAAAAAAATAAACCTAAACCCTAAATCCTAAACCTAAACCCAAACCCACCAAACCAAAAAACCAATCACCTAAATCTACTTGACCCTCCCACTGACCTCCATAAACCTGACCCTAAACTATAAACCAAAACTTAAAATTCTTAAGCCTGATCCTAAATCCTAAAACATGACCACCAAACATTAAACCCTCAAAAATTTAAATCCTAAAGCATAAATACTAAACCCTAAATCCTGACCTAAACCCACCCTCTAAACCTAAACTCCTAAACCTAAACCACAACCACACAAAACCCCAAACACAAAACCCTAAAACCCTAAACCACAACCCAAATCCTAAACCTAACCCTAAACCTTAAACCCTAAATCCCAAACCCTAAACTTAAAGTAACTAATTAAATTAAGAATAAACTGAAACCCTAAAAACTAATAAACCTAAAACCTAAGAATGGTTAGAACCTTAACGACAGGAAAATCACCATCAACCAAGCTCAGTCTAGATCTAGCGATGGAGGCAAAGGAGGAGACCGTGGTTATCTCAGTGGTGGTGGGGGATCTGAAGGTGCAGATGGATATCGAGGTGGTGGCTAGAGAAGTGGTGGTCATGGAGGCAGGAGGAGCGACGAAGGTTAGAACCGTGGTGGTGGCAGAGGGAGAGATCGGGGATATGATGGTGGATCCTGTTACTCGAAAGGCGAAGGTGATTCTGATAGGAAATAGAGAAACTCAAGAATAGATGTGGTTTGCTGCTTATGGAACTGTGTCTTTATAGTAGAGATTGTTCTAATTATCTAGGTATGTTGATTTTCTCTATGGGTCCTAATTTTTTTTCTATGTCATCGCTTGTGTCTTTGAAAACTTAGGGTGCTACTTGGTTGATGAAATCGAAAAGAAGAAATATTGAATCTGAATTTTCTCTTTATTAAAAAAAACATTAAACCCTAAAGTAAAACTTAAACCATAAACCTAAAACCTAAAACCTAAACCCTAAACCCTAAACCCTAAACTCCAAACCCTAAACCTTAAACCCTAAACCTTAAACCCTAAACCTAGAAAAGCTAAAAACCTAAACCTAAACAAAATAGAATCTAAAAATAAAATAAATAAAAAAACCTAAACCAAAATAAAATGAAAAAATAAAAAAAATAAAAACATAAACTAAAACATAAATCTAAACCTAAACATAAACCTAAACCTAAACCAAAAAAATAAAATAAATTAAAAATAAAAACTAAACTAAAATAAAATAAATAAAACCTAAACTAAATAAAAAAAATAAAAAACTTAAATAAAATAAAGACTAAACTTAAAAAAAATATATAAAAAACCTAAAATAAAATAAATTAAAAACCAAATAAAAACATAAACCTAATAATAAAACCTAAAAAAAAAACCTAAACCTAAAATAAAAATAAAATAAACCTAAACCTAAATTAAAATAAACTAAAATAAAATAAATAAATCCTAGACCTAAACCTAAAAAACAAAACCTAAACTAAATAAAATAAAATAAACAAAAAATAAACCTAAACCTAAATTAAAAAATAAATCTAAAACTTAAAAAAATAAATAAAAATAAAATTGAACTAAGAAATAAACCTACACCTAAAAATAAACTAAAATAAAAAACCTAAACTAAAATAAATAAACCTAAAATAAATAAAATAAACTAAATAAAAATAAAACATAAACTTAAATAAAAATAAAATAAAATAAATTTAAATAAACAAAAATTAAACTAAATATACCTAAACCTATTGGTTTACATAAATAAAAAAATGCCTAAACCCTAAATCCTTAACACTAAACCCTAAAAATAACCCTAACCCCAAACCCTAAACCTATAACTCTAAATCCTAAACCCTAAACCCTAAACCCTAAACCCTAAAACCTTAATCCCTAAACCCTAACCCCTAAACCCTAAACCCTAAACCCTAAAACCCTAAACCCTAAACCATAAACCATAAACCATAAACCCTATAACCCTAAACCCTAAACCATAAACTATAAATCATAAACCCTAAAACCTTAAACCCTAAACCTTAAACCCCAAACCATAAACTCTAAACTAACCCTAAACCCTAAACCTTATACTAACCTTAAGCACTAAACTAACCATAAACTCTAAGAATGGGCAGAATCTTGATGGCAGGAACATCACCTTCAACTAGGCTCAGTCTAGATCTGGTGATGGAGGCGAAGGCAGAGGCAGTGGTTATCATAGTGGTGGTGGAGGATTTGGAGGTGTTGCTGGATATGGAGGTGGTGGTCAGAGCAGTGGTGGTTATGAAGGAGGAAGGAGAGATGAAGGTTATAGCTGCGGTGGTTGTGGAGGGAGAGATCGAAGATATGATGGTAGATCTTGCTACTCAATAAGCGGGGTGGTTCGAATTAGAACTAGAGAAATTAAAGAACAGTCGATCCGAACTGTTGCTTATGGAACTGTGTCTTTATAGTAAAAATGATTCTTCTTATCTAGAGTTTTTGATTTGCTCTATGGGTGCTTTTTTATCTAAGTCGTCGCTTGTGTATTAGAAAACTCGGGGTACTACTTGGTTGATGAAATTGAAAAGAAGAAATGTTGAATCTAAATTTGTTCTTTATTAAAAAAAATTCTTAAACTCTAAACCCTAAATCCTAAACTCTAAACCCTAAACCCTAAATTAAAATTTAAACCCTAAACCTAAAACCAAAACAATAAACACTAAATCTAAACCCTACAAAATCAAACCAAAACCAAACCTAAACCTAAACACTAAACCCAAACCTAAACCTAAACCATAAACCCTAAACTAACCCTAAACCCACAAACCTAAAATACTAAACCCTAAGATAATAAAACCTAAACCCTATAAAAACCAAACCTAAACCTAAACCCTAAACCCTAAACCTTAAACTAACTCTAAACCCTAAACCTTGAATAAAGATGTCATTAGGAGTAGATCTAAAGAATGAGCTAATCTTAACATAGTTGTTGTAACTAAAGGAAATGTCTTCAAGAGACTTTCCCTTGAGAATTAGAGATTTGAATTCCCTAAACTCTAACCCTAAATCATATTATAATATTATATATTATAGTATAATGTAGCATCATATATTTGAGCATGTAGTGATGTATTTTTGGATGTTATTAGATGTTTTGAAATGTTTTAGTATATTATGGTATTATGCCCTATAGTCTATATTTATATAAATCATAAAAATATTTATTTAATAAATCAGACGATAAAATTTGTTAAATTTGATGTGGGAATTAGGTTGCAGTACCAAAGGTGTGCTACGCCATTTGTAGTCTAAAAAGTATGATTTTATATTCAAAATAAATATAATATGTTGTAGCATAGTACAACATCATATATCATAATATATTATTCTTTGCATTTAAAATTCTTTTAGTATTTTACAATCATGCAGTCAGGTCTACACTAGTATTAATTATAAAATTATTTATTTACACTTTTAAATGGTGGAATTTGGCCAAATTCATAATAGGTAGAGCATGGCATCATAATATATTATTTAAATTTAATATATGTAAGTGATATGACTAAAATATATAGTTTTTTATTGTTTAGACTAATTTTATGATTTTTTCTTAAGCAATCCCTTATCATGTGATATGCAAGATAATATAATATAATATGTTATAGTGTATTATAATATAGGATGACATAACATAGTGCAGCATCATGTATTATAACATACTATTGTGTATTACTACTTGTTATTTAGCATATTTTAGTTTGTTATAGTATGATGTAGTAGAGTTTGTACTAGTATAATTCATGAAATACTGATTTATAGGCTGAGATGATGGGATTTGGCCAAATTTAAGGTAAGCCTTATGGAACATCATTGGGTTCCCTAAACCCTAAACCCTAAATAAAAATAAAAAATAAGATAAATAAACCTAAACCAACCAGTTTACTTAATATTTAAAAAAAAACTCTAAACCCTAAATCCTAAACCCTAAATCCTAAACCTTAAACCCCAAACCCTAAACACTGAAATTAACCCTAAACCCTAATCTTACAACCCTAAACCCTAAACCCTAAACCCTAAACCCTAAACCCTGAACCCTAAACCTTTTTGACAAGGGCTGAGAATGGCTAAAATCTTCCCGATAGGTTGGATATAAAGGATCTTAGATATGCCAACTGCCCTTGGAATGATCTGAGTTAAGTTAAACATTAAGCAGTTGTCATTTATAATATCACCTTGATCTTCTCTAGATCAATTTTGATTACTTGGTGTCGGACAACAAACCTAAAGAATTTTCCTGAAGCTACTCCAAATGCACACTTCAGGGTGTTCATTTTGAGGTTAAATTATCTTAACTTTTCGAAAACTACTCTCAAGTCAAAGAGATTGTCATCCTTTTCTCTACTTTTGACCACAAGATCATCAACATAGAACTCAACTTGATGATGAATGAGTTCATCAAAGATTCAAGTCATTGCCCGCTGGAATGTAGCATCAGCATTTTTAAGGCTGAAAGGTATGACCTCACAACAATAGATTCCGATCGGGGTTCTAAAAGTATTATTTCTTTCATCTTTAGGGGCCATCTTTAATTGGTTATATCTAGATGAGCCACTCATGAAAGAGAAGATTGCATGAGATGAGGCAATGTCCACCATCAGCTTCGGGATTGGTAGTGGAAATTTGTCTTTTGGACATGCCTTATTTAAATCTCTAAAATTAAAGTATATGTGAATTTTGTCCATTCTTTTTCTTAACTAGGACAACGCTGGCTAACCAAGTATGGTATTTTTCTTCCCAGATGAAGCCAGCATCGATCAGTTTCATGACTTTATAAATGACCTATTATTCTGTGCCTAATCTCATGCATCTAGGAGCTTGCTTGATAGGGTTAGCAGTAGGCTCTATTGCTAGTTTTTGGATCGCTATGTCAGGAGCCAATCCAAGAATCTCTTCATAACTCAATGCAAAGTTGTACTTAAACTCAATCAATAGCCTAACTAAGTCATTGGTTTCAATTTCATTCAACAAAGAACTGATGTATGTCAGACGTGGATCTTCTTTAGTTCTTAAGTTGATTTCGTTGAGCTCATCGATGGTTGACTTGATCTCTTGTTCGAACTATGGTGGTGCACCTTTAACTTCAAAATCATCTGGATCATCTAAAGTTTCTAAGCATAGGTCCTCATATGAGTTAATGTGATTTGAAAATAACTTATCAGATTCCAAATGATTGGTGATGACTAAGCGTCGTCATCATCCCAATATGCGAATCTAGTCTGGTCTTGATTGAGAGCTTTTGCATTTCTTCTTCCATATTATTTTGTAGTAGCTGCTTTGACCAAGTATGTGGGATTAACCCTTTTTTTATTAAATTATGAACATAAGGAAAGTACCAATCAAAAGGTAATTCTATTAAATTTTTATATGAATCATCCCCAAGTTCTACATTAACTTCTTAACTTATGGATGATGCTCCTAGAAAGAACATCTAAGTCTTCACACCTGTGGTTGACTTAGTGGCTTCCTTAGCTACTAAACCCTTAGCCTTTTGAGAGGAAAGTGGGGGTTAGAGCTAAGGTTCCCAACTGATGCTTAAATGTTTCACATATAGACTTGGATACACTTATGCTTTGCTTTGGAGCCCAGTCTTCATTACAATTGTTGACCTCATTTTTGAAAGAGGTTATTTTAGCAATGAATAGATCTCAAGTTCAAATAGAGATTTCCTAATTCAATATCCAAGTCACTATGCTTAGTAACTTACAAAATGCATTTTTGAACTAAATCCAGTCTACTTGGTTTGATACAAAATCAAGTCAAATATCTAACATAAATTAAATGAAGAAAATCAATGAAAATAAAATGGAAGTTCAAAGTCAAATCTAAAGTCAACTCTAGTCAACCTAGGATTGACTTAAGTGGGCCCATTTGGTCAAAAAGTAAACCCACTAAAATTTGACCAAATTAAATCATCAAATATTTTTTAAAAAAAATCAAATAAACATATTTGATCACACTAACAAAGCAATTTGGCTCCATTGAGGCCTAGATTAGGAAAGATAAATTCCTTAAATCAAAATGACCTAAATAGGCTACATTAAAGTCAAACCCAAGGAAAATTCAAATCACATTCAACCAATGCACTTCACATTCAATTTTAAAAAAATGAAATGGAAATTGCAATTCACCATTAATCAATTAACAAATCGGCAAATAAAATAAAAAAATAAAATAAAAGAAATAAAGAAAAGATGGAAGAAGGGAACTTGAATTTCCCCTCTTCCCATAATAAGCCAAACTCCACCCCTTAACCCGCCTTCAAGTGAAGGCAATGAAGGCAAATAGCAATCAAGAAAAAAAAAACCAAGGAGGAGAGAAAGAAAGAGGGAAAAGAGAAAAAGAGGAAGATAGAGCTCTCGACCATATAGAAAAATAGGAAGAGAAACTTCCCCATGGAGGATTGAGCAAACAAACACCTTCACATATCAAAACTGAACCAAAATGAAATTTCCCTCTCCCCCCAAGTGTCCTTAATCACTACAAACCATCAAAACTGAAATGAGCAATCAAGGATTGGGCTAGGGAGCAATCTTTAAGGAATTAACCTAATTACTTTTTCAAGCAAGTTTGTTTCAAGCATTCGAAGCTCTAGGATCAATTGCAAGGCCAACCATCCAAGGAATTGAGGTATGCCATTGTTGACCTTAAGCTTATTCTTCAAAAATTCGGTTATTGTTAGTTTAATAGGAAACATGATCTTTAAGTTGATCCAACCATATAAGATCATATGATTTCTTTCCACAATCATGTAGCACTTGAAATCACATGATTTCATTACCTGTATCAAAAGATATTAGCAAAATACTTTCAACGATCCTCATGTGAGTCACTATAAGCGGGTGAATTGGGTGATATTAAAAATTTTAAAATTTATATCTTAAATTTTAATTTTTAGTAGAAAATTAATTTTTGATTTTATAATTACAAGATACAATTCTAAATGCAGCAAAAATAAAAGTACATTAAAGTAAAGAGAGACAATAGGCACATAATTTTTACGTGGTTTGGCCAAACCCCAAAAGCTCTACGCTAGCCACCACTAGGAATCCACTAAATGCAAAAATAGCTTACAAATAGTATTCTCTATAACGGTAGTACAACCCTACAATAATATGTACTCCTAGAAGGCTACAACCACCAAATAAATTTTACGACATAAAAGAAAAATACAAAATAATGAATTTTGATAAAATAAATCTCTCATAAATATATACCATCCAATTCAAAAAATGATCTCACAACTTATAAATGATCACATACAACTTAAAAATTTTGGCAAGATAATATGCTCACTTAATATTGAAATAAATATCTTAAAGTGATCTTACTAAGATGTTTAAAAATGATTTCAAAATAATTTCACAATATTCTTTTACACAATAAAATAAATTTTAGCAAGGAATAATTTATTTTAATGCTAATGATCACAAAGTACTTAAATAAAATGAGTATATGATATATCTAAGTATGCTAGAAAGCTTTTAATTAAAAAGAGAGATCTATCAAATATAAAAATAATTTTAGCACAATAATTTATTTTTAAATGCTTAAAATTATACTTCTAAAATAGATCTAAGAATAAATGATCTTTTAAAATAAGACTAATGAAGAAATATTTCAAGAAACCAAAATAAATTTGTAGGAAGTTAAAATTTTCAGCAAGTTGAAATAGATCCTACAAACTATCATAAGAGTTTATCACAAAAAAATGATTGAGAAACTTTGATGTGAAAAATAATGTCCAAAGACTAATCCACCAAAAAGTATAAATTGTAAAGAATAAATGGATGGTGAAAATAGCATGAACAACTAAAGAGGATTAAAATCAAGAAAATAAACTCAAGTAATTTGAGAACGCTTGCTTAGTTGAAGATGTTGAAGCTTCCAAACCAAGGATTTGATCTTGCAATATTTGGAGAACACTTGGAAGAAAAATCTAAGAATTTTTATATTAGATTTGCTGGAGGGATTTTGAATTTTGAATGAGGAATGCTTTCATGAAGAGAATGAGGGCTATTTATAGGCAAGAAGATCATATTTTAAAAATATATCATGCAAACCTCATGTTATCATCTAATAATTTAATATTAAAAAAAATATAATTTATATTAAATAAATATTAAATTTAGCAGCCAAAATTTGGCTATTCACATGGGTAAGTCAAAAGTAATCAAATATGGCTCTTAATATATTCAAAGCATGTAGCATGCATTCATTATAAAAATCAGCTAATGCTTAGAAAATCATAATAAATTCAATTTTAATCAAAAGTGGGTCATGTAACCTCTTAAATTAAAGGAAAAAATCCAAGGAATCCATTGGAGATGAAAGCAGATATGAATTATTTGATTAGAAAATGATTTTGGATAAAATACAAAATTTTATATATTTTTGTTAATTTTGACATGTGACATTTAAAAGTTATGATATAATTTATATATAATCATAAATATGTTAGTTATCTTATAACCAGCAAATTAAATTAAAATACTTAATTATATTAAGTAAATAAAATAATTATACTTAATAGTTTTTATCATTTATTACTTTGACAATTTTAATGCTATGTATGAAACATATAATTGAATGTTAATTAAATAAAGATTTATATAAATTAACCTCATTAAAATAATATGTTAAGTTGTTAGCAAATTGATTCATGTCAATGAACTCATGTGAATAGTCATATAACCCAAAATATTGTATCTTGAGCTTCACATTATCCTTTTCATTCTTCTACTCTTGCAATTTTTTCAAACATATTATGAGATGTATTGGATATGTAATTAGCAATTGATATATTTGAAATACATAAAAATATTCATTAGAACATCCAAGCATTTGTTTGTTATCATCAAAATTAATCGAATTGAACATGAGGCTAATTAAGCCAACACTCGACTCCCGCATGAATTGAAGGACAATCTACGCACTTCGATCCATGTATTTGGATCGGGCTGATGGATGGCGGGATTGATTTCACCACAGGAAGCTGTAGGATCGATCTGGACCGTCCGATCTTTGATCGGATGGTCCGTAAGAGATCCCGGGTTTTGAACTATGCTGACGCACCAAGTGGAGCCACGTGGACCAACCCACGCATGCCACATGGTGAGATGGGACACGCACGATGAGGACCTCCCCAAAACCATTAAATAATGGTTTAATTAATTAAAAAAATGCAGAAAACTTTAAAATATTAGAGAAAATCAAAGAAAAATTAGCAAATTACAAATAAAAGCTTTATCGATTCATCTTGATGAGAGGAATCAATAGAAATTAAAATCCCCAATTTTTATTGGCTATTTTCCCCTTAATTTGGGTTTAATTAAAAAATATTAAACCCTAATTACTCTCAAATTAATTATCCAATTAAATTGAAACTTTGGGGAAATTAAATTACGCATAAAATACACCTTAAGTGAATTTTTGGGATTTAATTCTATGAATTCAAGGGAAATTCAAATTTCATATGCTTAACCTTTTAATTAATTAAATTAGTTAACCTTTAATGAAATAATCAAGAAATATTGATCTAGCAACCTTAAATCAACATGATAACATTAATGAACATTAGAAATCTAATTAAACTTAATTAAACCTATCTGAACCTAATAAGTCATTAATTAATTCAATTAGGTAATTAAAAGAATTAAATAATTTAATTAAATATCCTGAACTTAATTGAATCATAATAAATCAACCAGTTAACCAAAAATTATGAATAAAACCTTATTGGAAAGATATTTCAATGAAGAATAAGTGAAAAATAAAATTCGTTAATGAATCTTAATAGATTAGGCTTAATTTAGGTTTTAATGAAATAATTAAAACCATAATTACACCCTAATTACATTCTAATCAAGTTGAAACTTTAGGAGTATAAAACTGGCATGCAACCCTACTTTTCAGAAATATTTCAAGTCCAAATGATCTCTAGATTAGGAGTTTTCAAATATCTAAATCCCTAGGTCAATGTTAATCAAATATTAGGTTAAGGAAATTAATTAACCTATTAAATAAAGTGGTAATTCAAACTAATCTTAGAAAACCATTTAGAAAATTTTCTAAATATCCTAATTCAATTAAAGTGATCAAATTCAATCTTAGGTTAATGAAATAAAACCTTAGGTTAATAAAATTATTAATTAACTTAAACCATAACCTTTGAATCAATAAAATTTGATGAAACCACTCATCTTTAACAAATTTAAATAATGAATCTAAAACCTAGGATTAATTAAATTAGATCAAGTAATTAACCAAAGTACTTTAGGTTAAGCATAATTTATGAATAAACCTAAGGTACTAAATGAACTTAAACCTTAACCTTACAAATTTATAATTTAATAACTTAAGTTAAATTGAACAAAATCAAATTCTTTAAATTAAAATAAGCCAAATCAAATGAAACCCACATAGTTTAATTCAAAATGAAACAAATAAAACAAATTAAATTAAATAAAGCAATTCAATCAAATGAAATAACATAAAACTAACCCAAACATAAATAACATCAAAAGGATTAATGAAAAATACTTAAGGATCCTAGTTAGACTTTTGGAAATTTCATTAGGATTTAGGATGCGAAATAAAGTGAGTTTCATTTAAAAATGAAATTCATTATATTTCTCATTCTAGAAAATCTATAAAACTTTAATAAAATAAAATTTAATAAAAAAAGAACGGAAATTAAATCAATAAACCATTTGAATTGAAACCAACCAATGGTAAAAATTAAAGAAATTCAAACTTCAAATTTAAACTTGAACTTAAAGGAGCCTAGCAAAGCCTTGCCACACAAACCCCTCTTTTACACACACTAGATTACTTAGGTCATGGACTCTAGATCTAGGATTAGATCATTATGTGATTTTCTTTTAAATCTCCTGTGATATGTTGTGCTGTGCTTCATATGTCTGTGTGGTGTATTGCTTTAGACTAGATGCCTAGGCTTTTTGGTTCATTAGATTGGATGTTAGGGAATTCTTTCTAGATTTAACACTATTTTCTATAGGGGACTATGTTAAAGGGATCACCGTAATAAATAAATCATAAAATTGATGTTTGCTTGCAGGTGTTGAAAATCCCTTAATATAGTCCATATGACAGGTGGGCTTGGCAAGCAACTAATGCTAAGCATGTATCTTTATGAAATATAAACTGATTTGTGTGCTATGTGTATTTCCTAACATCTATTTTGTAGGGCTTAGGATTTATTTTAAATTTTAAATGTAAATTTAAGCTTATAATTAGGTTAGGTTCTACGGGGTCTAGGATTAGCAGGAGCTGACCCAACTAGGAGATGGTACGGTGGTCCCCTATGGAGCCTGATGGATGTCGCTGAAGAAGAAGACTTTCCTGAAAAAAAGACCCATAGATTTAAACTTGTAGTTGTAGGCCAGGTTGTATAAGGGTAGAACTTGGCTGCCTATTTTTCTTTCTTTCAAGGTGTACAGTTGTACCCGTCTGCATTGGCCGTTTTCTTAAATAATTTAATTTGGCTTGATTTATTTTGGGTGCATAATAGAAACAACATGATTTTTCTGTGCTATGTTTATGTTGTGATGAATGCCAGGACGCAGGCTCATAGGATAAAATAAATTGTCTACTGAATTAAATCAATTGAAACATAAAAATAAATACAACTCATAATCTTCATATAAAAGCCTAGTAATTAAAGTAAGATAAAATATGTAGCAACCCCTTAGCTGGATGTTTTAACATCATGCATAAATCATATTATTTCACTCTTGATTAATGAAGGACTTCCATCCTTACCAGAGAACTTGGGCTTGACCTTTGAGAGCCTATGATGGACGTACACCTTCTTCTATTTTGATTTGGCCCATAATATTTTTCTAATTGCATGCATTAGGCATAAATTATATTCCTATGACCTAAAATGAATCTTGAGTAAAAAATTATAAAAATCTAAAAAATATTCATTAGTTAGGTGCATCTTCATACCCTACATGATCTTAGGGATTAGGGAGTATGTTTAGGTTCATAAATTTCTTTCCTAAAAATGCAACAGCCCAACCATCTTGCATTCATATGGCTTAGCCTTATGGTTTTAAAATGCGCTTAGGCGGTGTTAGCTGGCAGCCTTATCCAAGCAGGTTATAAGTTTAGAAGATTCAGGGATAGGTTAGTTCCCTCAAGTGATGAGAATGGTCAATAATTCCCAATGATATAACTAGGTCGAGCATCTAACATGTGTCAGAAGCACCTGTAGACTAGGTTTTGAAGCATCCTTTTTAGGAATAAGTCTTCAACCTTAGGCATTTTTGCATTCTTGTGCTGATAGGATCTAAGCCCTAGATTTCTAAGAAAATGATAACTAAAATTTTAAAATTAAATCCCAAATTTGAAGCTCAATCACAAGATAGATGTCTATTGGGCATCCCAATATCAATAGGCTTTTCCTACTCTTTTCTATTTGACTCTTAAAAATAACTCTCTCCAATTTGGACCTCTCTCAATTGAATTTCAAAAAATCATTCCTTTGAAAGCTACCTTAGTAGTCTTTAGGAATAACCACTTGTTTCTTTAATCGAGAGTATTCTTAGGAAGAGACCCTTCTTAAGAATTAATTAACTGTAGGGGCTTGCCTTTATAGGGAACCATGATCCCAGAATAAAATAGACCCTGTTCTACTTTTTCATATAGTTCAGGGGAAAATACTGTGGTACACAAAAGATCCATTAGCCTTAGGAGTCTTTTATTGAAATGATTAAATCCATTACATGAGAGAATGTATATCTTTTGAGATAATATGCTTATTCCTTAATGCTGTATTTGGTCATTTAAATAAAATATTCTTAAACTCTATGTGGTGACATTTCTTTTTTCTATCCCAGAGAAAACACCAACATATTTTTTGGAGACTCTACTAGGGAATGGTTCCTCTCTCCATCTTTAGAAATAAAGGATTATTTCCATATATCGGTAGTGTACTAGTGCCACTCATTGGTTAAGACTGCCTTTCTTTCCATTGGATACCTTTTCATTTCATTATTGGTTGAGCCTATCCAACATCTTGAATAGGGGTTCTAGAACTCTTTGTTTCTCATAGTTAAACGATTGGGTCATAGAACCAAATCCTAAAATAAAATGACAGGTGAGAAATAGATAAAAAATAGTCATTTCTATTATGACCTAAATCTGGTCAAGATGGATTTGAAACCATTCCAATATGGAAAAGAAATTTTAAATTTTAAAAAGTATGAAAAGTACTTTAGATCTTGAAAAGTAAATCTCAAAAATAAAATCATAAAGTTAAAATATGTCCTTTATCTTGCTTTGGCTTGGTACTAGAGCTATAGAGAATCAGGACAGGGTCCTTGAATGAACACCATTTGTTCTACTGCATTCAAAAGGTGTCAAAACACCTAATGATGTAAATTGAGATAAAGGAGTTCCTTCAAACCCTAAGAAAACTTAAATCAAAAGTAGGCATAATTGTGCCTATTGCCCCTTTTCCCACCATGATTGAAGTTTGAATTGCATTTATAAAAGAAGGATAAAAATAAAAATCATCCCAAAAAGAGAATGCCTTATTGACCTTAAGCAGAGGTTGATTAAGGAACTCAGTGAAAATCTTCTATTTTATAGAAGAAAATTATACATGAATGCAAATCAGCTTTAATCTTAATTTCCACAAGTCCACTAGAATATTAGAAAACCAACTACTCAAGTTGATTGGCCAATTCTAAGGAGTGACTTGTAGGTAGCCTTCTTTTAGACCTTTCCAAAATCTTAAATTCTTAAGAGTTTGGGAGAGAGTCAAAAGAGGAAGACGACATGACATAAACAAAGATAAATTGACATGATTCACTTTTGCTTCTAATCAATACAAGAGAAAGAGAGTAAAGAGAATTACGATTCTCTTGATAAAGTTGAAATGAATGAAATTTAAATCAACTTTCTTAATGGCAATTTTCTCCCATTGAATGAAATGATATTCCATGATTGGCTTTAATTAACTTTAAGGCCAAATCAAGAAAAGAAAATAAATGAAGAATTTAATCCTTCTAAAGAAATCATGACCTTTAAGATTGGGTCCTAAGGGTGATATATCTATAGAGTGAAGGTGTGAAATTCCTATCCTAGAAAGTTGATAGATAAATCACTTAGGACTTTGGGTCCAAATGAATGAAAAAAATGGCTTAATTTTCAAGACTAAGGCCTTATATGCTTTCAATACAAAGTGAATCTAAGGAGAATCCTTTGCAATGTCTTATGACCTATTTGACATTGTCTTAATCTTAAGTATGGTGGTCAAAGATTCCATTGCAAGCTGAGATTACCTTTATTCTTATATGTGCTATAAAATAAAATACAAGTAAAACTTGACTTTCTAATAGCACATCATCTACCCTAGAGGGTCATTCTTTAAATGATGATCCTTTAAATGAATAGATCATGAGGTCTATTGATCTATTGAGGATAGAGTTAGACCTACCTTTGCTTCATATCAAAAGTGAAATTCTTGAAATCAAATTCAAAATGGTAGAGTTAAACCACCTCAAATGACATTGAAAAGAAATGGAAAATAAATCATCTTCAAAATGTGATGTTTTGCCCATCTTAGAGAAGTTACTTATAAAATCAAGCATCATAATGCTCTATTAAAAATAAAATGAAATATAAAATAAAATAAAGTAAAAATAAAAAAATAAATGAAAGTAAAGCAAGGCATTACATAATCACTTAATTCGCCTTACTTAACTATAAGCAACTTTTTGATGTGGCATTCCACTATAAAGAAGTTCTAGGGTTATCTTCTATGATGAAGATAGACTACTAAGAACTTATTAACATCTTAGTCGATGTGGAAAATTTAAAGTAAGAAAATCTCTGAAATATATGTTGATCCGGGTGCATCGGTCAACATCAAATATAAACATGAGAGTGAATTTATATATGCTCAATTCTAATCAAGCTTTGATAAGATGATGCCATATAAATTCAATCAAATAAAGAAAGAAGTTTTAGCTTCATGAAAATTCAATCATAAAAACTCAACCTAGAAAAAGAACTTAATTTCAATCACATTATTGGTTGAAGCCAAAATTTAAACATAAAAAAGAGTAACTTAAGAATTCATGAAATGACTATAAATGCTCTTGGATGGTCCTATCCAGTCCCAATTAAAAAAAGAGAATAAAAAGGAATCAAACGACAAGAAAATGAAGAAACATACTAATTATTGAAGGATGTTTATATCCATCCTAAAGTTTTGATTCTTCAGGAATATCATTTAGCTACTCTTAAATACCTCACTAAATATTTGATTCCAATAGAAAATTTTGATTTCAGAAGTGTACAAGGAAGTCATTATGCTAATCTTAAATGACTCACTCCACTAAATCAGTTTGAATCTAGAAGTGTGACATCTTTACAAAGTCATTTTTACCAATCTTAAATAGCTTTACTAGATTTGTTGTTCCATGAAAAGATGAAAAAAAAATAGAAATGTTGGATCATATTATAAGATCAATCAAGCAAAGACTTGAATCATATCAAAAAGTTAATCAATAAAATGTTGTATTTGGACAAAAAGTCAAATACATCAAATTTCTAACAAAATTATTTAGTGGAGTCATTTCATAAAGAGTGAAATGTTATGAAAATGAGTCAAATACATATATCTTCTTAGTGAATCTTGTAACTAGAAAAATTAGAAAATGTAACCTTTCATAAAGAAATGAAATTAGAATATTACCAAAAGAATGAAAGAAAGAAAAGTAAAGGGATGGAAGGACTATATCCAAGAGCAAAAGGATGAAGTCCAAAATTTTTAAGCATGTGGACAATTTTGACTTTAAACTTCTCCACATCAAAATAAAGTGGTAAGGTTAGAAGTCAAAAATTGTCCCTAGCTAAACAAAAATAATCAGATATCGCATGCTTTGCCATCTTAGCCTTTGTAATGATTGGGTGAGCTCGCTTGGCAGGTTAAATAAAAATATAGTGGATCTTCTTTTCGAGTCCATATCTTTTGAATGGCAAAGATTCTATTGAGTATATTTTGATTTCAAATGAAGCAAAAGCAATGTAAATGAAAATTTAACTTTAAACTTGTCCACATCAAAATAAAGTGGTAGGGTTTGAAGACAAAAAAATTTTCCTAGCAGAAAAAGAAGAAGATATCTCATACTTTTGCCATTTTAGCCTTTGCCATGATTGCGTGAGCTTGCTTGGCAGGCTAAAAGAAAAGATAATGGATCTTCTTTTCCAGAGGTCCATATCCTTTATATGGCAAAGGTCCCATTAAGTATACTCTGATTCCATTGCAAGTGGCCTATAACCATAAAAAAGAAAGTTATGGAGTTATAGAGCCATTGCAAGTTAAAAGGCTTAAGTAGTTTGGGTCATAACTTTCTTTTCAAAAGGAACTCTAGCACAATGCAAGAATTTTATTTAGATGTGTTTAGAGATTTATATAGTCTTTAAGTTCGGGATGCAACCTTAGAATTTGAAGAAAAATCCAATTCCACAATTGATAAGTTGATATCAATGATCTAATTGTTTAATGAGTTAGCTATTGATGATTTGATTAAGCTATCTTTTGGGATTAAAGACTACTTTATCTAGAAATAAATTGAAATGATCTCCAGATGCAACAGTCTATAAACTTAAGCTTGATGTCATTACCATAAATTAAGTCCCTTGATGACTGAGGTCAAATTCCAAAAGAAAAGCAAATTTTAGCTAAATTGAAAGCTAGAAAATGATGGTTGCACATGAGAAGAAAATGTTCTTCTTGGTTAGCTAACATCATTATATGACCCACATCTTGGGACTAGGGTAGAATATTTACCTTGAAAATGGGTTCATATTACCTATATTTCATTTTTAAAATCAAAAATAATTTCATGCATAAGATTATCCTTTTTAAGGATAATATGGAAATTGTCAAATAAAGAAATTCTAGAGAAGAAAAATTGGAAGCATATGATATGACATTCAGAATCCTTATAAGAATGTTATGTTATAAAGTCATATCATTCAGTCTCATCTTATTGGGGCAATTTAATAAAAAGGGTCATGATCAAGATTTCTTATAATCCCACTTTCAATTAGGTAGAGGGTTATATTGAAAATCTTGTCAAAGAAGAAAAGAAAAGAAAAGAAACTTCAATATGACTTGAAGGACAGTCCTGTTACTATATATAGAGTCTTGAAATTTACTTTTGAAGTAATTTCAAAGGCCTTGTAGTAAAATGTAGAAGGATAAAAAATGCAATAATAAGAATAAGCATAATAATAATAATAATAATAATAATAATAATAATAATAATAATAATAATAATCAAAGATATTTATAAAAATTCACTTCATAAAACCTTCAAAGGAATAACAAATTAGCTGAAGAAATTTAATTTCAAACTTATGAGGAGAATCTTAATTTCTTTGATAAGTTAATCTTTTCAGTTCCCTTATTTATTAGGGATGAAAAAAAATTGTTTCTCTATGAGAATCCAAAAGATTTTCTTGATTCTCATTCACTTTAGAAAGCTTTAAAAGAATCTATTGATCTTTATTGAATCCAAGAGAAGCCCTTATAAGCTATTGGTCCATGTCAACAAAGTAAAAATAACATACATGTCCAAACAAAAGAAAAGAAATTCCATTTGAGAAGCACTAGTTGACTTTGGTTCTTACTACCTAAAGAACTACACAGTCACATGCAAGCTCAAAGTGGTAGTATTCTCAAGTTAGTACCCTGTGATGTCTTTCCTTTAGTGGAATAGACATCTAAGCATGGTTCATTGTAAATTTATGATAAAAAAAAGAATGAAATAAAATGATGAACTCTATGCTCATGGCATAAAAGCATTGGGTCCAAAATATACCCAAGTCTTCCTTCAAAAATAAATTCCAACTCTTTGAAACCTTCTTCACTAAACTTCTTTATGTGTAAGGAGTATTAGTGAAATCAAGAAATGGAAGCAAACCTTCCATCACCTTTTCATCAAGATAGACTAATCAAGTGAGGATGAAGTCCATGAGACTCTTGCTTATTAGTCAAAACTTTTGGGGATTAGGAATACGTCAATTTGAACCCTTTTCCTCATCCATATCACCTATATGTTGGGAGCAAGCCCTTTGTGGAACATTTTCTATAAATGACTTGAGATGAGAGAAACCCTCAGCACTTTCTCATGTCTTTTGGGTTTGGAGCAATCCCTTCACAGCACCATTCCTACTTTTGTGTACATGATTGGATCAAGCCATCAAGGCCCCTTTCATACTACACAGATGAGTTAGATTGGATTAAATCTTTATGACCCCTTTCTAATAGCCAGAAAGATATAAATCCCCACTCAGCATTCTTTCTAATCACCTAAGAGTAAGCCCCATTCAGCAACCTACTTTTGTGTACATTTTTGGATCAAGCCATCAAGGCCCCTTTCATGTTACATAGGCGAGTTAGATTGGATCAAGTCTTTATGACCCCTTTTTAATAGCCAGAAAGATATAAGTCCCCAATCGACATTCTTTCTAATCATCTAGGAGTAAGTCCCCAGTCGGCATCCTACTTTTGTGTACATGATTGAATCAAGCCATCAAGGCCCCATTCATGTTACACAGGCTAGTTAGATTTGATCATAGTCTTTATGACCCCTTCCTAATAGCCAAAAAGATATAAGTCCCGAGTCGGCACTCTTTCTAATCATAGGAGTAAGTCTTCAATCGACATCCTACTTTTGTGTACATGATTAGATCAAGACATCAAGACCCCTTTCATGTTACACTGGTGATTTAGATTGGATCACGTCTTTATGACCCATTTCTAATAGCTAGAAAGATATAAGTCTCCAATCGACATTCTTTCTAATCATCTAGGAGTAAATCTCCGACATCTTACTTTTATGTACATGATTGGATCAAGACATCAAGGCCTCTTTCATGTTACACAGGTGAGTTAGATTGGATCAAGTCTTTATGACCCCTTTCTAATAGCCACAAAGATATAAGTCCCCAATAGACATTCTTTCTAATCATCTAGGAGTATGTCCCCAGTCGGCATCCTACTTTTGGGTACATGATTGGATCAAGCCATCAAGGCTCCTTTCATATTACATAGGTGAGTTAAATTGGATCATTCTTTTTTGATGCCTTTCTAATAGCCAGAAAGATATAAGTCCCCAGTCGATATTATTTCTAATCATCTAGAAGTAAGTCCCCAGTTGACATCCTACTTTTCTATACATGATTGGATCAAGCCATCAATGCCCCTTTCATGTTACACTGACGATTAAGATTGGATCAAGTCTTTATGACCCCCTTTCTAATAGCTAGAAAGATATAAGTCTCGAGTCGGCATTCTTTCTAATCATCTAGAAGTAAGTCCCCAGTTGGCATTCTACTTTTGTGTACATGATTGGATAAAGCCATCAATGCCCCTTTCATGTTAAACAAGTTTGATTAGATCAAGTCTTTATGACCCTTTTAGCAAAGATATAAATCCCCAGTCGACATTCTTTCTACTCACATAGGAGTAAGTACCCTAGTCAGCATCCTACATAGGTGTAAGTCCGCTAGTTAGCATTCTATTTTGAGGATTGGATCATGTAATTAAGGAACCCTCTCCTTTTTTAGCTAATTAAGATGGATCATGCCCTTAATGGACCCATCTTATTAGCTAATCAAATAGGAGTAAGTCCCCTAGTTCTTCAAATTCAGGAATGGAATCAAGTCATTGAAGGCCCCATTTCTTTGACTACTTAAATATGATTTAGTCCATGTGACCCCTATTTAGTAGTTTAAGTATTGCAGATTAGGATCAAGCATTTCAAGCCTCTTCTCCCCAGCATAGCTTTTGAGGATTGGATTATGCCTTTAAAGACCCCTCTTCTCTCTTTAGCTAACTAGTATGGATCATGCCCTTAACAACCCCATCTTATTAGCTAATCACATGAATCACCCTCCAAAATAAGTATATGTAGTATATGCCTATCTTTCACAATCAAAGTTAAAATAAAATCAAAATCATGAATTGGAACCCCAAGTTTATGCTTGTATGTTGATCAATCTGGTCAACACCAGCATGTGAAATGTATTCTGGTTGATCCACTACACATATTGGGGGTCCATTTATTGTCCTCATTTTTGGAAGAGGTCATTTTGGGAATGAGAAGATCTCAAGTTCAAATAGAGATTTCCTAATTCAATATCCAAGTCACTATGCTTAGTAACTTAGGAAATGCATTTCTGAACTAAATCCAATATACTTGGATTGATACAAAATCAAGTCAAATATCCAACATAAATTAAATCAAGTAATTTAATAAAAATAAAATGGAAGTTCAAAGTCAAATCTAAAGTCAACTCTAGTCAACCTAGGATTGACTAATTCAAAAAAGTTAACCCACTAAAATTTGACAAAATTAAATCATCAAAAATATTTAAAAAAATCAAATAAACATTTTTTTTGATCACAATGACAAAGAAATTTGAGTCCATTGAGGCCTAGATTAGGTAAGATAAATTCCTTAAATCAAAATGACCTAAATAGGCTACATTGAGCTCAAACCCATTCAAATCACTTTCAACCAAAGCAATTTGCATTCAATTAAAAAAAAAATGAATTCACCATTAAATCAATTAACAAATCAACAAATAAAATAAAAAAATAAAATAAAAGAAATGAAGAAAAGAAGGAAGAAGGAAATTGAATTTCCCTCTTCCCACAACTAAACTCCATCCCTTAACAAAGGTGGTCAATGAAAGCAATTAATCAAGAAAAAAAAACAACCAAGGAGGAGAGAAAAAAAAAAAGGGAAAAGAGAAAAAGAAAGATAGAGCTCTAGGCCATTTGGAAAAACAAGAAGAGAGACTTCCACATGGAGGATTGACCACACACACACCTTTACAAATCAAAACTGAACCAAAACAAAATTTCCCCCTCCCCCCAAGTGTCCTTAATCACTACAAACCATCAATACCAAAAAGGGAAATCTAGAGTTGGCCTAGGGAGCAATCCATAAGGAATTAACTTAATTCCTTTGGCAATCAAGTTCGTTTCAAGCATTCGAAGCTCTAGGATAAATTACGAGGCCAACCATCCAAGGAATTGAGGTATGCCATTATTAACTTTAAGATTTTTCTTCAAAATTTGTTTATGGTTAGATCAATAAGAAACGTGATCTTCAAGTTGATCCAGCCATATAGAATCATAGGATTTCTTTTCACGATCATGTAGCACTTAAAATTGCATGATTTCATTACCAATATCAAAAGATATTAGAAAAATACTATCAATGGTCCTCAACTCCCATAGGAATTGAAGAAGACAATCTCTATGCCATCTGATCTATGTATTTGGATTAGACGACCTAGATTTAGGCGGACCGCTGGATCGATTTCACCCTATAGGAACTGTGGGATTGATCTTGATCGTCCGATCTTTGATCCGGTCTGTAAGAGATCTTGCATTTTGAACTACGCTGATGCGGTGATGCCAAGCGGACCAACCTACACGTGCCACACCATGAGCATGTGCCCGTGCGACCACTTAAAACCTTTAAATAATGGCTTAATTAATTAAAAAATGTTGAAAATATCAAAAAATCATATAAAATCAAAGAAAAATGATAAAATTACAAATAAAAGCTCAATGGATTCATCTTGATGAGAAGAATCCATTAAAATTAAAATCAAAATGAAATTAAGCATAAAATACACCTTAGGTGAATTTTTTGGGATTTAATTCTCTGAATTCAAGAGAAATTGACATTTCATATTCTTAACCTTTTTAATTAATTAAATTTAATCTTTAATGAAATAATTAAGAAATATTGATGCCTTAAATCAACATAATAAACATTAATTAACATTAGAACACTAATAAAACTTAATTAAACCTATCTCCCTAATAAGTCATTAACTAACTCAATTAGGTAATTAAAAGAATTAAATAATTCAATTAAATGACTTGAATTTAATTAAATCATAATAAATCAACCAATTAACCAAAAATATGAATAAACACTCATTGGAAAGGTATTTGAATGAATAAGTAAAAAATAAAATTCCATTGTGAATCTTAATAAATTAGGCTTAATTTTGCTTTAATAAAATAATTAAAAGCATTACACCCTATTTCTCTAATCAAGTTGAAAATTTAGGAATATAAAAGTGGCATGTAACCCTACTTGTGAGAAATATTTCAAGTCCAATGATCTTTGGATTAGAGTTTTCAAATTTCTAAATCCCATGTCAATGTTAATAAAATATTGGGTTAAGGAAATTAACTTAAATAAAGTGGTAATTCCAACTATTCTCCATCAAATATTATAAAACTATTCAAAAACTTTTCTAAATATCCTAAGTCAATTAAAGTGATCAAATTCAATCTTAGGTTACTAAAATAAAACCTTAGGTTAATAAAATTATTAATTAACTTAATCCTTAACCTTTGAATCAATAAAATTTAATGAAACCTCTCATCTCCAATAAATTTAAATAATGAATCTAAAACCTAGGATTAATTAAATCAAATAAAGTAATTAACCTAAGTAATTTAGGTTAAGCATAATCCATGAATAAACCTAAGGTACTAAATGAACTTAAACCTTAAGCTTACAAACTTATAATTTAATAACTTAAAGTTAAATTGAATAAAATCAAACTCTTTAAATTAACACAAGCCAAATAAACTGAAACCCACATAGTTTAATTCAAAATGCAACAAATCAAACAAATTAAATCAAATAAAGCAATTCAAATAATTGAAATAACATAAAACTAATCCAAACATAAATAACATCAAAAGGATTAATTAAAAATACTTAAGGATCTTAGTTAGACTTTTAGAAATTTCATTAGGATTTAGGATGTGGAATAAAGTGAGTTTCACCTAAAAAAGAAATTCATTATATTTCTCATTCTCGAAAACCTATAAAACTTTAATAAAATAAAATGGAATAAAAAAAGAATGGAAATTAAATCACTAAACCATTTGAATTGAAACCAACCAATGGTAAAAATTAAACAAATTCAAACTTCAAATTTAAACTTGAACTTAAAGGAGCCTAGAAAAGCCTTGCCACACAAACCCACCCCTCTTTTATACACACTAGATTACTTAGGTCATAAACCCTAGATCTAGGATTAGATCATTCTATGATTTTCTTTTAAATATCTTGTGATATGTTGTGTTGTGCTTCACATGTCTATGTGATGTATTGCTTTAAATTAGATGCCTAGGCTTGTTTGTTCGTTAGATTGGATGTTAGGGCGTTCTTTCTAGATTTAACACTATTTTTTGTAGGGGACTGTATTAAAGGGATCGTTGTAATAAATAAATAATAAAATTCATGTTTTCTTGTAGGTGCTGAAAATCCCATAGTCCATAGGATAGGTGGGCTTGGCAAGTAACTAATGATAAGCCCGTATGTTTATGAAATATAACCCTCTTTATGTGCTGTGTGTATTTCCTAACATCTGTTTTGTAGGGCTTATGATTTCTTTTAAATTTTAAATGTAAATTTGAGCTTAAAATTAGGTTAGGATCTATGAGTTCTAGGATTAGCAGGAGCTGACCTAACTAGGAGATTGTGCAGTGATCCCCTGTGGAGCTCGCTAGATGTCCCTGAAGAAGGAGACTTTCTTGGAAAGAAGACCCATAGATCTAAACTTATAGTTCTAGGCCAGGTTCTAAAAGGGTAGAACTTGGCTGCCCATTTTCTTTCTTCTGTATATACGAGCACAGTACCTGGTTGCATTGGCCTTATTCTTATATAATTTAATTTGATTATATTTATTTTGGGGGCAATAGAAACAACATGCTTTTCTTAGGTTTCTTTCGTGCTATGTTTATGCTATGATGAATTCACGGATGTAGCTCATAGGATAAACTAAATTTTCTACCCAATTAAATAAATTGAATCATAAAAATAAATACAACTCATAATCTTCATATAAAAGCCTAGCATTAAAGCAAGATAAAATATGTAGCAACCCCTAGGATGTTTTAACATCATGCATAAATCATATTATTTCACCCTTGATTAATGAAGGACTTCCATCCTTGGAGCTTGACCTTTGAGAGCCTATGATGGAAGTACACCTTTTCTATCTTGATTTGGCCCATAATCTTTTTCTAATTGCATGCATAAAGCATAAATTGTATTCCTATGACCTAAAATGAATCCTGAGTTAAAAATTATAAAAATCTAAAAAATAGGCATTAGTTAGGTGCATCTTCATACCCTACATGATCTTAGGGATTACGGAGTAAGTCTAGGTTCATAAATTTCTTTCCTAAAAATGCAACAACCCATCCATCTTGCATTCACATGACTTAGCCTCATGGGTTAAAATGGTGGTGTTAGCTGACAACCTTCTCTAGGCAGGTTGTCAGTTTGGAAGAGTCAGGGATAGGTTAGTTCCCTCAAGTGATGAGAATGGCCAATGATTTCCAAGGATATAACTAGGTTGAGCATCTGACATGTGTTAGAAGCTAGACTGGTTACAAGCATCATTTTTAAGAATAAGTATTCAACCCTAGGCATTTCTATAGTCTTGTGCTGCTAGAATCTAAGCCCTAGATTTCTAAGAAAATGATAACTTAAATTGTAAAATTAAATCCCAAATTTGAAGCCCAATCATAGGATAAATGAAATGTCTACTGGGCATCCCAGTGTCAATAAGAATTTCCTACTCTTTTCCATTTGACTCTTAAAAAATAACTTTCTCCAATTTAGACCTCTCTCAATTGAATTTCCAAAAATCATTCCTTTGAAAGCTACCTTAGTAGTCTTTAGGAATAACCACTTGTTTCTTTAATCGAGAGTATTCTTAGGATGAGTCCCTTATTAGGATGTAATTAACTATAGGGGCTTACCTTTATACGGAACCATGATCCTAGGATAAAAGAGACCCTATTCTAGTTTTTCATGTAGTTCAGGGGAAAATATTCTGGTACACAAAAGACCCATTAGCCTTAAGATTCTTTTATTGAAATGATTGAATCCATTACAGGAGAGCATGTTTATCTTTCGAGATAATATTCTTATTCCTTAATGCCATATTTGATCATCTAAATAAAATATTCCTAAACTCTATGTGGTGTCATTTATTTTCTCTATTCTAGAGAAAACACTAACAACTATCTAGCTTAAGTGTCACCTCCAAGGGAATCTACTATTGAGAAGAGCTATCTAGTGTGCTAATCATATAAGACTCATCCTCTGAATTATATTCTAAGTCTATATGAATAGCAGATGTACTCCTGGTAGCTAGGACATATCTTCTATTGGGTGGCCAATAAGGAGGTTTTCCACCCTAGACTGCCTGTGAACTAGCTTCTTCCTCTGCCTAGTGGAGGTCAGGTCATCCTACCCATATGTTCGAATGGAGAAACAAACTATGGGTGGAATTTAATATCATGCTCCACTTCCTCCTCCAAGTCTATTTCGGCTCCCTTTTATTTTATTTTTCATTTTCTCTTTTCTTTTTTTTCTTTTTATTTTTTTCTTTTTCTTTTCTTTTATTTTTATTTTTAAATTTTGGCCAAGTTCAGAGAATAGACTTGTTGATTTTGAGGGAGGTAGTATATCCTCATATATGCCGACCTCAGGAATTATAAATGGATTGAGATCTCTTTTGACATAGTAAATGATCCCACCTCTCACAAATTTCATACACTAATGTAGAGAGGATGGAATTATGTTGTTCTCATGTATCCATGGTCTCCCAACCAAAGTGTTGAAAGATGTATCCAAGTCTATAATGTGAAACTTGACTTCGATCTTCCAATCATCTATCTCCAAGGGCAACACTATGGAGCCTAAGGCCTATTGACCTCAATTTTGGAGAGCGGATTCAATCTTCCCATCTTAAACTTAAGAGTCTTCTAGACACTAAGACTTCCCTAGTGATAAGACACTTCTAACAATTAGGTAGACATTTCTAACAATTAAGACTTAACCCAAGCTTAAAGACTTAACCCATAGATTAGTTATGCCTTAGGGATTAAGATAATCCACCTACCAAACAACCCTAATCCACCCACGTTCACCTTCTCAAACCAAACCTCAAGTTCAATTCAAACATCAAATTCAAATCCAAACCCAAATTCTAAAACCAAATGATTGAAGCTCATGATCAAATCCAAACTTGAAAGCCTTCCTAAGCCATATGACATATCCCATGGACATAGCTAAATCTTAATCCAAAAATAATTAATTTTTTGTAATAAATTTATATCATCAATCATTTTCCTAAAAATAAATCAAATCTACATTCAAATGATCAAAATTAAATCAAAACCCTTTCTAGGCCATATGACCTATACCATGAACATAGTCAAATCTTAATCCAATCAAGTCAAACTCAATTGATTTTTTCACAAATCAATCATATTTTCAATTATCTTCACAAATTTAAATGAAATACACATTTAAATCATCAAAACTAAATCCAACTAAATCAAAATCCAAACCTAAGCCACATGACCCAACTCCATGGACCTAGCCAAATTCCTTCATTCCAAAACCCAAATTCACTTTATTTTCTCATGAATCAATCATACCTTCAATCATATTCACAAATACAAATGAAATCTACAATCATCAAGCCAAACCAAAATCAATCCAAGTGAAACCAAACTTAACTCTTTTGACTTGAAATGTTCAAATGAACCAAAACCCATTTGAACCCAAGCAAATTTCCATTGAATTTAAATATCAATCCCAAATCCATAAATAAACTCAACTAAATCAAACTCAACCTAAAATCAAGCCAACTAAACCCAATTGGTCCACTTGACCCAAAGTGGCCAATTTGACCTATTTGAGCCAAGTTTTAATCCTACCCAAATTTGATTAAACCAAGAGCGTCAAAACCTCTCATCATGATTATTGATCACCCTAGGTTGATCAATTGTCAGAAATTGGGTCAAACTAAGTCAACTTGGTCATTTGACCAAGTTAACCCTTAACCCATATGAACCCAAACTAGCTAAATTTCAACCTAAGCCAAATTCCTTGAAACCAATGATTCATACCAAATCAAAGTCAATATTTGAATATGACTTGACCTTCAATTGAGTCAAACCAAACTCAATTGGCCCTCTTGACCCATGTTGACCCAAATTGAACTAAAAGACCAAATTGGGTTAAATAAAAATATAAACCAAATTGATTGCAACCAATGGCTCAAGTTCATTCAAATTGATTGTTGAACTTGACCATAACCATGATTGGACCCAATTGAACCCAATTGACCTTCTTAGCTCAAATTGACCTAAAGGTTCAAGTTGGCCTAAATCAAAACCAAATCCAAATTAATTGAAACCAAAGCATACAATCATCATCAATTGGTCAACTAAACCCAAACCAACACCCAACCCAAGATAATTTGACAAATTTAGTCAAATTGGTCAACTTAACCCATTTGACACAAATGAATTCAAATGAGACAAAATCAAATCTTAGCCAAACTAAACAAAACCAATTGAACCAAAACATCCCAAATGATCATATGAACCAATCCTTGGTTTGACCTAATTTGACCAATTGGTAAACCTGACCAAACCTAACCAAATTTGATCTAAATGAGTCAAATTGAGCCAAACCTAACCAAATCAACTCCAATTGACTTGAAATTTGGGCTAACCCACTTTTGGCTTATTTCAAATTTGCCAAAATCAAATCAAATTCCAAATGATCATTAAATGCTTAGGTCAAGGGCATCACATGAGAAACATCACCCATGTAAGTGGTCATTTTTATTCTTTCGCCACTTGGTACTCTCCCAATGGTCCACCTATGCACCTAGGACACTGCCCAACTTGATCGAAGGGGTAATTGGGTCAGCCATGACTAATAAGAGGTGAAATCATCTCACCCTCCCCATTGGAGCATTTGAAACCCATAGGACACCAATGATTCCTCTTTGGCAGCCACCTCCACACCTTGAACAAAACAAACTGAGCCAACTCACCTCTTCCCTACCACCCACGACTCCCTTAGAAGCCAAACCCAATCCTACCATCCGATAAAGATGAAGGGGGGTATACACCCCCTTGTTTCCACTCAAACACACAAAAAATCATTCTTCGGAGCCCTAGCTACCCATGATGAGCTGCTAGAGTCATTCCCTAAGCTCCCAAGCTTGTTCCTCGATTGAAAAATTCCATTCCGGTCCATCCTAAAATAATACACTCCCATTTCTTACTTACCTCCCCATTTCTCTATCAAACTTAAATTAACTTTGCACTCACCTTCCCTAGGTCTCGTCGAGCAAGAACAAATCATCTCCCAAGCTTCCCGAGCACCAGAGGTGGGACTATGATCAAAGCCGAGCTCCAAATCATCGATTCATGGTCTTCCAAATGAACATCGAGAAATTGATCCAATTGCTTCTCAATAGGGCTTCATCTCCACTAGATGAAGATTCCTCAATTGTTCGCGCCACTGATCTTGAGCTTCGATGAGGTATACTTCAAAAATTGATCCTTTGGCAAAAATGGGTTGGAGCTTTTTGAAGAAAACTTGCATCTCATGTGATCTTGACCGTTAGATCCCCTCTGATCGATGTCATGAAGGTGTGGGATCTTTTTGGAGTTGTTCCAAGCTCGAGTAAGCTAGGATCAAATGAGCAATGTCAGACAGAGTCCATTCTCCCTCACTCACATGATGCTAGATCTTGCACCATCCATTATACGTGATCAAAATGAACGATCATGATTAGATCTACTAGATCGATCTGATTTAATCCTATTAAGCTGTAGGATTAATCGTAGCCATCTGGTGGACATAAGCGCTGAGTCAGATAAGTTTTAAGTAGCCAATCCCATGATGCCATGTGGAAAGTGCGCCACATTAGTGTGCCACGTGGAACCAATAGGATTAAGCTTTAATTAGGCTTAATTAATAATTTTTAATGGCTAAAACTTGTAAACATCTTAGAGAAATAAACAAATGCAAATAAATACTCATTTTAAAGGTATTTCAAAGAGAATTAATTAAAATTGATCTTAACTAATTTTGAATAGTAATTAAAGTTTAATTAACTTAATTACTCTTTAATTACTTGAGCAATTAAACCCAAAATTTATGGGTTAATTTAATGGGATGCCCTCTAGCTTCCATGATTTTCTTAGGATTTATTGTTCAATTAATTAGTAAAATTGACTAATTAAACATTAACTACTCTTTTAAGTTAATTAATGATTAATTAAATCCATGAATAGTAATAAATTAGTTAATTAAGTTTTTTAATCACTGTTCAACAGTAAGTGAACTAAGGAATAGGGTTGAGATCCCTTTCCCTTAGTTCATTTCACCCTTTTTAAAATGAAATTACTTAAGATTTAACTAATTAATTAAATCACTTAATAAATTGAAATCATAATCACATCAAACCTTAATTAATTAAATCATGGGGTAGATCTTTAGGTCTTTAATAAAGGAGTTTAATGAAATTATGGTTAGTCCACATGTGTTGGGAAATCATAAGAGTAATTAATTAAGTCTCTTTCTAATTAACTATTAATCATGAGTCAATGCATTAGCCCTTCTTTTCTAGATCATTGCAAGTTTATTTTCCATGGCTCATATCATTTTGTTAATTACTTTTTAAGGTGACATTTAGGTAATTAATTCATCTAATTAAGGGTTTAACTTAATTAACCCATAAAATTAAACTTAATTACATTTTCTTAAATTAAATCAAATCACGATGTGGGAATGGGTTTAAAATAGTAAGTGATGATTTCTCTTCTCCTTTTTAAATCAAATCAAATCCAAAACTTAATTAATAAAGAAGCTTTGGTTTGCATTTAATAATCTTATTTGATTTGATTGTCTTTAAGAACTAGTTTGGTTGAATAAATCACATGCTTTTATTTGATTGTCCTCTTTCCAATCATGTTCAATTTGGTATGACATTTGAATTCATGCATCCATCTTTTCAAAATCAAAAAATAAAATGGATTTCTCTTATGTAAACTTGCATGTGTTGATTTAATTTAATATATGTGTGGCTATTATCACTATTAAATCCAAATGTCTTTTTCAAAAGCTTATAAATGAATAATAATATGTGTTATGATGCTAGTTATAAAAACATAAGAAATGCATGTGTCTATAGCTTAAGTGTATGAATGTTGAGTTCTCTTTCCTCTATTTATGTATTGATTTATATAAGATTTGATGGTAATGGGTATATGGTCTAGACATCCTGGGAAAACGAGGCTTTAGCTAGCCCCAAGGATGTCATTTGATTACCTCACATCCTTAGTTTAACAATGACACATACCCATTTAATTTCATTCTTATTTATTAGAATTTGAATTTGGATAGAGCTTTAATTCATGTATATATAAATGATTCAATCAAACCACAAATGCAAAAAGCAAGTATAGTCGTACATCTTAGAATTCAAGGCTTTAGTTAGCCCCAAAGAGTTCATTTGATTACCTCATTTCCCTGGTTTAACAATGACATGTATTTGCCTATATCTTTGTACATGTATATGCATATGTCATTAGTGAATGAAAATCACATTTTACATTAAAAATTACATGCATTCATAATTGACTAAGTGGTTGAATTAATTATCAATATGATTTAAAGCTTACTTCCTATGTTCATGTATATGAATTTACATAATGATATAGAAATCCGGAGAATACAAGGCTTTAGCTATCTCCAAGGAGGTCATTTGACTGCCTCACATCGCTGATTTAACAATGGCACATGCCTATTTAATTTCATTCTTATGTCCTTTTTGTATAAGAATTTGGATAAAGTTTTAAATTAATATGTTTTAATAATTCAATCAAATAAAATATAAATTCTAAACATACACATACATTCATCATTTAAGTGTGCTAAAATATGTTGCATGTATAGATACACTTAGGATTAAATAATATGCATGTTACATGTGATGGAAAGGAATGATTTAATATATGTCATGTGGTAGTAATTCAATTAAATTAATCTTATGATGCCTTTCATTTTGAATAGGATTATTTAAAGTGAACCTAAACTTAAGATTAATTAAATCATTTAACAAGCCATTCACTAAAGAGAACTAAATCATATTAATATACATTATAAAGTGGCTTAAGGTAGGCATGAAAGAGAGAAATATTTTTCTCCTCTCTTTAAAACACTTAGTTGCTAAGTGTAATCAAATGAAACAAAAGAAAACATAAATTAAAATTCTCAAATCAATTAAACCACTTCAAGTGAAATCAACCTGTCATGTTAAATTGAATCCTTCTACACTTAGAAAATACAACACTAATGCCTAGGCTTACCACACAAGTCTTAATATACATTAGAATTAAGTCACCACTTCTAGTTAGGATGGTATGATGTGATGTATGTTTTGTTTTATAATGTATTATTTTAGATTGGATGTTAGGGTGTATGCTTCAGACTAGATGATAGACCAATATTAGCCTAATGATATGAGGGGATTAAGCTTAAGGGATGCTTAAAAATAAATCAATGCTCTTTTGCAAGTTGCTTAAATCCTTAAGCATAAGCCAAGTTAGAGTGGGTTTAGTGGACAATTTATTCTCTCTTATGAAGGTAAACCTTATGTCCACTGCTTAGATTTAGGTCATGCTTTAGCTTATACTAAAGCTCCATTTTAGATCCGGTAGCTATTTCTGTGCCAGCATAAATCCTCACCTCTTAAGCATTCCTACAACATTGGTGGATTATGAGTCTTAGTAATCTAATTAAATTTCAACTCAAAACATATAATGTAAAGAGGCGGTTGTGCTCGACCATCCCTAAGAGTAAGTCTTCATTCATCGCTGAATGTAACTCCTAAGATGTCCTTTGAGTGGCATGCCTCCTCTTTAATAGCCGTCAGCTGAGCTAAGCATATCTCTAGATCAAGTAACAGCTTGATTAGAGATTCTCTCATGTCTTTGGATAAGACAAGGGCGTCGTATATGATTAACTTAGCTGGAAACTTTCTAAGGTGAGCTAGGACATTGTAATCAACTCTAGCTTGGTCCTCCAAGCATATCCATGGATGGAGCATCCCAGGGGTTATCCGCTCATCGAACTAATGACTTGCTTAGCTTTATCTTGAGGTGCTACCCTGGGAGGTAGAACTTTGCCGCATGTAGGTTGACTTCGTGACTTCTTGAATGATGAGCTTATGAAAAGTTCTACCTTCCTCATACCTACAGCCCAATGAGATCCTCAGTTAGTTCCAAGTCAATCTCAAGAGGTGAACCAAATTGAGAAGGATAGCCCAACTCTGAATCAGAAAGGAAAGGATCAAACTACTAGAGCTGCTATTTTTATATAGAAATAAACCTAAACCTAAAAAATAAATTTAAATAAAAAACTTAAGCTAAAATAAATAAACCTAAAATAAATAAACTAAACTAAATATAAATACAAATTAACTTAAATTAAAATAAAAAATAAAATAAACTAAAATAAATAAAAAAATAAACTAAATAAACTAAATAAACCTAAACCTTCGAGTTGACTTAATTTAAAAATAAAAATAAAAAACCTAACCCTAAACTTTAAACCCTAAATCTAACGCAACCCTAAACCCTACGCCTTAAACCCTGAACCCTAAACCCTAAACTTAAATCCTAAAACCCCTAAACCCTAAACACTAAACCCTAAAACATACAACCTTAAACCCTAAACCCTAAACCCTAAACCCCAAACCCTAAACACTAAACCCTAAACCCTAAAAACATAAAACTTAAACTAAAACTAAATTAAATTTAAAAAAAAAACCTTAAACCTAAATAAAATAAAAAATAAAAGAAAATAAAAACCTAAACTAAAACCTAAACCTAAACCTAAACCTAAACCTAAATGTAAAAATAAAATAAAATAAAAAATAAAACTAAAATAAATTAAATAAAAACTTAAACTAAACTAAAAAATAAAATAAACCTAAAATAAAAAACCTAAATAAAATAAAAACTAAACATAAAATAAAAATAAAATAAACCTAAAATAAAATAAAACTAAATAAAAACCTAAACCAAAAAAATAAACCTAAAAATAAATAAAAAAATAAAACTTAAACCTGAAAGAAACAAAATAAAATAAACCTAAACCTAAACGTAAGCCTAAACTAAAAAAATAAAACCTAAAGCCTAAACCTAAAAAAAAAACCTAATCCTAAACCTAAACCTAAAAAATAAAATAAAAATAAAACTAAACTAAAAATTAAATATGAACAAACCTAAACTATAAAAATAAACCAAAATAAAACCTAAACTAAAATAAATAAATCAAACTAAATAAAATATAAAATAAACCAAATAAAATAAAAAAAATAAAATAAATGAAAATAAGTAAAGAAATAAACTAAATAAACCTAAACCTACCGGTTTACTTAAAATTTTTTTAAAAGAACCCTAAAACCCTAAACCAAAACTATAACTAACATTAAACTTAAACTAAACTCCAAACCATAAAGCAATACGTAACTGAACCTAGCATTAAACCCCAAACCACAAACCCTAAACCCTAAACTTAAACCCTAAACCAAACTTAAAACCTAAAACCTAAACCTAAAACTAAACCTAAAAATAGAATTAAAAAAGCCTTAAATCTAAATAAAATAAAATTTAACAAAATAAAAGAAAATAAACTAAACCTAAACCAAACCTAAAATAAAATAAAATAAAATAAAATCAAAATCTAAAATAACATAAAATAAATAAAACCTAAACTAAATTAAAAAATATAATAAAACTAAAAATAAAAAACTTAATTAAAAACTAAATAAAATAAAATAAAATAAACCTAAATAAAATAAAATAAAATAAAACTAAATAAAACCTAAACTTAAAATAAATAAAAACAAACCCTAAACTATAAAAACTAAACTGAAAATAAAAGAAACAAAATAAAATAAACCAAACCTAAACTAAAATAAACTAAACTATATAAATAAACCTAAACCTAAACCTAAAATAAACTAAGCATAAACCCTAAACTAAAATAAAATAAACTAAAAATAAACTTAAACCTAAACTAAAATAAACCTAAAATCTCAAATAAACACCTAAAAAAAATAAAAATAAAACCTAAACCTTAAAATTAAATAAAATAAAAAATAAACATAACCTAAACCTAAAATATACTAAAATAAAAACAAAATAAAATAAATAAACCTAAATAAATAAGCCAAAATAAATAAAATATAAAATTAAATTAAAATAAAATATAATAAATTAAAATAAATAAAATAAACTAAATAAACTAAATAAACCTAAACCTGGTTTACTTAATTTTTTTTTTAAAACTATAAAATACTAAAACCCTAAACAATAAATAAATCCCAAACCACTGACTGGTAAAATACCCTAACTAACTTCTCACCCAAAAGCCCAAAAGATCCTGGGCCACTGATCCTGGGCCAAGCCTAAACCTGGGCCAGGCGCTAAACTGAGGCAGGCTTAGTCTGAAGGCCTGGAAACTGAGCTTACCACTGAGCCACTGGTTGCCAAACTACCACTGACCATGGGACCCCAGGCCACTGGGCCCACTGGCTCTATCCATTGACTCCTGGGCTCACTCTAACCAGAGGCTCTGGGCCCAGCTTGAGGCTGTAACCTGCCATGGGCCATAAACTGAGCCCTAAATACAGCCTGGCCAACTCCAAACTGAAAACCTTACTATAAAATAAAAAATACCTAAAACCAATTAAATAAAATAAAAACCTAAACTAAAGTACTGAACCTTCTAAAATAAAATAAAATAAACTAAGGTAAAATTAAAATAAAAAAAACCTAAACTAAACTAAAAATAAAATAATATAAAAATAAAATAAAACTAAATGTAATATAAAATCAAATAAACCTAAAATAAAATAAAAAAAAAATAAACAAACCTAAAAATAAACCTAAAAAAACTTAAAAATAAATAAAAATAAAACCGGAACCACAATTAAACAAAAAAACTAATAAAAAAAAAATAAACAAATAAAATAAACCTAAACCTAAACTAAAGTGAACTAAACTAAAATAAATAAAACCTAAAAGCTAAACTAAAAATAAAATTAAACCTAAACTTTAAACTAAATAAAATAAATAAAACTAAAATAATCTAAACCTAAACTAAAAAACTAAACCTAAAAATAAACCTAAAATAAAAACCTAAAACTTAAACCTAATAAAATAAAATAAAAACCTAAACCTAAACCTAAAAATAAAATAAACCTAAACCTAAAAAATAAAATAAAAATAAAACTCAACTAAAAAATAAACTTAAACCTAAAAATTAAACTAAAATAAAAAACCTAAACTAAAATAAATAATCCTAAAATAAATAAACTAAACTAAGAATTAAAATAAACCTAAATAAAAATAAAAAATAAAATAAACTAAAATAAATAAAAAATAAACTAAATAAAAAAAATAAACCTTAACCTACCACTTTACTTAATTTAAAAGAAAAACCTAAACCCTAAACCTGAAAACTAACCATAAACCCTAAATGCTAAAAAACTTAAACCCTAAACCCTAAACCCTATACCCTAAACCCTAAACTCTAATCCTAAACCTTAAACCCTAAAAGCATAAACCCAAAAACCATAAACCCTAAACCCTAAACCCTAAACCCTAAACCCCAAATAAAACCTAAACCTAAAGTAACTAAATAAATAAACCTAAAGCCTAAAACCTAATAAACCTAAACCCTAAGAATGGGAAGAACCTTAACATCGGGGATCATCACCATCAACTAGGCTTACTGGGAAGTGAAGGTGGAGGCGAGGCATCGCATGGTGGTGGGGATCTGAGGGGGGGTGGTCGGAGTAGTGGTGGTTATGGTGGCGAGAGGAGCAGCAGAGGTTACAGCTGTGGCAGTGGTGGAGGGAGAGATCAAAGATATGATGGTCGATCCCACTACTCGATAGGCCGAGGTTGTTTTGATGGGAACTGGAGAAATTGAAGAACAGTTGATCCGATCTTCTGCTTATGGAATTGTGTCTTTACAGTAAAGATGATTCTAGTTGAATTTGAACTGGTATATTTTAGTTTGTTATAGTATGATGTAGTTGAGTTTGTATTAGTATAATTCATAAAAATATTGATTTATAGGCTAAGATGATGAGATTTGACCAAATTTAAGGTAAGGTTTAGGGAACATCATTGCAGTGTGCTATGGTGTGTCATTTAATCAAAATAATATAATTTTGCATCCAAAATAAATGTTCATTTTTCAACCAAATTTTATAAATTTTTTGCTTAAACTGATTCATTTTAAGGTGTAATGTAAGATAATATATTATATGAAAGCATATTAAAATATAATGTACATAACAATATAATTTCACATATATATATGAATGTGGTGGTGTTTTACTAAATGTTATTGTACATTTTAGTATGTTTTACTTTTGTTATAATACATTGGGTCAAAATTAAAAAAACTATTAATTTGAAGGTTGATATGAAAGGATTTGGCCAAATGCATGACACACACTAAGAAGCAACACCAAAATTATGCTATTTTGTATAATTTCTAACAAAAAGATAATAATTTTACATCCAAAATGAACATTATTCATATTTTGAGAAAATTTATTATTTGTTCCTTTTAAGTGATTCTAATGAGGTGTAATGTTGGACAATATATTATATTATAGTGAATTATAATATAACATCATATATTATAACAAAATATAGTTTGTTAATTCACACTATAATATGTTTAGCATGATATTATATAGTTAGATTGAGCTTGCACCATCATAATTCATAATATGTTGATTACAATGTTAAGATGATGTCATTTCAATGAATACAATGTTAAGCTTTTGGTTGCAGTACTAAAGATATGCATAAGAGAAGAAATAAGATTTTATAAGAATTCCATGTCAAGGACATGGATGGAGATCCGCTAGGGGATCACACATGCATTGTACATGACATGTGAGGGGTCTATGTCGAGGGCATAGAAGAAGAAAATATGCTAGGGATAAGGTTTGAATTTGATTTGATTATATGATTTGTGGAAAAAAGATCTATTTTTGGACAAAAAATTATAATCTACTGGGGATTAAGATCAAATCAACTTTAATTTGTTTAGTTTTAATTGATGTGGAGGCATATCTATTAGAGATATGGGCTTGAGTCTGCTTAGGATCGGTATATATGAACCTTTCACTTAGGAAGTAGGTTTGGGCTATCAGCTGGGGATTAGGATTTGAGTTTGATTTCATAGATTTGTTTGGGGATGGATCCACTGGGGATAAGATTTTGGTTGGATTTCTTTAATTTATACTCTTATAGGGGAGTTGGTTTAATTTGGCTCCACTAGGGAGGTTGGTTTTGAATTTGATTTGTTGCTTGAATTATTTATGTATGATTTGGCCCTCCACTTGGGAGAAGGGTTTGATTTAACTCCACTGGGGAAAATTAGATTGGGTTTAATTTAATATAAGTTAATGTATGGACCCTGTCAGTGTGCGATAGACCCACTGAGAAGGGGCTATATCAGCCTTGACCTACCTCAGGTTTAAAAATCTAAAGGGATAGTCTACCGACTATGGGGGTAGAGTTAGCCATCCTAAGGGGTTTCCATTCAGTGTGCAATGGCTATGCTAAGAAGAAGGCGTAGCAGACTTACATCTTCCAAAGTGAGGAACAATCACTAGGGTGACCTATTCGATGCACAATAAATCAAACCTGACCTAGGATGACTATCGAGTGAATGTCGCTGGGGATTTATGTCAACTCAAAAATATTCAAGATTAATTTTATCTTCATTTCATGTGATTTGAGATGGTTTGTTTGGTTTAGTTTGATTTTGAATTGATGACATATCCACTGGGGATGTGAGCTCGATCAAATTTGATAGATTTAATTTATGGACCATGTCAGTGTGCGATGGACCAACTAAGAAAGGGCTATATTGGACTTGTCCTATCTCAAGTTTACAAATCCAAAAGAATAGTCTACTAGCCATGGGGAAGTGCTAGCCAACCTAAGGGGTTTTCTTTCAGTGTGCAACACCTATGCTAGGAAGAAGGCAAAGACTTACATCTTCTAAAGTAGGAACACCGCTGGGTGACTGCAAGCATAATAAATCAAACCCGAGTTTGGGATGACTACTGAGTGAATGCTCTTGGGGACTTATATCAACTCAAGAGTAGTTAGAAAATTCCTATAGGGAGTTTTGTTGACACTTCCCTAAAGATAGATACCGCTGGGAAAAGGTACTAATCTCTCTTAATCCATCAGTGAATATATATTTTATTAATATGTTTGCATGGACCCTGTTGGTGTTAGAGAGATCACATTGAGAAGGGGCTATATTGGCCTTGACCTATCTCAGATTTACTAGACCTAAGGAGAATCTGCACATCCATAGGATGGATTCTTCAACCACATGGGTGGTTACTAGGAAAGAGGAACTCTCCAATCTCATAGTAACCTCGGTAGTGTCTAAATCGGGTTGCAAAGGATGTGATCTAATTATAGTGCCCATAGGGGTGGTGCTGCTAGGGGTGTTATCCTGAGCCCTAAAAAAGCAAACCTATAGGTGTACGATGGCCAACTCAAGGAGAAAGCATAGCAGACTTACATCTTCCATGAGTGGTGTATCCTAAAGTGCGAGAACCAACTAACCTGAGGTGTATCCATCACCATGAGTGGTGTATCACAAGATAGTGAGAATCAACAAACCTAAGGTGTCGGTGCAATGATCAATCTGGAAAGAAAGCATGTAGGTTTACAACTTTTTAAGTAGAACTGATCATCGGGATAGTCTATCATCGACTCGACAGATGCTATCTGACCTAGAGCTACTACTAAATGGGGAGCCCTAAGAAAGGACTGGACCCAAAATTGAAGTAGTCAGAAGAAGGAGCTGGTAGGGGACTTATCCTAAACCTTAAATGTACTCGACATAGTCACTACATAATGGCTAATCCAAGAAAAAAGCATAGCATAATCACATTCTCTTAAACAAAGCCAACATGAGGTAGTTTACTCACCACACATTAAGGCCTACCAAACTAACAAGCTCTCGTCGGTGTGTAAAGGCCAAGTAAGGAAGGAAAGCATAGAAGACTTACATCCTCTAAAGCAAGAAAACCAGTAGGGTGACACACTAGCAGGGTAGCACGTCAACCCAACATAGAGTAGCTACTAAGTGAGTTCCACTAGGGGCATTATCTCAACTCAGAGTAGCCTAATACAAAAGATATGTGTTTATTTTATATGTTTGTGTGTAGTTTATGTTTGTGTTGTGTTGATGAAGGATAGGACTCTGCTCGGGTTCCTTACACCTACCCTAAGCACATTATGGTGGATTCATAAACAAGAATACTTTCAACATGGAAGAAATTGAATTCAAAATGGAATTTTCATTGATGATAGTTATTTTCAAACATGATTTATAATATTTCTTTAAGTAGAGCCTGTTGATTGGAATCATTGGATGCTTTCCCTTATGATTAATAAGCTACTAAGATCCTCCCTAGTAGGCCTTCTCTATGGAAAAAGTGCCTTCCCAAGTGGGTTCAAACTTACCTCCCATCTTACAATAGGCAACAATCGGTCTCTTTAGAACTAAAATAAGTTCTCCTACTTGAAAACATCGAGGATGGGCCAACTTATTGTGATCTTGAATCATTTTAGCTTACTGCAACTCAAGATTTTGGCATGCTTGCAGTAATCTCTCCTCCAAACCTTCAAGCTCTTCTAATCACAACTTAGTGTTCTGCTCTGTTGTGATCTTGCTACCCACAACTATTCTTAGTGATTGGAGTTGGACTTCTAATGGTAAAATGGGTTTGGACCTATACACTACGGAGAAAGGAGTAGACTAAGTTGGAGTTCTATATGTGTTGCAGTAGGTCCACAAGGCTTCAACTAATTGCTCATGCCACTATCACTTATTGTTATCAAGTGTCTTCTTTAGTACTTGGATGAGAGTTTTGTTGAAGTCAAGGTTTTTTTTCCTCCGGTAGTTGATGGTAGAATATCTACAATCTGTTTTGTCTCCGTGCAAAGTTATGATCTGTTTTGAATGAAGTTCCATTATCAAATATAATTTGTTGAGGCACTCTAAACCTATATATGATATGGTTCCTAAAAAATTGTAGCACATGCTGAGCTATGACCTCTTTGAGTAGAATCATCTTTGTTCATTTGGAAAAGTAGTCAGTAGTAGCTAAGATGAAACGAAGACCCTTGGAAGAAGGAGGATCAATCAGACCCACTATGTTGGTACCCCAACACTTGAATAGCCATGAGGCCAATGTAGGATGTAGAATATTGGGTGGTTGGTGTAGGACCACACTGTGTATTTTACATTGGTGGCATCGCCTAGCCATATCCATGCAATCTTTGATCATCGATGACCAATAGTATCCTAGTCTTTTGATCTTAGCTTTCATCTTTAGACTGAATTATTTGGCTCAGTATAATCTTGAGTGTACCTCGATCATGATCTTATGGGCTTCATGCTTGTCTAAATAATGTAATCACATATGGTCAAAAAATTGTCAGTACAAGACACCATCCACAAGAGCATAGAAAAGTGCTCTCGGCTTCATCTAATGGGATTGGGACTTCTCTTGAGGTAGTTTGCCTTTATTTAGGTAATCCATGAATGGTTTCATCCAATCTAACTCCTCCCTTCTTCAAGAGAGTCTTTTGATGAGTTCAATATCAATAAGGGATTAGACTTGTCAATTTTGGACCTTTATTGATATGGACTCATCCTTCAAACATACCAACTCTGGCAAGTTTTGGCTAAAGCATATGTTCTCTCATCAAGAATCTTATAAAAGGTAACCTCTAGCATTTGGGTGAACAACTCCATGGTGTACTTGTGGTAGTGATGGAGCTTAGGCTTTATAACTTTATAGGACCCAGTGATTTGGTTGATAACTAGCTAAGAGTCCATGAAGATGTTGATGTTCTAGATGCTAAGAGTAATGGATAACTCTAGACCATAAATCAGAGCCTTAAATTCAACTTCATTGTTGGTGCAAGGATTGGACAGATGATATGAGAATCTCATCACATCAATGTCCAGAGTTAAGAGAACTATTTCTACCCCTGCCTTTCTTGGAATAGTAGATTGTGGTTTTTCTCCTCTTTGAGAGGAAGCAGCACCATCAAAGTGCATCTCTCAGTGGTGAATGCTAGTATCCCTTAAGTTCATGATTTCTTCATCGGGGAGATCATCACTAAATAAAGAGTTAGCAGGAAGTGGGTGTCCTGCTAAGAAATTTGCTAGTGCTTGTCCTTTCATCACCCGAAAGGGTACGAAGGTAATGTCAAACTGTGAGAGGGTCATCGACCATCGTGTTAATCATCCAGATAGCGTTGACCATGTCATGATATATTGTAGTGGATTGATCCTAGAGATTAAGTTCACCTTATGAGGAAGTACATAGTGGTGTAGCTTTTGAGATGCAAAGATTAAAGCTAGGTAATGCTTCTCAATGGGTGGATAATTAGCCTCAATAAGAATTAGATGACGATTAAGATAGTAGAGTGCATTTTCCTTCTCTTCGTCATTGGCTTGGGCCAACAAAGCACCAAGGGAGTCATCTAACGCATCAATATAAAGTAATGAAAGTGGTGCCCGAGATAGAGGCTGTTAGATTTCATCAAGTAATTCTTGATGTCTTGAAGGAATCTCATCACACTTGTCATCTCACTTTTTGATAAGTGCTGAGAATGGATGACATCTTCCCGATAGGTTGGATATAAACCATATTAGATATGCCAACCACCCTTAGAATGATCTGAGTTGAGCTAAACTTTTAGGGGGTGGCATTTCTAATATTTCCTTGATCTTCTCTAGATAGATTTTGATTCCCTAGTGTTAAACAATAAACCTAAGGAAATTCCCTAAAGCTACTCCAAATGCACACTTTAGGGGGTTCATTTTGAGGTTAAATTATTTTAACTGTTCAAAAACTACTCTCAAGTCAAAGAGATGATCTTCCTTTTTCTATACTTTTGACCATGAGATCATCGACATAGCACTCGACTTGATGATGAATGAGTTCATCAAAGATTTGAGTCATAGCGCCGGTATGTAGCAAAGAACATTTTAAGGCATGACCTTATAGCAATATATTCCAATCGGGTTCTAAAAGTAGTTTTATTTCATCTTCATGGGCTATCTTTTTGGTTATATCTAGATGAGCCATCCATGAGAAGACGCATGATGAGAGGCAATGTCCACCATCACTAGAGATTGGTAGTGGAAATTCTTTTGGACATGCCTTATTTAAATCCCTAAAATCGATGCATATGTTAATTTAGCCATTCTTTTTTTAATTGGGATGACACCTAAGGTATTTTTCTTCCGGATGAAGTTAGCATCGATGAATTTCATCACTTCAAAATGACCTATTCTTCTATGTCTAATCACATGCCTAGGAGCTTGTTTTATGGGGTTAAGATGCTCTATTAGTTTATGGATCGCTATGTCATGAGCTAATCTAAGCATCTCTTCATAACTCCATACAAAGCAGTCCTTAAACTCAGTGAATAGCCTAACTAAGTCATTGGTTTCAATTTTATTATACAAAGAACTGATGTTCCTAAGTTGATTTCCTTGAGCTCATCAATGGTTGACTTAATCTTTTCTTCGAACTCTGGCGGTGCATCTTTGACTTCAAAATCATCTATATCATATGAAGATTCTAAGCATAGGTCCTCATATGAGTTTATGTAATTTGAAAAAAATCTATTAGATTCTAAATGATTGGTAATGACTAAGCAATCATCATCATAATCGATTGGACCCACTATACCGAATCTTAGTTTTGGTCTTGATTAGGAGCTTTTGCATTTATTCTTCCATTCTTTTGATGTAGTCTAACCTGTGCTTTCACTAAGTATGTTGGATTGACTGTTTCTTTGCTAAATTATGAACACAAGAAAAATACCAATCAAAAGGTAATTCTATTAAAATGTTATATGAATCATCCTCAAGTTCTACATGAAGTTCTTAACTTAAAGATGATGCTCCTAGAAAGAACCTCCGAGTCTTCATACATGTGGATGACTTAGGGTCTTCCTTAACTACCAAACCTCAGAGGAATGTGGGTTAGAGCTAATCCCGGATGCCTAACGTACACATATAGACTTAAATACACTTATACTTCACATTGGAGCCCAGTCTTCATCGTTATATAGCTCAAGTGTCACCTCCAAGGGAATCTATTATTGAGAAGAGCTGTCTAGTGTGCTAACCATATAAGACTCATCCTATGAACTAGATTCTAAGTCTATATGGATAATAGGTGTACTCTTGGTAGCAGGGACATATCTTCTATTGGGTGGCCAATAAAGAGGTTTTCCACCCCTAGGAATGCCTCTGAACTGGCCTCTTCCTCTGCTTGGTGAAGGTCAGGTCGTCCTACCCATATGTTTGAATGGAGTAATGAACTATGGGTGGAATCTAAGGTCAGGCTCCACTTCCTCCTCCAAGTCTATTTTCGATCCCTTTTAGTTTTTTTTTTCATTTTCTCTTTTCTTTTCTTTTTATTTTTCTCTTTCTTTTTCTTTTTCTTTTTCTTTTTTTTTTCTATTTTTAAACTTTGGCCAAGTTTGCGAGAATAGACTTGGTAATTTTGAGGGAGTTAGTAAGCCAAATCTTCATATATGTCGACCACATGAACTATAAATGGCTTGAGATCTCCTTTGACAGAGTAGATGATCCCACCTCTCACAAACTTCATACACTGATGCAGAGAGGATGAAACTATATTGTTCTCATGCATCCATGGTCTCCAAAGCAATGAAAGATGTATCAGTCTACAATATGAAACTTGGTTTTGATCTTCCAATCATCTATCTCCAAGGACAACACTAAGGCCTGTTGACCTCACTTTTAGAGTGCATTCAATCTTCTCATCTTAGACTTAGGAGTCTTCTAAGACTTTCTAGTCATAAGACACTTCTAACAATTAGGCAAACACTTAACCTAAGCCTAAAGACTTAGAAGGGTTATAGATTAGGTTATGCCTTAGGGATTAGGATAATTCAACTACCCTACAACCCAAATACAATCCATGTTCACCTTCTCAAACCAAACCTCAAGGTCAATTCAAACATCATATTCAAATCCAAATCAAAATCCAAAATCCAAAACCAAATTATTGAAGCCCATATGATCAAATCCAAACTTGAAACCCTTCTAAGCCATAGGATCTATCCCATGGACTTAGTCAAATCTTAATCCAAATAAATCCAAAATCAATTGATTTTTCTAAAATAAATTTATATCTTCTATCATCTTCCTAATATAAATCAAATCTACATTCAAATGATCAAAACTAAATCAAAATAAATCAAATTAAATCAAAAACCTTCCTAAGCCATATGATCCTATGGACTTAGCCAAATCATTATCCAAATAAAGTCAAACTCAATTGATTTTTTACAAATCATTCATATTTTCAATCATATTCATAAATTTAAATAAAATATACATTTAAATAATCAAAACTAAATCAAACCAAATCAAAACCTAAGCCACACATGAACCAACTCCATGGACTTAGCCAAATTCCTTCATTCAAAACCCAAATTCAATTGATTTTCTCATGAATAAGTCATACCTTCAATCATATTCACAAATATAAATGAAATCTACAATCATCAAGACAAACCAAAATCAACCCAAGTCAAATTCAACTTAACCCTTTTTTGAAAATGTTCAGATGAACCAAAACCCATTTGAACCCAAGCCAATTGCATTTGAATTTATATATCAATTCCAAATCCATATATAAACTCAACTAAATCAAAGTCAACCAAAAATCAAGCCAACTAAACCCAATTGGTTCACTTGACCCAAAGTCACCAATTTGACCTATTTGAGCAAGTTCTAATCCCAAATTGGATTGAGCCAAGCTCATCAAAACCACCTATCATGATTATTGATCACCCTAGGTTTATCAATTGTCACAAATTAGGTCAAACTAAGTCAACTTGGTCATTTGACCAACTCAACCTTAACCCATATGAACCCAAACTAGCCAAATTGTAAGCTAAATCCCTTGAAACCAATGATTCATACCAAATCAAAATCAATATTTGAATATGACTTGACCTTCAATTGAGTCAAACCCAATTAGCCCTCTTGACCCAAGTTGACCCAAATTAACCTAAAAGACCAAATTGGTTCAAATCAAAATATAAACCAAATTGATTGCAACTATTGGCTCAAGTTCATTCCAAATTGATTATTGAACTTGACCAAAGCCATGATTGACCCAATTGAACCCAATTGACCTACTTAGCCCAAATTGACTTAAAGGTTCAAGTTGGCCTAAATCAAAACCAAATCCAAATTAATTGAAACCAAATCCTACAATTATCTTCAATAGGTTAACTAAACCAAAACTAACACCTAACCCAAGCTAATTTGGCCAATTTGGTCAAATTGGTCAACTTAACCCATTTGACCCAAATGAATTCAAATGAGCCAAAATCAAATCTATGCCAAATTAAACCAAAACATCCCAAATGATCATATGAACTTATCCAAACCCTGGTTTGACCCAATTTGACCAATTAGTCAACTTGACGCAAACTAACCTAATTTGACCTAAATGAGTCAAATTGAGCCAAACAACCATATCAACTCTAATTGAGTTGAAATTTGGCTAACCCACTTTTGGCTTATTTTCTAATTTGCCCAAATCAAATCTAATGCCAAATGATTATTCTCTTGGTTAAGGCATCACATGAGACAAATCACCTAAGCCAATGGTCCACCTATGCACCTAGGACACTGCCCAACTTGACCCAAGGGGTGGTTGGGTCGGTCATGACCCATGGGAGGTGAAATCACCTCACCCTCCCCATTGGAGCATTTGAAACTCATAGGAAACCCATGATTTCTCCTTGCACCTCCACACCAAAAACAACCAAATTGAGCCAACTCACCTCCTCCTTGCCACCAAGGACTCCATGAGATGGCCGGATGGCCACTAGAAGCCAAACCCGATCCCACCGTCTGATCAAGATAAATTGGGGTATACACCCCCACGTTTCTACTCAAACACACACAAAAATCATTCCTCAGAGCCATAGCTATCCAATACGAGCTGTTAGAGCCATTACCTAAGCTCCCAAGCTCATTCCTCGATCAGAAAATGCCATTCCCGTCTATCCTAAAATAAGACACTCCCATTTCTGACTTAACTTCCCCATTTCTCCATCAAAGTCAAATTAACTTTGCATGCACCTTCCTTAGGCCTCGTTGAGCAAGAGCAAATCATCTCCCAAGATTCTTGAGCACTGGAGGTGGGACTTCAAACAAAACCAAACTCTGAATCATCTATTTGTGGTCTTCCGAGTGAAAGTCAAGGAATTGATCAAATTGATGCTCAACAGGACTTCGTCTCCACGTAGGCGCTAAGTTGGGTAAGTTTTAATTGGCCAATCCCATGACACCACGTGGAAAGCGTGACGCGTTAGTGTGCCACATGACACATTAGCGCGCCGCATGACGCCAACAGGATTAGGCTTTAATTAGGCTTAATTAATCATTTTTAATGGTTAAAACTTCTAAAAATTATAAGAAAATTATAGAGAAATAAAAAATGCAAATAAATACTCATTTTAAAACTATTCCATAATAGAAATAATTAAAAATATTCTTAACTTAATTTAATAGTAATTAAGGTTTAATTAAGGCTTAATTGGAAATTTATTATCTTAATTATTCCTTAATTACTTGAGCTATTAATCCCAAATTTTGTGGGTTAATTTAATGTGATGACCTCTGCCTCCCATGATTTTCTTGGGATATATTGCTCACCCAATTAGGAAAATTGACTAATTAAACCTTTATTACTCTTTTAAGTTAATTAATGATTAATTAATCCCATGAGTAGTAATAAATTAGTTAATTAAGTTTATTAATTATTGTTCTTAAGAGTAAGCGAACAAAGGAATTGGGTTGGGACCCCTTTCCCTAAGTTCATTTCACCCTTTTTAAAATGAAATTAATTAAGATTTAACTAATTAATTAAATCACTTAATCAAATTTAAATCATAATCACATCATACCTAATTAATTAAATCATGAGGTGGATCTTTAGGTGTTTAACAACCTAATGGAGTTTAATGAAATTATGGTTAGTCTACATGTGTGGGAAAACCATAAGAGTAATTAATTAAGTCCCTTAATCTAATTAACTATTAATCATGAGCAATTGCATTAGGCCCCTTTTATTTTCAAAGATCATTGCAAGTTTATTTTTCATGCATATCATGTTGGCTCATAATTATTTAGTTAATCACTTGAAGGTGACATTGGTAAGGGTAATTAATTCATCTAATTAAGGGTTCAACTTAATTAACCCATAAAGTCAACTTAATTGCATTATCTTGAATTAAATCAAATCACTAATGTGGGAATGGGTTTAAATAGCAATTGATGATTTCTCTTCTCCTCTTTAAATCAAATCAAATCCAAAAATTAATTAATAAAGAAGCTTTGGTTTGCTTTAAATAATCTTATTTGATTTGTTTGTCCTTAAGAACTAGTTTGGTTGAATGAATCTGTTGACCTCATTTTTGGGATGAGCTCTCAACACCTCCATCTTAGGCTTAGGATTCCTCTTAGACTTTAAGGGTTCCTTAGTCTTAAGATACATCTAGTGGGTGCCACTCAACCTAGCCCTAGAGACTTAGAAGAGTTAGCCATAAGAATAGGTCATGCCTTAGGGGTGTTAGGAAAATTTCCCACCCTTTAGCTTAAACCATTCCTCAATTTCCTTCCTTCAAGTCAAACTCCAAATCAATTCTATTTGATTTTCTCCAAACTCAAATCAATTCCATGATTGAAACCCATGATCAAAATCCATCAAAAATTCCCAAGTCCAAATTTTGCCTAATTCTTTAAGCCTCCCTTAAGGACTTAACCAAAATCATGATTATAACCTATTCAAATATTTGAGATTTTCTCATGACCCTTTTATATTCTCATTTATATTCTTACATATAAATGAAATATAAATACAAACCCATCAAACCAAACTCAAAATTCCAAATCAACTCATAAAAACTTTCTTAAATCCCTTTAATTTTCCATTAAAGGACATAGCCAAAATCAATCCTAAACTTTGATCAAACCATTTCAAAACATGGGATTTTCTCAAACTTATTTGTATTCTCATTTATACTCTCATAAATAAATGAAATATAAATATAAATCATTCAAATCCAACTCAAAAAAGTAAATTCCTAAATCCTTGAAATTCCTTAAATCTCTTAATTTTCCATTAATGAATTTAACCTAAACCTTGATCAAACCATCTCAAACTCATGGGATTTTCTCAAAACTTATTTATATTATCATATATAAATGAAATATAAAATATCAATCAATCCAAACCCCAAACCCTAAACCTTAACCTAAAGTAACTAATAAATTAAAAAATAAACTTAAACCCTAAATCCTAATAAACCAAAACCTAAACCTAAAACCTAAGTCCTAAAGCCTAACCCTAAACCCCCTAATCTAACCCTAACCTTCAAGCTAACCCTAAACCCTAAACCCTAAAACTGAAACTGTAAACCCTAAACCCTAAACACTAAACCCTAAACCTAACCCTAAACCATAAACCCTAAAATCCTAAACCCTATAACCCTAAAACCTAAACCCTAAACCCTAAACATAAACCTAAACCTGGACCTAAACCATAAACCCTAAACCTAAACCCTAAATGTAAACCTAAAATTATACTTAAACCTAAACCTAAACCTAAACCTAAACTTGAAACCTAAATCTAAATCCTAAAATTATCCCTATTTTCTCTAACAAACCTAACCAAATTCTCTCTAAGCTTTCTTACAATGGTGATTTTGTTCTTAAAGTAGTTTGGAATTTTATTAGAGATAAGTAAAACTCCTATAACATTTTCATTAAATTTTGGAACAATATCATTCCCATTTCTTATTTTGTTTTGGCTTAGAGAATTTTGAGTAAGTTTATTCTTGTGGACTCTTTGCTCTAGAATAAAGGGTTATATTTGCCTTCGAAGTGCTATTGTTGCTTTCATATAAAAAAATGTTAATCATGTTTTTGTTAATGGTGCTATTGCTTCTAAATTAATTTTATGGTATGATGATTTATTTAATACCAACTACTTCCATGGTTGTATTTCCATGTATTAACTTCTTGAAGTCTATTTCCAAAAAATTCTGAAAGGTCATATCAAAGTTCTAGTTATTATTACCCTTATCTAGTTCATCTGGATGTATAGAAATGATGCTAAATATCAAGGTATTCCTATGAGCCATAAAGGATCTTGGCTAGAACCAAAAAAAAAATTCATGCTCTATTTAATGCCAATCTTATTAGTAACATTCATTTACGAGGCTATAATTTGTGGTTAAAAAATTGGGTATCATTATGCCTGATGTTGACTCTTATAAAAGAGTTAAGATTATCTATTGCATCAAACCCAAAGAAAATTTGATTAAAGTGAATACTGATGGTTCTATTGCTTCCAATAAATATGGCTGTGGTGGTATCCTTAGGGATTCTAAAGGTACTGTCATTTGTGTTTTTGCCTATCTTCTCAAAGCTTATTCTACTATCTATGCTGAGCTTATAGCTATCAATAAAGCTATTGAAATTTGTTTGAATAAAGATTTCCTCAACATCTGGATTGAAGTTGATTTGCTCTTGCTTCTTGACATGTTAAACTCTAATAGAACAAGAAATGATAATTTATTTTATCTTGTCAATCATAAAAAAATCTTCTTTCTCAAGTTCATTATAAAATTTATCATATTCTTCATTAAGGTAATGCTTGTGCAAATTTCTTGGCTACTTTAGGTGCCAACTTAACTGATTTCACATTATTTGATAATCAAAATTTTCTTAAACTTTTAAGGGGTTTGGTCAATCTGAATAACACTAGATTACCTTATCTAAGATTATAATTTTCTTGGCTTGGTTTTTTCTGTTGGTTTTTGATGAGTCATTGCTTTTGGTTCCCCTTTGTTAAACCCTCTTTGGGTTGTGTCCATTTGCTTATTTTCACTCTTGGGCCTATGCTGAGTTTTGTTTTTGAGCTCTTGCTTTTGGGTTAGCTTGGTGCTTCTTGTTGTTTCTACCTGGGTTGTTTCAATTTTTTTAGCCTAGGGGCTTCTATTTGACAGGTTAGGTAATTATTATTGCTTGGTTGTTTATTGTGACCTTCATTTGGGTGATAGTTTTGCCTGCTATTTTCTACATGGGGCCTTAACTGAGTTGGATTTTTTTCTATATTGGCTGGGGGTTGGGTTTGGCTAGCTAGCGTGTTAGGTTTATCCAATTCTATTGGTGGCAGATTGGAGGGGTTGTTGGTGGTCTAATTTTGGATTGGATTTGGCAAGGTGGAGGTTATTTGTTGACTATTATTTCTTCTTTATTATGGATTGGGTTTTGGTGGTCAATTTTGTTGGTTTGGGTTTATTTCTTTTGGTTGTGGTTTCAGCCTCTTCCTGTATTGGACTTCCTCTCTTGGCTGTAGCTGCTTTATTTTTATTATTATTTTGGGTTAGCTGGTTGATGACTGTTTAGTGGCTATTATTTTGCTTTGGGATCTAGTGACTTGGTTTGGTGTATTGGTGCCTAACTTGGTTGTGGTTATGATGCTTACACTCATTGGTATTTCTCTAACTTTTTGCTATTGGCTTTGGTGGTGTTCCTATTGTATTGCTGCTACTCCTGATGGCTGGCCTTTAGTCTATCTTACTGGTCTTTGCTCCATTTTTTTTGGCTGGCTATTCACCTCACTTGGATTAGAATTTCTGCTGCTTTGGTTGGGTTTGGTGGATGTTGATTTTTGCTTCTACCCTTTTCCTAGTTGTCTTAGGTGGTTTTAGCATTATGGAAGTTGTTGATCTTTTCAACGAATTTTTTTTACCGCTCTGGGAGAGGCTATGTTGGTCATTTTTGGCTATTTTGGTTGGATGGGTGGCTATTTTAGCCTATCATTCTTGCTCATATGACATGTTGGTTGGCCGCTCTGCTATGGTTCTCCTCTCTGGCTTCCCATTTTTTGGTTTGGGTGACAACCTTGCTGCCTTTAATGTTTGCTTATGGAAGACATGAGCTCTTGTGTTTTTTCTTTTTGGTCTTGGTTTTTTTGGGTTGTGTTGTTAAGATCATGATTCTTGCTATTCCTCTTTGGTGGTGGCATTGGTGGTGTTCCTATTACACTGCTGCTATCATTAATGGTTGGTTGATTTTTTTGCCTTATTGGGCTTATTTATTTTGGTGGCTTTATGGTTGGCCATTATGTCTACTTCTTGGAGGAGTTTGTAGCTTTGGAGGATGATGGACTTGGGATGATGGGCTACAAGAGGTATGCTGGCAATGATGGCCTTGATGTTTCCCTCTCTATCTTATTTTGGCTGGTAGCACTATATGTAATTATAACCCTTCTTCAAAAGTTTGGATGCTTACATGTAGTGTTGCTCCTTGAAATGATTGTAATTGAGCCTTAGCCTATTCTTTACTTTGCTCCTTTTCTTTGCTCATACTCTTTATGCTTGCTTAATTGTACTCATCCTTTCATTAGTATGTTTCAAATTTCTTTTATAGGTTGGGAGAATCTTGTAGGTGGTTCTTGCTGGTATCAAAAGGACCTAGTGGATGTTATTATTGTGTACATGGATTTGTTGTTGTTGCTAATTTGGTTTTGCTTTTGCTTTTGTTTTTTTTCTTTTATTATTGTAATAGTTAGGGGGTTTATCTCTTTAGGACATATTGTAGTTCTTTGAGCATTAGTTTAGACCCCCTCTAAGGACTTTGTACTTTTTCTTTGTGGTAATAAAATCCCCAAAATTTCCATAAAAGAAACCTAAATCCTAAGAATGGGTAGAACCTTGATGGCAGGAACAACACCGTCAACTAGGCTAAGTCTAGATCCGCTGGAGATCCTGTGTAATGGTGGTGGGGATCTGGAGGTGCCGGTGGAAATGGAGGTGGTGGTCGAAATGGTGGTTATGGAGGCCGAGGAATGACGAGGTTACACCTGAAGTGAGGAGGAGAGATCGGGATATGATGGATCCCCTACCGAGAGGTTGGGGTGGTTCTGATTGAAGCTGGAGAAATTAAAGAATGACCAATCAGATCTGTTGCTTATGGAACAATGTCTTTACAGTAGAGATGGTTCTAGTTATCTACAGTTTTTTATTTGCTTTATAGGTGCTCATTTTTTATCTATGTCATCACTTGTGTCTTAGAAAACTTGGTGTGTTACTTGGTTGATAATATTGAAAAAAATAAATGTTGAATTTGAATTTATTTTCTATTAAAAAAAACCAAAAATCCTAAACCCTAAACTAAAACCTAAATGCTAGACCTTAAACCTAAAGCCTAAAGCCTAAAAAAAATAAAAAAAAAATAAAAAAAAACCTAGACCCTTAACAAACCCTAAACCCTAAACCTTAAAAATCTAAAAACCTAAACCTAAACTAAATAAAACTTAAAAACAAAATAAATAAAAAACCTAAACCAAAATAAAATAAAAACCTAAACTAAAACCTAAACCTAAACATAAAACAAAAATAAAATAAAAAATAAAAACTAAACTAAAATAAAATAAATAAAAACCAAAACTAAACTAATAAATAAATAAAAAACATAAATAAAATAAAAAACTAAACTTAAAATAAAAATAAAATAAACCTATAATAAAATAAAATAAAATAAAAACTAAATAAAAATCTAAACCTAAAATATAAAGCTAATAATAAAACATAAAAATATATAAAAAATAAAACTTAAACCCTAAACTAAAAAAAACCTAAACCTAAACTAAAATAAATAAAACCTAAACCTAAATTTAAAATAAACTAGACCTAAACCTAAACCTAAATCCTAAATAAAATAAAATAAACTAAAAATAAACCTAAACCTAAACTGAAAAATAAAATCTAAAAATAAACTTAAAATAAAAACCTAAAACCTAAAGCTAAAAAAATAAAATAAAAAGTTAAAAACTCAATCTAATAAAAAAATAAAACCTAAAAAATAAAATAAAAATAAAACTAAACTAAAATATAAACCTAAACTTAAACCTAAACCTAAAAAATAAACTAAAATAAAAAACCTAAACTAAAATAAATATACCTAAAATAAATAAACTAAATTAAATAAAAAAATAATAAAATAAACTAAAATAAGTAAAAAATATACTAAATAAACCTAAACCTACCACTTAACTTAATTTTAAGAAAATATATAAAAATATAAAAATATATAAAAAAACATAAAAAAGCTCTAATTCTAAACCCTGAACCCTAAACCAATAACCCTAAACCTTAAATCCTAAATCATAAAAGCCTAAACCCTAATCCCTAAACTCTAGAACCTTAAACCCTAAATCCTAAACCTGAAACCCTAAAACCTACAATACTAAACCCTAAAACCTAAACCCTAAAACCTAAACCCTAAATCATAAACCCTAAAAAGCTAAAAACCTAAGCCAAAATTAAATAAAACCTAAAAATAAAATAAATATAAAAAACCTAGACCTAAATAAAATAAAATAATAAAATAAAGTAAAAACCAAAACTAAAACCTAAACCTAAACCCAAACCTAAAGTAAAACATAAACCTAAACCTAAACCTAAACAAAAACCTAAACCTAAACCCAAACCTAAACTAAAACCTAAACATAAACCTAAACCTAAACCTAAACCTAAACCTAAAAATAAAATAAGATAATAAAATAAAATAAATAAAAACCTAAACTAAACTAAAAATAAAATAATCTAAGAATAAAAAACCTAAATAAAATAAAAACTAAACGTAAAATCAAAATAAAAAAAACCTAAAATAAAATAAAATAAAAACTAAAAAAAACCTAAACCTAAAGAATAAACCTAAAAAATAAATAGAATAAAAACCTAAATCCTAAACTAAAATAAAACCTAAGCCTAAAATAATAAAAAATAAAAAAAATAAAATAAACCTAAACCTAAACAAAACTAAACTAAACTAAAATAAATAAAACCTAAAACTAAACCTAAACCCTAAAAAAAATAAATAAATAAAACTAAAAATAAACCTAAACCTAAACTAAAAAAATAAAACCTAAAAATACATCTAAAATAAAAACATAAAACCTAAACCTAAGAAAATAAAATAAAAACCTAAACCTAAACCTAAACATAAAAAATAAAACCTAAACATAAAAAATAAAATAAATAAACTAAATAAAAACCTAAACCTAAAAAATAAACTAAAATAAAAAACCAAATGTAAAATAAAATAAAAACTAAATGTAAAATAAAAATATGATCTTCTTGTACTTATTTTTCTTTTTGAATTTAGTCTTTAATATGGTCTTTTTGTACCTATTTTTTTCATCAATAGATTCCTTTTAGTTTAAAAAAAACCCTAAACCCTAAACTAAACTAAAAATAAATAAAATAAACCTAAGAATAAAAAATCTAAATAAAATAAAAACTAAATGTAAAATAAAAATAAAAAAATCCTAAAATAAAATAAAAACTAAAAAAAAACCTAAACCTGAAGAATAAACCTAAAAATAAATAGAAAAAAACCTAAATCCTAAATTAAAAAAAACTAAGCCTAAAAAAAAAACAAAATAAAATAAACCTAAACCTAAACTAAAATAAATAAAACCTAAACCTAAACTTAAACCCTATACCAAAAAAATATATAATAAACTAAAAACAAACCTAAACCAAAACTAAAAAATAAAACCTAAAATAAAAACCTAAAACCAAAACCTAAAAAAATAAAATAGAAACCTAAACCTAAACCTAAAAATAAAAAATAAAACCTAAACATAAAAAAAAACTAAATTAAGAAATAAACACAAAGCTGAACCTCAACCTAAACCTAAAAAATAAACTAAAATAAGAAACCAAAACTAAAATGAAAAAACCTAAAATAAATAAACTAAACTAAATAAAAATAAAAAATAGACCTAAATAAAAATAAAAAATAAATTAAACTGAAAAAACAAAATAAACTAAATAAACCTAAACCTACCGGTTGAATTAATTTTTTTTTATAAAAAAACTCTCAACTGTAAAACCTAAACCCTAAACCCTAAAACTAACCCAAAATCCTAAACCCTAAACCTACAACCATAAGCCTGCAACCCTAAACCCTAAACCCTAAAAAACCCTAAACCCTAAACCCTAAACCATAAACTAACCATAACTCCCTAATCCCTAAAACCAAACCATTAAAAATAAAATAAAAATAAAACTAAACTAAAAAATAAACATAAACCTAAACCTAAACCTAAACCTAAAAAATAAACTAAAATAAAAGAACCAAAACTAAAATAAATAAATTAAGATAAATAAAAATAAAAAATAAACATAAATAGAAATTAAAAAAAAATTAAACTAAAATAAAAAATAAATAAACAAAATAAACCTAAACCTACGAGTTTACTTAATTTTTTTTATAAAAAAACCCTCAACCATAAAGCCTAAACCCTAAATAAAACTAACTAAACCTAAACCTAACTATAACTCTAAGTTTATAACTCTAAAAACCTAAAACTAAAACCCTAAACCCTAAACCTAAACTAAAACTAAACCCTAATGCTATCCTAAACCTAATCTAAAACCTGAACCTAAAACCCTAAACCTAAACCTAAACCTAAACTCAAACTCTAATCCTAAACCTAAACCCTAAACCTAAACCTAAACCTAACCTAAACTAAATCCTAAAACCTAAACCCTAAACCCTAAAAGCATAAAGCTTAAACCCTAAACCAAAACTAAACCTAAACTTTAAACTAAACCCTAAACCTAACCTAAACCCTAAACTAAACCTAAATTTAAAGTAACTAAATAAATTAAAAAATAAACCTAAATCCTAAAACTTAATAAACCTAAACCCTTAGAATGGGTAAAACCTTGACGGCAGGAACATCACCATCAATCAGGCTCATTCTATATCTGGTGGTAGAGGCAAAGGTAGAGGCGGCGGTCATTGCACTAGTGGTGGGGGATCTGAAATTTCTGGTGTATATGTAGGTGGTGGTCAGAGCAGTGGTGGTTATGGAGGTGGGAGGAGCGATGGAGGTTATAGTCATGGTGGTGGTGGAGGGAGAGATCGGGGATATGATAGTGGATCATGCTACTCAAGAAGCCTGGGTGGTTTTGATGGGAACTAGAGAAATAAGAAGATCCGATCTACTATGGAACTTTGACTTTACAATATAGAGACGATTAAATATCTAGGGTTTCATTATATTCATTTTTTTATCTAACATGTGTCCTAGAAACTCGTGTTACGGTTGATGAAATCAAAAAGATGAAATGTTGAATCTGAATTGGTCTCTATAAAAAAAAGATAAAAACCCTAAACCCAAAACTAAACTCTGAACCCTAAACCTAAAACCTAAAACCTAAACCTTAAAAATAAAAAATAAAAAATAAATAAATAAAACCCTAACCCTAAACCATAAAGCCTAAAGCTAACCCTAAACCTTAAAGCCTAAACTTACAACCCTAAATCCTCAACCCTAAAACCCTAAGCCATAAGCCATAAACCAAAAACCCTAAAGCTCAAAATCCTAAACCCTAAACCTTAAACCCTAAAAACCACAACCCTAAACCCTAAACCCTAAACTCTAAATCCTAAACCCTAAACCCTAAACCCTAAAAACCTAAAACCTAAACCTAAACTAAAAAAACCTGAAAATAAAATATTTAAAAAACCTAAACCTAAATAAAATATAAAATAAAATAAAATAAAAACCAAAACTAAAACTTAAACCTAAATAAAAAAACTAATAATAAAAAAAACTAAACTAAAATAAAATAAATAAAAACCTAAACTAAAAATTAAAATAAACCTAAAAATAAAAAAACCTAAATAAAATTAATTCTAAATGAAAAATAAACATAAAATAAACATAAAATAAAATATAATAAATCCCAAACCTACAAAATAATCCTAAAAATAAATAAAAAATAAAGCCTAAACCCGAAACTAAAAAAAACCTAGACCTAAAATAAATAAAATAAAATAAACCTAGACATAAACTAAAATAAACAAAACCTAAGCCTAAACCTAAATAAACTAAACATAAACCTAAACGGAATAAAATAAGATAAACTAAAAATAAACCTAAACATAAACTAAAAAATATAACCTAAAAATGAACTTAAAATAAAACCTAAAACCTAAACCTAAAAAAATAAAATAAAAACCTAAACCTAAACCTAAAAATAAAAAATGAAAAATGAAACATAAACCTAAAAAATAAAATAAAAATAAAACTCAACCAAAAAAAAAACCTAAACCTAAAAAATAAACTGAAATAATAAACCTAAACTAAAATAAATAAAACTAAAATAAATAAACTAAACTAAACAAATAAACTAAATAAAAATAAAAAATAACCTAAACTGAAATAAAAAATATATTAAATAAACCTAAACCTAGTGGTTTACTAATTTTTTTTTAAAAAAAAGCCTAAACCCTAAATCCTAAACCCTAAACCCTAAACTCTAAACTCTAAACCCTAAATATTAAACCCTATAACTAACCCAAAACCCTAAAAAAAACCTAAACCCTAAACCCTAAACCCTAAATCCTAAACCCTAAATCGTAAACCCTAAACCCTAACCTTAAACTCTAAACGCCAAACCCCAAATCGTAAATCTAAACCTTAAGTAACTTACAAAATTAAAAAACAAACCTTAACATAAAACCTAATAAACCTAAACATAAACCTAAACCTTAAGAATGGTTAGAATCTTGATGACAAGAACATCACCATCAATCAGTAGATAAAGACAAAGGCATAAATGATTATAGGGGGTGGGTGATCTAGAGGTCCTGGGTTTGGAAAAGCAATGGAGGTTATGGAGGAAAGTGATGAAGGTCCCATGGTGGTGGTGGAGGGAGAGATTGTGGATATGATGGTGGATCCTACATGACTGGGTGGTTAAACTAGAGAAATAGAAGAATGATAGATCGATCTGCAAACTGTCTACAAAGAGATAAGTACCTATCTAGGGTTTTTGATTTGCTCTATGCGTGCTTATTTTTGATCTATGTGGTCACATATGTCTTAGAAAACTTGGTGTTTTACTTGGTTGATGGAATCAAAATGAAGAAATATTGAATCTAAATTTGTTCTCTATTACAATAAAAACAAAAAACTTTAAACCCTAAACTAAACACGGAACCTTAAACCTAAAACCTAAACCCTAAACCCAAAAAATAAATAAATAATAAACAATAAATAAATAAAACCCTAACATTAAACCCTAAACCCTAAAACTAACCCTATGCTCCAAATCCTAAACCCTAAACCTACAACCCTAAACCCTAAACCCTAAAACTCTAAACCCTAAACCCTAAACCCTAAACCCTAAATCGTAAACCCAAAACCCTAAAACCCAAAATCCTAGATCCTAAACCCTAAACCCTAAAAAATACAACCCTAAACCTTAAACTTTAAACCCAAAACCCTAAACCATAAACCCTAAACCCTAAACCCTAAACCCTAAAAATGTAAAAACCTAAACATAAACTAAAAAAAACCTAAAAATTAAGGAAATAAATAAAACCTAAACCTAAATAAAATAAAAACCTAAACTAAAACTTAAACCTAAACCTAAAGAAAAAATAAAATAAATGAAAACCTAACCTAAACTAATAATAAAAACCTAACCTAAACCTTAAAGTTATAACTCTAAACCCTAAACCATAAATAATAATTCCTAAACCCTAAACCCTAACCCTAACCCTAATTCCTAAACCCTAAAACCCTAAACCCTAAACCATTAACCCAAAACCCTAAAAACCCTAAAGGCTCCCTAAACTAACACTAAACCCTAAGCTAACCTTAAGCCCTAAACCCTAAAAACCCTAGCCCCTAAAGGTTAAACACTAAACCCTGAACCTTAAACCCTAAACCCTAACCATAAATCCTAAACCGTAAACCCTAAACCCGAAACCCTAAACCATAAAGCTTAAAAACTTAACCCTAAACCCTATACACTAAACTGTAACCCTAAACCCTAAAGCCTAATAAACATCAAAACCTAAATCTAAAGTAAATAAAATCTAAAAATATAATAAGAAAACCTTAACCTAAACAAAATAAAATAAAATTACAACCTAAACTAAAACATAAACCTAAACCTAAAAATAAAATAAAATAATAAAATAAAAATACATTAAAATAAAATAAATAAAAACCTAAACTAAACTAAAAAATAAAATAAACCAAAGAATAAAATACCTAAATAAAATAAAAACAAGTGCAAAATAAAACTAAAATAAACCTAAAATAAAATAAATTAAAAAATAAATAAAAACCTAAACCTAAAAATAAAATAAATAAAAAACCTAAACCAAAATAAAATAATAAAATAAAATAAAATAAAATAAAAATAATACTAAAACCTAAACCTAAAAAGAAAATAATAGAAAAAATAAAAACTAAACTAAAATAAAATAAATAAAAACCTAATCTTAACTAATAATGAAAAAAATTAGTAAAATAAAAACTTGACCTAAAATAAAAATAAAATAAACCTAAAATAAAATAAAATAAAAATTAAATAAAAACCTAAACCTAAAAAATAAAAATAAAAATAAATAAAAATAAAACCTAAACCCTAAAAAAAACCTAAACCAAAAAAATAATAATTAACCTAAACCTAAGCTAAAATAAATATATTAAAATAAATAAAACCTAAACCTAGACCTAAAATAAACTAAACCAAAACTTAGACCTAAACTAAATAAAATAAAATAAACTAAAAATTAACCTAAATCTAAACTAAAAATAATATCTAAAAATAAACCTAAAATAAAAACATGAAACCTATTCCTAAAAAAAACAAAACCTAAACCTAAAAAATAAAAGAAAAATAAAGCTAAACTAAAAAAAAATAAACCTGAACTTAAACCTAAACCTAAAATAAAAATTTAAAATAAATAAACTTAAAATAAATAAACTAAACTAAATAAAAATAAAAATAAACCTAAATAAAAATAAGAAATAAAATAAACTAAAGTAAATAAAAAATAAACTAAATAAACTTAAAGCTATAAATTTATTTAATTTTAAAGAAATAAAAAAATAAAAATAAAATAAACCTTAAACCCTAAACTCCAAATGCTAAACCTACAACCCTAAACCCTAAAACACTAAACCCTAAACCCTAAACCCTAAACCCTAAATCTTAAAAACCTAAACCCTAAACCTAAAACCCTAAATCTGAAACCCTAAAACTTACAACCTTTAACCTTAAACCCTAAACCCTAAATCCTAAAAACCTAAAAACCTAAACTTAAACAAAACAAAACCTAAAAAAATAAAAAATAAATAAAATGAAAATTAAAAATTAAACTAAAAAAAATAAATAAAAACCTAAACTAAATTAAAAAAAAATAAAATAGACCATAAAATAAAAAATCTAAATAAAATAAAAACTAAATGTAAATTAAAAATACAAGAAACCAAAATAAAATAAATTAAATTAAAAACTAAATAAAAGCCTAAACGTAAAAAATAAACTTAAAAATAAATTAAAAAAAACCTAAACCTTAAACTTTAAAAAAAACCTAAACTTGAAATACATGAAATAAAATGAACCTAAACCTAAAATAAAATAAATTAAACTAAAATAAATAAATCTAAAATAAATAAACTAAACTAAATAAAAATAAAAAATAAACTTAAATTAAAATAAAAAATAAAATAAACTAAAATAAATAAAACAATAAACTAAATAAACTAAACCCAGCAGTTTACTTAATTTTTTTTTAAAAAAAACTTTAAACCCATAACCTTTAGGACTAAACCTACAACCCTAATCCCTAAACACTAAACCCTAAACCCTAAAAAACCTTAAACCCTAAACCCTAACCCCAAATCCTAAACCCTAAATGCATGAACTCTAAAACCCTAAAACCTTAAACCCTAAACCCTAACCCTAAAATCTAAACCATAAACCCTAAACCCTAAACCTAAACTTAAAGTAACTAAATAAATTAAAAAATAAACCTAAACCTTAAAACCTAATAAACCTAGACCCTAAGAATGGGCAAAACCTTGACAGCAGGAACCTCACTGTTAATTAGGTTCATTTTAGATCTAGTGGTGGATGCGAAGACGAAGGGGGCAGTTATCGCAGTGGTGGTGGGGTATTTGGAGGTCCTGGTGGATATGGAGGAGGTGGTCAAAGTAGTGGTGGTTATGGAGGTAAGAGGAGAGACGAAGGTTACAGCCGTGGTAGTTGCAAAGGGAGAGATCGAGGATATAATGGTGGATCCTACTACTCAAGAGGCTACGGTGGTTCTGATGGGAACTAGAGAAGATGAAGAATGGTTGATCTGATCCTACTTATGGAACTATGTCATTACAGTAGAGACAGTTCTAATTATCTAGGATTTTTGATTTTCTCTATGCATGCTCATATTTTATCTATGCGTGCTCATTTTTGATTACAATGTTAAGATGATGTAATATGAATGAATACATTGTTAGGCTTTTGGTTGAAGTATTAAAGGTGTGCATAATAGAAGAAATAAGATTTGATGAAAATTCCATGTCAAGGGCATGGAGGGAGATCTGCTAGGGGATCACACATGCATTAGACATGACATATGAGAGGTCCATGTTGAAGGCATAGAAGAAGAAAATCTATTGGGGATAAGGTTTGAATTTGATTTAATTATATGATTTGTAGAAAGAAGATATTTTGGGTATAATAATCTATAATTCACCATGGATTAAAATCAAATTGACTTTAATTTATTTTGTTTTAATTGATGTGGAGGAACATCTATTAGAGATATGGGCTCGACTCCACTGGGGATCAGGTATATGAACATTCCACTAGGGAAGCAGGTTCGGGCTATTTGCTTGGGATAAAGATTTGAGTTTGATTTCATAGATTTGTTTGGGGATGTATCCACTAAGAATAAAAGTTTGGTTGGATTTCTTTGATTTAGACTCTACTAGGGGAGTTGGTTTAATTTGGCTGCACTGGGGAGGTTGGTTTTGAATTTGATTTGTTTGCTTGACTTATTTATATATGATTTGGGGCTCCGCTAGGGAGAAGGGTGTAATTTAACTCCACTAGTGAAAATGATATCAAGTCTAATTTAATTTGAATTAATGTATGGACCTTGTCAGTGTGCGATGGACCCACTTAGAAGGAGCTATATCAGCCTTGACCTGCATCAGGTTTACAAATCCAAAGGGATAGTCTACTTGCTGTGAGAAAGAGCTAGCCAACCTAAGGGGTTGCCTTTCGGTGTGCAACGGTTGTGCTAAAAAAAGGCATAGCAGACTTACATCTTCCAAAGTGAGGAAAAACCATTGGGTGACCTATTGGATGCACAATAAATTGAACCTGACCTAGGGCGACTATTGAGTTAATGCCGCTGGGGACTTATGTCAACTCAAAAGTAGTCAGGATTAATTTTATCTTAATTTCATGTGATTTGATATGGTTTGTTTGGTTTAGTTTGATTTCAAATTGAGGGCATATCTGCTGGGGATGTGAGCTAGGTCAAATTTGATAAATTTAATTTATGGACCATGTCAGTGTACGATGGACCCACTGAGAAGGGGCTATATCAGACTTGTCCTATCTTATATTTATAAATCTAAATGGATAGTCTATTGGCCGTGGGGTAGAGCTAACCAACCTAAGGGGTTGCCTTTCGGTGTGCAATGGCTGTGCTAGGAAGAAGATGTAGTAGACTTACATCTTCTAAAGCAAGGAACAACCACTGGGGTGACCTGTTGGTTGCACAATAAATAGAACTGGACTTAGGGAAGACTATTGAGTGAATGTCGCTGGGGACGTATATAAACTCAAGAGTAATCAGGGGATTCATATAGGGAGTTTTCCTAGCACTACCCTAAAGATAGGATGTTTTCTTGGGAAAAAGAACTGCTTGGGGTGTCCTCTTAATCCATAGATGAATATATATATTTTGTTTATATGTTTGTGTGGACCCTATTCATGTATGAGGGAGAAGGGGCTATGTCAACCTTGAGCTATCTCAGATTTACTGGACCAAGGGAGAATTTGCACATCCTCAAGGTGAATTCTCCAACCACAGGGGTGGTTACTAGGAAAGGGGAACTGTCCAATCTAATAATAACCCCAGTAGTGTCCAAATGGGGTCACAAAGGACGTGATCAAAATATAGTGCCGACAGGGGTGGTGCTTCTAGGGGCGTTATCCTGAGCCCTAAAAAAAATCCTATAGGTGTATGACGGCTAACTCAAGGAGAGCATAACAGACTTACATCTTCCATGAGTGGTGTATCCTAAGGTGCGAGACCCAACCAACCGAAGGTGTATCTATCAGCATGAGTGGTGTATTCATCAGCATAGTGAGAATCAACCAACCTAAGGTGCTCATCAGTGTGTAATGATCAATCTGGAAAGAAAGTTGTAAGCGTATAACTTTCTAAATAGAACTGATCATTGGGATAGTCTATCATCGGCAAGGCAGATGCTATATAACCTAGAGTGGCTACTATGCAGGGAGCCCCGAGGAAGGACTTGACTAAGACTTGAAGTAGTCAGAAGGGAAGGAGTTGCTAGGGGACTTATCCTAAAACTCAAATATACTCAACCTAGTTAGTGAACAAAGGCTAATCTAAGATGAAAGTGTAGCGGACTCACATCTTTTTAAATGAAGCCAACATGAGGTAGCTTACTGGACATGTAGTAAGGCTTAATAAACTAACAAAAGTGCTCAGGTGACACTAGCAGGGTAAATACATCACCGACCTAGATTAACTACTGAGTGAGTGCCATTTCAGACATTATCTCAACTTAGAGTAGCTTGAGATAAAAGATATGTGTTTTTTTTATGTGTTTGTGTATAGTTTGTGCTTGTTTTATGTCGATGAAGGATAATACACCGCTCGGGTTCATTACACCTACCCTAAAGACATTGTGGCAGGTTCACAAATAAGAATACTTTCGACATGGAAGAGATTGAATTCAAAATGGAATTTTCATTGATGATAACTATTTTCAAACAAGATTTATAATATTTCCTTAAGTAGAGCTCATTGATTAGAAGCATTGGGCACTCTCCCTTATGATTAATAAGATGGTAAGATCCTCCTTGGTAGGCCTTCTCTATGGAAAAAGGGTCTTCCTAAGTGGGTTCAAACTTGCCTCCCATCTTACGATGGGAAACAATCAATCTCCTTAGAACTAAAATAAGCTCTCCTACTTGAAAACCTGAAGGACGGACCAACTTTTTATGAGCTTGTATCATTTTAGCTTTATACAACTTGAGGTTTTGACATGCCTACAGGCATTTCTCCTCCAAACCTTCGATCTCTTCTAATCGCAACTTGACATTCTGCTTTATTATGATCTTGCTACCCATAGCTAGCCTTAGTGATGGGAGTTAGACTTCTAATGGTAGAATGGCTTCACACTCATACGCTAAAGAGAAAGGAGTAGACTAAGTTGGAGTTTGATATGTGGTGCGGTAGGCCTACAAGGTTTCAACTAACTGCTCATAGCACTGTCGCTTGTTATTGTCGAGTGTCTTCTCCAGTATTTGGATGAGAGTTTTGTTGAAGGATTCTCCTAAGCCTTTTTCCCTTGGGAAGTTGTTGATAGAATATCTTCAATCTATGCTACATCTCAGGGCAAAGTTGTTTATCTTAGTGCTCTTGAATGCAATACTATTATTAGATATAATTCATTGAGGCACTCCAAATATATATACGATATGGTTCCTAAAAATTGGAGCACATGCTGAGCTATGACCTCTCTAAGTCAAATCATCTTCGCCTATTTGGAAAAGTAGTCAGTAGTAGCTAAGATGAACCAATGACCCTTGAAAGAAGGAGAATCAATCAGACCCACTATGTCAGTACCCCCAACACTCGAATGGCCATGAGGCCAATGTAGGATGTAGAATGTTGGGTGGCTGGTGTAGGACCACAATGTGTATTTGACATTGATGGAATCGCCTTTTCGTATCCATATAATCTTTGATCATCGATGACCAGTAGTATTCTAGTCTCTTATTATTGGCTTTCATCTTTGGACCTGATTGGTTGGCTCCACATAATCCTGAGTGAACCTTGGTCATGATCTTATGGGCTTCATTCTTATATAAATAATGTAACAACATATGATCAAAAAACCTCCCATTCAAGAGAGTACTTTTTGATGAGTTCAATATCAATAAGGGATAAGACTTGTCTATTTTGGACCTTTATTGATATGGACTCATCCTTCAGACATGCCAACTCCTTGGCAAGCTTGGCTAAAGCATATGCTATGATGTTCTCTCCTCAAAAAAATCATATAAATGATAACCTTTGGTATTTGGACCAACAACACCATGTTGTACTTCTGGTAGTGATGGAGCTTGGGCTTTATAACCTTATAGTACCTAGTGATTTGGTTGATAACAAGCTGAGAATCCCCGAAGATGTTGATGTTTTAGATGCCTAGAGTAATGGCTAACTCCAGACTAGCAATTAAAGCCTCATATTCAGCTTCATTATTGGTGCAAGGATTGGATAGATGATATGAGAATCTCATCACATCATAGCTTGGAGTTAAGAGAACTATTCATACCTCTGCCTTTCCTAGAATAGTAGATTGTGGTTCTTCTCTTCTTTGAGAGGAAGCCACACAATGAAAGTACATCTCCCAATGGTGAATGCTAGTATCCCCTAAGTTCATCATTTGTTCATCAGAGAGATCATTACTAAGCATAGAGTCAGCAAGAAGTGGGTGTGCTACTAAGAACTCCACTAGCATTTATCCTTTCACCACACAGAGGGGTACTAAGGTAATGTCAAACTATGAGAGCTTCATGGACCATCGTTCTAATCATCTAGATAATGTCGATCATGTCATGAGATGCTGTAGTGCATTGATCTTAGAGATTGAGCTCACCTTATGAGGAAGCATGTAGTGTTATAGCTTTTGGGATGCAAAGGTTAAAGCTAGGCAATGCTTCTCAATTGGTGGATAATTAGCATTAGTAGGGATTAGATGATCACTGAGGTACTAGAGTGTGTTTTTCATCCCTTCATCATTGGCTTGGTCCAATAAAGCACCAAGGGAGTCATCTAACACAGCGTAAAGTATGCCTTGCCTAGAAGGCATAACGGTGGCATCACCAGGTAATGCTTGATGTCTTCGAAGGCATGCTCACACTTATCATCCCACATGAACTTGGCATCCTTTTGACAAGTGCTGAGAATGGCTAACATCTTCCTGATAGGTTGGATATAAATTTTCTTAGATATGCTAACCGCCCTTGGAATGATCTGAGTTGAGTTAATTTTTTTAGGGGGTGGCATTTGTAATATCACTTTGATCTTCTCTGGATCGATTTTGATTCCCAAGTGTCAGACAACAAACCCAAGGAATTTCTTTGATACTACTCTGAATGCACACTTCAGGGGTTAATTTTGAGATTAAATTGTCTTAACTATTTGAAAACTACTCTCAAATCAAAGAGATGGTCTTCCTTTTCTCTACTTTTGATGATCGACATGATGATGAATGAATGAGTTTATCAATGATTCGAGTCATAGCCCACTGGTATGTAGCACTGGTATTTTTAAGGCTCAAAAGCATGACCTTATAGCAATAGATTCTGATTAGAGTTCTAAAAGTAGTGTTTCTTTCATCTTCAGGAACCATCTTTATTTGGTTATATTCAGATGAGCCATCTATGAAAGAGAAGACTGCATAAGATGAGGCAATGTCCACCATCAACTCCAGGATTGTTCATGGAAATTCATCTTTTGGACATGCCTTATTTAAATCGCTAAATCGATGCATATATGAATTTGGCCATTCTTTTCTTAACCGATGATGTAACTGTGTAGGGTATTTTCTTCGGACGATCCAAAGATCGATCAATTTCTTAACTTTAGAAATGACCTATTATTCTATGTCTAATCGCATGCATCAAGGAGCTAGTTTAATAGGGTTAGCAGTAAGCTCTATTGCAAGTTTATGGATAGCTACGTCAGGAGCCAATCTAGGCATCTTTTCATAACTCCATGCAAAATGATCCTTAAACTCAATCAATAGCCTAACTAAGTCATTGCTTTCAATTTCATTCAATAAACAATTGATGTATGTTGGGCATGGATCTTCTTCAGTTCCTAAGTTGATTTCCTTGAGCTCATCGATGGTTGACTTGGTCTCTTCTTTGAACTCTAACGGTGCATCTTTGACTTCAAAAACATTTGGAACATCTAAAGTTTTTATGTACAGCTCCTCATAAGAGTTAATGTGATTTGAAAAGAACTAATCAATTCTAAATGATTAGTGATGACTAAGCAATAATTATCATCATCGACTGAACCAACTATATCGAATCCTAGACTTGGTCTTGATTGAGAGCTTTTGCATTTATTCTTACATATTATTTCAAAGTAGTATGAACGATGCTTTGACCAAGTATGTTGGATTAACCCTTTCTTTGGTAAATTATGAACACAAGGCTAGTACCAATCAAAGGTAATTCTATTAAATCTTTTTATGAATCATCCTTAAATTATACATCAATTTCTTGACTTGAGGATGATGCTTCCAGAAAGAACCTCTGAGTCTTCACACCTATGGATGACTTAGGGGCTTCCTTAACTACCAAACCCTCAGCTTTTTGAGAGGAAAGTAGGGTTAGAACTAAGGTTCCCAACTAATGCCTAACTGTATCACATATAGACTTGGATACACTTATGCTTTTCTTTGGAGACTGGTCATCATCACTATTTGACTCAAGTGTTACCTCCAAGGGAATCTAATGTTGAGAAGAGTTGGCTGGTATGCTAACCATATAAGACTCATCATATGAACTAGATTCTATGTCTTTATGGATAGCAGGTGTACTCCTAGTAGCTAGGACATATCTTCTATTGGGTGGCCAATAAGGAGGTTTTCCACCCTCAGACTCCTCAACTGGCCTCTTCCTCTGGTGTCATCCAACCCATATGTTCGAATGGAGTAACGAACTATGAGTGGATTCTAATGTGAAGCTCCACTTCCTCCTCCAAGTTTATTTCCACTCCCTTTTATTTTCTTTTTCATTTTCTCTTTTATTTTCCTTTTCTTTTTCTCTTTCTTTTTCTTTTTCTTTTTCTTTTTCTCTTTCTTTTTCTTATATTTCTAAACTTTGGCCAAGTTAGCAAGAATAGACTTGTTGATTTTAAGGGAGGTAGTAAGCCACATCCTCATATATGTAAACCTTATGAACTATAAATGGATTGAGATCTCCTTTGACACAGTAGATGATCCCACCTCTCATAAACATCATACATTGATGTAGAGAGGATGGAACTATGTTTTTCTCATATATCCATGTTCTCCCAAGCAAAACCTTGAAAGATGTATCCGAGTCTATAATGTGAAACTTGGCTTCAGTCTTCCAATCATCTATCACTAAGGGCAACATATAGCCTAAAGCTTGTTGACCTCACTTTTGGAGTGCGAATTCAATCTTCCCATCTTAGACTTAAAAGTCTTCTAGACACTAAGACTTCCCTAGTCATAAGACACTTCTAATAATTAGGTAAACAATTAACCTAAGCCTAAATACTTAGAAGGGTTAACCATAGGATTAGGTTATGCCTTAGGGATTAGGATAATCCCTCTACCCTACAACCCAAATCTAATCCATGTTCACCATCTCAAACCAAACCTCAAGTTCAATCCAAACAATAAATTCAAATCCAAATCCATACCCAAATTCCAAAACCAACTGATTGAAGCCCATGATTAAATCCAAACTTGAAACCCTTCCTAAGCCATATGACCTATCCCATGGACTAGCCAAATCTTAGTCCAAATCAATCCAAAATCAATTGATTTTAACATAATAAATTTGTATTTTTAATCATCTTCCTAAATATAAATGAAATCTACATTCAAATGATCAAAACTAAATCAAATTAAATTAATACCCTTCCTAAGCCATATGACCTATCCATGGACTTAGCCAAATCTTAATCCAAATCAAGTCAAACTCAATTGATTTTCTCACAAATCAATCATATTTTCAATCATCTTCATAAATGTAAATAAAATATACATTTAAATCATCAAAATTAAATCAAACCTAATAAAAATCCAAACCTAAGCCACATGACCCAACTCCATGGTCTTAGCCCAATTCATTCATTCCAAAACCCAAATTCAATTGATTGTCTCATGAATAAATCATACCTTCAATAATATTCACAAATATAAATAAAATCTACAATCATCAAGCCAAACCAAAATCAACCCAAGTCCAACCCAACTTAACCCTTTTTACTTGAAATGTTCAAATGAACCAGAACCAATTTGAACTCAAGCCAATTACAATTGAATTTATATAGAAATCCCAAATCCAAATATAAACTCAACTAAATCAAACTCAGCCCAAAACCAAGCTAACTAAATCTAATTGGTCCACTTGACCCAAAGTGGCCAATTTGACTGTTGAGCCAAATCCTCCCAAATTGGATTGAACCAAGCCCATAAAAACCTCCCATCATGATTATCGATCACCTTAGGTTGATCAATTATCATAAATTGGGTCAAACCAAGTCAGCCCCATAACCCATATGAACCCAAACTAGCCAAATTACAACCTAAGCCAAATCCATTGAAACTAATGATTCATATTAAATCAAAATCAATATTTGAATACGACTTGACCTATAATTGAGTCAAACCAAACCCAATTTGCCCTCTTGACCCAATTGACCCAAATTGACCTAAAAGAAAAATTAGGTCAAATAAAAATATAAATGAAATTGATTGCAACCAATGGCTCAAGTTCATTCCAAATTGATTGTTGAACTTGACAAAAGCCATGATTGGACCCAATTAAACTCAATTGACCTACTTAGGCCAATTTTACCTAAAGGTTCAAGTTGGCCTAAATCTAAACCAAATCCAAATTAATTGAAACCAAAGCCTACAATCATCTTCAATTGGTTAACTAAACCCAAACCAACACCCAACCCAAGCCAATTTAGCCAATTTGGTCAAATTGGTAGCTTAACGCTTTTGACCCAAATGAATTCAAATGAGGAAAATCAAATTTAAGCCAAACTAAAACAAACCAATTGATCCAAAACATCTCAAATGATCATGTGAACTTGACCTAGCCCTTGGTTTGACCCAATTTGACCAATTGGTCAACTTGATCCAACCTAACCCAATTTGACCTAAATGAGTCAAATTGAGCCAATCCAAATCAACTCCAATTGACTTAAAATTTTGGCTAAACCACTTTTGGCTCATTTCAAATCCGCCCAAATCAAATCCAATGCTAAATGATCATTCTACCCTTGGGTCAGGGGCATCACATGAGACAAATAACCCATGTAAGTGGCCATTTCCATTCCTTTACCACTTGGTAATCTCTTAATGGTCCACCTAGGCACCTAAGATACTGCCCAACCTAACCCATGGGGTGGTTGGGTCGACCATGACCCATGAGAGGTGAAATCACCTCACCCTCCCCATTTGAGCATTTGAAACACATAGGACACCCATGATTCCTCCTTGGTAGCTAACTCCACACCATCAACCAACCAAGCTGAGCCAACTCACCTACACCCTACCACCCATGACTCCCTGAGATGGCCAGAGGACCACTAAAGCCAAACCCAATCCCACCATCCATCAAGATGAAGTATACACCCCTCATTTCCACTCAAACACACATAAAATCATTCATGAGCCTAGCTACCCAAGACGAGCCATTCCCTAAGCTCCCAAGATTGTTCCTCGATCAAAAAATGTCATTCTCGTCTGTCCTTAAATAGGACACTCCCATTTTTGACCTAACTTCTTTATTTCTCCATCAAACTAAAATTAACTTTGCACACACCTTCCCTAGGCTTCATCATGCAAAAATAAATAATCTCCCAAGCTTCTCAAGCACCGGAGGTAGGCCATCGATCAAAGATGAGCTCCAAATATTTGGTTCCTGGCCTTCCAAGAAAATGTTAAAAAATTGATCCAATTGCTGCTCAACAGGGCTTCGCCTCCACTAGATGAAGCTTCCTCGATCATTCGAGCCGCCGGTCTTGAGCTCCGGTGAGGTACCCTTCCAAAATTGATCCTTAGCCAAAAATGGGTTGGAGATTTTTGAAGAAAACTTGTATCTCGTGTGATCTTGACCATTGGATCCCCTCCGATCGATGTCATGAAAGTGTGGGATCCTTTTGGAGTTGATCTGAGCTCGGATCAAGTAAACAATGGCAGATGGACTTCATTCTCCCTCACTCACGTGATGTTAGATCAGGCACCATCCGCTCCACATGATCAAAATAGATGGTCATGATTAGATCCACTAGATTGATCTGATTTTTATCCTATTAAGTTATGGGATTAATTGTAGTCGTCCGATCTCAGATCAGATGGTGGAAGAGAAAGCGCGTCTATCACCTCCATGTAGGCGCTGAGCCAGATAAGTTTTATGTAGCCAATCCTACGGTGCCACGTAGAAAGTGTGTCATATCTGCCAATAGGATTAGGCTTTAATTAGGCTTAATTAATTATTTTTAATGGTTCAAACTTTTAAAAATCATGAAAAATCATAGAGAAATAAAAAAATGCACATAAATACTCATTTTAAAGGTATTTCAGAGGAGAATTAATTTAAAATGATCTAATTTTGTACAGTAATTAAGGTTTAATTAAAGTTTAATTATAAAATTAATTAGCTTAATTACTTTTTAATTAATTAAGCAATTAATCCCAAATTTTGTGGGTTAATTTAATGGGATGACCTCTACCTCCCAAGATTTTCTTAGGATTTATTACTCACTTAATTAAAAAAATTGACTAATTAAACCTTAACTACTCTTTTAAGTTAATTAACCATGAACAATATTAAATTGGTTAATTTAGTTTATTAGTCATTGTTCAACAATAAGTGAACTAAGGAATAAAGTTGGGACCCCTTTCCCTTAGTTCATTTCACCCTTTTTTTAAAATGAAAATAATTAAGATTTAAATAATTAATTAAATCACTTAATCAAATTGAAATCATAATCATATCAAACCTTAATTAATTAAATCATGGGGTAGATCTTTAGATGTTTAACAACCTAAAGGAGTTTAATGAAATTATGGTTAGTCCACATGTGTCGAAAAACCATAAGAGTGATTAATTAAGTCCTTTAATCTAATTAACTATTAATCATGAGCCAATTGCATTAGGCCCATTTTATTTCTTATGATCTTTGCAAGTTTATTTTCCATGCATATCATGTTGGCTCATAATTATTTAGTTAATTACTTTAAGGTGACATTGGTAAGGGTAATTAATCTAATTAAGGGTTCAACTTAATTAACCCATAAAATCAACTTAATTACATTTCCTTAAATTAAATCAAATCACTAATGTGGGAATGGATTTAAAATAGTAAGTGATGATTTCTCTTCCCCTCTTTAAATCAAATCAAATCCAAAACGTAATTAATAAAGAAGCTTTGGTTTGCTTTAAATAATCTTATATGATTTGATTGTCATTAAGAACTAGTTTGGTTGAATGAATCACATGCTTATATTTGATTTTCTTCTTTCCAATCATGTTAAATTTGGTATGTCATTTGAATTCATGCATCCATCTTTCAAAATCAAGTAAAAATAAAATGGATTACCTTTATGTAAGCTTGCATGTGTGGATTTAATTTAATATATGCATGGCTATTATCACTATTAAATCTAAATGTATTTTTTAAAAGCTTATAAATGAATAGTAATATATTTTATGATGCTAGTTATAAATACATAAGAAATGCATGTGCCTATAGCTTAATTGTATGAATGTTGAGTTTTCTTTCCTCTATTCATGTATTGATTTATATAAGATTGAATGGTAATGAGTATATAGTCTGGACATCCTGGGAACACAAGGCTTTAGCTAGTCCCAAGGAGGTCATTTAATTACCTCACTTTCCTGGTTTGTTATTTGGTTGATGAAATTGAAAAGAAGAAATGTTAAATCTAAATTTGTTCTTTCTTAAAAAAAAACCAAAAATCTTAAACCCTAAACTAAAACCTGAACCCTAAACCTAAACACTAAATCCTAAACCCTAAAAATGCTAAACCCTACCCTAAAACCTAAACCCTAAGAATGGGCAGAATCTTGACGGCAGGAACACAACTGTCAACCAGGCTCAATCTACATCTGGAGGTGGAGCTGAAGGCGAAGGCCGCAGTTATCATAATGGTAGTGGAGGATCTAGAGGTGTTGGTGGATATGGAGGTGGTGGTCAGAGCAATGGTGGTTATGGAGGCGGGAGGAGCGATGGAGGTTACAGCCATGGTAGTCGCGGAGGGAGAGATCAAGGATATGATGGTTGATCCCGCTACTTGAGAGGCTAGGTGGTTCTGATGGGAAATGGAGAAATTGAAGAATGACTAATCCAATCTGCCGCTTACTGTCATAAAGAGATAGTTCTAGTTATCTAGGATTTTTGATTTGCTCTATGTGTGCTCATTTTTTATCTATGTGGATGCTTGTGTTTTAGAAAACTTAGTGTGTTACTTGGTTGATGAAATCACAAAGAAGAAATGTTGAATATGAATTTGTTCTCCATTTAAAAAAACCCCAAAACCCTAAACCCTAAACTAAAACTTGAACCCTAAACCTAAAACCTAAACCCTAAACCCTAAAAACCCTAAACCCTAAACCCTAAACCCCAAACCCTAAACACTAAAACCATAAACCCTAACCCCTAAACCATAAAACCTAAACCCTAAACCCTAAATCCTAAACCCTAAAAAACCCTAAACTAACCCTAAACCCTAAACTCTAAAACCTAAAAAGTAAAAAAACCTAAACTTAAACTAAGTAAAACCTAAAAATAAAATAAATAATAAAACTTAAACCAAAATTAAATAAAAAATAAAATGAAATAAAAATATAAACCAAAACCTAAACCTAAACATAAACCTGAACCTAAACCTAAAAAAAAATAAAATAAAAAATAACTAAAAATTAAATAAATAAAATAAACTAAACTAAAGAATAAATAACCTAAATAAAATAAAAGCTAAGCCTAAAATAAAAATGAAATAAACCTAAAATAAAATAAAATAAAAACTAAATAAAAACTTTAACTTAAATAATAAGCCTAAAAATAAATAAAAAATAAAACATAAACCCTAAACTAAAAAAATGACCTAAACCTAAAATAAAATTAAAATAAACCTAAACGTAAACTAAATTAAACTAAAATAAAATAAAAAAACATAAAACAAAATAAATTAAACCTAAACCTAAACTAAAAAACAAAACCTAAATATAAACCTAAAATCAAAACCTAAAAAATAAAATAAAAACCTAAGCCAAAACCAAAAAATATAAAATAAAATTTAAGCCTAAAAAATAAAATAAAAAGAAAACTAAACTAAAAAATAATCGTGAACCAAAAAACAAACTAAAATAAAAAACTAAAATTAAAATAAATTAAGCTAAAATAAATAAACTAAACTAAATAAAAATAAAAATAAAAAATAAAATAAACTAGAATAAATAAAAAATAAACTAAATAAACCTAAACCTATCAGTTTACTTAATTTAAAAAAAATTAAAAATAAAATAAATAAAATACATAAATAAATAACCCTTACCCTAAACCCTAAAACTAACCCTAAACCCTTAACCTTAAACCCTAAACCAAAAACCCTAAACCCTAAAACCCTAAAAACCTAAACCTAAACTAAATAAAATCTAAAAATAAAATAAATAAATAAAACCTAAACCTAAATAAAATAAAAATAAAATAAAATAAAGTAAGAACCTAAACTAAAACCTAATCCTAAACCTAAACCTAAAAATAAAATAAAATAAAAAATAAAAACTAAACTAAAATAAAATAAATAAAAGCCTAAACTTAAAAAATAAACCTAAAAATAAATAAAAAATAAAACCTAAACACTAAATTAAAAAAAATAACCTAAACCTAAACTTAAACTAAACTAAACAAAACAAAAATAAATAAGCCTAAAAATAAAAACCTAAAAATAAACTAAAAAATAAACCTAAAACCTAAACCTAAAAAATAAAATAAAAACCTAAACCTAAACCTAAAAAATAAAAATAAAAATAAAAATAAAATTAAAATAAAAAGTAGACATAAACCAAAAGCTAAACCTAAAAAATAAACTAAAATAATAAACCTTAACTAAAATAAATAAACATAAAATAAATAAACAAAATTAAATAAAAAAAATAAACCAAATGAAAACTATAAAAAAAAAATAAACTAAATAAACCTAAGGCTACCGATTTACTTAATTTAAAATAAAGAAAACTAAACTAATCAACCCTAAACTAAATAAACCCTAAACCTAAACCATAAACCCCAAAACCCTAATCCTAAACTAAATAAATCAACCCTAAATCCTAAACCTAGCCTAAACACTAAACCCTATAAACCTAAACTCTAAACCTAAAATAAACTCCTAAACCTAAACCTTAAACTTAAAACCATAAAACCATAAACTGAGCTAAACTAACCTAAACCCTAACCCTAAACCCTAAACCCTAAAACCCTAAGCCCTAAAACCCAAAACTCAAAACCCTAAACCCTAAACCCTAAACCCTAAACCCTAAACTCTAAAAAGCTAAAAACCTAAACTTAAACTAAATAAAACATGAAAATAGAATAAATACAAAAAAACTAAACCTAAATAAAGTAAAATTATAAAATAAAATAAGAACCTAAACTATAACCTAAATCTAAAACTAAAATTAAAATAATAAAATAAAAATAAACTAAAATAAAATAAATTAAAACTTAAACTAAACTAAAAAATAATATAAACCTAGGAATAAAAAACCTAAAGAAAATAAAAACTAAACATAAAATGATAATCAAATTAAGCTAAAATAAAATAAAACAAAAACTAAATAAAAACTAAAAAAAACCTAAACTTAAAAAATAAACCTAAAAATAAATAAATAAAACCTAAACCCTAAACTAAAAAAAAAACCTAAAACTAAAATAGAAATAAAATAAACCTCAACTAAGCTAAAATAAACTAGACTTAAACCTAAACTTGAAATAAACTAAACCTAAACCTGAGCCTAAACTAAATAAAATAAAATAAACTAAAAATAAACCTAAATCTAAACTAAAAAATAAACTTAAAAATAAACCTAAAATAAAAACCTAAAACCTAAACCTAAAAGAATAAAATAAAAACTTAAACAAAAACTTAAAAATAAGAAATAATACTTAATACTAACAAATAAAATAAAATCAAAACTAAACTAAAAAATAAACTAAAACCTAAACCTAAACCTAAAAAATAAACTACAATAAATAAACCTAAAATAAATAAACTAAACTAAATAAAAATAAAATTAAACCTAAATAAAAATTAAAGTAAAATAAACTGAAATTCATCAAAAATAAACTAAATAAACATAAAGCTACCATTTTATTTAATTTAAAAAAAATAAAAAATAAAAAATAATAAAATAAAACTCTAATCGTGAACCCTAAATCATAAAACTATCCTTAAGCCCTAAACCCTAAACCCTAAACCTACAACCCTAAACCCTAAACCCTAAAGCCTAAATCCTAAAACCCTAAACCCTAAACACTAAACATGAAACCCTAAACCCTAAACCCTATGACCCTAAACTCTAAACCCTAAACCCTAAACCCTAAACACTAAACTCTAAACCCTGAAAACCATCCTAAACTCTAATCCCTAAGCCCAAAACCCAAAACCCAAAACCTTAAACCTTAAATGCTAAACCCTAGAAACCTAAAAACCTAAACCTAAACTAAATAAAACCTAAACTTAAATTAACTAAAACATAAAAATAAAATAAATAAAAAAACTAAACATAAATAAAATAACATAAAATAAAAAAAAAATAAAAAATTAAACTAAGCTAAAAAATTCTAAAAATATCAACTTGGATAAAATCAAACCTAAACATAAAATAAAAATTAAATAAACCTAAAATTAAATTAAATAAAAAGTAAATAAAAAACTAAACCTAAAAAATAAATCATATAATAAAACCTAAAATTAAATAAAAAATAAAACTTAAACCCTAATCTAAAAGTAAACCTAAACCTAAAATAAACAAAATAAAATAAACCTAAACCTAAACTAAAATAAATTAAACTAAAATAAATAAAACCTAAACCTAAACCTAAAATAAACAAACTAAACCTAAACCTAAACCAGAATGGACAAAACCTTCAAAAACGTCATTATACCAGATATGGCGTGTAAAAGGCAAAACCTATTATAAAGTGGTGGTGGGGATCTGGGTCTGGATATGGAGGTGGTGGTCGGAGCAGTGGAGGTTATGGAGGTGGGAAGAGTGATGAAGGTTATAGCCATGGTGGTGGCGGAGGGAGAGATCGAGATATGATTGTGGATCCGGCTACTAGAGGCCGGGGTGGTTCTGATGGGAACTGGAGAAATTGAAGAATGGCTAATCTGATGTACCACTTATAGAACTATGTCTTTACATTAGAGATGATTGTAATTATCGAGGATTTTTGATTTCCTCTACGCATGCTCATCTTTGATCTATGTCATTGCTTATGTCATAAAAAACCTGGTGTGTTACTTGATTGATGAAATCAAAAAGAAGAAATGTTGAATCTAAATTTGTTCTCTATTAAAATAAAAACCAAAAACCCTAAACTAAAACCCAAACCCAAAACCTAAAACCTAAATCCTAAACCCTAAACCCTAAACCCTAAAAACCTTAAACCCTAAACTCTAAACCCTAAACCTTAAACCTTAAATCCTAAAACCCTAAAGCCTAAACCCTAAATAAAAATAAAAAATAAAATAAACTAAAAAAAATAAAAAATAAACTACATAAACTAAATAAACCTAAACCTACTAGTTTACGTAATTATTTTTTAAAATAAAAACCCTACACCCTAAGCTTACCTTAAATGCTAAACCCTAAAAACCCTAAACCCAAATGCCTAAACACTAAACCCTAAACTAAACCATAAACCCTAACCCTAAACCCTAAACCCTAAAACACTAAACCCTAAAACCCTAAACCCTAAACCCTAAACCCTTAAAACTTAAAAACCTAAAAATAAAATATATAAAAAAATCTAATCCTAAATAAAATAAAATAAAAAACTTAACTAAAACCAAAACAAAAACATAAAAATAAAATAAAATAAACCAATAAAAATAAACTAAAAAAAATAAATAAAAAGCTAAACTAAACTTAAAAAATATAATAAATTTAAGAATAAAAAACCTAAATAAAATAAAAAGTAAAAGTAAAATAAAAATAAAATAAACCTAAAATAAAATAAAATAAAAACTAAATAAAAACCTAAACCTAAAAAATAAATATAGAATAAAATTTAAAAATAAATAAAAAATAAAACCTAAACCCTAAACAAAAAAAGAAAACTAAACCTAAAATAAATAAAATAAACAAAATAAAATAAACCTAAATCTAAACCAAAATAAACAAACTAAAATAAATAAAACCTAAACTTAAACCTAAAATAAACTAAATATAAACCTAAACCTAAACTAAATAAAATAAAATAAACTAAAAATAAACCTAAACCTAAACTAAAAAATAAAACCTAAAAATAATCCTAAAATAAAAACCTAAAACCTAAATCTAAAAAAATAAAGTAAAAACTTAAACCTAAACCTAAAAATAAAAAATAAAACCTAAACCTTAAAAATAAAATAAAAATAAAACTCAACTAAAAAATATACCTTAACCAAAATCGAAACTTAAAAAATCAACCAAAATAAATAAACCTAAAATAAATAAACTAAACTAAATAAAAATAAAAAATAAAATTAAACCCTAAATCCTAAACCCTAAACCCTAAACCCTCAAAAACCCTAAACCTTAACCCTAAACCCTAAACCCTATAAGCATAAATTGTAAAACCCTAAACCCTAAACGCTAAACCCTAAATCTTAAACCCTAACTTTAAACCCTAAACCCTAAACCCCAAACCCTAAACCTTAAACCTTAAACCTAAACCTAAACCTAAAGTAACTAAATAAATTAAAAAATGATCTTAAACCCTAAAACATAATAAACCTAAACCTAAACATAAACTTAAACCTTTAGAATTGGCAGAACCTTGATGGCATGAACATCACTATCAACCGTGCTAGATCTTGTAGGCTAAGGAGGAAGCAAAATTAGTTGGTGGGGGGTTCTAGAGCTAGTATGGAGGTGGTGGTAAAATGGTCATTATGGAGGCGGGAGGAACGATGGAGGTTACAACCGTGGTGGTGGCGGAGGGAGAGATCGGGGATATGATGTTGGATCTAGCTACTCGAGAGTCCAGGTTGGTTCTGATGGGAATTGGAGAAACTGAAGAATAGTCGATCCAATCTGCTGCTTATCGAACTATGTCATTATAGTAGAGACAATTCTAGTTATTTAGGATTTTTAATTTTCTCTATGTGTGCTCATTTTTTATCTATGTTGTCGCTTGTGTCTTAGAAAACTTGCTGTGTTACTTGGTTCATGAAATCGAAAAGAAAAAATGTTGAATCTAAATTTGTTCTCTGTTAAAAAAAACCCAAAAACCCTAAACCCTAAACTAAAACCTAAACCCTAAACCCTAAACCCTAAGCCTTAAAACCATAAACCATAAACCCTAAACCCAAAAATTGAAACCCTAAACCCTAAAACTTAAACCCTAAACCCTAAACCCTAAACCCTTAACCAAAAAAAAAAAAACCCTAAACCCACAACTAACCCTAAACTAATCCTAAACCCACAACTAACCCTAAACTAACCCTAAAACTTAAACCTTAAACCCTAGAAAGATAAAAACATAAACCTAAACTAACTAAAACCTAAAAATAAAATAAATAAAAAAACCTTGACAAAATTAAATAAAAAATAAAATAAAATAAAAACATAAACCAAAACCCAAACCTAAACCTAAAAAGAAAAAAAAGAAAAAAAAATAAAAACTTTATAAAAATTAAATAAATAAAATCCTAAACTAAACTAAAAATCTAAACAACTAAAATAAAATAAAACCTAAACATAAAATAAAAATGAAAAAAAACCTATAATAAAATAAAATAAAAACTTAATAAAAACCTAAACCTAAATAATAAACCTTTAAATAAAACCTAAAAATAAATAACAAATAATACCTAAACCCTAAACTAAAAAAAAACCTAAACCTAAAATAAAATAAAAATAAACCTAAACCTAAACTAAAATAAACTAAACCTAAACTCTAAAATAAACTAAAATAAACCTAAAATAAACCTAAACTAAAAACCTAAAACCAAAACATAAAAAAATAAATTAAAAACTTAAATTTAAACATAAAAATATAAAATAAAACATAAACCTAAATAATAAAATAAAAATAATACTAAACTAAAAAATAAACCTAAACCAAAAAAATAAACTAAAATAAAAAACCAAAATTAAAATAAATAAACCTAAAATAAAGAAACAAAACTAAATAAAAATAAATCAAACTCAATTAAATAAAAAATAAACTAAATAAACCTAAACCTACAAACTTACTTAATTTTTTAAAAAATAACAAATAAAATACATAAATTAAAAACCCTAACCCTAAACCCTAATCCCTAAAAACCTAAAAACCTAAACCTAAGCTAAATAAAACCTAAAAATAAAATAAATAAAAAATGTAAACCCAAATAAACTAAAATAATAAAATAAAATAAGAACCTAAACTAAATTCTAAACTCAACCTAAAAATAAAATAAAATAAAAAATAAAATTTAAACTAAAATAAAATAAATAAAAACCTAAACTTAAAAAATAAACCTTAAAATAAAACCTAAAAATAAATAATAAAATAAAAAGTAAACTCTAAATTAAAGAAAAACTAAACTTAAAATAAACAAAATAAAGTAAACCTAAACCAAAACTAAACTAAACTAAACTAAAATAAATAAACCTAAAAATAAACTTAAAAGTGAACCTAAAATTAAAACCTAAACCTAAACCTAAGAAAATAAAATAAAAACCTAAACCTAACCTAAAATTAAAAGTTAAAACCTAAACCTAAAAACCAAAAATATAAATAAAACTAAACTAAAAAGTAAACAAAAACCAAAACCTAAACCTAAAAAATAAACTAAAAAAAAATCTTAACTAAAATAAATAAACTAAACTAAATAAAAAATAATAAATAAACCAAAAAATATATAAAAAAATCTGAATAAACTAAATAAACCTAACCCTACCTATTTACTTAGTTTTAAAAAGAAAAGAAAACCCTAAACCCTAATTGCTTAACCCTAAACACTAAATCCTAATCCCTAAACCACCTAAACCTAAAACTAACCCAAACTCTAAAACCTAACTAAACCCTAAACCTTAAATCCTAAACCCTAAACCCTAAACCCTAAACCCTAAACCATAACCCTAACCCTAAAACCTAATTATAAACCATAAATCATAAAAATCTAAACCTTAAACCCTAAACTAACCCTAAACCCTAAACCCTGAAAACCAAAAACCCTAATGCCTAAATACTAAATCCTAAATCCTAAACCTTAAACCCTGACCTTAAACCCTAAAACCCTAAAACCCTAAACCCTAAAATGCTAAACCCTAAACCCTAAACCTTAAACTCTAAACTCTAAACTCTAAAAACCTAAAAACCTAAACCTAAACTAAATAAAATCTCAAAATAAAAAAAACCTAAACATAAATAAAATAAAATAATAAAATAAAAAACCCTAAACTATAACCTAAACCTAAGCTTAAAAAAAATAAAAATAATAAAATAAAATAAAATAAATCAAAACTTAAACTAAACTAAAAAAATGGAATAAACCTAAGAATAAAAAATCTAAATAAAATTAAAACTAAACGTAAAATAAAAATAAAATTAAGCTAAAATAAAATAAAATAAAAACTAAATAAAAACCTAAACTTAAAAAATAAACTTAAAAATAAATAAATAAAAACCTAAACCCTAAACTAAATAAAACATAAACCTTAAATAAAAATAAAATAAAAATAAAATAAACTTAAACCTAAAAGAAAATAAATTGAATTAAAATAAACTAAATTTAAACCTAAACCTAAAATAAACTAAACCTAAACCTAAACCAAAGCATAAATTACATAAAATAAAATTAAGTAAAGGTAAACCTTAACCTAAACTAAAATATAAAACCTAAAAATAAACCTAAAATAAAATTCTAAAACCTAAACCTAAAAAATAAACTAAAATAAAAAGCTTAAACTAAAATAAATAAACCTAAAATAAATAAACTAAACAAAAAAATAAAAATAAACCTAAATGAAAATTAAAGTAAAATAAACTAAAATAAATTAAAATTAAACGAAATAAATAGAAACCTATGAGTTTACTATAGTTTAAAAAAATAAAATGAAATAAACCCTAACCATGAACCCTAAGCCCTAAAACTAGTCCTAAACCATAAACCTACAACCCTAAACCCTACATGCTAAACTCTAAACCCTAAACCTTAAAATCCTAAACCTTAAACCCTAAACCCTAAACCCTAAACCCTAAACCCTAAGATCCTAAACCCTAAACCCTAAACCCTAAACCCAAATCCTTAAGCCCTAAACCCTAAACCCTAAACCCTAAAACCTACAACCCTAAACCCTAAACCCCAAACCCTAAACCCTTAAAACATAAAAACCAAAACCTAAACTAAATAAAACCTAAAAATAAAATGAATAAAAAACCTAAACCTCAATAAAATAAATAAAATAAAAACCTAAATTAAAACCATAACCTAAACTTAAAAATAAAATAGAATATAAAAATAAAAACTAAAATAAAATAAAATATATAAAAACCTAAACTAAACTAAAAAATAAAAGAAACTTATAAATAAAAACTTAGATAAAATCAAACCTAAACGTAAAATAAATATTAAATAAACCTAAAATTAAATTAAACTAAAACTAAATAAAAAACTAAACTTAAAAATAAACCTAAAAAGAAATAAAAAATAAATCCTAAACCCTAATCTAAAAAGAACCTAAACCTAAATAAACAAAATAAAATAAACCTAAACTAAACTAAAAGAAACTAAACTAAAATAAATAAAACCTAACCTTAACCTAAATTAAACTAAACTTAAACCCTAAGCTAAATAAAATAAAATAAACCAAAAATAAACATAAACCAAAACTAAAAAATAAAATCTATATATAAAATTAAAATAAAAACCTAAAACCTAAACCTAAAAAAATAAAATAAAAACCTAAACCTAAACCTAAACCTAAATAAAACCTAACCCCTAAACTTAATATTTAAAACTAAAACCTAAACCTAAAAATTAAATTAAAATAAAATTAAACTAAAAAATAAACATAAACCCAAACCTAAACCTAAAAAATAAACTAAAATAAATAAGCATAAAATAAATAAATAAAACTAAATAAAAAAATTAACCCTAAATATAAATATAAAATAAACTAAATAAATTAAATAAATTAAATAAATTATATAAATTAAATAAATTAAATAAATTAAATAAATTAAATAAATTAAATAAATTAAATAAATTAAATAAATTAAATAAATTAATAAATTAAATAAATTAAATAAATTAAATAAATTAAATAAATTAAATAAATTAAATAAATTAAATAAATTAAATAAATTAAATAAATTAAATAAATTAAATAAATAAATTCAATTAAATAAATTAAATAAACCTAAACATATCAGCTTACTGAATTTAAAACAAACCCAAAAAACCCTAAACACTAAATGCTAAACCTTAAAACTAACCCTAAACCCTAAACATTAAATGTACAAGCCTAAACCCCCTAACTAAAAAACTAAAAAACTAAATTAAATAACCCCCCCTTCCTTTCCTAAACCTCTAACTAAAACTTAAATACTAAAACTTAAAAATAATAAAACTAAAACTAAAACTAAGACTAAACTAAAACCCTAATAAAAAACTAATAAAAACCTAAACCCTAAAAAAAAAATAAACCTAAACGTAAAAAAAACTAAAAAAATAAAACCTAAACCAATAGTAAAACCTACCCCCCCCTAAAAATAAAACTAAAACCTAAACCCTATAAACAATTTAATAAAATTACTACAAAAACAAAATAATAATAATAATAAAAACTAATAAAACTAAATAAAACATAGAAACCTAACTAATAAAACTAAAAAAAACATAAACCCTAAACACCCCCTCCCCCAAAACTAATAAAAAAAACTAAAACCCCTAAATTTAATTAAAACTAATAAAAAAACATAAACCCTAAAACTAAACTAATAAAAAAACAAAATTAAAACCCTAATAACTAAAAACTAAAGAAAAAACCCAAAAAAAACCCCACCCCCCTCAATAATAATAATAATAATAACATAATAATAACTAAAACTAAACTAAAATAAAAAACTAATAAATAATAAATAATTTAAAAAAACTTAAATCTTAGAAATAAAATAAATAAAAAAACCTAAACCCCTAAACCGAAAAACTAACTAAATAAAACCAATAGCTAAAAATACATAAACCCCTAAACCCTGTAATAAATTAAAAATTAAAATAAAAACCTAAACCTATCCCGCAGCCCCTTCCCATCCTGAGCTATAGCGATTCTTGAATCCCTTTCCTTTTCATTCTCTTTCTCGGTGTTTATGGGCTGGTTTTCTAGAAATTTCTTATGGTTCAGCTCCAGATCTTTGGGCTTTGGCCGATCCTTGTTTGATTCTTAAGTGGAACCATTTAACATGGCATCGAGTTCTACAAATACTTAGGGATAACCAAATGCTCTAACTGCGCCAGCTCAGGCTTTCAATTCTTTGGGTATAGCTAAACCTTTTGCCTCTAAATCCTTCAAAGATACCTTATCTAGTAAGGATTCTTTAACTTTTTTTTATCTTTCTTTAAAACTAGTTCATACAACCTTCGAAGGTGTTTTGGTTATTATGTGCTCTGACTTGGATACTGAAAAACTAGCGGAGCCTTATGGATATACTTTGATTGGAAATTTTTTTTTCGGCATCCTAGTATGGAGGAAATTCGATTTTTCTTTCATGACTTTAATATTTCTGATGTTTTTTTGATTGGATCACTGGATGGTAGACATGTGCTGATTAAATTGTCTGATGACCTTAATTATAGTCATATCTTTGCTCACCGATCTTATTATGTTAAAAACTATCAAATTCATATTTATAAATGGACTCCATTTTTTGACATTAAAGAGGAGTCTCCTACAGCATCAGTTTGGTTATCTTTACCTAATCTTTGAGTTCACTTTATTAATTATTAATTCTTGCATGTGGTGGGTTCTATTTTTGGTAGACCCTTATAAATTGATCAAGCAACCACAGCCAAATTCAGGCTGTCGGTTGCTTGGATCCTTATTGAAATTCATGTAACAAAGAAATTTCCTAAAGAGGTGTGGATTGGATCTAAGAAATATGGATATTTCCAATAGGTTGAGTTTGAAAACTTCACTGCTTTCTATAATCATTGTAAAAGTCATGGCCATGATACATCAGAATGTTTTGTTACTCATCATCATCTTCAAAAGAAAGTGGTTAAAGATCCTAAGGTTGCTGGCAAATTTGGAGATTTAAAAAGTGATAAAAGAAATTCTGCTTTAAATGAAAAGGGTAATGGTGCTGTGAATGAAATTATTGATTTCTCTAATGTTGTTCCTAATGTTTCTAATGTTGTTCTCAATGTAAGTGGTAGTGATAAGCTTGTTAAATTTTTTTTTGAAACTATTTTGTAGAGTAATCAAGTTTTGGCTGCTATTATTTATATTATTCCTAAAAATTTGTAAGTAGATGATTTTTCTATTTTAGTTTCTGATTCCAAGGAGATTTGTGATAAGTTGCTAAAAATCTTATAGAAAATGTTTTTGTTATTTTCCTTAAAAATCTTTGAAAGAAAATCTTGTTTTATCTTCTTTGAATTTGGGAAAGAATGATGGTATGGAGGTTGTTGATAATATGCAACCAAGTGTTTGTTTGCTTAATAAATATGTTTCTACCCCTTCTTTAACTATTATTCCGGATGGTATTTTGCTTAGTGATAAATCTCGTTTAATGGAGAAAGAGGATTTATCTTCTTGTCAAATGGGATCTTCTCCTAAATCTATTGTTAATAATGATGACAATTTTTTTTTCTGATGATGAATCCATGGAGAATGAGACTAGTTTTCAAACTACTTTTGCGAAAAGGAAAAAATATTTTAAAAATTATCATCTTAAAGTTTTTAGATTTACTCGATCTTCTTCATCTTCTTTGCCTAATAAAAAAATATTGTTTAACTTTCTTATTTGGAATGTGAGGGGCATTAGTACTCTTGCTGTTAGAAATAGAAATTGGAATCTTTATAGAATTTATAATGTTAATTTCTTGGTTATTCTTGAACCTCTTATTTTTTCTTCTAAAAGAATGCATGCGTCTAGGATGATTGATTTTTATTTCAATAGCAAAAATAAGATTTGGTTATTTTGAAATAAATCTATTTCTATTAATATTATTAATGAATTTCATCAAGTTATTAATGTGGATATTTCATTTGGTGATTATCATGCTTTGGCTCTTTTTGCTTCTTGTAACAAGTTAGAGAGGAGAATTCCTTAGGATCAATTTTCTAATTTTCCTTCTATTGTTAATGATTCTTGGATTGTTGGTGGGGATTTTAATATGATCCTTTCTTTGAATGAAAGGAAAGGGGGTTCTTTGCCAAATTTACATTCAAAGGAAGATTTTGCAAATATTATTTTGGATTGTAATCTTCATGATGTTGGTTTCATTGGTTCTTAATTTACTTAGAATAATCATAGATTGTGGCAATGGTTGGATCGTGCTTTATTTACTAATTATTGGTTAAAACGTTCTCCTTTAACTTTAGTGGAGCATCTTAGTAGAACTCTCTTGGATCATGCTCATGTTTTGATTTCTATTAAGGATGCTGTTCATAACAATAATGTCATTAAAAATGTTTATTTTCAAAATATGTGGTTGAAAGATAAAAGTTTTCTTGATGTTATAACTTATAATTAGTGTGCTCCTCTTTCTCCTGATGATTCTGCATTTGGTATGATGAGACTTTGGCTTAAGCCAAAAAGGCTTAAGCATAATATCACTTGGTGGAATAGAAATTTCTTTAAAAATATTTTTGATAATATCAAGAATATGGAACAAAAGGTAAAATATTTGGAAGAACTTGTAATTACTGAGTTTTCTTTCTGTTCTAATCATAGTTTTTTTTGTCTCCAATAAGTCTCCTCCATATCCTAGCACCATAGATTTTTTGGCGACTCTGCTGGGGACGGTTCCTCTCTCCATCTCTAGTAGTCAATAATTGTCACCAAGTATCGATAGTGAACTTATATTTTTTATGTAGGCGGTGGAGGAAGAAACACTAAATATTTTCATGTTTTGTTAATGAAAAGGAGAGTTCTTGGTCGCATTCATAAAATGAAGAACTTTAATGGTTCTTGGCTTACCAAAAAAGAAGATATATTTTCTTTCGTTATTAATTATTTTAAAGATCTTTTAAATAAAAATTGTCAACTTGAGCATTTATCCAATCCCTCTATCATCCCTTCTATTATGTCTACTAAGATTAAAGAGTGCTTGGTTGCTCCTCCTTCCGATGAGGATATTTTTAATATTCTTAATGGTATGAATGCTGATTCTGATGCAGGGGCGGATGGTTACACTACTTTATTCTTTCAAAAAGCTTGATTTATTGTTAAAATTGATCTTGTTAATGCTGTTAAGGCTTTTCTTCAAGGGAATTCTATTCCTAAATATTTTACTAGCACTTCTAGTGTTCTTATTCCTAAGAAAGATAATCTTGAATTTTGGAATGACTTTAGATCTATTAGTCTTTGTACTTTTTTTAATAAATCAATTTCTAAAATTTTGACTAATAAGCTTAGTAAGTTTCTTCCTAAGATTATCTCTCCTAATTAAATTAGCTTTGTGAAAAGTAGAACTATTTCATATGACATCTTTCTTGCCCAAGAATTGATTCATGATTTGAATGTTAAAATTAAAGGTAAAAATTTACTTTTTAAGCTTGACATCACCAAAGCTTATATAACATTTCTTGGGGTTTTCTTAATAGCATTCTTACTTTATTTGGTTTTTCTAATCATTTTGTTTCTTTGGTTAATAGTATAATTATAAATGTTTGGTTTTCATTAGTTATCAATGGTAAAAACTTTGGTTTCTTTAATTCCTCTCAAGGTGTAAGACAAAGTGACCGTTTTTTCCATCACTTTTTATTATTGTGGTTGAATATTTGTCTCGTTGGCTTAATCTTTTTTTTAGAAGAATTCTAGTATGTATTTTAAGAATCTTGGTGGTTTGGCTATCTCTCATTTAAGCTTTACTGATGATTTCATAATTTTTTATGATGGCTCTTTGCATTATGTTAAAAAGCTTAAGGATTTTTTAAATAAATTTGATATGGAAAGTGGCCTTTTGATTAGTTCTCATAAATGTTGTTTTGTCACTTCTACTTCTATTTCTATTCATAGAATTAATAAAATAAAGGATATCACTAGTTTTTCTCATCAAAATCTTCCAATTAAATATTTAGGCTCCCCTTTATATTGTGGCCATAAGAGATCCCATCTCTTTGATGAGGTAATTCATAATATTCAAAATAAAAGTTTTACCCTTGAATTTCATTTTTTATCTTTTGTTGGTAGATTAATTGTTATTAAATGTATTCTTTATTCTATTTCTTTTAACTTGTTGCTTAATACTCTTCCTACTTCTCATGATCTTATCAGGATTGAAAAATCTTTTAATAACTTTATTTGGAGGCTCTAGGAATTTGGCCAAATGGTTTCATTGGACTTCTTGGTATAATATGTGTGGCCCAATTTATGAAGGTGGTATTGGGTGCATATCTTTGATGGATTCCACCAATGTTTTTCCTTAAATAATTTGGTGGAATTTTAAAAAATGAAAGTCTTTGGGCTAAATTCATGAAATTTAAATATTACCAAGGTAAGCATCCTTTAATTTGCAATTATAAACATGGTGACTCAATTTTTTGGAAACGGCTCTATGATATTAAATGGAAAGTTAAACCTCTCATTTTTTGGGGTATTAATAATGGATCTTCTTTCTTTTGTAAAGATAACTGGATGGGGGAATTTTCCATTGATTCTTTGCTTAATAATCACTCTACTTCTTCTTTAATAGTTAGTCATTTTATTTATAATGGTGGATGGAATTTCACTCTTTTAAATTATTTGATTCCTAATTTCATTAGTAATAACATCATCAATATTTTTATTGATGGTAATTTTCCAGATGAAATTCTTTTCTAAATTTCTTATAATGGAGAATTTTCTTTTAAAGATACTTGACACTATATTAGAGTTAAAAAAAAAAAAATCCTCGTCTCCTATTTTCCTTAAAATTTGGAATAATATTATTCATACTTCTTATTCTATTCTTGTGTGGAGAATTTTAAGGGATTATATTATTGTTGATTATTTACTTTTGGACAAAGGATTTTATCTACCCTCTAAATGCATGTGTTGCTTTTATATTGAGAATGTTAGTCATGTTTTTATTAATAGTTCCATCGCCTTTAAAGTTTGGGGTTGGTATGAGGATTTATTTAAATTAAGTTGTTTTAATGGTAATTTAACTTTATTGCAACTTCTTGACTCTTATTTTCTTAATACTGTTAAAGGGCATATCAAAATTGTGGTGGCTATTACTTTGATTTGGTTTATTTAGCTTGACATAAATAATGCTAAGCATTGTAATGTGCCTTTGAATCATAAGAGGATTATTGGTAGGACTAAAGATATGATTTTTTCTTTACATATCGCTCTTCTTAGTGGTCTAATTTTAGAGGTTGCAAGTTTGTTGCCTCTAAATTGGGTATCAATTTTCCTTATTGTGACTCGTCTCTGAATTATAAAATTATTCATTGGATTAAGCCTCTTAATTATTGTATTAAAATTAATGTTGATGGCTCTATTGCAAAGAAAAGGTAGGGTTGTGGTGGTATTTTTATATAAATAATCTTGGGAATATTATCTTGGCTTTTTCCATGCCTCTCTCTACTAAGTCTGTTATTTTTGCTGAATTAATGACTATTTATAATGCTCTTAAGCTTTGTTTGGATGGAAATTTTTATACTATTTGGTTGGAATCTGATGCTGAGATGGTTGTTGTTATGATCAATTCTAACCATAAGGGTAATGGTGATCTTTTTTATTTAATTAGAAAAATTAAAGCTATTATCTCAAAACTTTCTTTTAAAATTAATCATATTTTAAGAGTACGTAATGCTTGTGCGGATTTCTTAGCTAGTTATGGTGTAATCTCTTTGATTTTACTTTTTTTACCAATCCAAATATTCGTAAGAAATTAAGAGGGCTGTCTAATTTAGATAAATCTAATTTTTCTTATGTTAGATTTTCTTAGTTTTCTTATCTTTCTTTTCTGTTGGTGGTTTTCTTGGGGCTTCTTTTTAGGTGCTTTTGGTGGTTTTGGTTTGTTCAATTATTGTTGGCTCCTGTTCTTTCTTGGGGGCTTTCTGTTCTTGTTTTATTCCTATATTTTACAAGTTGGAATGCTATTTTGGTTGTTAGGTTGTTGTCGATTATTGCTCCTACTTTTATTGTGGTATCTCTTGTGGGTTTTTCCTTTGGATTTTGGTTGGTTGATTGGCTTTCTTTGGTGGCTTTATCGTCAGTCTCCTTGAGCTTCCTGGTTTTGGGTGCCTTCTCTAGATGTGATGTTTTTTGTGCTTCTCTTCCTTCTGTTTCCTTTTAGCTAGTTGGATTGGTTTGGTTTTGGGTATGGCTGCTGCTTTCCTTTGTGGCTTTGGTGGTTCTGTTATTACTTATTTTGGTTGGTGGCTACTAGGGTCTTTCTTAGTTGCTTTAGTCTGGTTGGAGTTGATGAGCTTGTTGGTTGCTTCTCTTCTTCTCCCCCTGCTTTTGTTTCTAGTATTTCCTCTTTGGTTGGTGACTTTATTTCTTCCTACATCTACTTTTTGGTGGTTGGATGGTCGTGCTGCTTGGAAATTTTTCATTGTTGGCTTAGTTTTTTCTGCTATTGCCCCCTTTGGCTAGTGGCTCTATTGTTGTTCTTCCTTTTTTTGTGGCTAGTTCTAGATCTTTGCTGGTTATTGGTGTGTGCTCGGGTGCTTTTGTGAGGTTTGTTGGCTATGATGGCTAGGATGTTTACTCTTTTATGTTGGCTAGTTGCATTATTTATGACTGTAACCCTTCTTTTGGATTTTGGCTGCTCACAAAGTTTTGTTGCCACTTCTAATGTTTGTGACTGAGTCTGAGCCTTTTCTTTGGCCTTTCTTTCCTTCCTTTTTATCTCTATTTATTTTCATTTAATTGTGCTTACCTCTGCTTTACTTTTTTCTTGCAGGTTTCCTTCGTTTGCTCTTGGGTCTCTTTAGGTGGTATGCTGACCTACTCAGGGATTCTGTGCTGTCGCTATTCTTTTCTTAGTTTTCCTTTTGCTTTTCATTTTCTTTTGCATTAGTTAGGGGATTTTTCTCTTTAGGTCTTTATGTAGCTCTTTGAGCAATAGTCTTTGAGATTTATGCCCTTTAAGAACATTGTATCCTTTTCTTTTGGTAACAAAAATTCGTTTTTTTTTAACAAAAGAAAAAAATCCTAAACCCTAAAAACCTAAAGTCGAATGCATAAACACTAAACTATAAACCCTAAACCCTAAACCCTAACCCTAAACCCTAAACCCTAAATTAAAACCAAAACCTAAACCTAAACCTAAAAATAAAATAAAATAAAATAAAATAAAAAATAAAAAAATTAAAATAAAATAAATAAAAACCTAAACTAAACAAAAATAAAATAAAATAAACCTAAGAATAAAAAACCTAAAGAAAATAAAAACTAAATGTAACATAAAAATAAAATAAATTAAAATAAAATAAAATAAAAACTAAATAAAAACCTAAACCTAAAAAATAAACCTAAAAGTAAAACCAAAAAATAAAACCTAAACCCTAAACTTAAAAAATAAAATAAACTTAAACCTAAACCAAAATAAACTAAAATAAAATAAATAAAACCTACACCTAAACCTAAAGAAAAACTAAACATTAACCTAAACCTAAACTAAATAAAATAAAATAAACTGAAAATAAACCTAAACTATAAGAAATAAAACATAAAAACAAACCTAAAATAAAAACCTAAAACTTAAACCTAAAAAAATAAAATAAGAACCTAAACCTAAACCTAAAAATAAAAAATAAAACCTAAACCTAAAAAATAAAAAAAAAATAAAACTCAACTAAAAAATAAACCTAAACCTAAAAAATAAACATAAAAAATAAAATAAGCTAATATATTAAAAAATAAACTAAATAAACCTAACCCTACCAGTTTACTTAAATTTTTTTTTTTTTAAAAACCCTAAACCCTAAACCCCAAATCATAAACCCTAAACCCTAAACCCTAAACCCAAAAGAACCATAAACCCCAAACCCTAAACCCTAACTCCTAAACCCTAAACCCAAAACCCAAAACCCTAAACCTTAACCCTAAACCTTAAACCCTCAAAGCATAAACTCTAAAACCCTAAGCCCTAAGCCTTAAACTCTAAACCCTGAATCCTTAAACCTAAAGTAACTAAATAAATTATAAAATAAACCTAAACCATAAAACTTAATAAACTGAAACCTAAACCTAAACTCTAAGAATGGGTAGAACCTTGACGGCAAGAACATCACATCAACAAGGCTCAACCTAGATCTAGCGATGGAAATGAAGGCAGAGGTGGCAATTATGATAGTGGTGGTGGTGATCTAGAGGTGGTGGTGGATAAAGAGGTAGTGGTCAGAGTAGTGGTGGGTATGGAGGCTAGAGGAGCGATGGAGGTTACAACTGTGGTGGTGGCGGAGGGAGAGATCTGGGATATGATGGTGGATCCCGCTAGAGAGGTTGGGGTGGTTCTGATAGGAACTAGAGAAATTGAAGAATGACCATCTGATATGCTACTTATGGAACTGTATCTTTATAGTAGACACGATTCTAGTTATCTAGGGTTTTTTATTTGCTCTATGCGTGCACATTTTTTTTATCAATGTTATCACTTATGTCCTAAAAAACTTAGTGTGTTACTTGGTTGATGAAATCAAAAAGAAGAAATCTTGAATCTGAATTTGTTCTCTGTTAAAAAAACTAAAATATTAAACCCTAAACTAAAACTTGAAACCTAAGCATAAAACCTAAACCCTAAATCCTATAAGTAAAAAAAAAATAAAAAAATAACAAAAAATTAAAAATAAAAATAAATAAATAAACCCTAACTTTAAACCCTAAACCCTAAACCTTAAAAACTAAAATAAAAAAAAACCCAAAAACCCTAAACCCAAAACCCAAAACCCTAAACCCTAAACCCTAAATACACTTAGCCTTAAAGTCAAAACACTAAACCCTAAACCCTAAACCCTAAACCTTAACCCTAAACCTTAAACCCTAAAACCCTAAACCCTAAAAACCTAAAAATCTAAAATTAAAAGAAAAATAAAACTCAACTAAAAAATAAACCTAAACCTAAACCTAAAAAATAAATTAATATAAAAATCCTAAACTAAAATAAAGAAACCTAAAATATATAAACTAAAATAACTAAAAATAAAAATAAACCTAAATATAAATAAAAAATAAAATAAACTAAAATAAATAAAAAATAAGCTAAGTAAACTAAATAAACCTAAACCTAATGGATTACTAAATTTAAAAAAAAAACCCTAAACCCTAAATCCTATACCCTAAACCCTAAACCCTAAACCACAAAACTAACCCTAAACCCTAAACCTACAACACTAAACCTATAAACCTAAACCTTAAACCCTAAATGCTAAACCCTAAAAACCTTAACACTAAAGCCTAAACACTAAACCATAAACCCTAAACCTTAAACCCCAACCTTAAACTCTAAACCCTAAATCGTATACCCTAAACCCTAACCCTAAAACCCTAAATCCTAAAACCCTAAAGCCTAAACCCTAAACACTAAAAACCTAAAAACTTAAACATAAAAAATAAAATAAAAATAAAACTCAACAAAAAAAATAAACTTAAACCTCTACCTAAACCTAAAAAATAAATTAAAATAAAAAACCTAAACTAAAATAAATAAACCTAAATAAATAAACTAAATAAAATAAAAATAAGAAATATATCTAAATAAAAAATAAAATAAACTAAAATAAATAAAAAATAAACTAAGTAAACTGAACAAACATAAACTTAATGATTTACTTGATTTAAAAAAAAACCCTAAACCCTAAATCCTAAACCCTAAACCATAAACTCTAAACCTTAAACCCTAAACCCTAAACCCTAAAACTAACCCTAAACCTATAACACTAAACCTATAACCCTAAACCCTAAACCCTAAACCCTAACCGTCAACCCTAAACCCTAAAAGCATAAACCGTAAAACCCTAAACTCTAAACCCTAAGCCCTAAACCCTAAATCCCTAAACCCTAAACCTTAACCCTAAACCCCAAACCCTAAATCTAAATCTAAAGTAACTAAATAAATTAAAAAATAAACCTAAACCTTAAAACCTAATAAAGATAAAACTAAACCTAAACCTAAAGAATGGGCAGAACCTTCACGACAGGAACATCACAGTCAACTAGGCTTAAGGTCGATCTGACAGTGGAAATGAAGGAGGAGGCGACGGTTATCGCAGTGGTGGTGGTGGATCTAGAGGTGGTGGTGGATATGGAGATGGTGGTCGGAGCAGTGGTGGTTATGGAGGTGGGTGTAGTGATGAAAGTTACAACCATGGTGGTGGTAGAGGGAGAGATCATGGATATGATGGTGGATCTCACTACACGAGAGGTCGGGGTTGTTCTGATGGGAACTAGAGAAACTGAAGAATGACTGATTTGATCTGGTGCTTATGGAACTCTATCTTTACAATAGAGACGGTTCTAGATATCTAGGTTTTAATTTACTTATACGTGCTCACTTTTTATCTATGCGTCGCTTGGGTCTTAGAAAACTTGGTGTGTTACTTGGTTGATGAAATCGAATAGAAGAAATATTGAATCTGAATTTATTCTCTTTTAAAAAAAATAAAAACCCTAAACCCTAAATTAAAACTTGAACCATAAACATAAAACTTAAACCCTAAATTCTAAACCCTAAAAAATTTAAAAAAAAAAAAAAACAAAAAAAACTTAGCCTTAAACCCTAAACCCTAAACCCAAAACCTTAAACAAACAACCCTAAACCCTAAACCCTAAACCATAAAACCATAAACCCTAAACCCTAAAACCTAAACACTAAACCCTAAAACCTATAACTATAAACCCTAAACTCTAAACCACAAACCCTAAACCCTAAACACTAAACCCTAATCCCTGAACCTTAAAAACCTAAAAATAAAATAAATAAAAAACTGAAACCTAAATAAATTAAGAAAATACAATAAAATAAAAACCAAAACTAAAACTTAAACCTAATCCTAAACCTAAACCTAAGATAAACTAAAAATAAAAACCTATGATAAACTAAAAAATTTAAAAAAACTATACTAAAATAAAATAAATAAAAACCTAAGATAAACTAAAAAATAAAAAAAAACTTAAATAAAATAAAAACTAAAAAAATAAAAAATAAAATAAACCTAAAATAAAATAAAATAAAAACTAAATAAAAACATAAACCTAAAAAATAAACTTAAAAATAAAACCTATAAATAAATAAAAAATAAAAATTAAACCCTCAACTAAAAAAAAAAACATAAACCTAAAATAAAAATAAAATAAAATAAACCTAAACCTAAACTAAAATAAACTAACCTATATTAATAAAACTTAAACCTAAACTTAAAATAAATTAAACCTAAACCAAAACCAAAACCCTAAATAAAATAAAATAAACTAAAAATAAACCAAAACCTAAACTAAAAAAGAAAACCTAAAAATAATCCTAAAATAAAAACCTAAAATGTAAACTTAAAAAATAAAAAAAACCTAAACCTAAATCTAAAAATAAAAAATAAAGCATAAATCTAAAAAAATATAAAAAAAATAAAACTAAACTAAAAAATAAACCAAAACACAAAACTTAAACAAAAAAAAACTAAGATAAAAAACCTAAATGCAAATAAATAAACTTAAAATAAATTAACAAAATTAAATATAAATAAAAATCAACCTAAGTAAAAATAAAAAATAAACTAAAATAAATAATAAATAAATTAAATAAACCTAAACCTACTAGTTTATCGAATTTTAAAAAAAAAATTAAATAATTAAAAAAAATTAAAAAAAATACCCTAACCCTAAACCCTAACCCTAAACCCTGAACCCTAAGCCTAGAACCCTAAACCCTAAACCCTAAACCCTAAAGCATAAAACGTAAACCCTAAGCCCAAAACCCGAAACCCTAAAACCCTAAACCCTAAACCATAAACCCTAAAAACCTAAAAACCAAAAAACCTAAACTTAAACTAAATAAAACCTAAAAATAAAATAAATAAATAACTTAACCTAAATAAAATAAAATAAAATAAAAACCTAAACTAAAACTTAAACCTAAACCTAAATGTAAAAATAAAATAAAATAAAAATGAAACTAAAATAAAATAAATAAAAACCTAAACTAAACTAAAAATCAAAATAAACCTAATAATAAAAAACTTAAAATAAAATAAAAAATAAACCTAAACTAAATATAAAATAAATCTAAAATAAAATAAAAAAAATAAAAACTAAATGAAAACCTAAACCTAAAAAATAAACCTAAAAGTAAAACTTAAAAATAAATAAAAAATAAACTTAAACCCTAAAATAAAAAAAAAACTAAACCTAAAATAAAAATAAAATAAACCTAAACCTAAACTAAAATAAACTAAACTAAAATAAATAAAACCTAAACTTAATCCCCAAAACTAACCCTAAACCCTAAACCTTGAACCCTAAACCCTAAACCATAAACCCTCAATGTTAAAACCCGAAACCCTAAACCCTAAAACCATAAGCCCTAAACCTAAACCCTAAACCCTAAACCCTACAACCTTAAACCCTAAACCCTAAACCCCAAAAATTAAATCGTAAACTCTACACCCATAAACTTAAAACTATAAAACTAAACTAAATAAAACCTAAAAATAAAATAAATAAAAAGAGTAACCTAAATAAAAAATAGAATAAAATAAAAACCTAAACCTAAACATTAACTTAAAAATAAAATAAAATAAAAAAGAAAAACTAAACTAAAATAAAATAAATAAAATCCTAAACTAAACTAAAACCCTAAACCCTAAACCCTAAACCCTAAAACTCTAAGCCTTAAAACTTAAACCCTAAACCCCAAACCCTACAACCTTAAACCCTAAACCCTAAACCCCAAAAATTAAACCGTAAACCCTACACCCTATAAACCTAAAACTCTAAAACTAAACTAAATAAAACCTAAAAATAAAATAAATAAAAAGAGTAACCTAAATAAAAAATAGAATAAAATAAAAACCTAAACCTAAACATTAACTTAAAAATAAAATAAAATAAAAAAGAAAAACTAAACTAAACTAAAATAAATAAAATCCTAAACTAAACTAATAAATAAAACAAACTTAAAAATAAAAAACTTAAATAAAATAAATCTAAATGTAAAATAAAAATAAAATAAACCTAAAATTAAATTAAATAAAAACTAAATAAAAACCTAAACCTAAAAAATAAACCTAAAAATCAATAAAAAATAAAACCTAAATCCTAAACTAAAAAAAACCTAAACCTAATATAAATAAAATAAAATAAAATAAACTAAAAATAAACCTAAACCTAAACTAAAACATAAAACGTAAAAATAAACCTAAAATAAAAACATAAGACATAAACCTAAAAAAGTAAAATAAAATCCTAAACCTAAACCTAAAAATAAAAAATAAAACTTAAAATTAAAAAATAAAATAAAAAAACTAAACTAAAATTTAAACATAAACTTAAAACTAAACTTAAAAAATAAACTAAAATAAAAAAACCTAAACTAAAATAAATTAAACTAAAATAAATAAACTAAACTAAATAAAAATAAAACATAAACCTAAAGAATAATAAAAAAAATAAAAAAATTAAAATAAATAATAATTAAACTAAATAAACTAAATAAACATAAACCTACCGATTTTCTTAATTTTTTTTTTAAAAAAACCCCACACCCTAAACCCTAAACCCTAAACCCTAAATCATAAACCCTAAACCCTAACCCTAAACCCTAAACCTACAACCATAAATCCTAAAACTTAATCCCTAAACCCTAACCTTAACCCTAAACCCTAAACCCTAAATTCCTAAACCCTAAAAATCATAAACCCTAAAGTTTAAACCTAAACTAACTTAAACCATACTAACTTAAACCTTAAACAAACACTAAACTAAACCTAAACACCCTAAACCCTAAACCCTAACTAAACCCTAAAAACCCAAACCTAAACCTTAAACCCTAACCTTAAACCTCCCAAACTTAAACTCCTAAACCCTAAACCCTAAACCCTAACCTTAATCCCCAAACCCAGAACCTAAGCCTAAGATAATTAAATAAATTAAAAAATAAACCAAAACCCTAAAACCTAATAAACCTAAACCCTAAGAATGGGCAGAACTTTGTCGGCATAAACATCACTGTCAACCAAGCTTAGTCTAGATCTAACAGTGGAGGCAATGATGGAGGCAGAGATTATCGTAGTGGTTGTGGGAGATTTGGAGGTGCTGGTAGATATGGAGGTGGTGGTCAGAGCAGTGGTGGTTTTGAAGGCAGGAGGAGCGACGGAGGTAACATCCATGGTGGTGGTAGAGGTAGAGATCGGGGATATGATGGTGGATCTCACTACACGAGAGGTCAGGGTGGTTCTGATGGGAACTGGAGAAACTGAAGAATGGTTGATTCGATCTGGTACTTATGGAACTATGCCTTTATAATAGAGTTATTTTTAGTAATCTAGGGTTTTTAATTTGCTCTATACATACTCATTTTTTATCTATGTCATCGCTTGTGTATTAGAAAACTTAGTGTGTTACTTGGTTGATGAAATTGAACAGAAGAGATGTTGAATCTAAATTTGTTCTCTATTAAAAAAAAAAACCATAAACCCAAAACCTAAACTAAAAGTTGAACACTAAGCTTAAGACCTAAATCCTAAACCTAACATCCTAAATCCTAACCACTAAAAATTGAAAACCCTAAACCCTAAATCTTAAACCCTCAAATAACCCTAATCCTTAAACCCTAAAAAGCTAAAAAGATAAACCTAAACAAAATAAAACCTAAAAATAAAACATAAAAATAAAATAAATAAAAAACTTAGTCCAAAAAAATAATAATATAAATTACAACCTAAACCTAAACTTAAACCTAATACTAAAAAGAAAATAAAATGAAAAATAAAAACTAAAATAAAATAAAATAAATAAAAACCTAAATAAAACTAAGAAATAAAAAACCTAAATAAAATAAAAATTAAACTTAAAATAAAAATAAAATAAAATAAAAATTAAATAAAAACTTAAACCTAAAAAATAAACTTAAAATAAAAAAAATAAAACCAAAACCATAAATTAAAAAAAAACTAAAACTAAAATAAAAATAAAATAAACCTAAACCTAAACTAAATAAACTAAACTAAAATAAATAAAACCTAAACCAAAACCTAAAATTAACTAAACCTAAACTTAACCTAAGCTAAAAAATAAAACTTAAAAATAAATCTAAAATAAAATCCTAAAACCTAAACCTAAAAAAATAAAATAAAAACCTAAACCTAAACTTTAAAATAAAAAATAAAACTTAAACCAAAAAATAAACAAAAATTAAAATTAAACTAAAAAATAAACCTAAACCTAAACCTAAAAAATAAATAAAATAAAAAACCTAAACTAAAATTAATAAACCTAAAATAAATAAATTAAATTGAATAAAAATAAAAATAAAAATAAACTTAAATAAAAATAAAAAATAAAATAAACTAAAATAATAAATAAACTAAATAAACCTAAACCTATGAGTTTGCTTAATTTTGTAAATAAATAAATAAATAAAATAAATAAATAAGTAAAAACCCTAACCCTAAACCCTAAATGCAAAACCTTGAACCCTAAACCTACAATCTTAAACCCTAAACCAGCAATCCTAAACCCTAAACCTAAAAACACTAAATCACGGACCTGCTAAACCAAACTCAAACTCTAAACCCTAAAACCACAAAATGGTAAAATAAACCCTAACCTGACCCTAACCTACAACCCTAATACACCCTAAACCAACCACAACCCTAAACCATAAACCCTAAAAACCTAAAAACTAAACTTAAACTAAATAAAATGTAAAAATAAAAAAATAAAAAAACCTAAACCTAAATATAATAAATAAATAAAATAAAATAAAAACATAAACTAAAACTTTAAAATAAAAAATAAAATAAAATAAAATAAAACCTAAACCTAAAATAAATAAAATAAAATCAACCTAAACCTAAACTAATATAAACTAAACCAAAAAAATAAAACCTAAACCTAAACCTAAAATTAATTAAACCTAAACCCTAAACTAAATAAAATAAAATAAACTAAAAATAAACCTAAACTTAGACTAAGAAATAAAACCTAAAATAAACCTAAAAATAAAACCACTTAAACTTAAAATAAAATAAAACCTAAACCAACTAAAATAAAAAAATAAAATTTAAACCTAAAAAATAAAATAAAAATAAAACTAAACTAAAAAATAAACATAAACCTAAACCTAAATGAAAAAAATAAACAAAAATAAATAACCTAAACTAAAATAAATAAACATAAAATAAACAAACTAAATTAAATAAAATAAATAAAAGTTAACCTGAACCTACCAATTTACTTGATTTTTTTTAAAAAAACTCAAAACCCTAAACCAAAAAAAGTCTCTAAACCCTGAGCCTAAACCCTGACCTAAACCTCAACCTTATGCCTAAACCCTAAACCCAGACCTTAAACCCTAAAGACCTGACCACTAAAACTAAAGGCCCTTAACCCAAAGCTGAGCCTGAGCTAAACCCTAAATTAACCTGAGCCCTGGCTCTACCCTAAACCCTCAAAATCATAAACCCTAAAGCTGACACTAAACCCTAAAACCTAACCCAAAACCAAACCCTAAACCTAACACTAAATCGTAAACCCTAAACCCAAAACCCTGAAAACCTAAAAACCTAAGAATAGAATAAACAAAAAAACTTAAATGTAAGTAAAATAAAATAATAAAATAAAATAAAATAAAATAAAAATCTAAACTAAAACCTAAACCTAAACCTAAATATAAAATAAAATAAAAATTAAAAATAAAGTAAAATAGATTAAATAAAAACCTAAACTAAACTAAAAAAAATAAAATAGACCTAGGAATAAAAAACCTAAATAAAATAAAAATTAAATGTAAAATAAGAGTAAAATAAACCTAAAATAAAATAAAATAAAAACTAAATAAAAATTTAAATCTAAAAATAAAATAAATAAATCCTAGAAATAAATGAAAAATAAAACCTATACCTCAGACTAAAAAAAACCTAAACCTAAACCTAAAATAAAAATAAAATAAACAAAATAAAATAAATCTAAACTAAAATAAACTAAAGTAAAATAAATAAAACCTAAAACTAAACCAAAACCTAAAATAAAATAAAATAAACTAAAAATAAACTAAACCTAAACTAAAAAATATAATCTAAAAATAAATCTAAAATAAAAACCTAAAACCTAAACCTAAAAAAATAAAATAAAAACTTAAACCTAAACCTAAAGATTAAAAATAAAACCTAAACTTAAAAATATAAAAAAAATAAAACTCAACTAAGAAATAAACTTAAACCTAAAAAATATACTAAAATAAAAAATCTAAACTAAATAAATAAACCAAGCTAAGCAAATAAAAAAAAATTAAATTAAATTAAATTAATAAACATTAAACTAAATAAACCTAAACCTATCAGTTTACTTAATTTTTAAAAACCCTAAACCCTAAAACCTATAACCATAAACCCTAAGCTCTAAACCCCAAACCCTAAATGCTAAATCATAAACCCTAAACCATAAACTCTAAGCTAACCCTAAACCCTAAACCTTAAATAAAGATGTTGTTAAGAGTACTTTTAAATAATGACCTAATCCTAACATAGTTATGGTAGTTAAAGAAAGTCTCTTCAAGAGTCTTTTCCTTGACTATTAGCGATTTGTATACTCTAAGTCATATTATAAAACCATATATTATTTTATAATGTACCATCATATATTTGAGCATGTGCTTATGTGTTTTTCAATGTTATAAGATGTTTTAAAATGTTTTAGTATATTATAGTATTGTGCCCTGTAGTCTATACTAATATAAATCATAAAAATATTGATTTAATAAATCAGATGATGAAATTTATTAAATTTGAAGTGGAAATTAGGTTGTAGTACCCAAGGTGTGCCACACCACTTATAGTCTAAAAAGTAATATTTTATGTTCAAACTAAATATTGTATGTTGTAGCATAGTATAGCATCATATATTATAATATATTGTTCTACGCATTTTAAAATCTTTTAGTATTTTACAGTCATGTAATCAAGCCTACATTAGCATTATTTATAAAAATGTTGATTTAGACTTTAAAATGGTGGAACTTGGCCAAATTCATAATAGGTAGAGCATGGCATCATAATATATTGTTTCAATTTAAAATTTGTATGTGATATGACAAAAATATATAGTTTTTTATTGTTTAGACTAACTTTATGATTTTTTTATCTAAAGCAATCTCTTGTGATAAGATATGTAATATAATATAAAATAATATGTTATAGTGTATTATAATATAGGATGCCATAACATAGTGCAACATCATGCACTATAGCATGCTATCGTGTATTACTACTTGATGTTTAACATATTTTAGTTTGTTATAGTATGATGTAGTAGAGTTTGTACTGATATAATTCATAAAAATACTAATTTATAGACTTAGATGATGGGATTTGGCCAGATTTAAGGTAAGCTTTAAGGAACATCATAGGGGGTGTGCTATGGTGTGTCCTTTAATCAAAAGAATGGAATTTTGCATCCAAAATAAATGTTCATTTTTCAACCAAAATTTATAAATATTTTTGCTTAAAGTGATTCATTTTAAGTGTAATGTAAGATAATATAGTATATGAAGGCATATTAAAATATAATGTACATAACAATATAACTTGACATATATATGAATGTGGTGGTGTGTTACTAAATGTTATTGTACATTTTAGTATGTTTTACTTTTGTTATAATACATTGGGTCATTACTCACAAAAATGTTAATTTGAAGGTTAAGATGGAAGAATTTGGACAAATTCAAGCACACATCAAGAAGCAACTCCAAAATTATGCTATTTTGTACCATTTCTAAAAGAAAAATAACAATTTCACATCCAAAATGAACATTATTCATATTTTGAAAAATTTTTGTTATTTTTTCCATTTAAGTGTTTCTAATGATGTGTAATGTTAGACAATATATTATATTATAGCAAATTATAATATAACATCATATATTCTAATATAATATAGTGTGCTAATTCACACTATAATATGTTTTGCATGATATTGTATAGTTAGTTTGAGCTTGCACCATCATAAATCATAAAATATTGATTACAATGTTAAGATGATGAAATTTGAATGAATACATTATTAGGCTTTTGGTTGAAGTATTAAAGGTGTGCATAAAATAATAAATAAGATTTGATGATAATTCCATGTCAAGGACATGGAGGGAGATCCACTAGGGGATCACACATGCATTGGACATGACATGTGAGGGGTCTATATCGAGGGCATAGAAAAAGAAAATCTATTGGGGATAAGGTTTGAATTTAATTTTATTTTATAACTTGTGGGAAGAAGATCCGCTGGGGATAAGAATCTATAATTCACCAGGTATTAAGATTGAATCGACTTTAATTTAATTTATTTTAATTAATGTGGAGACATATCTTCTAGATATATGGGCTTGAGTTGGCTAGGGATCAAGTATATGAACTTCCACTAGGAAAGCCGGTTTGGGTTATCCACTGGGGATTGGGATTTGAGTTTGATTTCATAGATTTATTTGGGCATGAACCTGCTGGGAATAAGAGTTTGGTTGCATTTCTTTGATTTTGACTCTACTGGGGAGTTGGTTTAATTTGGCTCTACTTGGGAGGTTGGTTTTGAATTTGATTTATTTTCTTGACTTATTTATATATGATTTAAGGATCCACTGGGAAGAAGGGTGTGATTTAACTCCATTGGGGAAAATCAGATTGGGTTAAATTTAATTCGAGTCAATGTATGGACCTTAATGGTGTGCAATGGGAGAAGGGGCTATATCATCTTTGAACTACCTTAGGTTTATAAATCCAAAGGGATAGTCTACTAGTTGTGGGGTAGAGCTAGCTAACCTAAGGGGTTTCCTTTCAGTGTGCAACGACTGTTCTAGGAAGAAGGTATAACAGACTTACATCTTTTAATGTGAGGAAAAACCGTTGGAGTTACCTGTTGGATGCACAACAAATCGAATCTGACCTAGGGTGACTACTGAGTGAATGTCCCTAGGGACTTATGTCAACTCAAAAGTAGTCAAGATTAATTTTATCTTAATTTCATGTGGTTTGATATGGTTTGTTTAGTTTAGTTTGATTTCAAATTAAGGGCATATAAATTGGGAATGTGAGCTCGATCAAATTCAATAGATTTAATTTATGGACCATGTTAGTGTGTAGTGGACCCACTGAGAAGGGGCTATAAAAGACTTGTCCTATATCAGATTTACAAATCCATAGGGATAGTCAACATGCCGTGGGGTAGAGCTAGCCAACCTAAGGTGTTGCCTTTCAGTGTGTAATGGCTATGCTAGGAAGAAGGCATCGCAAACTTACATCTTCTAAAGCAGGGAACAACCGCTACGGTGACCTGTTGGTAACACAATAAATTGATCTGACTTAGGGGTGAATACTGAGTGAATACTGCTAGGGACTTATGTCAACTAAAGAGTTATCAGGCGATTCCTATAGGGAGTTTTGCTGACACTGCCCTAAAAATATGATGCCTGCTTGGAAAAAGGTACCACTAAGGGTGTCCTCCTAAGCCACAAGGGAATATATATTTTGTTTATATGTTTGTGTGGACCCTGTTGGCATGCAAGGGACCACACTGAAAGGGGCTATGTTAGCCTTGACCTATCTCAGATTTATTGGACTAAGGGAGAATCTGCACATCCACAAAATAGATTCTCCAACGATAATGGTGGTTACTAGGAAAGGGGAATTGTCTAATTCGATAGTAACCCAGGTATTGTCTAATTGTGGTGGCAAAGGATGTGATCCAAATATAGTGCCCACAGGGGAGGTACTACTAGGGCCGTTATTCTAAGCCATGGAAAAGAAAGCTTATAGGTGTATGGTGGCCAACTCAAGGAGAAAGTGTAACAGACTTACATATACCATGAGTGGCGTATCCTAAGGTGCATAAACCAACCAACCTAAGGTGTATCTGTCAGCATAGTGAGAACCGCCCAACCTAAGGTGCCCGTCAGTGTGCAACTATCAATTTGAAAAGAAAGCATGAAGGCTTACAACTTTCCATGTGGAAGTGATCATCGGGATAGTCTGTAATTGGTGGGACATATGTTATCTAACTTAGAGCGACTATTAAGTGGGGAGCCCCGAGGAAGGACTAGACTTAGACTTGAAGCAGTCAGAAAACCTCAAATATACTCTGCCCAATCAGTGCACGAAGGCTAATCCAAGAAGAAAGCGTAGCAGACTCACATCCTCTTAAACAAAGCCAACATGAGATAGCTTGCCGGCCATGCAGTAATGCCTACCAAATATGGTGAAATTTTATGACTAAATTTTCTAAAAAAATAAAGGAGTATACTTCCATCTTCACTTTATATGGTATAAAATGAAGATAAAAAATATACTTTATTCTTTTTATGCATTTTTGACACCAATAGATCCGTAGATGTTCTTATTGAGGGTGATCGAGTATGACATTGAGGAGAGGTGTACTATCTCAAAAGATAGAAGTCTCCACCCTACAATGGACCTAATCACTTCAACAAGGACTCCTAAGGATAATGGGTCTACATGTGTACCAAAGATTCTTCCCCTACTTTACATGAAAAAGTAAAGTAAGGTTTATTTTAAATTAGGTTTGTTAAGCTCCCTACAGGGGTAAGCCCCCATAGTTAATTACATCATAAGGAATGAGATCCCTCAGGAATACTCTCAATTAAGGTAAATGATCATTGTCTCCAAAGATTTCAATAGGAAGGACTATCAATCAATTAGTTTATTTTAGAAGATTAATTAGGATTTATCTGAGAGATTCATTATCAAAGCCAAAGGAAGATAAAGAGATGCTCAGATGCACATTTTGAAATTTATTAAATTTATTTGAGTTGAATTTTTCATTAGAAATTTAGGGCTTATAATTCTACAACAAAAGATTATGAAAATGCCTAAGAAGTGAGGATTTATGCTTATGGCCCATAGAAGGGAGAAGCAACCTCAAAACTTAAATCTTGGGAGCTTTGGCGAGGGCAAAAGCATGACCTAAATCAAAGGTGAGAATGGGTATTTGGTTTGTCTCCACAAGAGAGGACAAACCACCCGACTGCTTGGACTTATAATTAGCTGGGGGTGGCCGCCAACTAACTCCTCCTATGATTTTAAATTCATGTAGGCAAGTCATATGCTTTATGCAAGATAGCTAGGCTATTATTTATTTTTTAAAGAGACTAAGTCCTTAAACTCACTCCCTAAGAGACTAGATCATGTAAGGGCATGAAAAATCACCTAGATCTAATTCAAAATATATTACATATTATTTCATTTTTGGACAATCATTTGACTCAAGCTTATAGGATTCATATGCCTAATGCATGAGATGTAAGATTATTGGCCAAAATCAATGAGAAAGGAGGAGGTGTGTTTCTACCATGGATCTCAATGGTCAAGCCAAGTTTCTCTAGCAAAGGTGGAAGCCCTCCAATCAAGAGTGAAATAATATGCTTTTATGCATGATGTCATAAAAGAAACACTCATCTAGCTAAGGGGTCGCTAATTCTTTTATCTTGATTTTAACTTAGGCTTTAAGTGAGGTTATGAGTTATTTATTTTTAACTTTTGAGTTGATTAATTTGGTTAAAAAGTTATTTTTCCCTAAGAACCTAATTGTCATCCAGGACAAACATTAAGTAATGAAGAAACTAGGAAAAGGATGCCATCTTAATGAAAAAGCTAAACAAATGATAAATCAATTTATAAAGCTAACGCAATAGAATAAAAGGCCATTTGTGGATGAGCACCATCACACAAACCTGAAAATAAATTGGGTAGCCAAGCTCTACCCTTATACAAGATGGATTATAAATGAATTAATTTACAATCAAGTAAGGTAATTCATGTTATGGGGGTTTTCATTTCTTCTTTCTTCTTTTTTATTTCTTCTTTTGTTTCTTATTTCTGGATTGGTTAGAAGGTGGTTGCTCCAAAGGTTTCACATCATACATAAGATGTAATCTTATGACCAATGCTCATCCTAATCCACCATAACAACCATTCTAATATCCTAATTGAAAAAATACAAAAAAAAAAGAAAAGTAAATCGAACTAACACCTACAAAATAGAGATTACCTAAACAAACCATACAGATCCCAAGAATATATATTGGACTTAGCACCCCACACATAGGTAACCAAGTCCACCTGGCCTATTGGATTATGCTTAGGGGTATGAGCACCTGCACAGCAAAAGCAGTTATATTTTTATTACAATGCCCCATAAGCACAATCCCCTGCAGAAAATAATGATTATACTAAATCATCCTACCATTCATTCTATGCACTACACCCAAACATCTAGATTAAAATAAAATATCACAAAATAAAAATAAACATCAAGCCATGCACTGCCCTAACCTAAAGCATGAAGTGGTGACTTAGCCTAATTTGTGTGCTTTAGAAGGTTTGTGTGGTATGCTTAGCTATGTTTTTAAGGTTTGGATTTTCTAAGTGTGAAGATGTTCAACTTAGATGAGTGATTTTGTTTAAGTGTTTAGTTGATTTCAGTTTATTTTATTTGATGCTTTGTTTAGGTTTGAGTGAATCCTATAATTAATTACTAAGCTTTAAAGAGAGGGAAAAGAGAAGAGAACTTCTCTTTCCTTTCCTACCTTAAGTAATTTCTAAAGTGGATTCATGTTTAGTTTTGTTTAGTGAATGTTTTATTATATATTTTAATTAATCCTAAGTTTAAATCAATTCTAAACAAACCTATTAAAAAATAAAGACATTTTAAGATTAAGTAAAGTGAACTAAATTCACAAAACACACATCACTTCATTTTTTTTCCAACTTGTATCACATGCATATGGATGTATCTTAAGCATATCTATACATACAAATGAGAATTATTTAGCACACTTAATGATGAATGCTAAGTGAGTTACTTAAAAAAGTTTGAAGGCTTTATGAAGCATGACTTTCATTAAGTAGAAAAGAGGTTTTCTTATCCATTTTTCACATGCACACATATATGTATAAAAGGAATAAGTGAGTATGACACCATTGTTAACCAGGGGTGTAAGGTACAAGACCTACTTAGGGCTACTTAAAGCCTCACAACCTCAGGGTTGTCCAGACTAATATACCACTTTCCTTAAATATAAGTATATGTATAAAAGAAATGAAGGGAAAAGAAAAATGCAAAAAGTTTGTGTTGGTTGATTTATTTTTGTTTATGTAATTTTTATATACAAGTGTAGATTCCCTTCTTAAGTAATAGTATAGGACTGAATAGGAAGGGAATTAGGCAAGTGTTATATTCTTTTGAAATGAACTATACACTTTTCCAAATCTTATTCAAAACCATAGTAAAAGAAAAGAGAAGGAAGACTATACTATGCATGTTTTCATACTTATATCCACATGCAAGCTCATAACTAATGATAAGTAGCACACTTTCAATTTTGGCTATTTGATTTATAAATTTTGAAAATATTTTTGAATTTAATAGTGATAATAGCCATTCATATTTTACTTTAACCAAAACATGCAATTTGACATAAAGAAAATATTTCAATTTTGAATTTAATTTTTGAAAAGCATGAATGTATGAAATTCATATGACATACACATTTAGTATGTTAGGAAAGAATTAAAGTGATGAAAGCATGTAAACACATCCACCCTAATTAATTTTTAAAGATAATCTTATGAAATAAGAAAGCTTAAAGTAAATTAAATTATTTTTAAAGAAGGTTTGATTTTATTTTGAATTTGATTTAATTTGAGAAATATGAGGTGAGTTTTCTATTCCTAACCCATTCCCACATATGTTGGTTGTTTTAGTTTAATTTTTAGGTGATTAAATGATTTTTATGTGTTACTTAGGTTAAGGTATGAATTAAGTATTTAATTACCCCTTACCTATACCACCTTAGCATAGCTAATCAAATAATTATGAGCTAATGAGATGACATAAAACCACACAAGGAATTTAAATCAGCAATGCACTTAGTAAGAAAATGGCCTACATTTGGCTCATGATTAATGATTAATTAAACTAAGTGGTTTAACTTAAGTAATTTCATAACCTCCTCACATATGTGAGTTGGATTTTATTTCCTTAATTGTACTTAGGCTATTAAACACCTAAGCATCTACCCAAGATAGATTGATTGAGTTCTTTTGGAATTTTATGAAATTAATTAAGGGGTAATTAGTGTAATTAAGGTTGGATTAAGAAAGAAAAGAGGGTTTAGGGAATATCGAGAGGAAAGCATCCCAAAATTATTCCCTAACCTCACATTCACTTAATCAAAACTTGATTGACTCAATCAGAGGGTTTAACCACTAATTATTCCCTTAATTAAGCCTAATTACATTAAGGGAGTGATTAAGGAATGAATTAGCAATTCCCCTAATTAAGCCACCAATAAAACCCAAGAAAATTAGGGGAGGTAGGAGTCATCCCACTAATTAAGCACAAGAAGTTCAATATTAATTAGTGGAGTAATTAGAGGGTAATTATCAAAATAACATTCCCATTAAAACTCAAATTTAGAGAAAAATACTATTCAAAATTCATTGAAATCATTTTTAGAATATTTTATATTCAATTATCTATTCAATGCTATTTATTTCATATTTTTTTAATTTTTTGAGGCTTAGATATGAATTTTAGAATTTTTCATATTTAATTAGAATATTTAAATAGCCTAATTAAGTATTTAATTCTATTGGCACCACGTGGGCCACTAATGCAGCATGCGCTTTCCATGTGGAGTGATGTGATTGGGTCTTTAACTTGTCACATCATAGTACCACATAAGCGATGGCGCTACGCACTTTCTCCTCAACCATTCGATCAAGGATCAAATGGGTGAGATTAAAGTCACGATTCTAAAGGGTAAATCCTTAGGTGCTATGTGTTTTAATCTCCGCCGTCCATTTAAAATGCATGGATGGATGGCTGGAGATTCATCCTTATATTTCCTTATGAGAGATGGCTATCGTCCACCTTTTAGGCTGTGATCTGAGCTCGATTAAGTTAAAATTTAGCCCACATCTTCATCATACAATGGAGATCATATCTAATGGCTAGTTTATCATGCTATGAAAATTTCTTTCTTAAAGCTCCACATTATGGCTAGATTAAGCTCTACAAAATGATTTAGCTCACTGGAGGTGATCACCGATGCTCGATCCCCTTGGAGAAGCTTTGTCTAGTGGAGATGAAGTTTTGCTGAGAGTTTGGGGTCTTGAGATTGGGTGGTTGCTTCTAGAGGTCAACTCCACCTTGAACTCCTTACAGCTTTGATCGAACTAGCACCCCTCTTACCTTTGGAGCTTGGGAAGAGCTTGGACAAGTTTGAGGGGAGCTTGCAAGGAAATTGGGTTTGTTTTAAGTGTGGAGAGATTGGATTTTGGCTTTCTTCCCTATATTTTTGGCTTGAGAAATGGAAGAATTCTCTCTAGGAAGCTTGGGAAGAGTAGCTCGAGTTCCTATGCTTTAATCGAATTAGGGAGAGTGTAGATTCAGTTGAATAAGGGGGAGTATATCTCCCCCTTGAAGGATCAAACGGTCGCAAGCCTCCTTTCTATTTTTATCTAATTGAGCTTATGCCATGAGTTTATTAGGCCATTTTGGATGTTCTTGCATTCAATTTGGCCTAAAGAGTGGAATGGTGAACTTCCCATATATTTAATTCAAGTGGAAGGAGGATCCCATGTGCTCTATTTCAAGGCATGTGGTCAATTTTGGGTTTGGGTTGGGTTTGGCTGACCCAAACCCAATGGGTCATGTAGGTCCATTAGTGATCATTTGGTCCACTAAGATGCAAGAGCCATGAGAAGGAATTGACCAAATTCCAAGTGGTTTTGATTTTGGGTAACCCTATGGCCTAGGGGTAAAATGGTCATTTGACCTTATTTCAATTTGGGCATGTTTGGTATGATGAGAAAATAGGTTTGGCCAAGTTCATTTAATTTGGAGTTGATTTGATGTGATTTGGCTCATGTTGGCCCATTTAGGTCAAAATGGGTCAACTTGGTTTGACGGTTGGTCAAATTAGGTCAAACTAAGGGTTGGGTCAAGTTCATATGATCATTTGAAATATTTTGGTGGCTTTGGTTTGATTCAATTTGGTTTTGAATTTGGTTCAATTGAGTTCATTTAGGTCGATGGGTCAAGTTGACCAATTTGATTTGACCTATTTGGGTTAGGTCATGGGTTTGTTTAGGTTTAGTTGGTCATATGAAATGGATTGGTATCTTTATTTCCAATCAATTTTGGTTAAGTTTGAATTTGACTCAATATGACCCTTTAGTTCAAGTTAGGTTCAAGGTCAATTGGGCTAGGTTAGGTCTAGTTGGCCAATTGAGGCTTTGGTCAAGTTAAACAATCATTTTGGGATGAACTTGACCCATTGGTTTCAATCAATTTGACTTAGATCAAGTTTTGATATATTTTGAATTTTTAAGTCAAGTTGGGTCAACTTGGGTCAAGTGGCCAATTGGGCTTGGTTAGGCTCAAAAGTTGACCTGGTCAAGTTCAAACATCGATCATGAATGAACTTAGATCATTGGTTTCAATCAATTTGGCTTATGGTGGATTTTGGCTTTGTTGGGTTTCATTTTGGCTAAGGGTTGACTTGGTCAACCCTTAGGTTTGACATGATTTGACCTAATTTAAGTGATTGATAATCGTATGATAATTGTTGATCATGATGAGAGGCTTAGGTGGGCTTAGTTCAATCCAATTTGGTTAGGATTAGAATTTGGCTCATAAGGGTACTTTAGGTCACTTTGGGTCAAGTGAGCCTAACTGGGTCAAATGGCTTGGTCAAAACATGATTTGAGTTTGATTGAGCTCACATATGGACTTATGATTGAAATATAAATCTCCTTGCAAGTGGTTCGAAGTCAAATGGGTTTTTAACTCATTTGATAATTTCAAGTTCAAAGGGTGAACATGAGTTTGGTTTTGGCTTGCTTTTTATTGAATTGAAATTTGGTTAAGTGATTGAAGTTTGTATTTATATTTGGATTCAATATTGATGGATTGATTGAATCATGAAGAAAAATCAAGAGTTTTGCTTGATTTGAAGTTGATTTGGCTAAGTTTAAGAATTTGACTTGAAAGGCTTAGGTTGAATTTTTATTGAATTTGAGTTTGATTTTTGGAGTTAGTTTTGTTTATTTGAATTTATATTTCATTTATATATGTATATGTGAATACAAATGAGAATATAAATGGGTTATGAGAAAATTTCATGAGTTTGAAGTGATTTGAACATGATCTAGGCTAAGTCCTTAAGAGAAAATCAAGGTGACTTAGGAAATATTTGTGAATTTGGATTTGACTTTTGGGTTTAGTTTGATTGATTTGAATTTATATTTCATTTATATATATGAATATAAATGAGAACATAATTGGGTTATAGGAAAATTTCATGAGTTTGAATTGATTTGAAGATGATTTAGGCTAGTCTAGAGGGAAATAAGGACTTAGGAAAGACTTTGAACTTGGGTGAATTTTGGATTTCAATCATAGTTTCAATCATGTTCCATTGATTTTAGTTTGTAGACAATCAATTAAGCTGGAATTGATTTAGGTTTGATGTTGATTTGATTTGGAGTTTGACTTGAAGGAAGGAAATGAGGAATGTGGTTCAAGCTATAGGGTAGGCAAATTTTCCTAACACCTCTAAGGCATGACCTATTCCTATGGCTAAATCTTCTAAGTCTCTGGGGTTAGGTTGAGTTTCCACCTAATGACTAGATGTGTCTTAAGACAAAGGAACCCTTAAAATATAAGGGAAGTCCTATGTATAAGATGGAGGGGTTGAGAGATCATCGTAAAAATGAGGTCAACAAAGGGCACCCAATAGGTGTGGTGTGACTGACAAAGAACATTGCACATATTGGTGTTGACCGAAATGATCAACAACACAAAATGATCACAAGCACTAACATAAATGGTCTACTCCTAACTTGAGGTTTAGAAGATATCCAGAACATAGTGCAATGTGGCTCTACTTATGTCAAGGACATAAGAGAGGGAAGGAGAAATCCACTAGGGATAGAGTATGTGAACCTTCCACTAGGGAAGCAGGTTCAAGTCATCCACAAAGGGATGAGAGGTTTTATTTAATTTGAGTCTCGCTGGGGAGATTCAATTTGATTAATTGAGTTCCACTAGGGAAGAGGGTTGAATTTGTTTCAATTTCTTTTTAGTTTAATTATGTTTGTCTTTTTTTTACTCCACCAGGGATAGACAAGTGAACTCTCCACTAGGGACGTGAGTTCAAGTCATCCACCAAATGAAGAAAGGTTGTGAAATCCACTGAAGGATTAGAATTCTAGATCTGCTGGAGAGCTAGAAAGATTTGCATCTCACTGAGAAGAAGTAAAAGATTTTGATTTTGATTGATTGATTATTTTCATTTTGTTTTGTTTGTTTCAGATTTTTAAATTTGGATTTTTGAGATGGACAATATTGGTTTGCAATGGATCGTACTAAGTAGGAGCCATGGAGGCCTAGACCTGACTCAGGTTTACCAATCCAAAGGGGTAGTCTACTAAACACATAGTAGGACTAGCCAACCAAAGGGATGCCTTTCAGTGTGCAGCAATTGTACTAGGAAGAAAGCATAGTAGACTTACATCCTCCAAATTAGGGACCAATTGCTGGGATAATCTATTGGCAAGGCAATAGATTGAACCCAACCTAAGCCTGACTATTGAGTTAATGTTGCTGGGGGACTTAGCTTAACTCAATGATAGTCATGATTAATTTTATTTTTTAGTTTATTTTGATGGATTCTATTGGTTTGTGATGGATCATACTGAGAAGGAGTTCATATTAGCCTAGACCTATCTTAGATTTATTGAACCAATGAGAGTAGCTTCTCAGTCGATGGGAGAACTATCCGATAAAAGAAGTGCCTTTCAGTTTGCAATGATCAATTTAAGGAAAGATAGCTTGAGGACTCACATCTTCCACTACAAAAGACCACTAGGGTGATCGGTTGTTTTGGGCAACAAATCGAACCTGACCTAGGGCTGCCCATTAGTTTGCGACAGTCATGCTATAAAGAATGCGTTATAGTCTTACATCTTCCAAATAGAAATGACTGTCGGGGTATCCTTCTTGTGGCAAAATAGATTGAACCTGACCTAAGGGAGACTACGGAGCTAGTGCTGACTTGAGGATTTATCTCAACTCAAGTTGTCAGGCAATTCCTATAGGGAGTTCTACTGACACTGCCTTAAATATAGGATGCCTACTTGGAAAAAGGGGCCCTTTGGGGGCTTGAATTTTTAATCCACAAGTGAATTAATTAATTTATTTTATTTGTTTATCGTGAACCCTATTAGTTTATGAGGGATCAAACTGAGAAAAAACTTATATCACCCTAAACCTATCTCAAATTTATTGAGCCAAGGGAGAATATGCACATCCGCTGAACAAGTTCTCCAACCACAGGGGTGGCTACTTAAAAAGGGGGACTGTCCAATCCAAAAGTAACCTAGGTAGTGTCTAAATGGGGTCGCAAAAGATGTGATCCAAATAGAGTGCCCATAGGGGATGGGGATACTAAGGGCTTAATCTAAAACCCTGGAGAAGATGACAAGGATAGTAATATATCAAATAGGTATTCGGTGGCCAACTCAAGGAGAAAGAGCGGGGACTCACATCTGCCAAGAGTGGTGTATTTATCGGGTGAGTCATTTTCAGCATAGCGAACATCAACCAACCTGTGCCCATCAATTTGCAATCGACTGGAAGAAAGCTGGGACTCACATCCTCCTATAGTGACGATTCTTTGGGATAGTCTTTCTTTGGCTCAACAGGTGCCATCCAACCTAGGGAGAGTACTGAGTGAATGCCATTGGAGGACTTATATCAACTCAATTGTAGTCAAGAGGAAAGGAGCCTCTGGGGACTTATCCTTAATCTCAAATATACTCAACCTAGTCGGTGCATGATGGCTAATTCAAGAAGAAAGCTTGGGGACTCACATCTTCTTAAACAAAGTCAACATGAGGTAGCTTACTAGCTGCATAGTGAAGCCTACCAAACTAACAAGGTGCTCATTGGTTTGCAATGGTCAAGTGAGGAAGAAAGTATGGGCACTCACATCATCCAAGCAACTGACCATAATAAATTTTTTATTAAATAATAATTTTAATTTTTTTCAATAATAATAATCATTGGTTTTAAAAAGACTTCTTTATAATTTGAATAAATTTTTTTTTTAAATATTTTTTTTAAAATTTTCTAATGGAGGGAAGATGTAATTATCTTGTTCTGATGTATCCAGGGCCTACCGAGCAAAGTAGTGAATGAAGTATTTGAATCAATGATGTAAAACTTGGTTTCAATCTTCCATTCACCTATCTCTAAAGGTAACACTATGGTATCTAAAGCCCACTCAACTTGTTCATTGAATCCTATCAACATCATCCAACATCCTTAGAGTGTGGAGATGTTGGTCCTCAAATATGAAAGAGTTTTTAGACTCATAATGTTCATCGATGCATCTGGATCAATGATAACTCTAGCAGGTCTGAATCTGCCCATGCCAACTATGATGTAGAGGGGACGGTTGTGATCCAAGTCCCCAAGAAGAAGGTCTTCATCCGTGAAAGTGATCCCCTAAGCTTCTTTTGTGTAATGTGCCTCCTCATCAATAGCAGCCAGCTGAGCTAAGCATATCTATGTATCAAGGAGAGCCTTGATTAATGATTCCCTCATCTCTTTGTATAAGATAAGGGCATCATATATGCTTAGCTTAGATGGAAACTTTCTTAGATAAGAGAGGACATTGTACTACACCTTGGGCTATTCCTCCATAAGAATATCCATGGGGGGAGCATTCTGTGGAGGGGCTTCTGGATCCTTTGTAATAATGACTTGTTTTCCTCTATCTTAAGGTGCTACCCTAGGAGGTAGAACCTTGCCACTACGGAGGTTGACTTTGGTGATCTCTTGTGGAAGGGAAATGGAAGGTTCTACTTGCACATCTAGATTACTTACATCTTCTCCTATGAGACACATAGAATTAGATGATTTCAAGTCTATCTCAAGAGGTGAACCTGTAGCATTTAGAGTAGGAAAGTCTAACTCCAAATCAGAAAGAGGAAGATCAGAATTGTTATAGTTATTTTGACTTGAAGAGTTATCGTCAAGAATAGAAGTAGACAACCCATCAGAAGTGACACAAATGTAATTCAAGCTAGCTTTATACTTTAATTTCTTGGATTTGATAGGAGGAACAAAGTAAAAATCAAGTAAATTAAGAGGGGTGAGGGATTTGATGCCCTCATCCATCGATATAAGATGTTTACTAGTAGAAGAAGAACTAGATGAAGTAGTGGTAGCTGCAATGGTAGACTGGAGGCTGGACTTGGTGGGTGGTTGCTCCACTGGGCTATCCCAGGTTGGCACATACTACTACTGATGCTACTAAGCTCCCCCTATTCTTGAGTTAGCTCTAGCAACTTGAAAACCTTATGTTGGAGGTTTGAGCTAACTTAGACACCTACAAGAAAAGTTTCTTGATCTTTTGGACAATCTTTTTAGAGATTTTGGATAAGGAGATATCCCAACCTTCTTTGGCTATGGAAGGATCACAAGTATCTCTAATGATTATCTTAATGGAATTAGATGGCTGTTCCATAAGGTATTCCTTCAGGATAACTACATCACCAGTCTTGAAACTATGTTCAAGCTAGTCCTTAAATATTAATCAATCCTCCAAAACATGACCTAACATATGGTGGTAGGGGCAAAAGTTAGGATCATGGCTTTTGCCCACTTCCACCGGTCTTCTAGGCTCGGATATCTAAAAATCAGGCTTCTTAAAGAGATTTTTAAAGATCTTCCTGATTTCCTCCCTATCAAATGAATAAGGATTATAAAGTTTATCCAAAAGAGTGTGTGAACCAAAGCTACCTGGCGGCAGATATGTTTGCCATTGCTGCTGATGATATGATTGAGGAGGCTGAGTAGGCCATGGAGGCTACTGTGGTAGCTGATAGGGCTACCTCGGTGGTGGTAAAGGAGGTGGAAGTGAAGGCTGCTAAGGTTGTGGTCTCTCAGATTGATCTCTAGCTTATTGTTCCTCTTATCCACTATTGTCACTGCCCGGGCTTCTTCTTGTATACCTTCTACATCATTATTTTGGGCAACTGGTCTTGAAAGGCAACTATTTTGCCTCTCCTTGTAGACTTGCCACCTTGTTGATTAACTTCTCAAAGGTTTTGAAGGTGAAGCCCTTAGACATGAAGGCAACCGGGCCATGGATATTCTTTAGAAAAATCTCAATGGCATGTTGTTTGGATAGCTATGGTTCACATTTCATACAGAGGTTACGCTATCTAAGAATGTAGTCAATAAGGGACTCACCTGGGTGTTGTGCTACAATGAGATCATCAACAGTAACCCTTTATTGAGCTCCAACAAATCTCTTGATAAAGAGTTGCTCCAACTCAACAAATGTCTTCACTGAACCATTAGGAAGTTCAACATACTAATCGAAAGCTATCCCTACTAGGCTATTGACGAAGAGGTAGAATAGCTAAGCATTACTGTCACCAGTGTTGCAACAACTAGCCTTGAAGTGTGCAATATGCTACCTCGGGTTTCCACTGCCATCAAAATACTTGAAGGAAGGTGACACGAAACCTTTAGGATATTAGATTCCATCAAATTCCTCTGGGTAGGGTCTACCCTTTGGAACTGATGATCCTCCTTGGGCTTGAGCCAACATTTCCTTCACCTACTGCTCAACCATAGACTTGATATCTTTCTTTTGTATGGAGATAATTTCCACTACCTTCCTATACATGCTAGTGCTACCTTGGTCTAATGGAGGTAAAGTCTTAGCTGGGTCCAAGACATGCACCAACTCCAGCTGACTAGTCTCAGCTATAGTAGGATGAACTACTGGGGCATGTTTCTAAAGTACTGAGACTGCTACTAACAAGTCCTCAAGCTACCTCACCATCATATCCATTTGTTCATATTTCTGCTTTAATTGATATCGAAGGTGTTGGGCTGATTGGGTTTTGTCTTCCTGCTCAACCTCATCACCTTACATAGCATGCTGCTCTCTAAGGAGGGATTCCCTTGGTATCTACCATACAAACCCCCATTGAGTCTCCCAACAAATCATCTTCGTTGGGATCAAAGCTGATCTTCTTCTCATCAGAGCAGTCATATCCTAGGATCTCCTTCTTTTTCATAAAATAATGAGCTACTTTGTCATCTAATGATCAATCTGTCAGAACTGGCACAAATGCTTTTGACTGACTAGTGATGGGATCCACATCGTGAACTGTGAGGCACTGGACCTCCCCTACTATTGGAGAATCAATCTTATGAGGATTGTACTCGCTATAAGAAATGCACTCTTGGCTGTCACTGACTCTGAAAGGGGTGACACTCCTAAGAGGCTCAACTATCATGGGTACAACTAGGCTGTCATCTCCTCCCTCTGCAATTACTGCAACCATCTCTATGTCCTACTGAACTGATGGTATTGGTGAAGGGACAACCACTATGCTTCGGGGTCACCATTCCTTCTGCACCATAATTAGGGTAGAAGGTCGAGCAGGAGAGCTTGTCCTCATCACAGTAGGTAGTGTAGATGGAATGGGATCATTTTGGCCATAGCTGGATCACAAACGGGGTCCTCTTCTCCCTAGATGTGGCCTTCATGGCCTTCGACAGAACTGGAGATGTTGCAATATGAACAAGTGATGGTGGATAGGGGGTAGAGCGGTGTGGTGGAGACACCACTGACTCTCTCAGAACAAGGACCCTCCTCCTATGATGGGTCATTCCTGTAAGCAGAATATTATATGTGTGATCAACATGGGTAGCACGCCAATTAGAAAAATTAATAAGTGTGGAGGCCGTTGACTGCTGACCAAACCTTCGCCTCTCTCAGCTAGTAATCTGAACTGAAGTGCAAGCCTCCATGGCCCTATTCTATCATAAATGTTTCCCCATGCTACGGGGGATGACAGATTTCAAGTCAAATTGTGCCTCGGACTCAAAACGTTCGTAGGCCCCGCCAACATGGTGTAGAACCAGAGGCGGCATCGACCTCTTACGGCTAACTGCGGGATGGTGCTGAATCGTGGAGGTGAAGTAGAGATCCTCCTAGCATCCTCTCTGTCAGACCCAGAGAGAGGATGAATTGGGTTTGCTATAACCAGTGGGGAAATCAGAGTGGGCAACTCCTCACAACTAGCTGTGTAGCAGCCTCTATCTCCCTGGTGATGTGTACCACTTAATCATGCAATTTTTGTTACTTCTTTGAGTCCTAGTAGGGCGAGTGGAGTAAGAACTAAACCCAACCTCAAAAGCTGGGGAGGCAATCACTGGGATCAGAGGAGCCTTACCCTTCGAGGGTGCTAATGAGTGGATGCTATCCATTACTGGGGCAGCACAGGAAAAAACCTGGCGCACCAGTGCTATCACAGATGCTGGCATTAACACTAGCACTATTGTAGAAATCTCACTGCCTTCCTCTTCAATGAGGGGATATCAAAGTCTGATGGCAAGTCAATCCGAATGACCGGCTTCTGCTCGACCATCGTGGAAATCAATTGTCTCATTTTCCAAAGATATATATTTTGTGTGTGATTATTGCTTTTTGAAAGAGGACATCCCAACCTAATCATATATGGAATATGTTAAGTGGCATTTCAAAATAATGTTACTTTATTTGAAATTGAAATTTCCATTCAATAAATTTGGGTATATTGAATGGAGATATTCATATGTGTTTTTTGAAAATTTATTTTTGATTTTGTTTAAAAATGAGACCTCCACCCAATAAGAGTGGGTATATTGAATGGAGAGGTTTCATATGTGCCTTTTTTTGTTTTTGGAAGGCCCATCTTCAAATTTTATGCTTTTCAAAATATGGTTGCTGGAATTTTTATTTTTGAAAAATGTGGCCTTCACCAAAAATGAATTGAGTGAAGAAACTCACTTGTACTTTAAGAAAATGTAATTGTTGGATTTTTTTTTGTAAAGATGATCCTACATATAACAAACATGAAGATTGTTAGATGAAGGTGATTTAGGAAAGCATTTGTGCGAACATATTTTATTATGTGTATTTTGAAAGGGTGCTTTTTGAAAAGTAAGAGTTTTATGAAGGATTTATTTTGTCTTTTTTTATTTTAGAATGAACCTTTCCTTAACATAAAAATGGTAAAGAGGAAATCTTTAATTAATTCTCTTTGTTTCAATTTTTATTTTTACCCATTGGGGAACCCAACGGGGGTTTTAGGACCAACATGAGGTGAGGTCCTAAAACTTAAAGATGTTGTTTAGCTAAACTTAAGGATGAAATAAGCTAAGTGCCAATGGAACTAAAGATAGTCTTGGATTCATAACAAAGTACAAACCCACTATCGATATGTGAAGTAAATGATCATTTACCAAAGATGGAGAGAGAAACCATCCCCAGTGGAGTCATCAAAAAAATCTATGGTGAAATTTTATGACTGAAATTTCTAAAAGAAAAAGGGGATATACTTCCATCTTTACTCTATGCAGGATAAAATGAAGATAGAAATATACTTTCTTCTTTTTATGCATTTTTGACACCACATAGATCCATAGATGTTCTTATTGAGGGTGATTGAGTATGACATTGAGGAGAAGTGTACTATGTTAAAAGATAGAAGTCACCACCATTCAATGGACCTAATCACCTCAACAACGACTCCTAAGGACAATGAGTCTGCATGTGTACCAAAGATTCTTCTGCTACTTTACAAGAAAAAGTAAAGTAAAGTTTATTTTAAGTGGGGTTCGTTAAGTTCCCTATAGGGGCAAGCCCCCATAATTAATTACATCCTAAGGAATGAGATCTCTTAGGAATACTCTCGATTAAGGTAAATGATCGTTGTCTTCAAAGATTTCAATAGGTAGGACTATAAATCAATTAGTTTACTTTAGAACATCAAATGGGATTGATCAAAGTGAGAGATTTTTTATTGAAGCCAAAGGAAGATAAGTAAAAGATGCTCACGATGCTATCAAGCCTAGCGAGTATTTCAAACTATCCTATGGTTGGGCTTTACATTTTTGAAATTAATTTAATTTGTTTGTGTTGAATTTTTCATTAGAAATTTAGGGCTTATGATTCCACAACACAAAATTATGGAAATTCCTAAGAAGTGAGGATTTAAGCTTGTGGCCCATAGAGAGAAGAAGCAACCTCAGAACCTAAATCTAGGGAGCTTTGATGAGGGCCAAAAGCATGACCTAAATCTAAGGAGAGAATGGGTATTTGGTTTGCCTCCATAAGAAAGAGCAAACCACTCGACTGCTTGGACTTACAACTACATGGGGGTGGCCGCCAACTAACTCTAACTAGGAATTTAAATTCATGTAGGCAAGCATATTCATTATGCAAGATAGTTAGGCTGTTATTTATTTTAGAAAGAGACTAAGTTCTTAAACTCACTCCCTAAGAGGCTAGATCATGTAAGGGCATGAAAAATGACCTAGATCTAATGCAAAACATATTACATATTATTTTCATTTTGGACAATCATTTGACTCAGCTTATAGGATTCATATGCCTAATGCATGAAAGCAAGATTATTGGCCAAAATCAACGAAGGAGGAGGTGTGGCTCTCAAAGGTCAAGCCATGTTTTCTCAAAAGTAGAACCCCTCAATCAAGAGTGAAATAATATGCTTTTATGCATGATGTTATAAAAGAAATACTCATCCAACTAAGGGGTTGCTAATTCTTTTATCTTGATTTTAACTTAGGCTTTAAGTGAGGTTATGAGTTGTTTATTTTTACTTTTGAGTTGATTAATTTGGTAAAATATTTAATTTTTCCTAAGAACCTAATCATCATCCACGCCATACATCAAGCAAGCAAGAAACTAGAAAAAGAATGCCATCTTCATGCATAAGCTAAAAAAATTGTCAATCAAATTATAAAGCTAACGAAAAAGAATAAGAGGCCATTTATGGTTGGGCACTACCGCACAAACCTAAAAACAAATTATGTAGCCAAGCTCTACCCTTATATAACCTAGATTACAAATGAATTAATTTACAATAAAGTAAGGAAATTCATGTTATGGGGGTTTTCTTCTCTTCTTTCTTCTTTCTTCTTTCTTCTATCTTCTTTTGGTTCCTTCTTTTGGATGGTTGGAAGATGGTTGTGCCAAAGGCTTCACATGGTACATAAGATGTAATCTTCTGACCAATGCTCATCGTAATCCCCCATAACAATCATTCCAAAATCCTAGTTACAATAATACATGAAAAGGAAAAGTAAATCTAACTAACACCTGCAAAAAAGAGATTAGCTAAACAAACCATACAGATCCCAAGCATGTATATTGGACTTAGCACCTTAGACATGGGTAACCAAGTCTATTTGGCCTATTAGATTATGCTTAGGGGTATAACCACCTGCACAACAGAAGCATTTATATTTTTATTGCAGTGCCCCTTAAGCAAAATCCCCTACAGAAAATACTGATTACACTAAATCATTCTACCATTCATTCTTGATCTATTTGTGAAATGAAGAGAAAAAAAGATGCAAAAAGTTTGTGTTGGTTGATTTATTTTTGTTTATGCAATTTATATGTGGAATTGTAGATGCCTTCTTAAGTAATAGTATAGGAATGAATAGGAAGGGAATTAGGCAAGTGTTATGTTCTTTTGAAAGGAACTATACACTTTGCCAAATTCTATTCAAAACCATACTAAAAGAAAAGAGAAGGAAGACTACACTATCCATGTCTTCATACTTATATCCACATGTAAGCTCATAACAAATCAGAAGTAGCACACTTTCAGTTTAGGATATTTAATTTATAGATTTTGAAAATAGTTTTGAATTTAATAGCGATAATAGCCATTCATATTTTACTTTAACAAAAGCATGCAATTTGACGTAAAGAAAACATTTCATTTTTGAATTTGATTTTTGAAAATCATGAATGTATGAAATTCATATGGCATACACATTTAGTATGTTTGGAAAGAAATAAAGTGATGAAAGCTTGTAAACGCATCCACCCTAATTAATTTTTAAAGAAAATCTTATGAAATTATTTTTAAAGAAGGTTTGATTTTATTTTGAGTTTGATTTAATTTGGGAAATGTGAGGTGAGTTTACTGTTCTTAAGCCATTCCCATATATGTTGGTTATTTTAGTTTTATTTTTAGGTGATTGGATGATTTTTTATGTGTTACTTAGGTTAAGGTATGAATTAAGCAAGTTAATTCCCCCTTACATATACCACCTTAGCATAGCTGATCAAATAATTTTGAGCCAATGAGATGACATAAAACCACACAAGAAATTTAAATCAGCAATGCACTTAGTAAGAAAAGGGCCTAATGCATTTGGCTCAAGATTAATGATTAATTAAACTAAAGGGTTTAACTTAAGTAGTTTCATAACCCCCCTCACACATGTGAGTTGGATTTTGATTTCCTTAAATGTACTTAGGCTATTAAACACCTAAGCATCTACCCAAGATAGATTGATTGAGTTCTGGAAAGTTTTAGAATTTTATGAAATTAATTAAGGGGGTAATTAGTGAATTAACCCTTAATTAAGGTTGGATTAAGAAAGAAAAAGGGTTTAGGGAATATCTTAAGGAAAGCATCCCAAAATTATTCCCTAAACCTAACATTCACTTAATCAAAACTTGATTGGCTCAATTAGAGGGATAAACCACTAATTATGCCCTTAATTAAGCATAATTACATTAAGGGAGTGATTAAGGAATGAATTAGAAATTCCCCTAATCAAGCCACCAATAAATCCCAAGAAAATTAGGGGAGGTAGGAGTCATCCCATTAATCAAGAACAAGAAATTTGAGATAAATCATTAGAGTAATTAGAGAGTAATTAGCAAAATAACATTACCAATAAAACTCAAATTCAGAGAAAAATACTAATCAAAATTTATTAAAATTATTTTTAGAATATTTTATATTCTATTATCTATCTAATGCAATTTATTTCATATTTTTCTGATTTTGCTAGGCTTAGATATGAATTTTAGAAGTTTCCATAATTAATTAGAATATTTAAATATCCTAATTAAGTATTCAATCCCATCGGCGCCATGTGGGCCACTGACGCAGCTTGTGCTTCCTACTTGGCGTGACGGGATTGGGTCTTTAACTTATGACATCGTAGCACCGTGTCAGCGACGGTGCTACTCGCTTTCTCCTCTGCATCTAATCAAGGATAAGATGATTGAGATTAAAGCCACAGTTCTAAAGGATAAATCCGTGGGTGCAATGTGTTTTAATCTTGGTCGTCCATCCAAAATGTGCGAATGGACGACTAGAGATTTATCCTTGTATTTTCTTGTGAGAGATGGCTGCCGTCCACCTTCTAGGCCATGATCCAAGCTCGATTGAGTCAGATTGGGCTAAAATTTAGCCCACACCTTCATCATATAATGGAGATCATATCCAACATCTAGTTTATCATGCAATGAAAATTTCTTTCATAAAGCTCCACACTATGGCTAGACTAAGCTTAGAAAAATGGTTTACCTCACCAGAGGTGATCACCGATGCTCAATTCCCTTGGAGAAGCTTAATCTAGTGGAGATGAAGCTTTATTGAGAGTTTGAGGTCTTGAGATTAGGCGATTGCTTCTAGAGGCCATCTCCACCTTGAACTACTTATGGCTTTAATCAAACTAGCACCCCTCTTACCTTTGGAGCTTGGGAAAGAGCTTGGACAAGTTTGATTGGGGTCCCTGAGGGAGCTTGCAAAAGGAATTAGGCTAGTTTTAAGTGTGGAGTGAGATTGGATTTTGGTTTTCTTCCCTATTTTTAGCGAAATGGGAAGTTCAAACTCTCTAGGAAGCTTCGGAAGAGTAGCTAGGGCTTGCTCTGAGTTCCTATGCTGCAATCAAATTTGGGAGAGTGTAGATTTAGTTGAATTAAAGATAGTATATCTCCCCCTTGAAGGATTGGATGACTGCAAGCCTCCTTGCCATTTTGATCCAATTGAGCTTATGCCATGAGTTTGCTAGGCTGTTTTGGTTGTCCTTGCATTCAGCTTGGCCTAAGGAGTGGAATGGTGAACTTCCCATGTGGTTAATTCAAGTGGAAGGAGGATCCCATGTGCTCCATTTCAAGGCATGTGGTCAATTTTGGGTTTGGGTTGGGTTTGGATAAGCCAAACGAAATGGGTCATGTGCACTAGGTCCATTAGTGACCATTTGGTCCACTAAGAGAATGCTAATTGTCCATGAAAAGAAATTGACCAAATTCCAAGTGGTTTTGATTTTGGGTTACCCTATGGCCTAGAGGGGAAAATGGTCATTTGACCTTGATTTCAGTTTGGGCATGTTTGGTATGCTAAGAAAATAGGTTTGTCCATGTTTCATTGAATTTGGAGTTGGTTCGATGTGATTTGAAGCATGTAGTGCTGTAACTTTTGGGATGCAAAGATTAAAACTAGGCAATGCTTCTCAATGGATGGATAATTAGCCTCAGCTGGGATTAAATGATGGCTGAGGTAGTAGAGTGCATTTTCCTTCCCTTCGTCATTGGTTTGGGACAACAAAGCACCAAGGGAGTCATCTAATGTAGTAGTGTAAAATCGGCGGAGTCATCAGGTAATGCTTGATGTCTTTTAAGGCATGCTCACATTTGTCATCCTACTTGAACTTGGCATCCTTTTTGACAAGTGCTAAGAATTATTGACAACTTCTTGATAAGTTGGATATAAAGTGTCTTAGATATGCCAATCACCCTTAGAATGATCTGAGTTGAGTTAAACTTTTAGGGGTGGCATTTCTAATATCGCCTTGATCTTCCCCAGATCGATTTTGATTCCCGGTGTTAGACAATAAACCCAAGGAATTTTGAGGTTAAATTATCTAAACTATTCAAAAACTATTCTCAAATCAAAGAGATGGTCTTCCTTTTCTCTACTTTTGACCATGAGATCATCAACATATCACTCAACTTGATGATGAATGAGTTCGTCGAAGTTTGAGTCATTTCCCGCTGGTATGTAGCACCGACATTTTTAAGGCTGAAAGGCATGACCTTATGGCAATAGATTCTGATCAAGGTTCTAAAAGAAGTGATTCTTTCATCTTCAAGGGCCATCTTTATTTGGTTATATCCAGATGAGTCATCCTTGAAAGACAAGACTGCATGAGATGAGTCAATGTCCACCATCAGCTCCAGGATTGGTAGTGGAAATTCATCTTTTGGACATGCATTATTTAAATCCCTAAAATTGATGCATATATGAATTTAGCAATTATTTTCTTAATTGGGGCGACGCTGGCAAACCAAGTAGGATATTTTTCTTCCCGGATGAAGCTGACATCGATCAATTTCTTGACTTCATAAATGACCTATTGTTCAATGTCTAACCGCATGGATTTAGAAGCTTGCTTGATAGGGTTAGTAGTAGGCTCTATTGCTAGTTTATGGACCTTTACATCAAGAGACAATCTACGCATCTCTTCATAACTCCATGCAAAGCAGTCCTTAAACTTGATCAGTAGCTTAACTAAGTCATTAGTTTCAATTTCATTCAACAAAGAACTGATGTATGTCGAGCGTAGATCTTCTTCGGTTCCTAAGTTGATTTCTTTGAGCTCATCGATGGTTGACTTGATCTCTTCTTCAAACTCTGATGGTGCATCTTTGACTTCAAGATCCTTTAGATCATATGAAGTTTCTAAGCCCAACTCCTCATATGAGTTAATGTGATTTGAAAAGAACCTATCTGATTCCAAATTAATGGTAATGAGTAAGCAATAAATATCATCATCGACTAGACCCACTGTACTGAATCCTAGTCCCGATCTTGATAGAGAGCTTTTGCATTTGTTCTTCCATATTATTTCAAAGTATTTTGACCTGTGCTTTGACCAAGTATGTGGGATTAACCCTTTCTTTGCTAAATTATGAACACAAGGTAAGTACCAATCAAAAGGTAATTCTATTAAATCTTTATATGAATCATCCTAAATTTCTACATCAACTTCTTGACTTGAGGATGATGTTCATAGAAATAGCCTCTGAGTCTTCACACCTGTGGATGACTTAGGGGCCTCCTTCACTACTAAACCTTCATCTTTTTAAGAGGAAAGTTAGGTTAGAGCTAAGGCTCCCAACTGATGCATAACCATTTCACATATAGACTTGGATACACATATGCTTTGCATTGGAGCTCGATCTTAATCGCTATTTGGCTCAAGTGTCACCTCCAAGGGAATCTAATTTTGAGAAGAGCTGGTTGGTGTACTAACCATATAAGACTCATCCTATGAACTGAATTCTAAGTCTGTATAGATAGCAAGTGTGCTCCTAGTAGCCGGGACATATCTTCTATTGGGTGGCTAATAATGAGATTTTCCACCTCTAAGACTACTTCTGAACTAGCGTCTTCCTCTACTTGGTGGATTTCAGGTCATCCTACCTATATATTTGAATGAAGTAATGAATTGTGGGTGGAATCTAATGTCAGGCCCACTTCCTCCTCCAAGTCTATTTTCACTCCCTTTTTTTTCATTTTCTCCTTTCTTTTCCTTTTCTTTTTCTCTTTATTTTTCTTTTTCTTTTTCTTTTATTTTTAAACTTTGGCCAAGTTTGCAAGAATAGACTTGTTGATTTTTAGGGAGGTAGTAAGTCGCATCCTCATATATGCTGACCTCATGAACTGTAAATGGCTTGAGATCTCCTTTGACATAGTAGACAATCCCACCTCTCATGAACTTCATACACTGATGTAGAGAGGATGGAACTATGTTGTTCTCATGTATCTGTGGTCTCCCAAGCAAGCATTGAAAGATGTATCTGAGTCTATAATGTGAAACTTGGCTTCAGTCTTCCAATCATCTATCTCCAATGGCAATACTATGCAGCCTAAGGCCTGTTGACCTCACTTTTGGAGTGCGAATTCAATCTTCCCATCTTAGACTTAGGAGTCTTCTAGACACTAAGAATTCCCTAGTCATAAGACACTTCTAATAATTTGGTAAACACTTAACTTAAGCCTAAAGAAATAGAAGAGTTAACCACAGGATTAGCTTATGCCTTAGGGATTAGGATAATCCACCTACCCTACAACCTAAATCCAAGTTCACTCCAAATTGATTGTTGAACTTGACCAAAGTCATGATTGGGCCCAATTGAACCCAATTGTCCTACTTAGCCCAAATTGACCTAAAGGTTCAAGTTGGCCTAAATCAAAACCAAATCCAAATTAATTGAAACCAAAGCTACAATTATCTTCAATTGGTCAACTAAACCCAAACCAACACCCATCAAAGCCAATTTGGCCAATTTGGTCAAATTGGTCAACTTAACCCATTTGACCCAAATGAATTCAAATGATCCAAAATCAAATTTAAGCCAAACTAAACCAAACCAATTAAACCAAAATATTCCAAATGATCATATGAACTTGCCCCAACCCTTGGTTTGACCCAATTTGACCAATTGGTCAACTTTACCCAACTTAACCCAATTTGACCTAAATGAGTCAAATTGAGCCAATCCTGACCAAATCAACTCCAATTGAATTGAAATTTGGGCTAACCCACTTTTGGCTCATTTCAAATCTGCTTAAATCAAATCCAATGTTGAATGATCATTCTACCCTTGTTAAAGGGCATCACATGAGATAAATCACCCATGTAAGTGGTCTTTTTCATTTCTTGGCCACTTGGTACTCTCCTAATGGTCCACCTAAGCACCTAAGGCACTGCCCAACTTTGCCCAATGGGTGTTTGGGTCATCCATGACCCATGGGAGGTGAAATCACCTTACCCTCCCTACTGGAGCATTTGAAACCCATAGGACACCCATGATTCTTCCTTGGCAAACACCTACATACCTTTAACCAACCAAGCTGAGATAACTCACCTCTTACCTGCCACCCATGATTCCCTGAGATAGTTGGATGGCCACTAGAAGCTGAACGTGATCCAAGCTCGATCAGATGAAGGGGTATACACCCCTCTTTTTCCACTCAAACACACATAAAAAATCATTCCTTAGAGCTCTATTACCCAAGATGAGTGTAGAGCCATTTCCTAAGCTCCCAAGCTCATTCCTCGATTGAAAATGCCATTCTCGCCCTTCCCAAATAGGACACTCCCCATTTCGACCTAAATTCCCCATTTATCCATCAAACTCAAATTAATAACTTTAGGCCTCATTTGGCAAAAATGAATCATCTCCTTAGCTTCCCGAGCACCGGAGGTGGGACTTCGATCAAAGCCGAGAACCAAATCTTTGGTTCATGGCCTTCTGAGTGAACATTGAGGAATTGATCCACTTGCTACTCAATAGAGCTTCATCTCCACTAGATGAAGCTTCTTTAATCATTCGAGCCATCAGTCTTGAGCTCCGATGAAGTATGCTTCCAAAACCAATCCTTAAGTAAAAATGGGTTGAAGCTTTTTGAAGAAAACTTGCATCTTATGTGATCATGACCGTTAGATCCCCTCCAATAATGTCATAAAGGTGTGGGATCCTTTTGGAGTCGATCCAAACTTAGGTAACCTCGGATCAATGAGCAATAGTGGACAGACTCTATTCTCCTTCACTCAAATGATGTTAGATCACGCATTGTCTATTCCGTGTGATCAAAATGGATGGTCGTCATTAGATCTACTAGATTGATATAATTTAATCTTATTAAGCTACGGGATTAATCATAGTGGTCTGATCTTAGATCGAAAGGCAAACGAGAAAGCACATCCGCCTCAGCCACATAGGCACTGAGTCCGATAAATTTTAAGTAGCCAATCCTGTGATGCCATGTGAAAAGCATGCCACGTCAGTGCGCTATGTGGCACCAATAGGATTAGGCTTAATTAATATTTATTAATGGCTAAAACTACTATAAATCATAAAAAAACATAGATAAATAAAAAATTGCAAGAAAATACTCATTTTAAAGGTATTTTAGAGGAGAATTAATTAAAAATGATCTTAACTAATTTTGAATAATAATTAATGGTTTTACAAAATTAATTAGCTTAATTACTCCTTAATTCTATGAGCAATTAATCTTAACTTCTGTAGGTTAATTTAAGGAGATGACCTGTGCCTCCCATGATTTTCTTGGGATTTATTGCTCACTTAATTAAGAAAATTGACTAATTAAACCTTACCTACTCTTTTAAGTTAATTAATGATTAATTAATCCCATGAACATTAACAAATTGGTTAATTAAGTTTATTAATCATTGTTCAATAGTAAGTAAACTAAGGAATAGGGTTGGGACCCCTTTCCCTAAGTTCATTTCACTCTTTTTTAAAATGAAATTAATTAAGATTTAACTAATTAATTAATTCACTTAATCAAACTGAAATCATAACCACATCAGACCTTAATTAATTAATTAATGGGATAGATCTTTAGGTGTTTAATAACCTAAATGAGTTTAATGAAATCATGGTTAGTACATATGTGTGGGAAAACCATAAGAATAGTTAATTAACTCCCTTAATCTAATTAACCAATTGTATTAGGCCCCTTTTATTTCCTAGGATCATTGCAAGTTTATTTTCCATGCATATCATGTTGGCTCATAATTATTTAGTTAATTACTTTAAGGTGACATAGGCAAGGGAAATAAATTCATGTGATTAAGAGTTTAACTTAATTAAAAAATAAAATCAACTTAATTACATTTCCTTAAATTAAATCAAATCAGTAATGTGGGAATGAGTTTAAAATAAAAAGTGATGATTTCTCTTCTACTCTTTAAATCAAATTAAGTCCAAAACTTAATTAATAAAGAAGCTTTGGTTTGCTTTAAATAATCTTATATGATTTGATTATCCTTAAGAACTAGTTTGGTTGAATGAACCACATGCTTATATTTGATTGTCCTCATTCTGATCATGTTAAATTTGGTATGTCAATTGAATTTATGCATCCATCTTTTCAAAATCAAGTAAAATAAAATGAATTTCCTTTATGTAAGCTTGCATGTGTTGATTTAATTTAATATATGCATGGCTATTATCACTATTAAATCCAAATAAATTTTTCAAAAGCATATAAATGAATAATAATATGTGTTATGATGCCAGTTATAAATACATAAGAAATGTATATAGCTTAAGTATATCAATGTTGAGTTCTCTTTTCTTTATTCATGTGTTAATTTATATAAGATTGAATGGTAATGGGTATATAGTCTGGACATTCTGGGAACACAAGGCTTTAGCTAGCCTCAAGGAGGTCATTTGATTACCTCACTTCCCTAGTTTAATAATGACACGTACCCATTTGATTTCATTCTTATGTATTTCAACATTAGAATTTAGATTAAGTTTTAATTCATATATATATATATATATATACGTTATTCAATCAAAAAAATATATAAAATTTTTGCATGGTTTTCTTTTCCCTCATTTATGTATGCATCCATGTGTGTCCAATAAAAGCAAGTATCATGTGTGTCCAATAAAAGCAAGTATATAGTCTGGACATCCCGAGAATACGAGGCTTTAGTTAGCCCCAAGGAGGTCATTTGATTACCTCACTTCCTTAGTTTAACAATGACACATACTTTCCTATATCTTTGTACATGTATATGTATATGTGATTAGTTAATGAAAATCCCATTTTACATTAAAATTGCAAGCATTCATAATTGACTAAGTGGTTGAATTAATTAGCCATATGATTTGGAGCTTACTTCCTATGTTCATTTATACAAATTTTACATATGTTTGAATGCAAATAGGTATATAGTTTAGACATCAGAAAATATGAGGCTTTATAGCTCCAAGGAGGTCATTTGATTACCTCACTTTCCTGGTTTAATAATGGCACATGCCTATTTAATTTCATTATTATGTCCTTTTTGTATAAGAATTTGGATTAAGTTTTGAATTAATATGTTTAAATAATTCAATCAAAAAAAGTATAAATTCTAAACATACACATACATTCATCATTTAAGTATGCTAAGATATGTTGCATGTATAGACACACTTAGGATTAAATCATATGCATGTTACATGTGATGGAAAGGAATGATTTAATATATGTCATGTGGAAGTAATTCAATTAAATTAATCTTAAGATGCCTTTCATTTTGAATAGGATTATTTAAAGTGAACCTAAACTTAAGATTAATTAAATCATTTAATAAGCCATTCACTAAAGAGAACTAAATCAAATTAATATACTTTAGAAAGTGAGTTAAGATAGGGATGAAAGATGGAAATCCTATTTTCCTCTCTTTATAACACTTAGTTGCTAAGGGTAATCAAATGAAACAAAAGTAATCCAAATTAAAATTCTCAATTCAATTAAACTACTTCAAGTGAAATCAACCTTTCATGTTAAATTAAAGCCTTCTACACATAGAAAATACAACACTACTGCCTAACAAGACTTACCACACATGCCTTAATATGCACATTAGAATTAAGTCACGACTTCTAGCTCTAAGTTAGGACAATGTATGATGTGATGTATGTTTTATTTTATGATGTATTATTTTAGATTCGATGTTAGGGTGTATGCTTCATAGATTAGATGATAGGCAAATATTAGCCAAATCATATTTTCTGCAAGGGATTATGCTTAAGGGATGCTTAAAAATAAATGTGAATGCTCTTTTTGCAGGTTGCATAAATCCTTAAACATAATCCAAGTTAGGACAGGTGGACTTAATTATCCATGTGTAGGGTGCTAAGTCAAATTATAAATACAATTGCTTGGGATTATATGTATATTTAACTAACCTCTATTTTGTAGGTGTAGTTAGATTTACTTTACTCACATAAATATAATTCTAAAAAGGCTTTTTCCTGGGGTGCCTTGTGATTCCTTTGAAGCAAGCACCATCCAAATCAAAGAAGGAACTAAATCAAAAATGGAGATATGTAGAAAGAAGACCCCCATAGAATTTAATACAATTATAATTATTCTTTCAGATTCGAGATTGTATAAGGGTAGAGCTTGGCTACCCATGTTTTCTCTCTTTGGGTTGTACGACAGTACCTGACTGCACCAGCCTTTTATTATTTTATGATAGTTTATATAATTATTTCATGTTATGTTTACATTGTGCATTAGGATGGCATGATTTTCATAGTTTCTTAAATGAATGAAGGTTTTATGAGTGGCTTGGATATGATTAGGCTACAACAACAACAACAAGCCTTAATCCCACTTGGTTGGGTCGGCAAAAATAACTTTTTTTACCTAACTAATCGCTCATAATTAAATTTTAAATAACTCATAACCTCATCATAAAGCCTAAGACATATAAATAAGATAATAAATATATTTATCAACCCCTTAGTTATATGGTTATATGGTTCACATCATGCATGCATATTCTTTCTCTCTTGAACATGAAGGATCTCCATCCTTCCATGATAAATGAATACTTGACCTGTGAGGGCATCCCTTATGGTGGAGAATACCTTCTTCTAGTTGATCTGACCCATAACCTATTTCATCATGCATTTAGTCATAATAAATCCTAAAATCTCTATCAGCATGCATAACAAAATGAAGTGTCTAAAATAAAATAAAATTTGAAAAGATTTTGCACCTATAGATTACGTTATATGCTCATACCACTCATGCTCTAGTCTCTTAGGGAGTGTGTTTAGAACTTTAGTATCTTTTTAACTAAATAAATATCCTAGCTATCTTGCAATTCATAAGACCATACTACATGGTTTTATAATCATAGGAGGAGTTAGTTGATGGCCACTCCTGGCGGTTATAAGTCCAGAAGTCAGACAATTTATTCTCTCTTGTGTAGGTAAACCCTTATGCCTACTTATCACTTAGATTTAGTCATGCTTTAGCTCGTACTAAGGTCCCTGGATTTAGGATTCGAGCTATTTCCTTTGGGCTATGAGCATAAATCATCACCTTTTAGGCATTCCCACAACCTTGTGTTAGTGGATTATAAGCCCTAGTAATCTAATTAAATATCAACTCAAAAAGTATAAATCACCTCAAATTCAAAATTATAAATCCCAACCATGGGATAAGTTGGAATGCTCAATAAGCTACCTAGTATCATGAGCATTTCTTACTTATTTCATTTGGATTCCAAGAATAAGTCTTCTCCTTGAACTTTTACAATTGATTTTCTAAATACGACCAATCCTTTGATAGTCTAACCTTGAAATCTTTGAAGATGATATTTGTTTACTTTAATCGAGAGTATTCTTAGGAAATTTTATTTTCAAAGATGTAATTAACTATGGAGGTTTGCCTCCATAGAGAACTTAAGAACCTGGTTTAATATAAACCCTACTTTATTCATCCATGTAAAGTAGAGGAAAAATCTCTGGTACATTTGATGACCCATCATGCCTTAGGAGTCCTTATTATGTGATTAGGTCCATTGAAGGGTGATGCCTCTATATTTCAAGATAGTACATCATACCTCAATGTTGTACCCATTCACCTCAAAAAGTACCCCCCCTATGATCTATGTGGTGTCCTCCATACATCCAAAATAAAGAATATAGCCCTCTCACCTTGTTAATTGAATCCTCTTAACATCATCCTCTTTTTGGATCTTGGAGATGTCAATCCTCAAGTAGGCAAGGGTTCTTAGACTCATAATGTTGATTGATACATCTGGGTCAACCAGAACTTTGGATAGCCTATATCTGCCAACATCCACTGTTATGTAAAAAGGCGGTTGTGCCTGATCGTCCCTAGGAGTAAGTCTTCATCGCTGAATGTAACCCCTAAGATGTCCTTTGAGTGGCATGCCTAATCTTTAGTAGTGGTTTGCTGAGCTAAGCGTATCTCTAGATCAAGTAAGGCCTTGATTAGAGATTCTCTCATCTCTTTGGATAAGACAAGGGCATCATATATGCTTAACTTAGCTAGAAACTTTCTAAAGTGAGCTAGGACATTGTAATCAACTCTAGCTTGGTTCTCCACAAGCATATCCATGGGTGGAGCATCCTATTGGAGGGGCTATCTGCTCACAAGAACCAATGACTTGCTTACCCTTATCCTAAGTTTCTACCCTAAGAGGTAGAACTTTGGAACTACGTAGATTGACTTCAGTGATTTCTTGGAATGATTAGTTTGTGGAAATCTCTACCTTCTCAACCGGCATTCCTATAACTTCTATTATGGGATTCTCAGACTCAGTTGGCTCTAAGTCAATCTCAAGTGGTGAACCAGATTGATTAAGAGAAGGATAGTTTGACTCTGAATAAGAAAGGATGGGATCAGAACTACTAGAGCTATTATTATTATTTAGACTTGAAGAGCTTTCAATAAGAATATAATCAAGAGAATCAGAAGTAGACAATATATAAGTAGAATCAGCTTTCTTCATTAATTTGTTTTTGGGTGGAGGTACATGATAAAAGTCAAGTAAAGTAAGCAGAGTATGGGATTTAGTTCCCTTATATGCAGATACAATGCTCCTGCCTATAGAAGAGGAGCTAGCATAAGAGGTGGTAGCTATAACGATGGAGGGACTACTAGATTCAGACGGTGGCTGCACTACTAGGCTATCCCGGGTAAGTATGGTGAGTTGCTACTACTGTTGGGCTATCACCCTCCCTGAGTTGTCCTTTACAATTAGTAAACCTTCCTTGGTGTTGATGGTTTAAGCTACTTCAAGCACCTGCAAGGACAGCTTCTTGATGTTAAAAATGATCTTCTTAGAGGTTCAGGAAAGGGAGATATCCGAACCTTCTTTGGTATTAAGAGGATCGCAAGTATCCCCAAAGATTACTCTAACAGAACTAGGTAGGTGGAGTAGTAGCTACCTTCAAGATACGCCAAACTTTCTTCATTTAATTTGTTGGTAAGAGTAGGGAGATAGTAGCTGCATGGTGATGAATATGAATAACGCTACTGGGTAGGCTACTGAGGTGGTGGAAATGGTCATTGTAATGACTGCAGTGGCCTGTATGATGGTCAAGGTGGTGGAAGAGGAGGTGGCAAAGGAGGTTGCTGAGCTTGTAGTCTTTTATACTAAACTCTGGCTAGATGCTTCCCTCTATCCACTGACATAACTATCCATGGCTTCTTGGCAAACACCTTCTGCAACTTGGGCCTAAATGATTGGTCGGGAAAGGGCAACTATTTGGCTTCCTCTTGTAGGCTAGCCACCTTGTTGATTAATTTCTCGAATGTTTTGTTGGAAAATCCCTTAAGCATGAAGGCGATTAGGCCATGGATATTCTTGAGATGAATTTTAGTGGCATGCTATTCAGACATTTGTGATTAACATTTCATGCTCAGGTTGTTCCACCTAAGAATATAATCAATTAGGGATTCATCTAGTTTTTATTTCTCTACAATGAGGTCGCCTACAGTCACCCTCTACTGAGCTCTAGGAAACCTTTTGATGAAGATGTGCTTCAACTCAGCAAAAGCCTTCACCGAACCATTGGGTAGTTCAGTGTACCAATAAAATGCAACACTTGAGAGACTGCTAAAAAAAGGCGAAAGAGGAGTATATTGTTGCCACCGGTGTTGCAACAACAGGCTCTAAAGTGTGTAATGTGTTATCATGGGTTCCCACTGCCATCAAAGATCTTGAAGAATGGAGGCACAAAACTCTAAATAAAATAAAAAGTAAATAAAAACCTAAACCAAAAAAATAAACCTGAAAAATAAAACCTAAAACTAAATAAATAAAAAACTTAAACCCTAAACTACAAAAAAAAAACCTAAACCTAAAATAAACTAAACCTAAACCCTAAACTAAATAAAATAAACAAAAAACAAACCTAAATCTAAACTAAAAAATAATACCTAAAAATAGACCAAAAATCAAAACCTAAAACCTAAACCTAAAAAAATAAAATAAAAACCTAAACCTAAACCTAAAAATAAAAAATAAAACCTAAACTAAAAGTTAAAAAAATTAAACTAAACTAAAAATAAACCTAAACCTAAACCAAAACCTATAAAATAAACTAAAATAAATAAACCTAAAATAAATAAACTAAGCTAAATAAAAATAAAAATAAACCTAAATAAAAATAAATAAAGAATAAACTAAATAAACCTAAATATACCAGTTTACTTAATTTAAAAAAATTAAAAATAAAAAAACAAATAAAAATACTAAACCCTAAACCTACAACCCTAAACCCTAAACCCTTAACTCTAAAACCATAAACCCTAAACCATATACCCTATACCATATACTCTAAAATCTACAACCCTAGACCCAAAACCCTAAATCCCAAACCCTAAACCCTAAACCCAAAAAACCTAAAAATCTAAACCTAAACTAAATAAAACCTAAAAATAAAATAAATAAACAAACCTAAACAAAAACAATAAATAAATAAATAAATAAAAACATAAACTAAAACTTAAACCTAAATCTAAACCTAAACCTAAACATAAAAAAATAAAAAATAAAAAATAAAAACTAAGAAAAAATAAAATAAATAAAAATCTAAACAAAACCAAAAAATTAAAATAAAAAACATAAATAAAAAAAACTAAACTTAAAATAAAATAAAATAAACCTAAAATAGAATAAAATAAAAACTAAATAAAAACCTAAACCTAAAAAATAAACCTAAAAATAAAACCTAAACCCTAAACTAAAAAAAAACCTAAACCTAAAATAAAAATAAAATAAACCTAAACTAAAATAAACTAAACTGAAATAAATAAATCCTAAACCTAAACTAGATAAAATAAAATAAACTATAAATACACCTAAACCTAAACTAAGAAATAATACCTAAAAATAAACCTAAAATAAAAATCTAAAACCTAAATGCAAATAAATAAAATAAAAACCTAAACCTAAACCTAAAAATTAAAAATAAAGCCTAAATAATATAAAAACTAAACCTAAACCTAAACCTTAACCTAAACCTAAAAATAAAATGAAATAGAAAATAAAAACTAAACTAAAATAAAATAAATATAAACCTAAACTAAACCAAAAAAGAAAATAAACCTAAAAATAAAAAACCTAAATAAAATAAAAGCAAAACGTAGAATAAAAATAAAATAAAATAAAAACTAAAACTTAAAAATTAAACCTAAAAATAAATAAAAAATAAAACCTAAACCATAAACTAAAAAAAACCTAAACCTAAAATAAACAAAATAAAATAAACCTAAACCTAAACAAAAATAAAATAAACTAAAATAAATAAAACCTAAACCTAAACCTAAAATAAACTAAGCCTAAACCCTAAACTAAATAAAATAAAAGAAACTTAACCTAAAGTTAAAGTCAAACTAAAAATAACACATAACCTAAAATCTGAATCTAAAAAAATAAAATAAAAACCTAAATGAAACCTAAAATTAAAAATTAAAATTTAAACCTAAAAAAGAAAATAAAAATAAAACTAATCTAGAAAATAAACTTAAACATAAACCTAAACTTAAAAAAATAAACTAAAATAAATAAACCTAAAATAAAAAAAACTACACTAAATAAAAATAAAAAATAAAATAAACTAAAATAAATAAAAAAAATAAACTAAATAAGCTAAATAAACCTAAACCTACTAGTTTACTTAATTTTTAAAAAAAATTTAAAAAAATAGAAAAAAAAACGAAACAAAAAAACCATGAACCCTAAACCCTAAATCCGAAACCCTAAACCCTAAATCGTAAAAAGCTAAAAAGCTAAAGTTAAACTAAATAAAACCTAAAAATAAAATAAAAAAACCTAAACCAAAACAAAATAAATAAATAAAATAAAATAAAAACATAAACTAAAACCTAAACCTAAATCTAAACCTAAAAAGGCAAAAAAGTGAACTAAAATAAAATAAATAAAAACTTAAACCAAATAAAAAAATAAAAATGAAAAACCTAAACAAAATAAAAACTAAACCTAAAATATAAATAAAATAAACCTAAAATATAATAAAATAAAAACTAAATAAAACCTTAAACCTAAATAATAAACCTAAAAATAAAACCTAAACCCTAAACTAAAAAAAAAACCAAACCTAAAATAAAAATAAATTAAACCTAAACCTAAACTAAAATAAACTAAACTTAAACCTAAACCTAAACCAAAACTAAATCAAATAGAATAAACTAAAAATAAACTTTAACCTAAAATAATAAAACCTAAAAATAATCCTAAAATAAAAACCTCAAACTTAAATCTAAACAAAGAAAATAAAGACCTAAACCTAAACCTAAAAAAACAAAAATAAAACCTAAACCTAAAAAACAAAATAAAAATAAAACTAAACTAAAAAATAAAAATAAACCTAAACCTAAACCTAAACCTAAAAAATAAACTAAAATAAAAAACCTAAACTAAAATAAATAAACCTAAAATAAATGAACCAAACTAAGTAAAAATAAAAAATAAACCTAAATAAAAATAAAAATAAAATAAATTTAAATAAGTAAAAAATAAACTATATAAACCTAACCTACCATTTTGCTTAATTTTTTTTTTGTAATTAAAATACCCTAAACCCTAAACCCTAAATCCTAAACCATGAACCCTAAACCCTAAAACTAACCCTAAACCTTAAACCCTAAACTTTCAACCTTAAACCTACAACCCTAAACCTTAAACCCTAAATAAATCATAAAAAACCCTAAACCCTAAAATGACCCTAAACCCTAAACCCTAAATCCTAACCCTAAACCTAAACCCTAAACCCTAAACCATAAACCCCAAACCCTAAAACCTAAACCCTAAACCTAAACTAACCCTAAACCCTAAACCCTATTCCCTAAAAACCCTAAACCCTAAAGCCTAAACCTTAAACCCTAAACTAATCCTAAACCCTAAGCTAACCATAAAACCCAAACTCTAAACCCTTAACCCAAAAATAACTAAACCCTAATGCCTAAAAACTAAACCCGAAACCTTAAACCCTAACACTAAACCCTAAATCCTAAAATCTTAAACCCTAAAACACTAAATCGTAATCCCTAAACCCAAAACCCTAAGCTCTAAACCTAAAAACCTAAACCTTAAACTAACCTTAAACCCTAAGAATGGGCATAACCTTGACGACAGGAACATCACCATCAAGTAGGCTCAATTTAGATCTGGCGGTGGAGGTGAAGGCAGATGCAATAATTATCACAATGGTGGCGGGGGATCTAGAGGTGTTGATGGATATGGAGGTGGTGGTCGAAGCAATGGCGGTCATGGAGGTGGGAGGAGCAATGAAGGTTAAAGCAATGGTGGTGGCGGAGGGAGTGATTGAGAATATGATGGTAGATCCCACTACTCGAGAGGCGGGGGTGGTTCTGATGGGAACTACAGAAATTGAAGAACGCCCGATCTAATCTGTTGCTTAAGGAACTGTTCCTTTATAGTAGAGACTGTTCTACTTATCTAAGGTTTTTGATTTACTCTATGGGTGTTCATTTTTTATCTATGTTGTTGCTTGTGTCTTAGAAAACTTGGGGTACTACTTCATTGATGAAATCAAAAATAAGAAATATTGAATATGAATTTGTGCTCTATTTAAAAAAAGCCTTAAACCCTAAACCTTAAAACTATCAGTTTACTTAATTTTTTTTTAAAAAAACCTTAAACCTTAAACCCTAAAACCTAAACCTTAAATCCTAAACCCTAATCCCTAAACTCTAAACCCTAAAACTATCCCTAAACCCTAAACCTTAAACCTACAACTCTAACCCCTAAACCCTAAACTAACCCTAAACCATAAACCCTAAACACTAAACCCTAAACCTTAAACCCTAAACCCTAAAACCAAAAACCCTAAATCATAAACTAACCCTAAATCTTAAACCCTAAACCCTAAAAACTATAAACATTAAAGCCTAAACTCTAATGCCTAAGCTAACCTTAAACTCTAAGCTAATCATAAACCCTAAACCCTGAAAACCCTAAACCCTAAAGCCTAAACCCAAAACCCAAAACCCTAAACCATAACCCTAAACCCTAAACCCTAAAACTTTAAACCACAAAACCATAAAACTTAAACCCTAAACCCTAAACCCTAAACCCTAAAAACCTTAAAACCTAAACCTAAACTAAATAAAACCTAATAATAAAATAAATATGAAACCTATACCTAAATAAAATAAAATAAAATAAAAACTTAAACTAAAACCTAAACCTAAACCTAAAAATAAAATAAAATAAAAATAAAAATAAATTAAAATAAAATAAATAAAAACCTAAACTAAACTAAAAAATAAAATAAACCTAAGAATAAAAACCTAAATAAAATAAAAAATAAATGTAAAATAAATATAATATAAACCTAAAATAAAATAAAATAAAATAAACACTAAATAATAACCTAAAACTAAAAAAATAAAATTAAAAATAAATAAAAAGTAAAACCTAAACCCTAATCTAAAAAAAACCTAAACCTAAAATAAAAATATAATAAACAAAATAAAATAAACATAAACCTAAACTAAAGTAAACTAAACTAAAATAAATAAAACCTAAACCTAAACCTAAAATAAACTAAACCAAAACCTAAACATAAACTAAATAAAATAAAAAAAATTAAAAATAAACCTAAACCTAAACTAAAAAATAAAACCTACAAGAAACCTAAAAAAATAAAATAAAAACATAAACCAAAACCTAAAAATAAAGAATAAAATAAAAATAAAACTAAACTAAAAAATAAACCTAAACCGAAACCTAAACCTAAAAAATAAACTAAAATAAAAAATGAAAACTAAAAAAAAATAAACCTAAAATAAATTAATTGAACTAAGTAAAAATAAAAAAATAAACATAAATAAAAATAGAAAATAAAATAAACTCAAATAAAAAAAATAAACTAAATAAACCTAAACCTATCAGATTACCTACTATAAGAAAACCCAAATCCTAAATCTTATACTTTTAACCCTAAACCTTAAACCTTATAACTAACCCTAAACCTTAAACCCTAATCCTACAACCCTAAACCTACAACCCTAAACCCAAAACCTGAAACCCCAAACCCTAAACCCTAAACCCTAAACCCTAAACCCTAAACCCTAAAACCCTAAACCCTAAACCCTAAACCCTAAACCATAAACCCTAAACCCTAAAACCTACAATGCTAAACCCTAAACCCCAAACCCTAAACCATAAACCCTAAAATCTAAACTAACTCTAAACCCTAAACCCAAAACTAACTTAAACCCTAAATCCTAAGAATGGGTAAAACCTTGATGGTGGGAACATCACCATCAACTAGGAACAACCTAAATCTAGCTGTGGAGGAGAAGGAGGAGGTGGCGGTTATCGTAGTGGTGGTAGGGGATCTGGATGTGCTGGTGGATATGGAGGTGGCAGTCAGAGCATTGGTGGTTATGGAGGCAGGAGGAGCGATGAAGGTTACAACCATAGTGGTGGCGGAGGGAGAGAACGGGGATATGATGGCGGATTCTACTACTCAAGAGGGGGGTGGTTCTGATGGGAACTTCAGAAATTGAAGAATGACCGATCTGATCTGTTGATTATGGAACTATCTTTACTGTAGAGATGGTTCTACATATCTAGGATTTTTGAATTTCTCTATTGGTGCTCATTTTTTATTTATGTTGTCACTTATGTCTTAGAAAATTTAGGGTGCTACTTGGTTGATAAAATCAAGAAGAAGAAATGTTGAATATGAATAAGTTCTCTATTAAAAAAAAACTTTAAACCCTAAACCCTAAACTTACTGATTTACTTAATTTTAAAAAACTTTAAACCATAAAATCTAAACCCTAAACACTAAATCTTAAACCCTAAACCTGAAACCCTAAAACTAACCCTAAACTCTAAACCCCTAGGCATACAACCCTAAACCCTACAAAACCCTAAACCCTAAATTAACCTTAAATCCTAAACCCTAAAGCCTAAACCCTAAACCTTAACCCTAACCCTAAATCCTAAACCTTAAATGCTAACCCTTACTCTAACCCAAAACCCTAAACCCTAAACCCTATAACCCCAAACCCTAAACCCTAAACTAACCCTAAACCTTAAAGCCTAAACCTAAAAAACCCTAAACACTAAATCCAAAATCTTAAACTAATCGTAAACCAAAGCTAACCCTAAACCCTAAACCCTAAATCCTAAATTTTAAGTACTAATCTCTAAACCATAAACCCTAAACCCTAACCTTAAAACCTAAACCCTAAAACCCTAAAACCTAAACTCTAAGCCCTAAACCCTAAGAACATAAAAACCTAAACCTAAACTAAATAAAACCTAAAAAATAAAAAATAACAAAAAAACCTAAACATAAATAAAATAAAAAAAATAAAATAAAATAAAAACCTAAACTTAAAAATAAAGTAAAATATAAAATAAAAATAAACAAAAATAAAATAAATAAAAACCTCAACTAAACTAAAATAAACCTAAGAATAAAAAACCTAAACTAAATAAAAACTATACATAAAATAAAAAATAAAATAAACATAAAATAAAATAAAATAAACACTAAATAATAACCAATACCTAAAAAATAAACCTAAAAATAAATAAAAAGTAAAACATAAACCCTAAACTAAAAAAAACCTAAACCTAAAATAACAAATAAACAAAATAAAATAAACTTAAACTGTAACTAAAAAAACTAAACTAGAATAAAGAAAACCTAAACCTAAACCTAAAATAAACTAAACCTTAACCTAAACCTAAACTAAATAAAATAAAATAAACTAAAATTAAATGTAAACTTAAACTAAAAAATAAAACTTAAAAGTAAACCTAAAATAAAAACTTAAAACCTAAACCTAAAAAAATAAAATAAAAACTTAAAATTAAACCTAAAAATAAAAAATAAAACCTAAACCTAAAAAATAAAATAAAAATAAAACTCAGCTAAAAAATAAACCTAAACCTTAAAAATAAATTAAAATAAAAACCTAAATATAAATAAATAATCCTAAAATAAATAAACTAAACTAAATTAAAATAAAAAATAATCCTAAATAAAAATAAAAAAATAAACTCAAATAAATAAAAAATAAACTAAATATATTAAATAAACCAAAACCTATCGATTTACTTAATTTAAAAAAAAATACTAAACCCTAAATCCTAAGCCCTGAAACTCACCCTAAACCCTAAACCCAAAATCTTAAACCCAGAACTCTAAACTAACCCTAAACTAACCCTAATGCCTAAACTCTAAGAATGGGTAGAACCTTGATGGCAGCAACATCACCTTCTATTAGGCTCAGTCTAGATTTGGTGGTTGAGGTGAAGGCAGAGGCAGTGATTATTGTAGTGGTGGTTGGGGTTTTGGAGGTGCTGGTGGATATGGAGGTGGTGGTCGGAGTAGTGGTGGTTGTGGAGGTGGGAGGAGCGATGAAGGTTACATCCATGGTGGTGGAAGAAAGGGAGATCGGGGATATGATGGCATATCCCACTACTCAAGAGGCAGGGGTGGTTCTGATGGGAACTGTATAAACTAAAGAATGGCTGGTCTGATCTTCTGCTTGTGGAATTATGTCTTTATAGTAGACAAGGTTTTACTTATCTAGAGTTTTTGATTTACTCTATGGGTGCTCATTTTTCATCTATGTTGTCACTTGTGTCTTAGAAAACTTGGAGTGCTACTTGGTTGATATAATCGAAAAGATAAAATGTTGAATCTAAATTTTTTCTCTGTTAAAAAAAACCTTAGACCCTAAACCTTAAACCATAAATCCTAAACCCTAAACCGTAAATGCTAAACTAGCCCTAAACCCTAAACACTAAACACTAAACCCTAAAAACTTAAAAACCTAAACCTAAACTAAATAAAAGCTAAAAATAATAAAAATAAAAAACCTAAACCAAAATAAAATAATAAAATAAAATAAAATAAAAGCATAAACTAAAACTAAACCTAAACCTTAACCTAAAAAAAAATAAAATAAAAAATAAAAATTAAACTAAAATAAAATAAATAAAAACCAAACTAAATAGAAAAATAAAAACATTAATAAAATAAAAACTAAACCCAAAATAAAAATAAAAATAAACCTAAAATAAAATAAAATAAAAACCTAAACTTAAAAACTAAAACTAAAAATAAATAAAAATAAAGCCTAAACCCTAAACTAAAAAAAATTAAACCTAAAATAAAAATAAAATAAATAAAATAAAATAAACCTAAACCTAAACTAATATAAACTAAAGTAAAAGAAACTAAACATAAACCTAAACCTAAAACAAACTAAAGCTAAACCTAAACCTAAACTAAATAAACTAAAATAGATTAAAAATAAACCTAAACCTAAACTAAAAAATAAAACCTAAAAATAAACCTAAAATAAAAAACCTAAAACCTAAACCTAAAAAATTAAAATAAAAACCTAAACCTAAACCTAAAAATAAAAATTAAAAAAAACTCAACTAAAAAAAAACTTAAACCTAAAAAAATAAACTAAAATAAAAAACTTAAACTAAAAAAAATAAACTAAACTAAATAAAAATAAAAAATAAACTTGAATAAAAAAATAAAATAAAATCAAATAAATTAAAAATAAACTAAATAAACCTAAACATATGAGTTTACTTAATATAAAAATAACCTTAAACCCTAAATCCTAAATCCTAAACCCTAAACCATAAACCCTAAAACTAACCCTAAATCCTAAACCTACAACCCTAAACCTACAACCCTAAACCCAAAACCTAAAACCCTAAAATCTTAAACCCTAAACCCTAAATATGTACACACATACACCTCTGAGGACTTATATCAACTTAAGAGTAGTCAGCCGATTCTTATAAGGAGTTTTGCTGACACTGCCTTAAAGATATGATACTTACTTGGGAAAAGGTATGGGTGTCCTCCTAATCCACAAGTGAATATATATTTTGTTTATATGTTTTCGTGGACCGGTTCTCAAATTTACTAAAAGGGGCTATATCAGCCTTGACCTATCTCAAATTTACTAGAATAAGGGAGAATCTGCATATCCACAAGATCGATTCTCCAACCACAGGGGTGGTTACTAGAAAAGGGAAACTATCCAATATGATAGAAACCCGGGTAGTGTCTAAATAAGGTCGCAAATGATGTGATCCAAATATAGTGCCCACAGGGGAGGTGCTGCTAGGGCCACTATCCTAAGCTCTGGAAAAGAAAGCCTATTATTGTACGGTGGCCAACTCAAGCAGAAAGCATAAAAGACTTACATCTGCCATGAGTGGTGTATCCTAAGGTGCAAGAACCAACTAACCTAAGGTGCATCTGTCAGCTTGAGTGGTGTATCCATCAGTATGGTGAGAACCAACCTAAGCTCCTCATCAATGTGCAATGATCAATCTTGAAAGAAAGCATGTAGGTTTACAACTTTCCAAGTGAAACTAATCATCAGGATAGTCTATCATCGGTGGGATAGATGCTATCTGACCTAGAGCAACTACTAAGCAGGGAGCCCTGAGGAAGGACTAGCCCTAAACATGAAGCAGTCAGGAGGGAGGGATCTGCTAGGGGGCTTATCCTAATTAAATATACTCAACCCAGTCAGTCCATAAAGGTTAATCCAAGAAGAAAGCGTAGCTGAGTCACATCCTCTTAAATGAAGCCAACATGAGGTAGCTTACCGACCAAGCAGTAAGGCCTATTAAATTAATAAGGCGCTTGTCAATGTGTAGTGGCCAAGTAAGGAAGGAAAGAGCCAAAGCAATAAGACCAATGTGGTGACACACTAACAGGGTAGCACATCAGCCCGACCTAGAGCAGCTATTGAGTGAGTATCACTAGGGGCATTATCTTAACTCAGAGTACCTCGAGACAAAAGGTATGTTTTTATTTTATATGTTTGTGTTGTGTCAATTAAGGATAGGATGCCACTCAGGCTCCTTACACCTACCCTAAAAACATTGTGGTGGATTCACAAATAAGGATACTTTCAATATAGAAAAGATTGAATTCGAAATAGAATTTTCATTGATGATAATTATTTTTAAACATTATTTATAATATTTATTTATGTAGATCCCATTGATTGAAAGAATTGGGCACTCTCCCTTATGATTAATAAGCTGATAAGATCCTCCTTGGTAGGCCTTTTATATGGGAAAAGGGCCTTCCTTAGTGGGTTCAAACTTGCCTCCCATCTTATGATGGGCAACAATTGGTCTCCTTATAATTAAAATAAGCTCTCCTGCTTGAAAAGCTCTAGAATAGAATAACTTGTTATGAACTTGAATCATTTTAGCTTTATACAACTCAAGATTTTGGCATGCTCGCATGAATCTCTCCTCCAAACCTTCGAGCTATTTTAACCATAACTTAGCATTCTGCTCTATTGTGATCTTTCTACCCATAACTATCCCTAGTGATGGGGGTTAGACTTCTAATGGAAGAATGGCTTTAGACCCATACACTAAGGAGAAATGAGTTGACTGAGTTGGAGTTCTACATGTGGTGTGGTAGGCCCACATGGCTTCAACTAACTACTTATGCCACTGTTGTTTGTTGTTGCCAAGTGTCTTCTTCGGTATTTGGATGAGAGTTTTGTTGAAAGCTTCAACTTAAGCAGTTTGCCCTCCGGTAGTTGATGGTAGGATACCTCTGATCTATGTCATGTATCTGAGTAAAGTTGTTGATCTCGGTGCTCTTGAATGCAGTACCATTATCAGATATAATTCATCGAGGCACTCTGAACCTATATACGATATGGTTCCTAAAACATTAGAGCACCGAAGTGACCTCTCAGAATAGCCTTCACCCATTTGGAAAAGTAGTCAATAGTAGTTAAGATGAACCGATGACCTTCAAGAAAGAGGATCAATTGGTCCCACCCAACACCAAAGGCCATGAGGCCAATGTAGGATGTAGAATGTTGGGTGATTGCAGGACCACACCGTATTTCACATTGGTATCACCATATATCCATGCTGTCTTTGATCATCGACAGCCAGTAGTATCCTAGTCTCTTGGTCTAGGCTTTCATCTTTAGACCAAATTGGTTGGTTCCACATAATCCTGAGTATACCTCAGTCACAATCTTATGAGATTCGTGCTTGTCTATACAACATAATCATATATGATCGAAAGAATGCCGATACAAGACACCATCCACAAGAGCGTAGGAAAGTTCTCTCTACTTCATCTGATGAGCTTGGGACTTCTCTTGAGGTAGTTTTCCATTATTTAGGTAATCCATGAATGGTTTCCTCTAATCTAGCTCCTCGCCCTTCTTGGCAATGGAGGTAGTTTTCCATTATTCTTAAGTTTATTGTATTTATTTAGTTTAGTTTATGTTTTTCATTATTTTATTTTAGTTTATTTTTATTTTTAATTTAATTTTATTTTTAGGTTAGGTTAGGTTTTAGTTTAAGTTTTCATCTTTTTTTTTATTTTATTTTACTCAAGTTTAGGTTTATTTATTTATTTTACTTTTAGGTTTTATTTAGTTTAGTTTAGTTTTTGTAGTGGCTCAGGTTTGGGGTGGTCTCTAGTTTTAGGAGTTTAGGGTTTAGAATTTATGGTTTGGCCTAGGGTTAGGGAGTCAGGGTTTAGGGTTTTTTAGGTTTAAGGTTTTAGGGTAGGTCAGTGTGCAGGTCAGCCTAGGTTTAGGGCTCAGGGTTTAGGGTTTGGCCTAAACAGGGTTCAGGGTTTTGTGGTCTGATACAGTTAGTAGCTTAGGGCTAGGGTTTTAGGGTTTAGGATTTGGCTCTGTCACCTCAGGTTTTAGGGTTTAGGTTATAGTTTGGGTAGGTCAGGGTCCAGTTTGGGGGTTATAGGCATGGATCTTGATCTAGGGCCTAGGTCAGGATTGGGCCTAGGTTTTTTTTTAATTTAGTTTATTTTTTATTTATTTTAGTTTATTTTATTTTATATTTTATTTAGGTTTATTTTATATTTTTATTTAGTTTGTATAATTTATTTTGGGGTTATTAACTTTACTTTTTGTTTTTTATTTTAATTTATTTTTTATGTTTAGGTTTAGGTTTAAGTTTATTTTTAGTTTATTTTATTTCTAAGTTATATTTTTAGGTTTAGGTTTTATTTTTTATTTTTAGGTTTAGGTTTACTTTTTTATTTTAATTTTTTCAGTTTAGGTTTTAGGTTTATTATTAGGTTATATTTTTTAAGCTTTTTTTGGATTAGGTTTAGATTTATTTTTATTTTATTTTATTTTATTTTAGGCTTTAGGTTTAGTTTATTTTAGGTTTAAGTTTAGGTTTTATTTATTTTAGTAAGTTTATTTTAGTTTAGGGGTTTATTTTATTTTCATATTTACCATCTTTATTTAGTTTGGGTTTAGGTTTTATTTTATTTATTTTTAGGTTTATTTTTTAGATTTAGGTTTTTAGGGTTTATTTAGCATGAATTTTTATTTTGATTATATTTTTTGTTTAGTTTTTATTTTTTTTTATTTTTTTTTATTTTTAGGTTTATTTTATTTTTTAGTTTAGTTTAAGTTTTTATTTATTTTTTAATTTAGTTTTTATTTTTTGTGCTATTTTATTTTTAGGTTTTATTAGTTTAGGTTTAGGTTTTTAGGGTTTAGGGTTTAGGTTTAGGGTTTAGGGTTTGGGTTTAGGTTTTAGGGTTTAGGGTTTAGGAGTTTGGTTGGTAGAGTGAGGAGTTTGGGGGTTTAGGGTGTGGAGTAGGGTAGGTTTAGGGTTTAGGATTGTGGAGGTGGATAGTGTGGTTTAGGCTGGGGTTTAGGTTTGGGGTTAGGGTAAGTTTTATAATTTTGGGTTTTGGTTAGGTTTATTTATCTATTTATAGGGTTTAGGGTTTAGCTTTTAGATTTAGGGTTCAAGTTTTAGTTTAGGGTTTAGGGTTTTTCATTTTTTTTAACAGAGATTAAATTCAGATTCAACCTTTCTTCTTCTCGATTTCATCAACCAAGTAACACACCAAGTTTTCTAAGACACAAGCGATGACATAGATCAAAAATGAGCACGCATACAACAAATCAAAAACCCTAGTAACTAGAACCATCTCTATTATAAATGCTTAGTTTCCTAAGAAGCTAATCGGATTGGCCGTTCTTCAGTTTCTCTAGTTCCCATCAAAACCACCCCGACCTCTCGAGTAGAGGGATCCACCATCATATCCTTGATCTTTCCCTCAACCACCACCACGAATGTAACCTCCGTTGCTCCTTACGCCTCCATAACCACCCCTGCTTCGTCCACCACCTCCTTATCCACTAGGAGATCAAGATCCCCCACCATCGCTACACTAACCGCCACCTCCACCTCTGCCTCCATCGCTAGATCTAGACTGAGGCTGGTTGACGCTGATGCTCCTACCATCAATCTTATGCCGATTCTTAGGGTTTAGGTTTAGGTTTAGGCTTATTAAGTTTTAGGTTACAAGTTTATTTTATAATTTATTTAGTTACTTTAGGTTTAAGTTTAGGGTTTCAGGTTTAGGGTTTAGGGTTTAAGGTTAGCGTTTAGGGTTTAGGGTTTAGGGTTTAGGCTTTTGGTTTTGGAGTTTAGGATTTTAGGGTTTAGCGTTTAGGGTTTATGGTTGTAGGTTTAAGGTTTAGGGTTTAAGGTTAGTTTTAGGATTTACAGTTTAGGGTTAGTGTATTTTTTTTTTAATTTATTTTTTCTTTTTTCTTTAGTATTTAGGTTTATGGATTAGGGGTTTTAGGTTTAGGTGTTTTAGTTTTGGTTTTATTTTAATAGAGAGCAAATTTAGATTCAATAATTCTTCTTTTGATTTCATCAACCAAGTAACACACCAAGATTTCAAGACACATGACATAAAAAATGAGCATGCATAGAGCAAATCAAAAGCCCTAGATAAATAGAACCATATCTATTGTAAAGACATAGTTCCATAAGTAGCAGATCAGATCTACCATTCTTTAATTTCTCTAATTCCCATCAAAACCATCCAGACCTCTCAAGTGGCGGGATCCACCATCATATCTCCGATCTCTCCCTATGCTAACACTAGGGCTGTAACCTCCATCACTCCTCTGACATCCATAACCACCACTGCTCTGACCATCACCTCCATATCCCTCAGGACCTCTAGATCCCCCACCACCACTGCGATAATTACCACCTCAACCATCACCTCCACCACTAGATCTAGGCTGAGCTTGGTTGACGGTGATGTTCCTGCCATCATGGTTCTGCCCATTCTTAGGGTTTAGGTTTAGGTTTAAGTTTATTAGGATTTAAAGTTTAATTTTAATTTTTAATTTATTTAGTTACTTTAGGTTTAGATTTAAGGTTTGGGTTTAAGGTTTAGGGTTCACAGTTAGGGTTTAGGGTTTAAGGTTTACGATTAGGATTTAGGGTTTAAAGTTTTTTTAACTCAAATAATTGCATAACAAATAAGAAAATACCAAATTAGAAAAGACATTATCCTCTAACAACTAATAAAATAGGATAAAATAAAATGCAATTCAAAAATTCATAAAAGTAGTATTTCACAAAATGATTTAACTCCCAGAGACAGTAAATTTTGATTTTGTAGAAGGCCAACAAAGGTTAGTCAAACAAGCTAAAACATATATCATCATCAGATTCCTCAGCAGGCTCTTCCTTATTCTCTTTCATTGTAGTAGTCGGAGCAGTAGCAACAGCAAGAGTAGTAGAAAAATCAAGCATAACAGCCACATCAAATTTACTAGAATCATTTAAATACTTCTTAACCATCTCGTCCTATGGGTATGTGTAATTAGCGGAAATCACGATGACAAGGACATTCTTGTAAGCATTTATGAAATGTGGGGTGCTGTAGTAAGGGTGGGCTAAGATTGGGCCTGTGGGAGAGAAGTGATTATTAAAAGGCTTACCAAAAACCTCTCGATGAGATTATCTTCAGTGAGGTCAAGCACCTCAGGACTGAACACTGAACCATCATCATACACAGAATGGACAATAAGGCCATTAGAGAATGGCCTAATCCCTAGCTTAGCGAGGAGAGCAGCCTCTGAGGATCCCACCTTATCACTTTTTTTAACCAGCTCAATCGGGGTGATAATTTCAATAGTACCCTTATTGATCTTAGTTGGGATGTTGAGAACTAGGAAGAAAGAAGTCTGTGAAGGATCCATACCAGTCTTTCCTGGAGGAACCACAACATCAATAAGTGCAATAAGACCAACACAGGCAAGAGCGCCAACATTATCTTTCACAACCTCTTTGCTGACTTATTTAAGATCACCTTTCATAAAAATAAGCTCAATTAGGGTTCCAGGTTTAGGGTTTAGAGTTTATGCTTTTATTGTTTATACTTTTAGGGTTAAGGGTTAGGGTTTAGGGATTAGGATTTATGGATTAAGGTTTAGGGTTTAAGATTTAGGATTTAAGGTTTAGGGTTTAGGGTTTAGGGTTTAAGGTTTAGGGTTTAGGGTTTAGGGTTTAGGGTTGAAGGTTTAGTGTTGTAGATTTAGGGTTTCAGGTTTAGGATTAGTTTTATTATTTAGGGTTTATGGTTTAGGGCTTAGGATTTAGAGTTTAGGATTTAGGGTTTAGGGTTTTATATATTTTTAAATTAAGTAACCCATAAGTTTATTATTTAATGATTTTTTATTTATTTTAGTTTATTTTATTGTTTATTTATATTTAAGTTTATTTTTTATTTTAATTTAGTTTAGTTAATTTATTTTAAGTTTATTTATTTTTAGTTTAGGGTTTTTATTTTAGTCTATTTTTTGGTTTATGCTTAAGTTTAGGTTTTTTTTAGTTGAGTTTAATTTTATTTTATTTTTTAGGTTTATGTTTTATTTTTTAATTTAGGTTTATGATTAGGTATATATTTTATTTTTTTAGGTTTAGGTTTTTGGTTTTTATTTTAGGTTTATTTTTAGGTTTTATTTTTTATTTTAGGTTTAGGTTTATTTTTATTTTATTTTATTTTATTTAGATTAGGTTTAGTTTTAGGTTTAGTTTAGTTAAGGTTTATGTTTAAGTTTTATTTATTTTAAATTAGTTTATTTTAGCTTAGGTTTAGGTTTATTTTATTTTGTTTATTTTATTTTTATTTTTAGTTTAGGGTTTAGGTTTTATATTTTTATTTATTTTTAGGTTTATTTTTTAGGTTTTGGTTTTTATTTAGTTTTTATTTTATTTTATTTTATGCTTACATTTTTTTATTTTATGTTTAGTTTTATTTTATTTAGGTTTTTTATTTTTAGGTTTTTTTTATTTTTTAATGTAGTTTAGGTTTTTATCTATTTTATTCTAGATTATTTTAAATTTTATTTATTTTATTTTTATGTTTAGGTTTAAGTTTTAGTTTATGTTTTTATTTTATTTTATTTAGGTTTAGGTTTATTTATTTATTTTATTTTTAGGTTTTATTTAGTTTAGGTTTAGGTTTTTAGATTTTTAGGGTTTAGGGTTTAGGGTTTAAGGTTTTAGGCTGGGTTAGGAGTGGGGTTTAGGTGGTATTGCTCACGCTTTAAGTTTTAGGGTTTTATGGTTTAGGTTGGGTTTAGGAGGGTTGAGAGTGGTTTAGGGTTCAGGGTTAAGGGTTTAGGGTTTGGCGATTAGAGTTTTAGGGTTTAGGATTTAGGGTTTAGAGTTTAGGGTTGTAGGTTTAGGGTTTATGCTTAGTTTTAGGGTTTATTAATTAGGTTACAATTTTTTAATTTTTTTTAATATTTTTATTTTTGGGGTTTAGGGTTTAGTGTCTAGGTTTTTGGTTTAGGGTTCAAGTTTTAGTTTAAAGTTTAGGGTTTCTGATTTTATTTTTAACAGAGATCAAATTTAGATTCAACATTTTTTCATTTTGATTTCATCAACCAAGTAACACACCAAGTTTTCTAAAGCATAAGGGATGACATAGATAAAAACTAAGCACGCATAGAGCAAATCAAAAACCCTAGATAACTAGAATCATTGTTATTGTAAAGACACAGTTTCATAAGTAGGAGATCGGAATCAAAAACCCTAGATAACTAAAGCCATCTCTACTACAAAGACACAGTTCCATAAGCAGTAGATTGGATCAGTCGTTCTTCAGTTTGTCCAGTTCCCATCAAAACCACCCTGGCCTCTCGAGTAGCGAGATCCACCATCATATCCCCAATCTCTCCCTCCGTCACCACCACGGCTATAACCTTCGACATTCCTCCTGCCTCCATAACCACCACTAGTTTGACCACCACCTCCATATCCCCCAGCACCTCCAGATCCCCCACCACTACTATGATAACCATCGCCTTCATTTTCACCTCCACAACTAGATCTAGACTGAGCCTGGTTGACGGTAATGTTGCTGACATCAAGGTTTTTCCCATTCTTAGGATTTAGGTTTAGGTTAATTTTGTTTTAGGGTTTAGGTTTAATTTTAATTTATTTAGTTACTTTAGGTTTAGGGTTTGGGGTTTAGGGTTTTGGTTTTAAAGGAGTGGTTTAGAGGGTGTGGGGTTTATGCTTTGAGGGTTTAGGTTTTAGGGTTAGGGTTTATGGTTTAGGGATTAGGGGTTTAGTGGTGGTAGGTTTAGGGTTTTAGGGTTTAGGGTTTAGGGTTTAGGATTTAGGGTTTAGGTTTTTTTTTTTAAATTAAGTAAATGAGTAGGTTTATGTTTATTATTTTATTTTTACTTAGTTTAGTTTATTTATTTTAGATTTATTTATTTTTGTTTAGGTTTTCTATTATAGTAAATTTTTTTAGGTTTAGGTTAATTTTTTAGTTTAGTTTTATTTTTATTTTATTTTTTAGTTTTAGGCTTTTTTTTATTTTAGGGTTTAGGTTTAGGTTTTTATTTTATTTTTTATATGTTTAGGTTTTAGGTTTTAATTTTAGGTTTTATTTTTCAGTTTAGGTTTATGTTTATTTTTAGTTTGTTTTATTTTATTTAGTTTAGATTTAGGTTTAAATTTAAGTTTAGATTTTGGTTTTGCTTATTTTAATTTTGGTTTAGGTTTAATTTATTTTGTTTATTTTATTTTTATTTTAGGTTTAGTTTTTTTTAAAGTTTAGGGTTTAGGTTTTATTTTTTATTTATATTTAGGTTTATTTTTTAGGTTTAGGTTTTTATTTAGTTTATTTATTTTTATTTTATGTTTAATTATTATTTTATTTAGTTTTTTATTCTTGGGTTTATTTTTTTAAATTTAATTTAAGTTTTATTTATTATATTTAGTTTATTTTTATTTTTTATTGTATTTTATTTTTAGGTTTAAGTTTGTTTTTTGTTTAGGTTATTATTTTATGTTATTTTTTATTTTATATAAATTTAGGTTTTTTTTATTTTTCAGTTCCTCCAGACTAGTGTTGCTTGGAGGAACCACAACTTCAATAGGTGCAATAAGACCAACATAGGCAGGAGCACCAACTTTATATTTCACATCCTCTTCGATGACTTCTTTAAGATCACCTTTCATAAAAAATCAAATCAGCTGGGGTTTAGGGGTTAGAGTTTAGGGGTGGTTTAGGGTTTATGCTTTTAGGGTTTAAGGTTTAGGGTTAGGGTTTAGGGTTTAGGGTTTAGGGTTTAAACTTTAGGGTTTAGGGTTTTTTATGGTTTAGGGTTTAAGGTTGTAGGTTTAATGTTATAGGTTTAGGGTTTAAGGTTTAGGATTTATGGTTTAGGTTTTTTTTTAAAAAATAAAGTAAAATGGTAGGTTTAGGTTTATTTATTTATTTTAGTTTATATTATATTTTATTTTTATTTAGGTTTTTATTTTTATTTTTATTTAGTTTAATTTTTTTATTTTGGGTTTATTTATTTTTAGTTAGGGTTTTCATTTTAGTTTATTTTTTGGGTTTAGGTTTATTTTTTAGTTGACTTTTATTTTTATTTTATATTTTGGGTTTTAAATTTTATTTTTTATTTTTAGGTTTAGGTTTAGGTTTTTATTTTATATTTTTAGGTTTATGTTTCACGTTTTTATTTTAGGTTTATGTTTAGGTTTTAATTTTTAGTTTAGGTTTAGGTTTATTTTTAGTTTATATTATTTTATTTAGTTAAGGTTTAGGATTAGTTTTAGTTTATTTAAGGATTAGGTTTAGGTTTTATTTATTTTACTTTAGTTTATTTTAGTTTAGGATTAGATTTATTTTATTTTATTTATTTTATTTTTATTTTAAGTTTAGTTTTTTTAGTTTAGGGTTTAGGTTTTATTTTTTATTTATTTTTATGTTTCTTTTTTAGGTTTAGGTTTTTATTTAGTTTTAATTTTATTTTTTATGTTTATTTTATTTTTATTTTACATTTAGGTTTTTTTTATTTAAGTTTTTATTCTTAGGTTAATTTTATTTTTTTAGTTTAGTTTAGGTTTTTATTAATTTTATTTTAGTTTATTTTTATTTTTTATTTAATTTTATTTTTAGGTTTAGGTTTAGCTTTTAGTTTAGGTGTTAATTTTATTTTTATTTTATTTTATTTAGATTTAGGTTTTTTTATTTATTTTATTTATAGGTTTTATTTAGTTTAGGTTTAGGTTTTTAGATTTTTAGGGTTTAAGGTTTAGGGTTTAGGGTTTAGGGTTTAGGGTTTTAGGGTCTAGGGTTTAGGGTAAGGGTTTAGGGTTTAGGGATTAGGTTTTAGTGTTTAAGCTTTAGCATTTTTAGGGTTTAGGTTTAGGTTTTTTTAACTAAAAGAAAATAATTGCACAGAAAAATAGGTACAAGAAGACCATATTTGAGACAAAATTCAAAAAGAAAAAAAAACTACCACTTAAATGAGCTATAGGAGAATCCTAAAGTGTTTTGTCCCTAAACTAATACATCAAGAGCAATAAAGAATAAAAACAAAGACAAATAAAAATGCCAAGCAAAAGATAAGAAAGGGGAAGAATCCACGGAGCTCTAAAAGAACCTCCAAAGAGACGAAGATCCATATGAAAAGGAAACCTGCAACTTGCAATTGAAGACAACTCTAACCATCTAAGAAAAAGGAGACCATCAGTAAGACTCTAGCTCCCTCCAAGAAGAAGAAGAGACCAACTGAAAAAGAGAACCTACAACCTACAAGAAATCTCAGCCAGAAGGAGAATAGAAAACATAAAGAGAAAAAGAACTCAGGCTTACATATGAGGGAAGAAGAATAATCAAAATAATGAAGGACATCAAATCCTAAGTGTATCCAGCTTCAAAGAAGGGTTACAAATAGGAGAAGTCACTACCACAAAAATATCAAGGAAAAAAATCCATCATATCATCATAGTCATCCTAGACTAACAAAAAAAACAAATCTATCATAATAGACACCCAGCCAAAGAAGAAGTGAAGCTAAGGAAACAAAAAGTGAGAGGGGAGCAACATATAAAATTAACATAAGGCAATCCCAAAAAAGAAGAGCCCTCATAGATAAAGCCAATAGAGCCCACAACAACACCAATCTAAAGCCACCAAGGCACCAAACAAAGGAAAGGAAACAGCCAACAGAGTAGCCACACAATAGAGCACCCAAAAAAAATAGCCCTGGAAAGTGCAAGTTAACCAAACCAACCAACAGAAAAAAAGAAGAAGGCTAGCAAAAGCTAAAATAAATAGCTAGAGAAATAGCCAACAAATGGACAAACCACACGCTAAAGACAAAAAGATAAACCTACCACCATACCACCAACAAAGAGCACTAAAAAAGAACTAACCAAAAGCCAGAACAAAGACAAAACCAACCAAAGGGCACCAAAAAACCCACAAACACCAATCCAGAATGAGGCAAATTAGCCAAGAAGCCAATACTCTAGCTAGCAAGAAAACACACAACAAAAGCTCAACCAATAGAGAAAAAACTAGCCAAAAGCAAAAACCATCCAAGGATAGGAGAGATTTTTTCCAAGAAGCTTTCAAACGAGTAACCTTTGGCAAGTCAGGAGGGGCATAAATCTGAACACTATTTTTCTTTTTGTTCCTGTAAATAGTTTTATAACCACACCATTTCTCAAAAAAATCTCCATCTAAAAATGAATCAGTATTGTTACAAAAGGCATGGGGATCAACAAAAGATACCAATTTCAGAGGAGAGAATTCATAATCATCCATAGCATTAGATAAAGGAAAATTATAAATAGTATGCATTTTAGAATTAGAAGTGAAAGAAGGACCGAAAATATCTTTATTAAGCAGATAATTATTAATATTTTCACCTTCCAACAAAATCTGAAGAGTATCCTCCCTATCTTCATTCATAAAAAAAGTAAGAGAAGCAGAATACAAATTTTCAGTACAATCTTCATGTAAGGGATTAAAATATAATTCAAATTCCTTCGAAACACCTAGCATATTACCAAAATTTTGAACATAATTAGTATCCATAGAAAAACCATCATTTTGAACTAAAATAGAGCTATTCACAATGAGAGAATTATCACAGGTATCTAAATGTTATTTTTTAAAAGAAGGATCACCAATATTAACAAGATTGTCATACCAGAAGTTAAAATATCAGAAATAAGAACATTCTTTTCACCACCATTCTCAATAAAAGAAGGCAAAGAAATAGTCTCTTTCCCATGATTTAAAGTAGACATAGGAGAAAGAGGAACAACATCCAACTGATTGGAAGAAATGGTGTTAGCATCAGCAATATTTGAACCATCATTACGAAATGACTTATGCACAACATCCAAACCATTGGAATCATTAACCACAGCCTCTAAAGTCTTCCCTTTAATAGAATCATCAAACGAAACACTTAGAGCATGATTATTAGTTAAAATATTTTTTAGAAGCATCAAAATAAACTTTTGCATTAGACAAATCATCAATTGGTTAAACTTTTTTAGAAGATTTAGAAATCTAGTTTTGCAAAACATCAAAATTTTGAAAAGTAGATTTTTCTTTATCCAACTTGCGAGAATCATCATTTTTTTCAACAATTGAATTCTTACTGGTGATTTTCTTCCTAAGAAATGGATGAGTAATAAAGCATTCAAAAATTTCATGCTCATGAATCTTACAATGATTAAAAAAAATGGAAAAGTTCTCAAAAACTACTTTCTAAAAATAACCTCATTTCTTCAAACCCAACCAAATTTCTTCCATGTATTTTTTAGTAATATCAATCTCTATAAGAATTCTAGTAACATACGGTCTAGAAGAAGTAGTTGTTGCTTGATCAACTTGCAAAGGCTGACCAAAAATCAACCCAATAACATACAAAAATCTTATGATTAAATAGATGAATCCACAAGTTAGGTAAAGAATTCCAAATGGGAACAATAGGAGACTCTTATTTAACATCAAACATAGGTGTCCACTTCAGAATATGTATTTGACAATTCAAAACATATTGAGAATGCCTAAATAAATTATTCCATAATTAAGGAAATTAGAAAGTTTAATCAGAATATTCCTTGCATCAATCAGCCCAAAAGAAAAATAACTAGATTTAAGCTATGAAAAAAAAGAACGAATATATTCCTTCTTTGGCCATTTAAATGAAAACTTTCCAATCAAAGAAAAAGCAGAAGGCTCAGCTAATCTTTCAATATCCTCGTCTAAAATCGTAATTGTCTAAGTACCTTTAAAAGACATATGAAGCAAATTCAAATAAGGCTCGGTAGAGGAATTCTTACCAGCTAAAGCCTCTTTAGCAACTTTAGTAACAACAGGTAATTTAGAGGTAGCATTACCCAAAAAATCTGATGCCCCAGTGGGATCCATCGACACATGGGATTTATCGCATGGGTTTGAAGAAGCTGACCCCAGAGTTTCGGTGTCGTGATAGGAACAAATTGAGATCTGCCCAAGGTTGATAATCTATAGGGAATCCAAGAGAGAAAGCACTCAAAAACTCACCAAGAACGTGAGAAATCCCAAAATTGCCCAGTAATAGAGTTTAGTTTAGTTTTAGGGTTTAGTGTTTATTAGTTATTATTAGGTTTTATTAGTTTGTGTTTATTATTAGTTTCATGTTAGTTTAAATAATTTTATCTTAGTTTGGTTGTTAGTTTAGTTTTATTAATTTTACTTTTAGTTATTATTATTTTAGGTTAGTTTGGGGGGGGGGGGTAGGTTTAGTTTATTAGTTTATTTAGTTAGTTTGTTTATCGGTGGTTTAGTTTATTTATTATTATTATTAGTTAGTTTAGTTATTATTAGTTAGTTAGTTATTTATTTAGTTTATTTAGTTATTATTATGGTTTTGTTATTATTTAACTTTAGTTAGTTAGTTAGTGATTAGTTATGGGTTTAGGTTTATCATCATTAGTTTTAGTTTAGTTTATGGTTTAGTTTTTATTAGTTATTATTAGTTATTTATTATTTATTTATTATTATTAGTTTAGTTAGTTGGTTTATTATTAGTTTTATTTTAGTTTAATTTTTTTCTTTAGTTAATTATTATTATTATTTTATGTTTATTATTATTAATTTTATTATTATTATTTAGTTTATTTATTTAGTTAGGGTTTAGTTATTTAGTCATTCATTAGTTAGTTTATTATTATTATTATTATTATTATTATTATTAGTTTATTAGTTTATTAGTTAGTTATTAGTTATTATTATTATTATTATTATTTTTTATTAGTTTAGTTATTGTTAATTAGTTTTTATTTTTAATTTATTTATAAGGTTTATAAGTTTAGTTATTTAGTCCAGTTATTTAGTTTTATTTTATTTAGTTATTAGTTTATTAGTTTATTATTAGTTAGTTATTATTAATTTTTTTAGTTAGGTGTTTTATTATTGGTTTATTATTAATTATTAGTTAGTTTATTTGGTTTAGTTATTATTATGTTCATTTACTAGTTAGTTTTTATGTTTTATTAGTTTAGGTTTTCGATTTAGTTTTAGTTAGTTATATAATTATTTAATATTAGTTATTATTTTTAATTTATTAGTTTAGTTTTAGTGTTTATTATTTATTATGGTTTAGGTTTATTTATTAATTAGTTTAGTTTTATTAAGTAGTTTTTTTAGTTAGTTTGTCTATTAGTTTATTAGTTTATTAGTTATTAATTTTATGTTAATAGTTATTTATTATTAGTTTTATTTAGTTTATTATTAATTATAGTTTTCTATTAGTTATTATTAGGTTTTCAGTTTATTATTTATTAGTTTATTACATTTTTATTTATTTATTTATTATTAGTTTATTAGTTTTTTAGTTATTGTTTTAGTTATTATTTTATTAGTTTAGTTATTAGTTATTTTACTTTAGTTTAGTTTATTATTATTAATTTTATTATTATTAGTTTTATTAATTTAGGTTTAGGGGTTTAGTGTTTAATTTATTTAGTTTTTTTTTTATTATTATTAGTTTTATTTATTATTAAAATTAATTTATTAGTTTTATTTAGTTTACTTATTAGTTATTTATTTAGTTAGTTTAGTTATTATTAGTTTTATTTGTTAGTTTTTATTTAGTTTATTATTATTATTAGTTTAGTCTAGTTTATTTTTATGTTATTATGTTTTATTATTCTTTAGTGCTTTTTTAGTTAAAATTAGTTTTTAGTTTAATTTATTTTTTATTATTCTTAGTCATTAGTTTATTAGTTTAGTTAGTTCTATTATTTTATTATTATAGTTAGTTTATTAGGTTTGTTTATTATTATTGTGTTTAGTTTATTTATTTAAGTTTTTTTTATTATTTAGTTTATTATTAGTTTAGTTTATTATTATTATTATTATTATTATTATTATTATTATTATTATTATTATTTTTAGTTATTAATTTTATTTAATTTAGTTTATTATTAGTTTATTAGTTTAGTGTTAGTTGTTATTAGTTATTTAGTTTTAGTTTACTAGTTTTTTTTAGTTTTATTAATAGTTTTAATTATTATTATTTAGTAAGTTTATTATTAGGTTTAGTTATTTTATTAGATTATTAGTTTAATATAGTTATTTGTTTTAGTTATTAGTTAGTTATTATTATTAATTATTTATTAGTTATTTAGTTAGTTTATTAATTTTAGTTTATTGGTTATTAGTTTTAGTTTATTAGTTATTAGTTTTAGTTAGTTTATTATTATTAGTTATTTTAATTTTTTTATTAGTTAGTTATTTATCAGGTTAATCATGTTTAAGTTTTAGGTTTATTAGTTAGTTATCACTTAGTTATTTATTAGGGTTTAGTTTAGTTATGTTATAACTTTAGTTTTAGTTATTAGTTTAGGTTTAGTTTAGTTTTTATTAGTTTTATTCGTTTAGTTTATTTTTAGTTAGTTTTTTAGTGGGGTTTTTTGTTTATGTTTAGTTTAGTTATTAGTTTATTTATTAGTTTAGTAAGTTCTTATTATTATTATTAGTTTATAAGTTTTTTAATAATTATTTAGTTAGTTTAGTTTAATTAGTTTTATTAGTTTTTATTTTATTATTAGTTTATTAGTTATTAATTTTAGTTGATTATTTATTAGTTTTAGTTTTAGTTAGTTTAGTTTAGTGTTTTATTAGTTTCTTATTAGGGTTTAGAGATTAGGGTTTACAGTTTAGGGTTTGGGGTTTAGAGTTTTAAGGTTTAGGGTTTAGGGTGTGGGGTTTAGGTTTAAGGTTTAGGGTTTGGGGTTTAAAGTTAGTTTTATGATTTAGAATTTATGGTTAGGGTTTTTTTATTTTTTTTATTCTTTATTCTTTAGGGATTAGGGTTTAGGTTTTAGGTTTAAGGTTCAGGTTTTAGTTTATGGTTTAGGGTTTTAGGTTTTTTTTTTTAAAAAGAACAAATTCATATTCAACATTTATTCTTTTTAATTGCATCAAATAAGTAACACACCAAGTTCTCAAAGACACAAGTGATGGCATAGATATAAAATGAACACGCATTGAGCAAATCAAAAACCCTAGATAACTAGAACCGTCTTTACTATAAAGACAGAGTTCCATAAGCAGCAGATCGGATCGACCATTCTTCAATTTCTCTAGTTCCCATCAGAACCACCCTATCCTCTTGAGTAGCAGGATCCACCATCATATCCTCGATCTCTCCCTCCGCCACCACCACGACATAACCTCCATTGCTCCTCCTACCTCCATAACCACCACTACTCTGATCACCATCTCCATATCCACCAGCACCTCTAGATCCCCGAGCACCACTATGATAACTGTCGCCTCTGCCTTCGCCCCCACCGTGAGATCTAGACTGATCTTAGTTGACGGTGATGTTCCTGCCATCAATGGTTTAGGGTTTAAAGTTTTTTATGGTTTAAATTTTAGAGTTTAGGGTTGAAGGTTTATTGTTGTTGATTTAGGGTTTTGGGTTTAGGATTAGTTTTATTGTTTAGGTTTTATGGTTTAGGGTTTAGGGTTTAGGGTTTAGTATTTTTTTATATATTTTTTAAATTGAGTAAACCCGTAGGTTTAGGTTTATTTAGCTTATTTTTTATTTTAGTTTATTTTATTTTTTATTATTATTTAGGTTTATTTTTTTATTTAGTTTAGTTAATCTATTTTAAGTTTATTTATTTTTAGTTTAGGGTTTTTATTTTAGTCTATTTTTTTGGTTTATGTTTAGGTTTAGGTTTATTTTTTAGTTGAGTTTTATTTTTATTTTATTTTTTAGGTTTAGGTTTTTATTTTTATTTTAGGTTTAGGTTAAATTTATATTATATTTTATTTAGGTTTACATTTTTGGTTTTTATTTTAGCTTTATTTTTAGGTTTTATTTTTTTAGTTTAGGTTTATTTTTATTTTTAGTTTAATTTATTTTAATTAGTTTAGGTTTAGGTTTAGGTTTAGTTTATTTAAGGTTTAGGTTTAAGTTTTATTTATTTCAATTTAGTTTATTTTATTTTAGGTTTAGATTTATTTTATTTTGTTTATTATATTTTTATTTTAGGTTTAATTTTTTTTATAGTTTAGGATTTAGGTTTTATTTTCTATTTATTTTTAAGTTTATTTTTTAGGTTTTATTTTTTATTTTATTTTATTTTATGTTTACTTTATTTTTATTTTATGTTTAGTTTTTATTTTATTTAGATTTTAGATTATTCAGTTTATTTTATTTTATTTAGTTTAGTTTAGGTTTTTTTTTATTATAGATTATTTTAAATTTTATTATATTTTTTATGTTTAGGTTTAGGTTTTAGTTTAGGTTTTTATTTTATTTTATTTTTTAATTTATTTAGGTTTAGGTTTATTTATTTAGTTTATTTTTAGGTTTTATTTAGTTTAGGTTTAGGTTTTTAGGTTTTTAGGGTTTAGGATTTAGGGTTTAGGATTTAAGGTTTTGAGGTTTGGGGATTAGGTTAGGGTTAGGGTTTAGGGTTTATTTTTTAGGCTTTAGTGTTTAGGGCTTTTAGGGTTTAGGGTTTAGGGTTTAGGGTTCAGCGTTTAGGATTTAGGGTTTAGGGTTTAGGGTTTAGGGTTTGGCGATTAGAGTTCTAGGGTTTAAGGTTTAGGGTTTAGAGTTTAGGGTTGTAGGTTTAGGGTTTAGGCTTAGTTTTAGGGTTTATGGTTTAGGGTTAGGGTTTTTTTTAAATTTTTTGAATATTTTTTATTTTTAGGGTTTAGGGTTTAGTGTCTAGGTTTTAGGTTTATGGTTCAAGTTTTAGTTTAGGGTTTAGGGTTTTTGGTTATTTTTTTAATGGAGAATAAATTTAGATTCAACATTTCTTCATTTTGATTTCATCTACCAAGTAACACACTAAGTTTTCTAGGACACAAGCAATGACATAGATGAAAAATAAGGATGCATAGAGCAAATCAAAACCCTATATAACTAGAACCGTCTCTACCGTAAAGACATAGTTCTATAAGTAGTAGATCGGAATAAAAAATCCTAGATAACTAAAACCGTGTCTACTGTGAAGACACAGTTCCATAATTAACAGATTGGATTGATCGTTCTTCAGTTCTCTAGTTCCCATCAAAACCACCATGACTACTTGAGTAGCGAGATCCACCCTCATATCCCCGATCTCTCTCTCCGCCACCTCCACGGCTATAACTTTTTGCACTCCTCTTGCCTCCATAATCACCACTACTCTGACCACCACCTCCTTATCCACTAGCACCTCCAGATCCCCGACCACCACTGCAATAACCACCGCCTCCATCTTTGCCTCCACCACCAAATCTAGACTAAGCCTAGTTGACAGTGATGTTGTTGAGGTCAAGGTTTTACCCATTCTTAGGGTTTGGGGTTTTTAGGTTTAAGGTTAGGGTTTAGGGTTTAGGGTTTAGGGTTTTAGGGTTTATGCTTTGAGGTTTTAGGTTTTAGGGTTAGGGTTTATGGTTTAGGGATTAGGGTTTTTTAGGGTTTAGGGTTGTAGGTTTAGGGTTTGTTTTAAGGTTTAGGGTTTAGGGTTTAGGGTTTAGGATTTAGGGTTTTTTTTTATAAAATTAAGTAAATAATTAGGTTTAAGTTTATTACTTATTTTCATTTAGTTTAGTTTATTTATTTTAGATTTATTTATTATAGTTTAGTTTTCCATTTATTTATTTTAGGTTATAGTTTAGGTTTATTTTTTAGTTGAGTTTTATTTTTATTTTATTTTTTAGGTTTCAGCTTTATTTTTTAATCTTTAGGTTTAGGTTTAGGTTTTTATTTTATTATTATAGGTTTAGGTATTAGGTTTTTATTTTAGGTTTATTTTTAGGTTTTCTTTTTCAGTTTTAGTTTAGGTTTATTTTTAGTTTATTTTATTTTATTTAGTTTAGAGTTAGGTTTAGATTTAGGTTTAGTTTATTTTAAGTTTATATTTTGGTTTTATTTATTTTAGTTTAGGTTTTGGTTTATTTTATTTTGTTTATTTTATTTTTATTTTAGATTTAGTTTTTTTTTAGTTTGGTGTTTAGGTTTTATTTTTTATTTATTTTTAGGATTATTTTTTAGGTTTAGGCTTTTATTTAGTTTTTATTTTATTTTATTTTAGGTTTATTTTATTTGTATTTTATGGTTTGTTATTATTTTATTTAAGTTTTTTATTCTTAGGTGTATTTTATTTTTTTAATTTAGTTTAAGTTTTTATTTATTTTATTTAATTTTATTTTTAAATTTAGGTTTTTATTTTATTTTATTTTATTTATTTTCTTTAAGTTTAGGTTTTATTTATTTATTTTATTTTTATGTTTTATTAAGTTTAAGTTTAGGGTTTAGGGTTTGGGCTTAGGGTTTAGGGATTGGGGTTTAGTGTTTAGTCTTTAGGGTTTAGGGTTTTTAGGGTTTAGGGTTTACGGTTTAGAGTTTTGGGTTTTGGGTATGGCATTTAGGGTTTTAATGTTTAGGGTTTAGGGTTAAGGTTGTAGGTTTAGGGTTTAGGGTTTAGGGTTAGGATTTTTTTATTTTTTTATTTTTAAGTTTTAGGGTTTATGGTTTAGGGTTTAGGATTTAGGTTTAGGGTTCAGGTTCTAGTTTAGGGTTTATGGTTTATGGTTTTTTTTTAATAGAGAACAAATTCAGATTCAATATTTCTTCTTTTCGATTTCATCAACCAAGTAACACACCAAGTTTTCTAAGATATAAGTGATGATATAGATATAAAATGAGCACTCATAGAGTAAATAAAAAACCCTAGATAACTAGACCATCTTTACTGTAAAGACACCATTCTATAAGCAGTAGATCATATCATCCATTCTTCAGTTTCTCTAGTTCCCATCAAAACCACTCTAGCCTCTCGAGTAGCAGTATCCACCATCATATCCCAAATCTTTCCCTTTGCCACTACCGTGGATGTAACCTCCGTCGCTCCTCCCGCCTCCATAACCACCACTGCTCCGACCACCACCTCCATATCCACTAGCACCTCCAGATCCCCAACCATCACTATGATAACCGCCACCTCCTACTTTGCCTCCACCACCAGATCTATACTGAGCCTAGTTGATGGTGATGTTCCTGCCGCCTAGATTTAGGTTTATTAGGTTTTAGGGTTTAGGTTTATTTTTTTAATTTATTTAGTTACTTTAGGTTTAAGTTAGGGGTTTGGGGTTTAATTTTTATGGTTTATGGTTAGGGTTCAGGGTTTAGGGTTTAGGATTTAGGATTTAAGGATTTTTTTTTACTTTTTTTAAAACTCTAATGATTCCATAACAAACAAGAAATTACCAAATCAAATAAAACATTTTTCTTTAACAATTAATAAAATAGGATAAAATAAACTTCAATTAAAAAATTCACAAAAATAGTATTTCACATAATGATTTAACTCCTAGAGATAATAAAATTTTATATAGAAGGCCATGAAAGCTTAGTCAAACAATCTGAAACACATATCATCATCAAACTCCGCAGAAGGCTCTTCCTTCTCTCACACTATAGTAGCCAGAGTTGTAGCAGTAGCAGGAGTAGGAGAAGTATCAAGCATAGTAGCCACATCAAATATTCTAGGATCCTTCAAATACTCTTTAACCATCTTGTCCTATGGATATGTGTAATCAAGATGGCGGGACATTCTTGTAGCGTTGATGAACATGGGTCTTTGCAGGGTGGGATCGAGATGGCGGTGAGAGAGAAGTGATCATTGAAAGGCTTGCCGAAAACTTCTCGATGAGATCATCTTGAGTGAGGTCAAGCACCTCAAGATTGAACACCAAACCATCATCATACACAGACTAGATGATAAGGCCATAAGAGAATAGCCTAATCCCCAACTTTGTGAGGAGAGTAGCCTTTGTGGATCCCACCTTATCGCTATTTTTAATCAGCTCAACTAGGGTGATAATTTCAATAGTACCCTTGTTAATCTTAGTTGGGATGTTGACAACCTGGAAGAAAGAAGTCTGTAAAGGATCCATACCATTGTTTCTTGTAGGAACCACAACATCAATAGGTGCAACAAGACCAACATGGGCAGGAGCACCAACTTTATATTTCGCAACCTCTTCACTAACTTCTTTAAGATCACCTTTCATAAAAATCAACTTAACCGGGGTTTGGTGGTTAGAGTTTAACAATTTTAGGGTTTATACTTTTAGGGTTTAAGATTTAGGGTTAGGGTTTAGGGTTTAGGGCTTAGGGTTTAGGTTTAGTGTTTTATGATTTAGGTTTAGGTTGTAGGTTTAGTTTTATGGTTTAGGTTTACGGTTTTTTTTTTTTTTAAATTAAGTAAACCAGTAAATTTAGGTTTATTTAGTTTATTTATTTTAGTTTATATTATTTTTTTTATTTAGGTTTATTTTTTATTTTTATTTAGTTTAATTTTTTTATTTTTGGTTTATTTATTTTTTGTTTAGGGATTTTAGTTTAGTTTATTTTTTAGGTTTAAGATTATTTTTTAATTGAGTTTTATTTTTATTTTACTTTTTGGGTTTAGGTATTAATTTTTATTTCTAGGTTTAGGTTTAGGTTTTTAGTTTATTCTTTTAGGTTTAGGTTTTAGGTTTTTATTTTAGGTTTATTTATAGGTTTTATTTTTTTAGTTTAGATTTAGGTTTATTTTTAGTTTATATTATTTGATTTAGTTTAGGTTTAGGATTAGGTTTAGTTTATTTTAGGTTTAGGTTTAGGTTTTATTTATTTTAGTTTAGGTTTAGGTTTATTTTATTTTGTTTATTTTATTTTTAATTTAGGTTTAATTTTTTTTAGTTTATGGTTTAGGTTTTATTTTTTATTTATTTTATTTTTATTTTTAAAGTTTAGGTTTTTATTTAGTTTTTATTTTATGTATATTTTATTTTTTTTTTACATTTAGTTTTTATTTTATTTAGGTTTTTTATTCTTAGGTTAATTTTATTTTTTTAGTTTAGTTTAGGTTTTTATTTATTTTATTTTTGTTTATTTTTATTTTTTATTTAATTTTATTTTTAGGTTTAGGTTTAGCTTTTATTTTAGGTTTTTATTTTATTTTTATTTTGTTTTATTTAGGTTTAGTTTTAGGTTTTATTTAATTTGGGTTTAGGTTTTTAGGTTTTTAAGGTTTAAGGTCTACGGTTTAGGGTTTAGGGTTTAGGGTTTAGGGTTTAGGTTTTAGTGTTTAGGCTTTAGGGTTTAGTGTTTTTATGGTTTAGGGTTTATGTTTTTTTTAACTAAAAGGAAATAATTGCTTAGAAAAATTGGTACAAGAAGACCATATTATAGACTAAACTTAAAAAGAAAAAAACTACTACTCAAATGTGCTATTGGAGAAATCTAAAGAGTTTAGTCCCTAAACTAACATATCAAGAGTAATAAAGAATAAAAACTAAGACAAAATAAAAAATGCCAAGCAAAAGATAGCAAAGGGGAAGAATCCACGAAGCTCCAAAAGAACCTCCAAAGAGACAAAGATCCATAAGAAAAGGAAGTCTGCAACTTGCAACTGAAGACAACTCCAGCCATCTAAGAAAAAAGAGGCCATTAGTAAGACTCTAGCTCTCTCCAAGAAGAAGAAGATACCAACTGAAAAAGAGAACCTACAACCTGCAAGAAATCTTAGTCAGAAAGAGAATAGAAAACATAAAGAGAAAAAACTCAGGCTTAGATATGAGGAAAGAAGGATTATCAAAATAATGAAGGGCATCAAATCCTAAATGTATCTAGCTTCAAAGAAGAGTTACAAATAGGAAAAGTCACCACCATAATAAAATATCGAAAAAAAATCCATCATCATAGTCATCCAGAAGAAAGAAAATTCAAACCTATCATATTAGCCACCTAGCCAAAGAAAAAGTGAAGCTAAGGAAACAAAAAGTGAGAGGAGAGCAACATATAAAATTAACATAAGGCAATCCCAACAAACCCAAATATGAACACCTCTTAAAAAAGAGGGAGAAAAGAAGCTCACAACCAAAAAAAAAAAGAAAGATCCCTCAAAGATAAAGCCAATAGAGCCCACAACACCAATCCAAAGCAACCAAGGAACCAAGCCAACAGAGCCCACAACAACACCAATCCAAAGCCACCAAGGCACCAACCAAAGGAAAGAAAACAACCAACAGAGCAGCCACACAATAGAGCACCTAAGAAAAATAGCCCAGGAAAGTGCAAGAGAACTAACCAACCAACAAAAAAAAGAAGAAGGCTAGCAAAAGCTAAAATAAATAGCTAGAGAAACTTCCAACCAATGGACAAACCACTTGCTAAAGACAAAAAGCTCAACCTACCACCAAAATATAAAGAAAAATTACCAACCAAAAGCCAATAGGAACAAAGCCACTAGCAAAAAAACCAATTAGCCAAAGGGCACCCAGGACAAGGAAGAAGCAATCAGGAAGGAAGCCAAGAAGCCAATACTCTAGCTATTAAGAAAACACATAGAAAAGCTCAACCAATGAGAAAAAACTAGCCAAAGCAAAAACCTCCCAAGGACGGGGATTATTTCCAGAAGCTTTGGAGCAGGTAACCCTCAACAAGTGAGGAGGGGAATAAATTTGAACACTTTTATTATTTTTCTTCTTGTAAATAGTTTTATAACCATGCCCTTTCTCCAAAAAATCTCCATCCAAAAATGAATCAATATTTTTATAAAAGGCATGGGGATCTGTAGAAGTTATCAATTTCAAAGAAGAGCATTCATAATCATCCACAACATTAGAAAAATGAAAATAAAAAATAGTATGCATTTTAGAATTAGAAGTGAAAGAAGGACCAGAAATAGCTTTATTAAGAAGATAACTATCAATAGTTTTACCTTCCAACAAAATCTAAAGAGTATCCTCCCTGTCTTCATTCATAAAAAAAGTAGGAGAAGAAGAATCCAAATTTTTAGTATAATCTTCATTTAAGGGATTAAAATATGATTCTAATCGCTTAGAAACACATAGCATATTACCAAAATTTTGAACATAATTACCAGCCATAGAAAAACCATCATTTTGAACCGAAATAGAGCAATTCACAATCATAGAATTATCACAGGTATTTAATTCTTATTTTTTTTAAAAAAGGATCACCAATATTAACAAGATTATCAGGACCAGAAGTTAAAATATTAGAAATAAGAACATTATTTTTACCACCATTCTCAATCAAAGAAGGCAAAGAAATAGTCTCTTTCCCCTGATCTAAAGTAGACATAGGAGAAAGAGAAACAACATCTAACTGATTGGAAGAAATGGTGTTAGCATCTATAATATTTGAACCATAATCATGAAAGGACTTAGGCATAACATCCAAACCATTGGAATCATTAACCACAGCCACTAAAGTCTTCCCTTTAATAGAATCATCAAAAGAAACACTTTGGGCATGATTTTTAGTTAAAACACTTAGGGCTCAGCTAATCTATTAATATCCTCATCTGAAATCATAATTATCAAAGTACCTTTAAAAGTCATATGAAGCAAATTCAAAGGAGGCTCGATGGAGGAATTCTTACCAGCTAAAGCCTCTTTGAAAGATTTAGTAACAATAGGTAATTTAGATGTAGGATTACCCAAAAAATTTGATGCCCTAGCAGGATCCATCGGCACATGGGATTTACTCCTTGGGTTTGAAGAAGTCGACCCCTGAGTCATGACACTGTGATAAGAACAAGTCAAGATCAGCCCAAGGCTGATAATCTATAGGGAATCCAAGAGAGAAAGCACTCAAAAACTCACCAAGAATGTGTGCAATCCCAAAATCACCCAAAAATAGGGTTTAGGTTTTACGTTTAGTGTTGATTAGTTGTTATTAGGTTTTATTAGTTTTAGGTTATTATTAGTTTATTATCAGTTTTATCTTTAGTTTAGTTAGTTTAGTTTTAGTTAGGTTATTAGTTTAGTTTTATTAGTTTTACTTTTAGTTATTATTATTTTAAGTTAGTTTAGGGGGGTTAGGTTTAGTTTATTAATTTATTTAGTTAGTTTGTTTACTAGGGTTTAGTTTATTTAAGTTAATTTATTTGTTATTATTAGTTAGTTTAGTTATTATTAGTTAGTTATTTATTTATTTAGTTTAGTTAGTTATTATTATTAGTTTATGGTTTTATTATTATTTAGCTTTTAGTTAGTTTTAGTTAGTGGTTTAGTTTTATTAGTTTAGTTTTGTTAGTTTATTTATTAGTTTATTTGTTTAGTTTATTAATTTTATTAGTTTAGTTATGGGTTAAGGTTTATTAGTTTATTATTATTAGTTTTCTAGTTTAGTTTATGGTTTAGTTTTTTATTAATTTTTATTAGTTATTTATTGTTTATTATTATTATTATTAGTTTAGTTAGTTCATTTATCATTAATTTTGCTTTAGTTTAGTTTTTTTCTTCACTTAATTATTATTATTATTATTATTATTATTATTATTATTATTATTATTATTATTATTTTATGTATATTATTATTATTTAGTTTATTTATTTAGTTTGGGTTTAGGGTTTAGATATTTAGTTATTCATTAATTAGTTTATTATTAATTTTATTATTATAAGTTTATTAGTTTAGTTAGTTAGTTATTAGTTATTATTATTATTATTATTAGTTTTTATTAGTTTATTTATTGTTAGTTAGTTTTATTATTATTATTATTAGTTTATTTATTATGTTTAGTAGTATAGTTATTTAGTTCAGTTATTTAATTAGTTTTGTTTTATTTAGTTATTAGTTTATTAGTCTATTATTAGTTAGTTATTATTAATTTTTTTAGTTAAGTGTTTTATTATTAGTTTATTATTAGTTATTAGTTAGTTTATTAGGTTTAATTATTATTATGTTTATTTATTAGTTAGTTTTTATGGTTTATTATTTTAGGTTTAGGGTTTAATTTTAGTTAGTTATTTAGTTATTTAATATTATTTATTATTATAAGTTTATTAGTTTAATTTTAGTGTTTATTATTTATTAGGGTTTAGGTTTATTTATTAATTAGTTTAGTTTTAGTTGTTTGTTTTTTTAGTTAGTTTGTTTCTTAGTTTATTAGTTATTAGTTTTAAGATATTAGTTATTTATTATTAGTTTTATTTAGTTTATTATTAGTTATAGTTTATTATTAGTTATTATTAGGTTTTTAGTTTATTATTTATTAGTTTATTATGTTTTACTAGTTAGTTATTAGTTAGTTTTAGTTTATTTTTATTATTAGTTGATTAGTTTTTTAAGTTATTATTTAGTTTTTATTATTTGTTTTATTAGTTTAGTATTATATATAACTTTAGTTTAGTTATTAGTTAGTTTTATTAATTTAGGTTTAGGGTTTAATGTTTATTTTAGTTATTATTATTATTATTATTACCATTATTATTATTATTATTATTATTATTATGATTATTATTATTAGTTTTAGTTATTATTAATATTAATTTATTAGTTTTGTTAAGTTTATTTCTTAGTTATTTATTTAATGTTTATTAGTTTATAAGTTAATTTTTATTTTATTTATTATTATTTATGAATTTAGTTAGTTTGGTGTTTTGTTTTGATTAGTTTTAGTTATTTATTATTTAGTTTATTATTATTATTAGTTTAGTCTAGTTAGTTTTTATGTTATTATGTTTTATTGTTATTTAGGATATTTTAGTTCAAATTAGTTTAGCTTAGTTATTTCTTATTATTCTTGGTTATTAGTTTATTAGTTTAGTTAGTTTTATCAGTTTATTATTATTAGTTAGTTTATTAGGTTTGTTTATCATTATTAGGTTTAGTTTATTTATTTAAGTTTTATTATTATTTAGTTTTTATTGGTTTAGTTTATTATTATTATTATTATTATTATTATTATTATTTAGTTATTAGTTTTATTTAGTTTAGTTTATTATTAGTTTATTAGTTTAGTGTTAGTTGTTATTAGTTATTTAGTTTTTATTTATTAATTTTTTTAGTTTTATTATTAGTTTTAGTTATTATTATTTAGTTAGTTTATTATTAGGTTTAGTTATTTTATTAGTTTATTAGTTTATTTAGTTATTAATTTTAGTCATTACTTAAAAATTATTAAACACTACCATTGCCGGTCCCAAGTTCGGATGCAAAAAGTGGAGGGTTGCGTTAGGTAGTTGACAGCCAGCGTAAAATTTGTCGAAATAATCATGACATGAATCCTTTAAATCATTGTGTTAATGCTAGGGTGTCCCTAGTTTACTATGGCTTGAATACGCTGAAAAATGTGAGCCGTGATCACGCTGCAAGTGTTAAATAAGCAAGGGTTCCACATTATGGACGGATGCAAAGAAGTTAGTCCATGAAACTAGAATTAGGTTAAGATCTTGGAATATAGGTACTCTTACAGGTAAATTAATGGAATTAATAGATATTATGGTTCATAGAAAGATAAATATTTTATGTGTTCAAGAAACTAAATTGGTTGGAGAGAAGGCCAAGGAGATTGATAATTTAGGTTTTAAACTTTGGTATTCAGGTAAAAGTTGAACTAGAAATGGTGTAGGTGTGATTATAGTTAAAAGTTTGAAGGATAATATTATAAGTATTAATAGATGTGGAGATAGAATTATAGGATTATTATTGATACTAAGATTATAAATGTTATAAGTGTCTATGCTCCTCAAGTAGGTTTGGAGGTAAGCTCAAAAGAAAAATTTTGGAATGAATTAGAGGGATTAATACAAAAGATTCCTCTTGAAGAAAAGTATTTATTGGGGAGATTTAAATGGACATGTTGGTAGAGTGGTAGAAGATTTTAAAAGTATTCATGGTGGTTATGGATTTGGAGTGACTAATGAAGAAGGTAGGACTATATTAGATTTTGCCTTAGCTTATGATTTTGTAGTTGCTAATACTTTATTTAAGAAAAGAGATGAACATATTATTACTTATAAAAATGGATCTAGTAAAACATAGATTGATTATTTTTTGATAAGAAAAATAGATCGTTTAGATTGTAAAGATTGTAAGGTCATTCCATGTGAAATTTTAAGTACCCAACATCGACTATTAGTTTTAGATTTTAAGATGAAAGGTTGTAAGAGAAAATATAAACTTAATTATTGTCCTAGGATTAGATGGGGACACTTAAAGAACACAAATAAAAATATTTTTAAGTGCAAGCTACAAGAAATTAAAGTTTGGGATGTTCATAAGGAAGCTAATGTTATGTGGGAAAAAGTAATAAGTGCTATTAAACAAGTTGCTAAAGATGTGCTTGGCGAATCAAAAGGAAAAGCTTATTTTAATAAGAATAGTTGGTGGTGGAGTGAGAGTGTGCAAGAAAAGATAAGAAATAAGAAGCATTGTTATAATTTGGTTTAGATGTAAAAATTCAGAGAATTGGGAAAGATATAAAATGGCTTGTAGAGATTCTAAGAAAGCAATATATGATACAAAAAATTTAGCTTTAAGTGATTTATACAATAGATTAGATACCAAAGAAGGTGAAAGAAGTATGTATAAGTTATCCAACCAAAGAGATAGGAGAAGTAAAGACATAGTTCAAGTGAGGAGTATTAAGGATGAAAATAATAAAGTGCTTTTCTTAGAAAAAGATATTGAAAATAGGTGGATGAGGTATTTTAATAAACTTTTCAATGAAGGATCTGAAAGTACGATTGATTTTAGCAACCTTAATACCCTAAACAAAAATAGAGAATTTCATTTTATCATCGTATTAGTAAATCTGAAGTTAGTGAAGCTTTAAAGAAAATGAAATGTGGAAAAGCAGTAGGACAAGATAATATTCCAATAGAAGTGTGGAAATGTTTAGGAGATCAAGGAATTTCTTGGCTTATGAATCTTTTTAATGCTATTTTAAAGACTAAAAAGATACCAGATGAGTGGAGAAAGAGTTTGTTGGTTCCTATATTTAAGAATAAAGGTGATGCACAAGAGTGTGCAAATTATAGAGGAATTAAGTTAATGTGCCATAAATTAAAATTATGGGGAGAGTAATTGAGCATATTACGATGTGATGAAGTTTCTCAATCGCTTTGGTTTCATGCTAGGTAGATCTACTATGGATGCTATACATTTGTTAAGAGGTTTGATGGAGAAGCATAGAAAAATAAGAAGGATCTACATATGATATTTATTGATTTAGACAAAGCTTATGATAAAGTCTCAAGAGATGTTCTTTGAGAGTTCTAGAATAGAAAGAGTTAATATTGGTTATATTCAAGTCATTAAGGATATGTATACTAGAGTCGTCACTTGTGTCCAAACATAAGGAGGATTGACAAAATATTTTCCTATTTCATTGGATTACATCAAGGATCAACATTAAGCCCTTATATTTTTTTACTTTAGTTATGGATGTTCTTACAGGCATTTACAAGAAGATGTACCTTGGTGTATGCTTTTGTCGATGACATTCTTCTTGTTGTTAAGACTAGAGAGGGAGTCCAAAGAAACTTGAATTATGGAGGTCAACTTTAGAGTCTAAAGGTTTTCATTTAAGCAGATCTAAACTAATATATGGAGTGTAATTTTAGTTGTAGAAGTTTTAGTGGTAGTGTTGTGACTTTAGGTGATCAAGTCATTAATAAGAGTGAGTGATTCAGATATTTAGGCTCTATTATTCAAAATGATGGTAAAATAGATGGCGATATTATTAGTAGAATTCAAGTTGGATGGTTGAAGTGGAGGAATGCATATGGCCTATTATGTGATAGAAAAGTTCCACTTAAACTTAAGGGAAAATTTTATAAGATGGTGGTAAGACCACAATGACCCTTATGGCATACCGTTGGCCACAATAAAAGAGAAGCATAAGACTAAGTTAAGTGTTATAGAGATGAGGATGCTCAGGTGGATGAGTGGCTTTACCCTTAGAGATAGAATGCAAAATTAGTATGTTTGGGAAAAAGTTGGAGTAGCTCCACTGGTAGATAAGATTAGGGAGAGTCGCCTTAAATGGTTTGGCCACATAAAGCGTCGGCCGTCCGATGACCCGATTAGGAGAGTAGATGCATTAGATTTTCCTTATGTTAAGAAAGATAGAGGTAGACCTAAAAAGACTTGGTTAAGATGTATAAAAAATGATCTTAGTATACTTGAATTAAATGAGAATTTGACACATAATAGGACACAATGGAGACGAAGGATTCATGTAGCTGACCCCACCTAGTGGGATTAAGGCTTGTTGTTGTTGTTGTACTTAAAAATTATTATTATTAGTTATTTATTAGTTATTTAGATAGTTTATTAATTTTAGTTTATTAGTTATTAAGTTTAGTTTAATAGTTAGCAGTTTTAGTTTAGTTAGTTTAGTTATTATTAGTTAGTTATTTATTAGGTTAGTCACATTTAGGGTTTAGGTTTATCATTTAGTTATTATTATTAGTTAGTTATTTATTAGGGTTTAGATTAGTTATTTTATTACTTTAGTTTTAGTTATTTGTTTAGGTTTAGTTTAGTTTTGATTAGTTTTATTAGTTTAGTTTATTTTTAGTTAGTTTGTTAGTGGGGTTTTTTTGTTTATGTTTAATTCAATTATTAGTTTGTTTATTAGTTTAGATAGTTTTTTTTTATTATTTTTTTTTATTTTAGTTTATTTTTATTTGATTTTTATTAATTTTAGTTTATTATTTATTAGTTTTAGTTTTAGTAAGTTTAATTTAGTGTTTTATTAGTTTCTTGTGAGGGCTTAGGGTTTAGGGTTTACGATTTAAGGTTTGGGGTCTAGAGTTTAGGGTTTAGGGTTTAGGGTTGTAGGTTTAAGTTTTAGAGTTTAGGGTTTAAGGTTAGTTTTATGATTTAGCATCTAGGGTTAGGGTGTTTTTTCTATTTTTATATTTTTTTTATTCTTTAGGGATTAGGGTTTAGGGTTTAGGTTTTTGGTTTAGAGTTTAGGTTTTAGTTTATGGTTTAGGATTTTTGGTTTTTTTAATAGAGATCAAATTTAGATTCAACATTTCTTCTTTTTGATTTCATCAAACTGGTAACACACCAAGTTCTTAAAGACACAAGTGATGACATAGATAAAAAATTAACATGCATTGCTCAAATCAAAATAATTAGATAACTAGAACCATCTCTATTGTAAAGATAGAGTTCCATAAGCAGTAGATCAGATCGACCATTCTTCAGTTTCTCTAGTTCCCATTAGAACCACCCCGACCACTTGAGTAGCGGGATCCACCATCATATCCTCGATACCTCCCTCCGCCACCACCATGGCTGTAACCTCCATCACTCCTACCTCCATAACCACAACTGCTCTGACCACCACCTCCATATCCACCATCACCTCCAGATCCCCCACCACCACTGCGATAACCGTCTCCTCTGCCTTCTCCTCCATTGCCATAGCTATACTGAGCTTGGTTGATGGTGATGTTCTTGCCGTCAAGGTTCTGCCCATTCTTAGGGTTTAGGTTTAAGTTTAAGTTTATTAGGTTTTAGGTTTTAGGTTTATTTTTTAATTTATTTTGTTACTTTAGGTTTAAGTTTAGGTTTTGGATTTTGGGTTTTGGGTTTAGGGTTTGTGGTTTAGGGTTTAGGGTTTAGCATTAGGGTTTATGTTTTTGGGTTTAGCATTTAGGGTTTAAAGTTTAGAGTTTAGGGTTTTAGTGTTTATGCTTTTAGGGTTTAAGTTTTAATGTTTAGGGTTAGGGTTAGGGTTTAGGGTTTAGGATTTATGGTTTAGAGTTTAGGGTTTAGGGTTTTTTAGGGTTTAAAGTTTAGGGTTAAGGGTTATAGGTTTAGTATTGTAGGTTTAGGGTTAAGGATTTTTTAAAATAAGTAAACTGATAGGTTTAGGTCTATTTAGTTTATTTATTTTATTTTATTTTATTTTTTATTTTTATCTAGGTTTATTTTTTATTTTTATTTATTTAGGTTAATTTATTTTAGTTTAGGTTTTCTATTTTAGTTTGTTTTTTTATGTTTAGGTTTATGTTTAGGTTTATTTTTTAGTTAAGTTTTATTTTATTTTTTAGGTTTAGGGTTTTTTTAAGGTTTAGATTGAGGTTTTTATTTTTTTGTTTTTTAGGTTTAGATTTATTTTAGGTTTTATTTTCTAGTTGTAGCTTATTTTTATTTTATTTTAAATTTAGGTTTAGGGTTTTATTTTAGGTTTATGTTTAAGTTTATTTTAGTGTAGGTTTATTTTATTTATTTATTTTATTTAGTTTAGGTTTTGTTTAGGTAGGTATTTTTTTTTTTTAATTTATTTTATTTTAGTTTAAGTTTATATTTATTTATTTTATTTATTTATTTTAGTTTATTTTATATTAGGTTTTATTTTATTTTATTTTAGGTTTATTTTTATTTTATATTTATTTTTATTTTATCCAAATTTTTAATTAGGTTTATTTTATTTTAGTTTATTTATATTTTATTTATTTTATCTTATTTACTTTTATTTTATTTTAATCTTTATTTAGCTCTTATTTAGCTAGTTTATTTATTATTTTAGTTTATTTATATTTATTTATAGGTTTATTTTAGCCTAGGCCCATGTGGAGTGGGCCTGTGGCCCAGCGCCCAAGGCCTAGGTAGGCTTGGGGTAGGGCTCATGATGATAGTGTCAGTGGCAAAGATTTAAAGCCTAGTGTTTAGTCAGGGCTAGGCTCAGTGTCACCTAAGGGTCACTAGGGCCTGGGGTTATACCAGGGTTAGGACTCCAGATCTCTGGGTGGCCTAAGATCAAGGCCTTAGTCTTGTGGTCAGTGGTCAGTGGCTCAGGGCCTAGGGCCTGTGGGGCTCCAGGCCTGGGTCAGTTTGGGATCAGTCAGTGGTCCTGATCTCCAGTGATCAGTGGCTCAGGGTTTTATTTTAAAATTAAGCAAACCAAGTTTAGTTTAAATTTTTTATTTATTTTAGTATTTTATTTTTTATTTTTTATTTTTTACTTTTATTTTTATTTAGTAGTTAATTATTTTAGGTTTATTTATTTTAGTTTACTTTTTTGGTTTAGTTTACATTTATTTTTTTAGTTGTTTTTTTTAATTTTATTTTTTAGTAGTTTTATTTTATTTTTTAAGTTTTTAAGTTTAGGTTTTATTTTAGGATTATTTTAGGTATTATTTTAGTTTAGATTAGGTTTATTTTTAATTTTTATTTTATTTAGTTTAAGCTTTAAGATTAGTTTATTTATTAGGTTTAGGATTTATTTATTTTAGTTTAGTTTAGGTTTATTTTGTTTATTCGAGGCAGGTTTTAATTTATTTTAGGGTTTAGCTTTTATTTTTAATTTTAGGTTAATTTGGTTTATGTTTTTATTTAGTTTTATTTTATTTTATTTTGGTTTATTTTATTTTAATCTACAGGTTTATTTCTTTAGGTTTTTTTTAAGTTTATTTTATTTTTTATTTTTTATTTTTTACACCAGTTTAGTTTAGTTTTGTCCAGATTTTAGTTTAGATTTTATTATTTTATTTATTTTATCTTACAGGCTCAGATTTATTTATCATTTTAGGATCTTATTGGGCTCACTCAGGCTATGGCTAGGATTTATGGCCCAGTAGCAGATAGTTTTACAGCTCAGCCCAAGCCTTGGGGCTCAGTGGAGATCTCTGGCCTGGCCAGCCTGCCCAGGCTAGTGGGCCCAGGGCTTGGGCTTTCAAGGCCTATCACCAGTACTCAGGTCAGTGATCAGTGAGTGGCCCATGGATCTAGGCCCAGGCTCAGGTCAGTGGCCCAGGCTTGGGCCTCTTCAGGCTATGGCTCAGTGGCCTGGGTTCAGCTCAGCCTAGGGCCTCAGTCAGTAGGGCCCAGTGGCCTAGTCACTGCCAGGCCATCAGCCTCCTCAGGGCTCATGGCCCATTATCATCCCAGGTCAGTGATCCATGGCCCAGTAGTGGCCTAGATCTGTGGCCAATGCCTAGGGTCTGGATTTAGGGTCCTGGCCCAGGGCCTAGTCATCAGGCCTGGCTGTCAGCCAGGGCCCAGATCTAGGGCCTTTAGATTTTGGCCCAGGGCCCAGTAGTAGAGCCCAGAGCCCAGGATCTTGTGGCCCAGTGGTCCAAACTAGTGGGTCAGTGGTTGAGCCTGGCTCAGTGGTCAGTGTGAGTCCTGGCCCAGGGCCCATGATTAGGCCTGTGGCCAGTTTCACCAGCCAGTTTCAGGGCTTCCTTCAGCCTAGTATCTTTAATTTTAGTCATGCTCAGTTTATTTATTTTTAGTAGGTTTATTTTAGTTTAGTTTTATTTATTTTAGGTTTGATTTTAAGTTTATGTAGGTTTATTATTTATGTTTATTTTTTTTAATTTAGTTTAGTTTAGTTTAAGTTTATTTTATTTTAGTTTATTTTAGTTTATTTTATTTTGTTTAGTTTATTCAAAGATAGTTTAGATTTATTTAGTTTTAGGTTTTAGGTTTAGGTTTATTTTAGGTTTAGGTTTTATTTATTTTTATTTAGTGCATTTATTCTTAGTTTTTAGTTTAGTTTATTTATTTAGTTTTATTTTATCATTTATTTAGCTAGTTTATATTTTATATTTACTTTAGTTTAGGTTTAGGGTTTATTTAATTTTAATTTTTTATTTAATTATTTTACCATTTAAATTTATTTAGTTTTATTTTATTTATGTTTTTGTTTTAGTGGTTTTATTTAGTTTATTTAGTTTATTTAGTTTAGGTTTAGTTTAGGTTTATTATATTTTATTTAGGTTTTGAATTTTTATTTGTAATTTGGTGTTTTATGTTTAGGTTTAGTTTAGGTTTTAGTTTATTTTAGTTTAGGTTGAGGTTTATTTATTTAAGTTTATTTAGGTTTTGTAGTTTATTTATTTTATTTTAGTTTTTATTTTATTTTATTAGATTAGTTTATTTAGTTTATCCATTTAGGTTTATTTAGGGTTATTTTATGTTTAGTTTATTTATTTTATTTTAGTCATTTATTTTTATTTATTTAGTTTTAGTTTTATTTAGTTAGTTTAGGTTTAGGTTTATTTTTATTTATTTATTTAGGTTTTATTTTATTTAGTTTAAGTTTAGGTTTAGGATTAGGTTTATGTTTATTTATTTAGTTTATTTATTTATTTAGGTTAATTTCTTTATTTAATTAAATTATTTAGTTTATTTAGGTTTAGGTTTAGGTTTTATTTAGTTTGATTTTATTTTGGGTTTAGGGTTTAGGTTTAGGTTTATTTAGTTTAGGTTTATTTTTATTTATTTATTTAGTATATTTTTTATTTAGTTAAATTATTTTGGTTAATTTTTTCATTTATTTTACATTTTATTTATTTTAATTTAATTTATTATTTTATTTATTTTAGTTTATTTTTATTTTTATTTTTGTTTAGGTTTAGGTCCAGGTTTTTATTTTAGGTTTAGGTTTAGGTTTAGGTTTAAGTTTAAGTTTTTATTTATTTTATTTTATTTTTAATTTTTTTATTTAGTTTAGCTTATTTTATTTTATTTATTTGAGTTTATTTAGTTAATTTATTTATTTAATTTATTTAGTATAGGGTTTATTTTATTTTAGGTTTAGGTTTTATTTAGTTTTATTTAGTTTTGGTTTATTTATTTTTAGGTTTTAGGTTTAGTTCTAGTTTAAGTTTAGGTTTAGGTTTATTTTAGGTTTGTTTATTTTATTTTATTTATTTAGGCTTAAGTTTATTTAGGTTTTAGTTTTAATTTAGTTTATTCAGTTTATTTTACTTTTAGATTTTTTTAACAAAGAATAAATTCAAATTCAACATTTCTTCTTTTTGCTTTCATCAACCAAGTAACACACTTAGTTCTCAAAGACACAAGTTTAATACATAAAAAATGAGCACGATAGAGAAAACAAAAAAACCCTAGATAACTAGAACCAAAAGTATAAAGACACGCCCATAAGTAGCGGACGGCATTCTTCGTTCTAACCACCGTGGCCTCTCGAGTAGCGGGATCCACCATCATATCCCCAATCTCTCCCTCTGCCACTACCACAGTTGTAACCTCCATTGGTCCTCTTACCAGCATTACCACCACTGCTCTGACCAACACCTCCAGATCCCCCACCACCACTACGATAACCACCGCCGCCTTCACCGCTAGCCTAGACTGATTATTTGATGTTCTCACATCAAGGTTCTGCCCATTCTTACAGTTTAGGTTTATGTTTAAGTTTATTATATTTTAGGGTTTAGGTTTATTTTTTTATTTATTTAGTTACTTTAGGTTTAAGTTTAGGGTTTAAGGTTTATGGTTTAGGGTTTGAGTGGGCGTTTAGCAGTAAGGTTTAGTGGTTTTACTTTGTGGAGGGTGGTTAGGGTTTGGGGTTTAGGTTTAGGGTTTAGGAAGAGGTTTGGGTGGGTTGGTTTGGCTAGTTTAGGTTTGGAGTTTAGTGTAGTTTAGGGTTTAGGGTTTTTTTTTAAAATTAATAAAACTAGTAGGTTTATGTTTAATTAGTTTATTTAGTTTATTTTTTTTATTTTAGTTAATTTTATTTTTTTATTTTGATTTATTTTTTATTTTTATTTATTTAGTTTATTTATTTTGGGTTTATTTATTTTAGTCTAGGTGTTTTATTTTAGTTTATTTTTTTGGTTTAGGTTTATTTTTTTAGTTGAGTTTTTATTTTTATTTTATTTTATTTTTTTTTTAGTTTAAGTTTAGTTTTATTTTTTTTTTTTATTTTTAGTTTTTGTGGTTTTATTTATTTTATTTTATTTTATTTTTCTTAGTTTATTTATTTTATTTGTTTATTTTATTTTATTTTAGATTTATTATTTTTTTATTTTTATTTTTCTTATTTTATTTTTTTAGTTTATTTTTTTTTATTTTTTATTTCTTTTATTTTATTTTTATTTATTTTATTTTATTATTTTAGGTTTATTTATATTTTATTTGTTTTATTTTCTTAATTGGTTTAGGTTTATTTTATCTATTTTATTTTGTTTATTTGTTTTGCTCAAGTTTTGTGGTTTATTTGGGTCTTTTGTTGGTTCTATTTAGGGTTTTATATTTTTATTTGCATTTTAAAGTTTATTTAGGTTGCTAGTTTAGTTATAAGGGCCTAGTTTAGCCTAAGTTGTGCCTCAGGTCTGGCCCAGAGTCTTTTTAGTTCTGGCTGGCCTAGTCTCAGTTAGCCCAGTAAGTGAGGGCCCAGGTTGTGGTCTGAGCCTGGGCTCAGGTCCGGTTTAGCTGCCCAGTGCCCAGAGCTCAGTCTCAGGGCCTTGGTCTGGGCCCAGGGTCACAGGCCCAGCCCAGGTGGAGATCAGCCAGCCTCAGGGCCTGGGGTGTCAGCTTAGGTTTGAGTCATACTGGCTGGCCCGGGCTCATGCTCAGTCTTGCGGCCCAGCCTTTGTGGCCCAGGGTCATAGTGGCCTGGTGATTCCAGGTCTGGCTGATCAGCCAGTGGCTCAGGCTCAGTGTCAGTGAGCCAGATCAGGGCTTCTGATCAGGGCTCATTGTAGCTTAGTGGTTAGCTCTTTCAGTGATGGCCTGTGTTAGGCATGGGTTAGGAGCAAGGTGTATGGTCATGCTAGGGTGGTTGGCTAGGTTTTATTTAGATTTTAAAAGAAACCCAAGATATTATTTATTTTAATTAGTTTATTTTATATTTATATTTAGTTTATTTTATCTTATCCACCCAAGTTAATTTATTTTTATTTATTTATTTTAGTTTAGGTCTAAATTTTCTTTTATTTTTATTTTAGGATTAGGGTTTACTTTTAGTTTAGGGTTTTGATTTTATTTTTTATTTACTTTTAACTTTTATTTTTAGGTTTATTATTTAGGTTTAGGTTTTTATTTAGTTTCTATTTTATTTTATTTTTGGTTTATTTTATTTTTATTTTATGTTTAGGTTTTATTTTTTTATTTATTTTATTTTTTTAGTTTAGTTTAGGTTTTCATTTATTTTGTTTTAGTTTATTTTTAATTTTTTATTTTATTTTTTTATTTTTAAGTTTAGGTTTTTATATTTTATTTTATTATTTTATTTTATTTTGGTTTAGGTTCTTTATTTATTTTATTTTTAGGTTTTATTTAGTTTAGGTTTAGCCTTTTAGGTTTTTAGGATTTCGGGTTTAGGGTTTTGTATTTAGGGTTTAGGATTTTATGGTTTAGGGTTTAAGTTTTATTTATTTTAGTTTAGTTTATTTTAGTTTAGGTTTATGTTTATTTTGGTTTAAGGTTTTTTTTTTAGTTTAGGGTTTAGGCCTTATTTTTTAATTATTTATAGGTTTATATTTTATGTTTAGGTTTTCATTTAGTTTCATTTTATTTTTATTTTATGTTTAGCTTTTATTTTATTTAGGTTTTCTATTTTTAAGTTTATTTTATTTTCTTAGTTTATTTTAGGTTTTTATTTATTTTATTTTATTTTAGTTTTTATTTTGTATTTTATTTTACTTTTAGGTTTATGTTTAGGTTTAGGTTTAAGCCTTAGTTTAGGCATTTTATTTAGGTTTATGTATTTATTTTGTTAGGTCTTATCCAATTTGGTTTGTGCCTCAGCTCTGGCCTTGGGTCTGAGCCTGGTTAGGGCTCAGTGGCCCCTGGGGTCTGGGGCCCAGGGCCTGGTGGGGGCTCAGGTCAGTAAGCTTAGGGCTCAGTGCCTCAGTGGCCCAGTGGTCCGGCCCTGGCTCAGGGCTCAGTGAGTCAGGATCAGTTTTGGCTCAGGGTCTAGTGCTCACTGGCCATGGTCTGGCCTCTGAGCCAGTGCTTAGCCTCAAGGCCCAAGATCTTTGGGGCCTGTGGGTCTTGTGTCATAGGGCTCAGGCATGGCCTGACCTAGGGCCCATAGCTCTCAGTGTCAGTGATCAGGGCCTCAGGTCAGGTGGCTCCGTGTCAGGTCAGGCTGTGGCCTGCTGATCAGGGCCTACCTTAAGGTGGCCCAGGGCCTGAGGGAGGATCAGTGCCTGGGCCTGCAGCAGGGCTCTCTGTGGCACAGGGTCTTGGGCCTGCTGTTAGTGGCCCAGGGCTCAGGTCAGTGTCAGGTTGTAGCTTAGTGGCCTGTAGTATTTATGCTCATGGCCCACTGGCCAGGTAGTGGTAGGGTCTTTTCAAATTAAACAAACATGTACATACATTTTATTTATCATAACATATTTAGTTTATTTTAAACATTATTTATTTATTTATTTATTTATTTATCTTGTCTTTTAGGTTTATCTTAGTTTATTTTTAGGTTTAGGTTTATGTTTGTTTTTTTTAGTTTAGTTTTATTTTTATTATATTTTAAAGTCTTGGTTTTATTTTCATTTTTAGGTTTAGTTTAAGTTTTATTTTACTCTTTATGTTTAGGTTTTAGGTTTTTTTTTATTTTTAGTTTTTATTTTGGTTTATTTTAGGTTTTATTTTTAGTTTATTTTATTTTATTTAGTCTAGGTTTAGTTTATTTTAGGTCTAGGTTTTATTTATTTCATAGGTTTAAGTATTCTTTTATTTTATTTTAGGTTTAGGGTTTTTTTTAGTTTAGGATTTAGGTTTTATTTTTTATTTATTTTTAGGTTTATTATTTAGGTTTAGGTTTTCATTTAGTTTTTATTTTATTTTATTTTAGGTTGCTTTTATTTTTATTTTATGTTTAGGTTTTATTTTATGGTTTATTTTATTTTTTAGTTTAGTTTAAGATTTTATTTATTTTATTTTAATTTAGTTTTTAATTTTTATTTTATTTTATTTTTAGTTTTAGGTTTAGGTTTAGGTTTAGGTTTTAATTTGGGTTTTTATTTTATTTTATTTAGGTTCAAGTTTTTTATTTATTTTATTTTTAAGTTTATTTAGTTTAGGTTTAGCTAACAAGAATAAGTATAAAGAAATCAATTTGAGAGAGATGAGAAAGAAAATGCTCTGGCTCAATTAAGATCACCTAAAGGTGCAATAATCCATATGAGCATCCAAACTTCCTAAGAAGGGTTGCATTCATATGCAATGCTACCAATCAAAGAGAAGATATGGGTAACATCAGGGCCATTATAGCCATAATACTTGATATGAGCTAACATCGAAAGCAAGCAGCCCAAAAGTTTCCAGAACTTGCATTAGCAAATAAAGAAATAGCTGGCCATCAGTCAGCCAATAGCCAAACTAGCAACCAAAACCATAGCAGACCAATCACAAATAGCCAACCACCTAGAAGATACAACAAGGTCAATGACAGAGCCATGTCGAGCAAGGAAGAAATCAAAGGAACAAGCCAATTCAGAAGCATACCAACAACTAATACAATAGCCCAGAAAGAGACTAAAATAAAATTAAAAATAACAACAACCATCATTAAAATAGCCATCAAAGTTCAAAGTAAGGGAGAGCAACAACCAGCCATTAGTAGACACTAGACCAATCCAGGTAGAGAAAAGGATGCTGTCAATCCATCAAGTAATGACAGAAAGCCACCGGGTATCAGCCACCAATAAAATCAGCCATAACCAGGTCAGAAAGAAAGAAACCACAAAGCAGTGATCCTCATGCCAATCAAAAGAGAAAATAGCCAACCAACAGGAATCCCCAACAGAAATTGAGAGAAATAACCAAAAAGTATTGAAAAGACCAAAGTTAATCAAATCCTGAAGAGACCAATAGCTACCACTCAACAAAAAACCACAACAATAGAGGATCCAATATCGGAAGGGGGGTGGCCAGCCAAAACAAAAGGCTAACTCAAAACAGAGCCCAAAATAGGTGGAAAAAATAACAGCAGGAATAACAAAAACCCTCCTAGATATCATCAAGAAAACCAAAAAATATAAATGGAAGTCACCCAGTTAGACAAACAACCAAGGGAGAAGAAACCAAGGAGGACCACCCAACCACCAGCAGTAAATGAGGAAGGAGATAAAATAAGCCAGAGGTAAGCAAAGTCCCCTCCAACCCCCATAGATCAAGCAATCACCATGAAGGAGAAAATTGGAAATCAACAAAAACCAAGGAGCTACCACCAATCAGAGGAAAAATGTTTTATTTAGTTTATTTATGTTTTTAGTTTATTTAGGTTTTGGTTTTCTTTTTAGTTTAGGTTTAGGTTTAGGTTTTTATTTTTAGGTTTAGGTTTATTTGGTTTTAGTTTATTTGGATTTAGTTTATTTATTTATTTATGTTTTAGTTTAGGTTTTTCTTTATTTTAGGTTTATGTTTAGGTTTTATTTTATTTATTTATTTTTTATTTTTTTATTTAGGTTAGTTTTATTGTGTTCAGTATATCTTTATCTTATTTATTTAGCTTAGGTTTTATTTATTATTTATTTAGTTTAGTGTATTTATTTAGGTTATTTTATCTTTATCTTTAGTGGTATTTAGGCTCTAAGTTTCAGGATCACGCTTAGGTTTTAGTATTTTCTTTTATCTTACATTTAGGTTTTATCTTTGCTTTTAGGCTCTTAGCTTAGTTATTCTTTATTTTTAGCCTATTTTAGGTCTCTCTTTAGGCTTAGCTTTAGGCTCATGTCCGCCTAGCTTAGCTCAGTGGTCTTAGGTCTTTAGGTCACTCTTATTTATTTAGTAGGCCTTTATTTTTTATTTATTTATCTAGGCTCAGGCTCAGCTCAGTTTAGATCAGGCTCATTTAGGCCTAGCTCAGCTCAGCCACCTGAGCCTGTGCCCAGGCTCAGATTAGGATCCTAGGTTTATTTATTTTTACTTTAGTTTAGCTTTAGCATTTAGTTTATTTTATTTATTTATTTATTTATTTATTTAAGCTTTAAGCTCTATTATTAAGCCTAGTTTTAAATTTTATTTACCAGTAGATTTTGTTTGATTTAGTTTAATATATCTTAGCCTAGCCAGCTTCAGTTTAGTTTTATCAAGATATTTTAGTTTTTAGTTTTTATTTTTTTTATCTTAGCTTTAAGCTTTAGCTCAGTTTCATTTTATTTAGATCTTAAATTGGCTTCAGGCTTTAGGCTGATTTTAATCTTTAGGCTTTAGGTTTTATCTTTGTCATGTTTATCTTTATTTATTTTATTAGCTCAGCTCAGCTTTAGGTTTATCTTTGATCAGGCCTGTTTGTGCAGTCAGGTTATTTTTTTTATTTATTTGGCTAGGCCTTAGCCTTCAAGCTTATGCCTAGGGCTCAGGTCATTTTAGTTTAGCTTAGTTGTGCCTTGTGCCTTTAGGCCTCAACCTTTAGTTTTTTGAACTTAGCCTAAACTCAGCTCAGCTCATTAGCTCAGCTCAGTAGCTCAGCTTGTGCTTCAGCCATACTAGATTAAGGCTCATTTAGCCTAGCTCATAGTTTAGGTTTATTTAGCTCATTTAGGCTCACCTAATCTACTTCCCATTATCTAGGCCTAGGCCTTGATCTTAGCCTTATTAGGCTCAGCCTTAGCTCACTTATCCAGCCGAGGCCTAGGCCTTTATCTTGGCCTAGGCCTTAGCTCAGGGCCTGGGCTGGCCTTGGGCTCATGGATCAGGGGCTCAGTGACAGCTCAGTGGCTCAGTGGCTCAGTGGCTTTGGTGGTCCGCTGATCAGGCCTAGGTCACTCAGTGGCCTAGCCAGGGACTCAGTGGCTCAGTGGGCCTGTGGCTCATTTTAAACCCAAGCAAATTGGATCAGTTTATCCACATTTAGTTTATTATATCTTTATAGTTTCATTTCTAGTTTATTAGTTATTTTATCCATTATGTATTTATCTTTAGTTTATCTTAGCTTTATTTTAGATCTGTAGCTCATGCTCATTTTTTTAGTTTAGTTTTATTTTCTTTTAGTTTATGTTTTTTAAGTTTAGTTTACTTTGTTTTATTTTAGTTTAGTTTTTCCTTTAGGTTTATTTCTAGGTTTTATTTTTAGTCAGTTTAGGTGATTTTAATATATTTTATTTTATTTAGTTTATGATTATGTTTAGGTTTAGGTTTTATTTATTTTAGTTTAGTTTATTTTTGTTTAGGTTGAGGTTTATTTTATTTTTATTTTAGGTTTAAGTTTTCATTTGTTTAGTGATTAAGTTTTATTTTTATTTATTTTAAGCTTTCATTATTTTAGTTTAAGTTTATTTTATTTTAAGTTTATTTTATTTTATTTTTTTATTATTTAGTTTTATTTTTGGTTTATTTTATTTTCAATTAGCTAAATTTTATTTATTTTATTTTATTTAGCATTTATTTTATTTTATTATTCTCAACTAGGCTCTTAGGGCTTGTCTTTATTTAGGGCTCCATCATTTCTATTTATCCCATTTAGTCAGATCTTTTTAACCTATCATATCCCTTTACCTAGCTTGTGCAGGCCTCAGTCCAAGGCTGAGTGGCTCAGTGATCAGCCTGGGCAGGTCTGGTGGCTTGTGGCCCAGCAGTCTTGTGGCTCAGTGGCCCAGGATCTAGGGCTAGACCCACCTGTCTGTGGCCCAGTGGCCTGTGGCCTGGGCCTGCAGGGCCCACAGGGCCTGGGGGCCCAGCATGTGCCCAGGCAACAGCTCAGGGCTCAGCCATGTGCCTGTGAGCTCAGTGGTCCTGGGCCTCCCTTCAGTGGCCCAGTGGCTCAGTGGCTCAGGGCCTCAGCCTAGGCCCAGTGATCAGTGGCTCACTGCCTCAGCCTGGGGCTCAGGGCCTGTGATCTTAGTAGCTTTATTTCATTCTACTTTATTTACTTTAGCCTAGTCACATTTATCTTTATCCATCTTTATTCATTTTCTTTAAGATGCTTCATTTAGCTCTTCCATTATATATCTGTGCTCATTATATTTTATCTTTGGCCTAGTTTATCTTATTTAGGCCTTTTATCTTCGCGCATCTTATCTTCTTTCTTTAGTCTTAAAGCATCTATTTATCTTTATTTAGTTTATTTTATTCTTTATCTATCTTATCTTTAGCCTCAGGCAGCTCAGGCCTAGGCCTTAGCTTTATCTTTATTTATCTTTATCTATCTTTATAGTTTATGTTTTATTAATCATTTCAGGTCTATTATTTAGGCTTCAGGCTCTTAGTCTGAGTGGCTCAGTGGTCCAGGCCTGTGTGGCTTCCAGCTCAGTGGCCTGTCCAGGGCCTGGCTGCATGTGGCTCATGGTCTTAGGGCCTGTGGCTTTTATTTAAGATACTTATCTTAGCTCATGCTCTCATACTTATCTTTTCTATCTTTTTTTTTCAAGCCTAGTTTAGGCTCTTTCTCCACAGCCTAGTCAGGCTAATTCTTTTTATCTTATTTTATTCATTTATTTTACCTCATACAGCTTTTACCTTTATTTATGTTTTAATCTATTATCTTTATCTATTTACCCATAGTCTTAATTTTATCTTTATTATTCTTTATCTTTATCTTTATCATATCTTTAGCCTAGGTTAGGCCTAAGCCTTAGCTTATTTATCATCTTATCAGATTTATGTTTTTATCTTGATCATTCTTTGTGGTTTTTGCCAGTCTAGTTTTAGTGTCAGGGCCTCAGTGGCTCAGTGGCCTAGTGCTTTAATGCTGTGGTCCTGGTCTTGGGCCTAGGGTTTGAGGTCTTAGGTTTATTTATCTTAGTTGTTTATCTTTAGCTCAGTCATGTTTATTTTATTTTCTTTATCTTTTAGGTTTTTTTTAGTTTACAATTATATTTATTTTTAGTTATTTCTTTTGTGTCCAAGCTTTTTTAGTTCTTTATTTTATTTTATCTTTGGGTTTTATTCTTTTAATCTATGTTTAGCCTTTATCTTTATTTAAGATCTTCTTTAACGCTTATCTATCTTTATTAATTTAAGCTCATTTTATCTTATCTAGTTTATTATTTATTATCTTATCTTTGTGCCTAAGCCTAAGCCTAGGCCTGATCTTATTTATGTTGCTGCCTTTTATTATTATCTTTTTATCTGATCTTAGATCTTGGCCCAGTGGGCCTGTGGCCTGTGCTCTATGGCTCATGGCCCAGGCGTGGCCCAGTGGCCTCAGCCCAGGGCCCAGAGATCTTGTGGCTCAAAGACCCAGGGCTCAGCCCATGGTCCGGGTCTTGTGGCTCAGGCCCAAGGGCCCAGCCTGGTGGCTCAGGATCTTTGGCCCAGTGGCCTGCCTGCAGGCTCAGGGCCTCAGGCACAGAGCCCTTGCCTCAGTGGCCCAGCCCAGAGCCCAGGTCAGGACTAACCCAGTGGCCTGTGGTCTGTGGTCTGGGCCCTTGGGCCTGAGTCAGCCTCTATTCCTGGCCCAGCTGGCTCAGCCTCAGCCTCAGTGGCCTCTTGGCCCAGGGCCCAGAGTCACCTGTAGGCCTGTCAGTCAGGCCCAGAACCCAGTGGCCCAGGGCCTCAGCCTGGGCTCAGTGGTCTTAAAGGCTCAGTGGCCTGGCTCCAGCCTCAGTGCCTCAAGATCTGTGGTCTCAGCCTCAGGATCTCCAGGGCCCAGTGTCAGGTGCCAGCCCAGTGGGCCTCACTCCAGGACTCAGGGCTCACTCCATGGCCCAGTGGCCTGGCGCCTGTGAGTCCAGGCCCAGTGGCCCAGTCAATCTGCGCCTGGCCCAGGGCTCAGATCTAGTGCCTAGGGTGATCTAGGTTTAACATTTTAAAAAATCAAGCAAACCCAGTTTAGTCCACTTGTTTTAGTTTATTCTTATATTTTATTTAGTATTCTTTATTTATTTAGCTTCCATATCTTTATAGATCTCATCTTAGCTTCATTTTTAGGCCTAGGCCCAGGCTCATGTTTATCTTTATTTAGTTTTATTTATTTCTTTTAGGTTATGGTCTTAATTTCTTTTTGCCTGCTTTAGGCATTTATTTATCTTTTTAGGCCTAGGCTTAATGCTTATCTTTAGGTTTTATTTTTAGTCTCAGTTTAGGTTTTTTTAGCTTAACCTTTTTTTTTTAGTTTATGTCTCAGTTAGTTTTATTTAAATCTTGGTTTAGGGTTTATTTATTTTAATTTAGTTTATTTTATTTAGTTTATGTTTATTTTATTTTAAGTCTTTTTTAGGTTTTATCTAGTTTAGGGCTTTAGATGTTTTTATTTATTTTAGTTTTATTTTAGGTTTATTGTTTAGGGTCTTTTTTATTTAGTTTTATTTTATTTTATTTTAGTTTATTTTATTTTATTTTACATTTAGGTTTTATTTTATTTAGGTTTTAATTTATGTGTTTTTTTAATTTAGTTTAGGTTTTATTTATTTTATTTTATTTAGTTTTATTTTTATTTATTTTCTTTTAAGTTTAGTTTAGTTTATGTTTTATTTTATTTTATTTAAGTTTTTTTTATTTTTTATGTTTTAGTTTAGTTTAGTTTTAGATTTTAGGTTTAGGTTTAAGATTTAGGATTTTTTTGGGATTAGGGTTTAAGGGTTTAGGTTTAACACTACCTTGCCGTCCCTAAGTTTGATGTGAAAAGTGAGGGTTATGACAGTAATCAATAAAGCCAGAAACTTGTCTAAATAATCATGCAATGAATCATTTAAAATTTATTGTGTTAATGCTAGGGTGTCCCATAAAAGCCACGCCAGATGGTTTGAATATAAGGGGAATGTGCAAGGCCGCTACATCTGGCCGGTGCAACGCTAAGCAAGGTTCCCACATTATGGATGGATGCGAAAGAAGTTAGTCCGTGAAACTAGAATTAGGTTAGATCTTGGAATACAGTTCTCTTATGGTAAATTATTGGAATTAATAGATATTATGGTTCATAGAAAGATAAATATTTTATGTGTTCAAGAAACTAAATGGACTGGGGAGAAGGAGATTAGTTTAGGTTTTAAACTTTGGTATTCGTAGAAGTCAAACTAGAAAGTGGATTATAGATAAAAAAGTTTGAAGATAATGTTATAAATATTAATAGATCTAGAGATAGAATTATAGCTTTAAAGATTATTATTGATACTAAGATTATCAATGTTATATGTGTTTATGTTTCTCAAGTAGGTTTGGATGTAAGCTCAAAAGAAAAATTTTGGAATGAGTTAGAGGGATTAATACAAAGATACCTCTTGAAGAAAAAGTATATATTTGAGGAGATTTAAATGGACATGTTGGTAGAGTGGTAGAAGATTTTAAAAGTATTCATGGTGGTTATGGATTTGGAGTAACTAATGAAAAAGGTAAGACTATATTAGATTTTTCCTTAGCTTATGATTTTTGTAGTTGCTAATACTTTATTTAAGAAAAGAGATGGACATATTATTACTTATATTATTACTTATAAAAATGGACCTAGTAAAACACATATTGATTACTTTCTAATAAGAAAAATAGATCGTTTGGATTGTAAAGATTATAAGGTCATTCTAAGTGAAAGTTTAAGTACCCAAGATCGATTGTTAGTTTTAGATTTTAAGATGAAAGATTGTAAGAGAAAAAATAAATCAAATTATTATCTTAGGATTAGATGGGGACACTTAAAGAGCACAAATAAAATATTTTTAAATATTTTAAGAGCAACCTAAGAGCTTAGAATTTGGGATGTTCATAAGGAAGCTAATGTTATATGGGAAAAAGTAGCAAGTGAAATTAAGCAAGTTGCTAAAAATGTGCTTGGAGAATCAAAAGGAAAAGCTTCTTTTAATAAAAATAGTTGGTGGTGGAGTCACAATGTGCAAGAAAAGATAAAAAATAAGAAACATTATTATAAAATTTGGTTTTGATGTAAAAACTTGAAAAATTGGGAAGATATAAAGTGGCCTATAGATATTCTAAGAAAATAATATATGATGCAAAAATTTTAGCTTTTAGTGATATATGCAATAAATTAGATACTAAAGAAGGTGAAAGATGTATGTATAAGTTAGCCAACTAAGGAGATAGAAGAAGTAAAGACCTAGTTCAAGTGAGGTGTATTAAGGATGAAAATAATAAAGTGCTTTTGTTAGAAAAGGATATTGAAAATAGGTTGAAGAGGTATTTTGATAAACTTTTCAATGAAGGATCTGAAAGTATGATTGATTTTAGCAACCTTAATATAATAAAAAAATATAGAGACTTTTATTTTTATCGTTGTATTAGTAAATCTGAAATTAGAGAAGGTTTAAAAAAAATGAAATGTGGAAAAATAGTAGGACTTGATGATATTCCAATAGAAGTGTGGAAATGTTCAGGAGATCAAGGATTTTCTTGGCTACAAATCCTTTTAATGTTATTTTAAGGACTAACAAGATGCCAGATGAGTGGAGAAAGAGTTTGTTGGTTCCTATATTTAAGAATAAAGGTGATGCACAAGAGTGTGCAAATTATAAAGGAATTAAGTTAATGTGTCATACATTAAAATGATGGAAAGAGTAATTGAGCATAGTTAATGATGATACAAAAAGTTTCTCACGATCGGTGGTTTCATGCCGTAGATCTACCATGGATGTTATACATTTGTTAAGAGGTTTAATGGAGAAGTATAGAGAAAGTAAGGAGGATCTACATATAATATTTATTGATTTGGAGAAAGCTTATGATAAATTTTCGAGAGATGTTTTTTGGAGAGTTCTAGAACATAAAGGAGTTAATATTAGTTATATTCAAGTCATTAGGATATGTATAAGTGTCAAAGTCCAAACACAAGGAGGCTTGACAAAATATTTTCCTATTGGATTACATCAAGGATCAACTTTAAGCATTTATCTTTTTTGCTTTAGTTATGGATGTTCTTACTAATCATTTACAGGAAGATGTACCTTGGTGTAAGCTTTTTGTTGATGACATTCTTCTTGTTGATAAGACTAGAGAGGGAGTCCAAGAGAAACTTGAATTACAAAGGTCAACATTAGAGTCTAAAGGTTTTCATTTAAGTAGATCTAAAACTAAATATACTGAGTGTAATTTTAGTTGTAGAAGTTCTAGTAGTAGTGTTGTGACATTAGGTGAACAAGTCATTAATAAGAGTGAGCTTTAGATATTTAGGCTCTATTATTCAAATGATGGTGAAATAGATGGAGATGTTATTAGTAGAATTCAAGTTGGATGGTTGAAGTGGAGGAATGCATTTGGCCTATTATGTGATAGAAAAGTTCCACTTAAACTTAAGGAAAATTTTATAAGATGGTGGTAAGACCCGCAATGACTTATGGTGAAATGTAATAAATAAGAGAGAAGCATAAGACTAAGTGTTACAGATGAGGATGCTCGTGGATGAGTGGCTTTACTCTTAGAGATAAAATGTGAAATGAGTATGTTGGGAAAAAGTTGGAGTAGCTCGGTAGATAAGATTAGAGAGCCTTTAGATGGTTTGGCCACATAAAGCCTCGGCCATCCGATGACTGAGTTAGGAAAGTAGATACATTAGATTTGCCTTATGTTAAGAAAGGTAGAGGTAGAACTAAAAAGACTTTGTTAAGATGTATAAAAAATGACCTTAGTATACTTGAACTAAATGAGAATTTGACACATAATAGGACAGAATGGAGACAAAGGATTCATGTAGCTAACCCCACTTAGTGGGATAAAGGCTTGTTGTTGTTATGGGATTTACGGTTTTTTTTGGGTTTAGAGTTTAGGGTTTAGGGTTTAGGGTTTAAGGTTTAGGGTTTAGGTATTAGTGTGTAGGGTTTAGGGTTTAGGGTTTAGGGTTTAGGGTTTAGAGTTTAGGGTTTTTAGGGTTTAGGGTTTAGGATTTAGTATTTAAGTTTTAGGTTTAGGGTTCAAGTTTTAATTTAGTGTTTAGGGATTTTTGGGACTTTCTTAATAGAGAACAACTTCAGATTCAACATTTCTTCTTTTTCATTTCATCAACCAAGTAACATACCAAGTTTTTTAAGATGAAAGTGACGACAGTGCTAAAAAATGAACACACATAGAGCAAATCAAAAACCTTAGTTAACTACAGTCGTCTCTATTATAAAGACACAATTCCATAAGCAGCAAATCAGATCTATCGTTCTTCAATTTCTCCGGGTCCCATCAGAACCACCCCACCTCTTGAGCAGTGGGATCAACCTTCATATCCCCGATCTCTCCCTCTACCATGATCATATCCCTGATCTCTCCCTCTACCACCACCACGACTGTAACCTCCATCGCTCCACCCTCCTCTATAACCACCACTGCTTTGACCACCACCTCTATATCCACAAGCACTTCTAGATCCCCCACCACCACAGCCATAACTGTTGCCTCTGCCTTCACCACCACCACAAGATGTAGACTAAGACTAGTTCATGGTGATGTTCCTACCATCAAGGTTCTACCCATTCTTAAGGTTTAGTTTTAGGTTTATTTTTTAATTTATTTTGTTACATTAGGTTTAGGTTTAGGGTTTAGAGTTTAGGGTTTAGGGTTTACGGTTTATGCTTTTAAGGTTTATGATTTAGGGTTAGGGTTTAGGTTTTAGGGTTTTTTAGGGTTTAGGGTTTAGAGTGAGTTTAGGGTTTTGGGTTTAGGGTTTACGGTTGTAGGTTTAAGGTGTAAGGTTTAGGGTTTAGGGTTAGTTATAGGGTTTAGGGTTTAAGGATTAGTATTTCTTTTTTTTTTTTATTTAAGTAAACCGGTGGGTTTAGGTTTATTTAGTTTAATTTTAAATTATTTTGGTTTATTTTATTTTTTATTTTTATTTAAGTTTATATTTTATTTTAATTTTTAGTTTAGTTTTATTTTATTCCTTTTAGGTTTTTTTTTTTTTTTTTAGGTTTATTTTTTTTAAGTTTAAGTTTTAGGTTTTTATTTTAGGTTTATTTTTAGGGTTTTTTTAGTTTAGGTTTAGGTTTAGGTTTTTTTTATTTTAGTTTAGTTTATTTTAGTTTAGGATTATGTTTATTTTATGTTTTTATTGTAGGTTTATGTTTTTTTTATAGTTTAGGGTTTATATTCTATTTTTATTTATTTTTTGGTTTATTTTTCAAGTTTAGGTTTTTATTTAGTTTTTATTTTATATTATTTTAGGTTTATTTTTTTTTTATTTTACGTTTAGATTTTGTATTTAATTTTTTAAGGTTTATTTCATTTTTTAGTTTGGTTTAGGTTTTTATTTATTTTATTTTATTTTAGTTTTTATTTTTTATTTTATTTTATTTTTTGGTTTAGGTTTAAGTTTTAATTTAGGTTTTTATTTTATTTAGGCTTTGGTTTTTTTATTTATTTTATTGTTTAGGTTTTATTTAGTTTAGGTTTAGATTTTTAGGATTTAGAGTTTAGGGTTTTTGGGTTTAGGGTTTACGTTTTATGTTTAGGGTTCAGGTTTTTGTTTAGGGTTTAGGGCTTTTGATTTTTTTTAGGAGAGAACAAATTCAAATTCAACATTTCTTCTTTTTGATTTCATCAACCAAGTAACAAACTAAGGAAGTGAGGTAATCAAATGACCTCCTTGGGGCTAGCTAAAGCCTTATGTTCCTAGGATGTCCAAACTATATACCCATTAGCATTCAATCTTATATAAATCAACACATGAATAGGGGAAAGAGAACTCAACATTCATACACTTAAGCTATAAGCACATGCATTTCTTATGTATTTATAACTAGCATCATAACATATATTATTCATTTATAAGCTTTTGAAAAATACATTTGGATTTAATAGTGATAATAGTCACACATATATTAAATTAAATCAACGCATGCAAGCTTACATTAAGGAAAACCATTTTATTTTGCTTGATTTTGAAAAGATGGATGCATCAATTCTAATGACATACCAAATTTAACATGATTGGAAAGAGGACAATCAAATATGAGCATGTGATTCATTCAACCAAACTAGTTCTTAAGGACAGTAAAATTAAATAAAACTATTTAAAGCAAATTGAAGCTTCTTTATTAATTAAGTTTTGGATTTGATTTGATTGAAAGAGGAGAAGAGAAACCATCACTTGTTATTTTAAACCCATTCCCACATTAGTGATTTGAATTAATTTAAGGAAATGTAATTAAGTTGATTTTATGGGGTAATTAAGTTGAACCCTTAATTAGATGAATTAATTGCCCTTACCTATGTCACCTTAAAGTAATTAACTAAATAATTATGAGCCAACATGATATGCATGGAAAATAAACTTGCAATGATCCTAATAAATAAAAGTGGCCTAATGCAATTGGCTCATGATTAGTAGTTAATTTGATAAACAAACTTAATTAATTACTCTTATGACTTTCCCACACATGTGGATTAACCATAATTTCATTAAACTCTTTTAGGTCATTAAACACCTAAAGATCTACCCTGTGATTTAATTAATTAAGTTATGATGTGATTATGATTTCAATCCGATTAAGTGATTTAATTAGTCAGTTAAATATTAATTAATTTCATCTTAAAAAATGGTGAAATGAACTTAGTGAAAGGGGTCCCAACCCTATTCCTCAGTTCACTTATTATTGAACAATGATTAATAAAGTTAATTAACCAATTTGTTACTGTTCATGGGATTAATTAATCATTAACTAACTTAAAAGAGTAGCTAAGGTTTAATTAGTCAATTTTCCTAATTAAGTGAGCAATAAATCTCAAGAAATCATGGGAGATCAAGGTCATCCCATTGAATTAACTGACAAAATTTAGGATTAATTGCTCAAGTAATTAATAAGTAATTAAGCTAATTAATTTTATAATTATACCTTAATTACTATTCAAAATTAGTTAAGATCATTTTTAATTAATTCTACTCTAAAATACCTTTAAAATGAGTATTTATTTGCATTTTTTGATTTCTCAATGATTTTTAATAAATTTTAGAAGTTTCAGCCATTAAAAATGATTAATTAAGCCTAATTAAAGCCTATTCCTGTTGGTGCCATGTGGCACGCTGATGTAGCATGCTTTCCACGTGGCGTCGTGGGATTGGTTACTTAAAACTTATCCGACTCAAAGTTTACGTGGTTGCGGGGGACGCGCTTTCTCGTTTATTGGACACACTTTCTCGTATGTCATCCAATCTAAGATTGGATGGCTACGGTTAATCCCACAGCTTAATAGGATTAAATCAGATTGATCTAGTAGATATAATCACGATCATCCATTTCGATCAAATGGAATGGATGGTGCGTGATCTAATGTCATGCGAATAAGGGAGAATGGAGTCCGTCCACCATTGCACACTTGATCCAAGATTTGGATTAACTCCAAAGGGATCCCACACCTTCATGACATCGATTAGAGGAGATCCAACAATCAAGGTCACACGAGATGCAAGTTTTCTTCAAAAAGCTCTAACCCATTTTTGCCTAAGAATCAGTTTTGGAAGCATACCTCGTCAGTGCTCATGACTAGTAGCACGAATGATTAAGGAGGCTTCATCTAATGGAGGCAAAGCCCTGTTGAGTAGCAATTGGATCAATTCCTTGATGTTCACTTGAAAGGCCACAACCGATAATTTTGAGCTCGACTTTGATCGAAGTCCCACCTCTGGTGCTCAGGAAGCTTGGGAGATGATTCATTCTTGCTCGATGAGGCCTAGGGAAGGTGTGTGTAAAGTTAATTTGAGTTTGAAGAAGAAATGGAGAAGTTAGGTCAGAAATGGGAGTGTCCTATTCCAGGATGGACGGGAATGGAATTTTTTGATTGAGGAACGAGCTTGGGAGCTTTGGGAATGGCTCTAGTGGCTTATCCTGGGTAGCTAGGGCTTTAAGGAATGATTTTTGTGTGTGTTTGAGTCAAAATGAGAGGGTGTAAACCCCCCTTCATATTGATCGAACGGTGGGATTGGGTTTGGATTCTAGTGGTCATCGAGCCATCTCAGGGAGTCGTAGGTGGCAGGGAGGAGGTGAGTTGGCTCGGTTTAGTTGGTTGAAGGTGTGGAGGTGGCTGCCAAGGAGGAATCATGGGTGTCCTATGGGTTTCAAATGTTCCAATGGGGAGGGTAAGGTGATTTCACCTCCCCTAGATCATGGCCAACCTAACTGCCCCTTAGGTAAGGTTGGGTAGTGTCTTAGGTGCCTAGGTGGACCATTGAGAGAGTACCAAGTGGCCAATGAATGGAAATGAACACTTACATGGGTGATTTGTCTCATGTGATGCCATTGAACCAAGGTAGAATTATCATTTGATATTAGATTTGATTTGGGCAGATTTAAAATGAGCCAAATGTGGGTTAGCCCAAATTTCAAGTCAATTGGAGTTGATTTGGTTAGGTTTGGCTCAATTTGACTCATTTAGGTCAAATTTTATTAGGTTGGGTCAAGTTTACCAATTGGTCAAATTGGGTCAAACCAAGAGTTGAGTTAAGTTCATATGATCATTTGGGATGTTTTGGTTCAATTGGTTTGGTTTAGTTTGGCTTAGATTTTATTTTGGCTCAATTGAATCCATTTGGGTCAAATTGGTTAAGTTGAACAAGTTGACAAAATTGGCCAAATTGACTTGGGTTGGGTGTTGTTTTGGGTTTGGTTGACCAATTGAACATGATTGTAGGCTTTGGTTTCAATTAATTTGGATTTGGTTTTGATTTAGGCCAACTTGAACTATATGTGACTTTGGGCTAAGTAGGTCAATTGGGTTCAATTGGGTCCAATCATGGCTTTGGTCAAGTTTAATATCAATTTGGAATGAACTTGAGCCATTGGTTGCAATCAATTTAGTTTATATTTTAATTTGACTCAATTCAGTCTTTTAGGTCAACTTGGGTCAAGAGTACCAATTGGGTTTGGTTTGATTCAAGTGACGGTCAAGTCATATTCAAATATTGATTTTGATTTGATATGAATTATTAGTTTCAAGGGATTTGACTTATGTTACAATTTGGCTAATTTGGGTTCATATGGCTTAAGGGGTTGACTTGGTCAAAATACCAAGTTAACTTCATTTGACCCAATTTGTGACAATTGATCAACCTAGGGTGATCAACAATCATGATGGGAGGTTTTGATGGGTTTGGTTCAATCTAATTTGGGTAGGATTAGAACTTGGCTCAAATAGGTCAAATTGGCCACTTTGGGTCAAGTGGACCAATTGGGTTTAGTTGGCTTAATTTTGGGTTGAGTTTAATTTAGTTGACTTTATATATGGATTTGGGAATGATATATAAATTTAATTGTAATTGGCTTAGGTACAAATGGGTTTTGGTTCATTTGAACATTTCAAATCAAAAGGGTTAAGTTGGGTTTGACTTGGGTTGATGTTGGTTTGGCTTTATGATTGTAAATTTCAATTATATTTGTGAATATGATTGAAGGTATGATTGATTCATTAGAAAATCAATTGTGTTTTGGTTTTGGAATGAAGGAATTTGGCTAAGTCCATGGAGTTGGGTCATGTGGCTTATGTTTGGATTTTTATTTGGTTTGATTTAGTTTTGTTGATTAAATGTGTATTTCATTTAAATTTATGAAGATGATTAAAAATATGATTGATTTGTGAAAAAATCAATTGATTTTGACTTGATTTGGATTAGGATTTGGCTAAGTCCATGGGATAGGTCATATGGCTTAGGAAGAGTTTTGATTTAATTTGATTTAGTTTGATCTAATTTTGATCATTTGAATGCAGGTTTGATTTATATTTAGGAAGATGATTGAAGATATAAATTGATTATCAAAGAATCAATTGATTTTGGATAGACTTGGATTAAGATTTGGCTAAGTGCATGGGATAGGTCATATGGCTTAGGAAGGGTCTGAAGTTTGGATTTGATCATGGGCTCCAATCATTTGGTTTTGGAATTTGGGTTTGGAATTGGATTTGAATTTGATGTTTGAAATGAACTTGAGGTTTGGTTTGAGAAGGTGAACATGGATTTGATTTTTATTGTTGGGTAGGTGGATTTTCCTAATCCCTAAAGCATAACCTAATCCTATGGTTAACCCTTCTAAATCTTTAGGCATAGGTTAAGTGTTTACCTAATTGTTAGAAGTGTCTTATGACTAGGGAAGTCTTAGTGTCTAGATGACTCTGAAGTCTAAGATGGGAATGAATTTGCACTCAGTGAGGTCAGCGGCCTTAGGCTCCATAGTATTGCCCTTGGAGATAGATGATTGGAAGACCGAAACCAAGTTTTATATTATAGACTCAAATACATCTTTCAATGCTTTGCTTGGAAAACCATGGATACATGAGAACAACATAATTCCATCCTCTCTACATCAGTGTATGAAGTTCATGAGAGGTGGGATCGTCAGTTGTGTCAAAGGAGATCTCAAGCGATTTATAGTTCACGAGGTAGGCATATATGAGGATGTGGCTTACTACCTCCCTCAAAATCAATAAGTCTATTCTCACAAACTTGGCCAAAGTTTAAAAATAAAAGAAAAAAAGAAAAAGAAAAATAAAGAGAAAAGGAAATATAAAAGAAAAGAGAAAATGAAAAAGAAAGTAAAAGGGAGAGGAACTAGAGCCTGACATTAGATTCCACCCACAGTTTGTTACTCCATTCGAACATATGGGTATGACGACCTAACCTCCACGGAGGAAGAGGAGTTCAGGAGGTAGTCCAGGGGTGGAAAACCTTCTTATTGAGAAGGTATATCCCAGCCAGTAAATTATTCATATAGACTTAGAATATAGTTCATAGAATGAGTCTTATATAGTTAGCACACACTAGCCGACTCTTCTAGCGTAGATTCCTTTAGAGGTGACACTTAAGCCAGTGATGATGAGAGGGCTCTAAAGCATAAGTGTTTCCAAGTGTAAATGTGAAGCAGGTTATGCATCGGTTTGGGCTAACCCCACTTTCCTCTCAAAAATTTGAGGGCTTTGTAGTTAAAGAAGTCCCTAAGTCATCCACATGTGTGAAGGCTTAGAGTATAGGTCAGAATACTTTGAAAGAATTTGGAAGAACAAATGCAAAAGCTCTCAATCAAGACTGAGACTAGGATTTCGTACAATGGGTCCAGTCGATGATGATAATTACTGCTTAGTCATCACCAATCATTTGGAATCTGATAAGTTCTTTTATAATCATATTAACTCATATTAGGAGCTGTACTTAGAAACTTCAACTGATCAAGATGATTTTGAAGTCAAAGATGCACCACCAGAGTTCAAAGAAGAGTTCAATTCAAACGAGGGAAAAGGAAACTTAGGAATTGAAGAAGATCCATGACATACAGTTCTTTGAATGAATGAACCAATGACTTAGTTAGGCTAGTGACTGAGTTTAAAGACTACTTTGCATAGACTTATGAAGAGATACCTGGATTGGCTCCTGACATAGCAGTCCATAAACTAGCAATAAAGCCTACTGCTAACCTTATTAAGCAAGCTCCTAGATGCATGCAATTAGACATAGAATAATAGGTAATTTATGAAGTCAAGAAATTGATCAATGTTGGCTTCATCTGGGAAGAAAAATACCCTACCTAATTAGCCAGCTTCATCCCAAATAAGAAATAGAATGGACAAATTCACATATGTGCCTATTTTAGGGATTTCAATAAGGCATGTCAAAAAGACAAATTTCCACTACCAATCCCAGAGCTGATGGTGGACATTGCCTCATCTCTCATGGATGGCTCATCTAGATATAACCAAATAAAGATGGCATGAAGATGAAAGAAACACTACTTTTAGAAGATCTATTGCTATATATGGCCATGCCTTGAAAATGCTGATGCTACAAACTAGTGGGCTATGACTCAAATATTTGATGAAGTCATTCATCATCAAGTCGAGTGTTATGTCGATGATCTCATGGTCAAACGTAGAGAAAAGGAAGACCATCTCATTTAGTAGCTTCAAAGAAATTCCTTGGGTTTGTTGTCTGACACCAAATAATCAAAATTGATCCAGAGTTGAATAAGATGATATTAGAAATGCCACCCCCTTAAAGTTAACGCAACTCAGATTATTCTAATGGCGGTTGGCATATATAATATGTTTTATATCTATCTTATCGGGAAGATGTCAGCCATTCTCAGTACTTGTCCAAAAGGTTGCCAAGTTTAAGTGAGATGACAAGTGTGAGCATGCCTTCGAAGACATCAAGCATTACGTGATGATGCTGCCGATTCTAGTTGCCCCTATCCCAGGAAAGCCACTCATACTTTACATTGCTATGTTAGAAGGCTCCCTCAGTGTTTTGTTGGCCCAAGCAAATGATGAAGGGAAGAAAAATACACTCTACTACCCTAGTCATCATCTAATCCTTACTGAGGCTAATTATCCACTCATTGAGAAGCATTTCCTAGCATTAATATTTGCATGCCAAAAGCTACATCACTACATGCTTCCTTATAAGGTGAACTAAATCTCTAGGATCAATTCACTATAGTATCTCCTAACACAACTGATGTTATCCAAACGGTTGGCACCATGGTCTATGATCCTCTTGCAAATTGACATTATCTTTGTACCCCTCTGTGCAGTGAAAGGACAAGCACTTGCAGATTCTTAGCAGCACACCCACTTCCTGCTGACTCTCCTCTTAGAAATGATCACCCTGATGAACAAATCATCAACGTATGGGATACTAGCATTCAACGTTGGGAGATATAGTTTGATGGTGTGGCTTCCTTAAAAGAGTATAAGAACCACAATCTACTATTCCAAGAAAGGCAGGGGTAGGAATAGTTTTCTTAAATCTAGACCACGATGTGATGAGATTCTCATATCATTTATTCAATCATTGCATCAACAATGAAGTGGAATATGAGGCTCTGATTTTCGATCCGGAGTTATCCGTTACTCTAAGCATCAATAATATTAACATCTTCAGAAATTGTCATTTAGTTATCAACCAAATCGTTGGGTCCTATAAGGTTATAAAGCCTAAGCTCCATCACTACCATAAGTACACCATGGAGTTATTGGCCCAAATCCAAAAGGTTACCATTTATAAGATTCCTCGAGGAGAGAATGCTATAGCATATGCTTTAGTCAAGCTTGCTAAGGAGTTGGAATGTCCGGAGGATGAGTCCATATCAATAAAAGTCCAAAATAGTTAAGTTTTATCCCTTATTAATATTAAACTCATCAAAAATGTACTCTCTTGAAGGTGAGGTTGTCATTGCCAAGAAGGACGAGGAGTTAGATTGCAGGCAACCATTCATGGATTATCTAAATAAGGGCAAACTACCTCAAGAGAATTCGCAAGCCCATCAGATAAAGCAGAGAGAACATTCCTATGCTTTTGTGGATGGCATCTTTTATCTGCAGTCTTTCAATCATATGTGGTTACATTATTTGGACAAGCATGAAGCCCGTAAGATCGTGACTATGGTACACTCAGGATTATGTGGAGCAAAATAATCTACTCCGTAGATGAAAGCCAAGATCAAGAGACTAGTATACTACTAGCCATCAATGATCAAAGATTGTATGGAAATAGATAGAAGATGCCACCAATGTCAAATACATGGTGTGGTTCTACACCAACCACCCAACATTCTACATCCTACATTGGCCTCATGGCTATTCAACTATTGGGGTACTGACATAGTGGCTTTGATTGATCCTCTTTCTTCCAAGGGTCATCGGTTCATTTTAGCTGCTACTGACTACTTTTGCAAATGGGCGAAGGCAATTTCGCTCAGAGAGGTCACACCTCAACATGTGCTCTAGTTTTTTAGGAACTATATCGTATATACGTTCAGAGTGCCTCGACAAATTATAACTAATAATGGTACTGCATTCAAGAGCACCGAGATCAACAACTTTGCCTGGATACATAACATAGATTAGAGATATTCTACTATCAACTACCTGAGGGAAAATGGCTTAGCAGAAGCCTTCAACAAAGCTCTCATCCAAATACTGAATATGACAATCAATAATAATAAGTGATAGTGGCATGAGCAGTTAGTTGAATCCTTGTGGGCCTACCTCACCACATATAGAATGCCAACTCAATCTACTCCTTTCTTAATAGTGTATGGATATGAAGTTGTTCTACCACTAGAAGTCAAACTCCCATTACTAAGGATAGCTATGAGTAGTAAGATTACAACAGAGTAGAATGTCAAGTTGCCTTTAGAAGAGGTTGAAGGTTTTGAAGAGAGACGCATGCGGGCATGCCAAAACCTCGAGTTGTACAAAGCTAAAATGATTCAAGCTCACAATAAGTTGGTCCGTCCTAGAGCTTTTCAAGTAGGATATCTTATTTTAATTCTAAGAAAATCGATTGTTGTTCATCGTAAGATGGGAGGCAAGTTTGATCCCACTTTGGAAAGCCCTTTTTACATAGAGAAAGCCTACCAAGGAGGATCTTATCAGCTTATTAATCAAAAGGGAGAGGGCCCATTGCTTCCAATCCATGGGCTCTACTTAAAAAGATATTATAAATCATGTTTGAAAACAATTATCATCAATTAAATTTCCATTTCGAATTCAATCTCTTCCATGTTGAAAGTATTCTTGTTTGTGAATCTATTATGATGTGTTTAGGGTAGGGTTAGGTGTAAAGAACTCGAGCGACGTCCTATCCTTCATCAACACAATAAAAACAAAAATTATACACAAATATATAAAATAAACACATATTTTTATCTCGGGATACTCTAAGTTGAGATATCGCCCCCAATGAAACTCACTCATTAGCTACTCTAGGTCGGGTTGACGTGTACCCTACTAGTGTGTCACCCCGTCATATTCTAGCTTTGGAGGATGTAAACCTACTACACTTTCCTTCCTTACTTGGCCACTACACATCGACGAGTACCATGTTAGTTTGGTAGGCCTTATTGTGTGGCTGGTAAGCTACCTTATGTTGGCTTTGTTTAATAGGATATGAGTCTGCTACACTTTCTTCTTGGATTAGCCTTCATTGACTAATTCATTCAAGTATATTCGAGGTTTAGGATAAGTCCCCTAGTGGCTCCTTTCCTCCTGACTACTTCAAGTCTAAGTCCTTCCTCGGCTCCCATTTAGTAGTCACTCTAGGTCAAATAGCATGTCACATGATAAACTATCCATGATGATTTAAAGTTGTAAGTCTACATGCTTTCCTTCCAGATTGATCATTGTACACCAACGGGCACCTTAGGTTGGTCGATTCTCACTATGTTGATGAATACACCACTCATGCTAATGGATACACCTTAGGTTGATTGGTTCTCATAACTTAGGATACACCACTCATGGAAAATGTTAGTCTACTACGCTTTTTTCTAGAGTTGGCCACCGTACAACTATAGGCTTTCTTTTCCATGGTTCAAGATAATGCCCCTAGCATCTCCTCCCCTGTGAGCATTATATTTGGATCACATCCTTTTTGACCCCATTTTCGTTACTATCAGTTGGACAATTCTCTTTTCTAGTAACCACGTGGAGAAGAATCCATCTATGGATGTCTTCTTGGTCTAGTAAATTTAAGATAGGTCAAGGATGATCTTAGTGTCCTTGCACCAATAGGGTCCATGCAAACATATAAATAAAAAATATATATATTCACTTATGGATTAGTAGGACACCCCTAGAAGTACTTTTTCCCAAGTAGGCATCTTATCTTTAGGACAGTGTTAGTAAAACTTTCTATAGGAATTACCTAACTACTCTTGAGTTAATATAAGTCCCTAGTGGCATTCACTCAGTAGCCACCCCTAAGTCAAGTTTGATTTGTTGTGCTACCAATATGTCACCCGTGTTGTTCATTTGCTTTAAAAGATGAAAGTGTGCCTTTTCCTAGCACAACCATTGCACATCGAAAGGAAACCCCTTAGGTTGGCTAGCTCTACCCCATGACCAGTAGACTATCCCTTTGGATTTGTAAATCTGAGATAGGATAAGTCCAATATAGCCCCTTCTTAGTGGGTCCATCATACACCAACATGGTCCATAAATTAAATCTATCAAATTTGACCAAGCTCACATCCTAGTGGATATGCCCTCAATTTAAAATTAAACTAAACCAAACAAACCATATCAAATCACAGTAAATTAAGATAAAATTAATCATGTCTACTTTTGAGTTGACATAATTCCCCAGCGACATTTACTCAGTAGTCTCCTTAGGTCAGGTTCAATTTGTTATGCATCCAACAGGTCACCTTAGAGGTTGTTCCTTGATTTGGAAGATGTAAGTCTGCTACACCTTATTCTTAGCATAGTCGTTGCACATTAAAATGAAACCCCTTAGGTTGGCTAGCTCTACCCTGCAGCTGGTAGACTATCCCTTTGGATTTGTGGTGAGGTAGGTCAGGCTATATAACCCTTCTTAGTGGGTCCATCAGGTCCATACATTAACTTCAGTTAAATTAAACCCAATGGGTTAAAACACACCCTCTCCATGTGGAGCACGAAATCATATATAAACAAGTCAAACATAAATCAAATTCAAAACCAACCTCCCAATGGAGCCAAATTAAACCAACTCCCCAGTGAGTCTAAATCAAAAAAATCTTATCTTCAGTAGATACATCCCCAAATAAATCTATGAAATCAAACTTCAAATCCCAGATAGCAGACCTTGCTTCCTTGGGAAGGTTCATATACTCGATCCCCTTGGACTCGACCCATATCTCCTTGTCTTAATCAAATTGGATTATAGATTCTTATCTTAAGATTCTTCTTTCACCAAATCATATAATATCAAATTCAAACCTTATCCCAATAGCATTTCTTCTTCTATGCCCTCAACATAGACCTCTCACATGTCATGTCTAATGCATCCCATGTGGATCTCCCTCCATGTCCTTGACATGGAATTCTCATCAAATCTTATTCCTTCTCTTATGCACACCTTTAATACTTCAACCAAAGACTTACAATTTATTCATTCAAATTACATCATCTTAACATTGTAATCATATTTTATGATTTGTGATGGTGCAAGCAAACTAACTAATATACCATGTTAAACATATTATAGTGTGAATTAACACACATTATATTATAATATATGATGTTATATTATAATTTTATATATTATAATATATTGTCACATTACATTACACTAATAAATAGAACAAATAACAAGATTTTTTCAAAATATGAATAATATTCATTTTGGATGTAAAATTATTATTATTATTATTATTAGAAATAGTACAAAATAGCTTAATTTTCTTGTTGCTTCTTAGTGTGTGCTATGAATTTGGCCAAATTCTTTCATCTTAACCTTCAACTTAACATTTTTATGAGTTTTGACTTAACATACTATAACAAAAGTAAAACACGCTAAAATGTACAATAATATTTAGTAACACACCACCACATTCATATATATGTGAAGTTATATTGTTATGTTCATTATATTTTAATATGCTTACATATAATATATTATCTTACATTACACCTTAAAATTAATCACTTGAAGCAAAAAAAATTATAAAATTTGGTTGAAAAATGAACATTTATTTGGATACAAAATTCCATTATTTTTATTAAATGAGACACCATAGCACACTCCCAATGATGTTCCCTAAAGCTTACCTTAAATTTGGCCAAATCCCATCATCTTAGCCTATAAATCAATATTTTTATAAATTATACCAGTACAAACTCAACTACATCATACTATGAAAAACTAAAATATGCTAACAACAAGTAGTAATACACAATAGTATGCTATAATGCATGATGCTACACTATGTTATGGCATCCTATATTATAACACACTATAACATATTATATTATACTATTTTGCATATCACATCACAAGGGATTGCTTAAAATAAAAAATCATAAAATTAGTCAAAAAAATAAAAAACTATATATTTTGTCGTATCACTTACATATTTTAAATTGAAATAATATATTATGATGTCATGTTCTACATATTATGAATTTGGCCAAATTCTGCCATTTTAAAGTCTAAATCAACATTATTAAAAATAATGCTAGTGTAGGATCGAATGTATGATCTGCATGACTATAAAATACTAATTGAATTTAAAATGTGCAGAACAATATATTATGATATATGATGTTATACAATGCTACAACATATAATATTTATTTTGAACAAAAAATCTTACTTTTTAGACTACAAGTGGCGTAGCACACCTTTGGTACTACAACTTAATTCCCACTTCAAATTTAATAAATTTTATCATTTGATTTATTAAATTAATAATTTTTTGATTTATATTAATATAGACTATAGGTCACAATACCATAATATACTAAAATATTTCAAAACATCACTACATGCTCAAATATATGGCGCTACATTATACTATAATATGTGGTATTATAAAAGTTTTAGGGTTAGGGTTTAGGGTATTCAAATCTTTAATAGTCAAGGGAAAGTCTCTTGAAGATAAATTCTTTTGCTACCATAACTATGTTAGGATTAGGTCATTATTTAGATATGCTCTTAATGACATATTTATTCAAGGTTTAGGGCTTAGGGTTAGTTTAGGGTTTAGGGTTAGTTTTGGGTTTAGGGTTTGGGGTTTAGGGTTTAAGTTTTAGGGTTTAGGTTTTTAGGGTTTAAGGTTTAGGGTTTAGGGTTTTAGGATTTAGGGTTTAGGGTCTTGGGTTTAGGGTTTAGGGTTTATGTTTTAGGCTTAGGGTTTAAATTTTAGTTTAGGGTTTAGGGTTTACAGTTTAGGGTTTAGAGTCTAAGATTTTTTTTTTTACAAAGAACAATCTTAGATTCAACATTTCTTCTTTTTGATTTCATCAACCAAGTAGCGCCCCAAGTTTTCTAAGACACAAATGATGATATAGATAAAAAATGAGCACCCATAGAGCAGTTCAAAAACCCTAAATAAGTAGAACCATATCTATTGTAAAGATATAGTTGTATAAGCAGCAGATCGAATCAATCATTCTTCAATTTCTCTAGTTCCCATCAGAACTATCCCCACCTCTCGAGTAGTGGGATCCACCATCATAACCCCAATCTCTCCCTCTGCCACCACCATGGCTATAACCTCCATCGCTCCTCCCTCCTCCATAAACACCACTGCTCCATCCACCACCTCCATATGCACCATCACCTCTAGATCCCCCACCACAACTTTGATAACTGATGCCTCCAACTTAGCCTCCACCACCTGATCTAGACTAAGCCTAGTTAACGGTAATGTTCCTGTCGTCAAGGTTCTGCCCATTCTTAGGGTTTAGGGTTTAGGGTTTAGGGTTTAGAGTTTATAGTTGTAGGTCTTAGGGTTTAAGGTTTATAATTTAGTTTTTAGGTTTAGGATTTTAGGGCTTAGGGTTTAGAGTTTAGAGTTTAGGGTATTAGGGTTTAGGGTTTAGATTTTAGGGTTTAGGGTTTAAGGTTTATGATTTAGGGTTTAGGGTTTATGGTTTTAGGATTTAGGGTTTAAAGTTTAGGATTTAGGGTTTAGGGTTTTTTTAATTAACTAAACTGGTAACTTTAGGTTTATTTAGCTTATTTTTTATTTCCTTCAATTTATTTTATTTTTTATTTTTATTTAGGTTTTTTTTATTTTGTTTAGTTTATTTATTTTTGGTTTGTTTATTTTTAGTTTAGGTTTTTTATTTTAAGGTTTAGGTTTATTTTTTAGTTGAGTTTTATTTTTATTTTTTTTAAAGTTTAGTTATATATATTTTATTTTTATTATTTTATTTTTTTGGTTTATGTCTTTGGTGTTTATTTTAGGTTTATTTTTATGTTTTATTTTTTAGTTTAGGTTTAGGTTTATTTTTAGTTTAGTTAATTTTATTTAGTTTAGATTTAGGTTTAGGCTTAGTTTATTTTATGTTTAGGTTTAGGTTTTGCTTATTTTAGTTTAGTTTATTTTAGTTTAGGCTTAGGTTTATTTTATTTTTTTTATTTTAGATTTAGGTTTCTTTAGTTTAGGGTTTAGGTTTTATTTATTTATTTTTTATGTTATATTTTTAGGTTTTCTTTAGGTTTAGGTTTTATTTAGTTTTATGTTGTTTAAGTTTTTTTATTTTTATGTTTATTTTGTTTATTTTAGTTTGTTTAGGTTTTTATTTATTTCATTTTAGTTTAGTTTTTATTTTTTTATTTTTTTATTTATACATTTAGGTTTAAGTTTAGGTTTAGGTTTAGGTCTTCATTTAGATTTTTTTATTTTATTTTCTATTTTATTTAGGTTTAGGTTTATTTATTTATTTTATTTTTAGGTTTTAATTAGTTTATATTAGGTTTTTAGGATTTTACGGTTTAGGGTTTAGGGTTTAGGGTTTAGGGTTCAGGGTTTAGGGTTTAAGGTTTTAGGGTTTAGTATTTTAGGATTTAGGGTTTAGGGTTAAGGTTTAGGGTTTAGGGTTTAGGGTTTAGTATTTAGTCTTTAGGTTTAGGGTTTTTAGTGTTTAAGGTTTAGGGCTAAGGGTTTAAGGTTTTTTTTAGTTTAGGGTTTACATTTTATTTTTTGGTTATTTTTAAGGTTTAAGTTTTTATTTAGTTTTTATGTTATTTTTTTAGGTCTTTTTCTTTTATTTTATGAATAGTTTTTATTGTATTTAAGTTTTTTATTCTTAAGTTTATTTTATTTTAAAGTTTGGTTTAGGTTTTTATTTATTTTATTTTGGTTTATTTTTATTTTTTAATCTAATTTATTTTTAGGTTTAGGTTTAGGTTTTATTTTACTTTTTTTATGAATGTTTAGTCTTTTTTATTTATTTCATTTTTATGTTTTATTTAGTTTAGGTTTAGGTTTTAGGGTTTAGGGTTTAGGGTTTAGGGTATTAGGGTTTAGGGTTTAGGATTTAGGGTTTAGTGTTTAGGCTTTAGAGTTTAGTGCTTTTAGGGTTTATAGTTTAAGGTTTCAATTTTAGGGTTTAGGGTTTAAGGTTTAGGGATTAGGGTTTAAGGTTTAGAATTTAAGGTTTAGGGTTTTAGGGTTTAGGGTCTAAGTTTTAGGGTTTAGGGTTTAGGGTTTCAAGGTTTAGGGTTTAGGGTTTAGGGTTCAAGGTTTATTGTTTATGGTTAGGTTTAGGGTTTAGGGTTTTTTTATTTAATTAAGTAAACTAGCAAGTTTAGGTTTATTTAGTTTATTTTTTTTATTTATTTTAGTTTATTTTATTTTTATTTTTATTTAGTTTAGTTTTTTATTTTAGGTTTATTTATCTTAGTTTAAATTTTTAATTTTAGTTTTTAGGTTTATTTTTTTAGTTTAGTTTTATTTTTATTTTATTTTTTAGGTTTAGGTTTTATTTTTTTATTTTTAGGTTTAGGTTTAGGTTTTTTTTTGTTATTTTTGTTTAGGTTTTAGGTTTTTATTTTAATTTTATCTTCAGGTTTTATTTTTTAGTTTAAGCTTAGGTTTGTTTTTTATTTTATTTTATTTAGGTTTTAGGTTTAGGTTTAGGCTTTATTTATTTTAGTTTAGTTTATTTTAGTTTAGGTTTAGATTTATTTCTTTTTTTTATTTTAGGTTTAGGTTTTTTTTCTTTAAGGTTTAGGTTTGAGTATTTATTTATTTTTAGGTTTATTTTTGAGGTTTATATTTTTATTAAGTTTTTAATTTTTTTTATTTTAGGTTTAGTTTTTATTTTATTTAAGTTTTTTATTTTTTTAGTTTAGTATAGTTTTTTATTTATTTTAGTTTAGTTTAATTTTCATTTTTTATTTTATTTTATTTTTAGGTTTACGTTTAGGTTTAGGTTTAGGTTTTTATTTTAGTTTAGGATTTATTTTATTTTATTATTTATTTTATTTTGATTTATTTATTTTATGTTTAGGTTTTATTAAGTTTAGGTTTAGGTTTTTTTTTTTTTTAAGGATTTAGGGTTTAGGGTTTAGAGTTTAGAGTTTAGAGTTAGTTGAGGGTTTAGGGTTTAGGATTTGGGGTTTAGGGTTTAGGGTTTAGGGTTTAGGGTTTAGGGTTTAAGGTTTAAGGTTTAGGGTTTAGGTTTTAGGTCTAGGGTTTAGGTTTTCATTTAGGGTTTAGAGTTTTTGGTTTTTTTTAATATAGAATAAACTCAGATTCAACATTTCTTTTTTTGAATTCATCAACCAAGTATGACCCCTATTTTTCTAAGACACAAGCGATGACATAGTTATAAAATGAGCATGCATAGGCAGATAGTTAGAACCGTCTCTACTATAAAGACATTTCCATAACCAATAGATCGGATCAACTGTTCTTCAGTTTCTCCAGTTCCCATCAGAACCATCCTGGCCCCTAGAGTAGTGAGATCAACCATCATATTCCTCCACCACCACCACAACTATAACCTCCATCGCACTTCTTACTTCCACAACCACCACTGCTCTGACCACCACCTCCACATCTACCACCATCTCCAGATCACACACCACCAATGTGATAATGCCTCATCATCCTTCCACCACCAAATTTAGGGAGTCTAGTTGGATGATGTTCTGCAGATTTTTTATTCTTAGGGTTTATGTTTATTAAGTTTTATAATTTAGGTTTATTTTTCTAATATATTTAGTTACTTTAGGATTAGGGTTTAGGGTTAGTTTAGATTTAAGGTTTAGGGTTTAGGGTTTTCTTTAGGTTTATGCTTTTAGGTTTAGGGTTTAGGGTTTAGGATTTTAGGTTTAGCTTTAAAATTAGGGTTTAGGTTGGGTTTAGGAGTGTTTAGGTTTAGTGTTTAAACTTTAGGTTTAGGGTTTTATTGAGTTTAGGGTTTAGGTTTAAACTTAGCTTAGGTTAGTTTAGTTTAGGTTTAGGTTTAGGTTTAGGGTTTAGTTTAGGGTTTATTTAGTTAGGGTTAGGTTAGTAGTTAGGTTTTTAGGAGGTTTAGGTTTTAAGTTTAGGGTTTAGGTTTAGGTTTAGGGTTTTAAGTTATAGTTTAGGGTTGTATTTAGTTTAGTTTAGGGTTTATTTAGGGATTAGGATTTTTTATTTAGTTAGGGTTAGAGTTTATTTTTTAAAAAATTAAGTAAACCGATGGGTTTAGGTTTATTTAGTGTATTTTTTTAATTTTTTTAGTTTATTTTACTTTTTTATTTTTATTTAGGGTTTTTTTATTTTTATTTAGTTTAGTTTATTTATTTTAAGTTTATTTATTTTAGTTTAGGTTTTTTTTTAATTTATTTTTTAGATTTAGGTTTAGGTTTATGTTTATTTTTATTAGTTTATTTTCTTTTATTTTTTTAGGTTTAGGTTTTATTATTTTATTTTTAGGTTTTAGTTTAGGTTTTTATTTTATTTTTTTAGGTTTAGGTTTATTTTATTTTATTTAGTTTAGGATTTAGGTTTAGTTTTAGGTTTTATTTATTTTAGTTTTGCTTATTTTGGCTTAGGTTTAAGTTTATTTTATTTTATTTATTTTAGGTTTAGTCTTTGGTTTTTAGTTTAGAGTTTAGGTTTTATTTTTTATTTATTTTTTAAGTTTTATTTGTAGGTTTAGCTTTTTTATTTTATTTTATTTTAAGTTTATTTTATATTTATTTTACATTTAGCTTTTATTTTATTTAGGTTTTTTTTATTTTTGAGTATAATTTAGGTTTTATTTATTTTATTTTAGTTTAGTTTTATTTTTTATTTTATTTTATTTTTTGGTTTAGGTTTAGGTTTATGTTTAGGTGTTAGTTTAGGTTTTTATTTTTATTTTAGTTTATTTAGGTTTAGGTTAATTTATTTATTTTATTTTTAGGTTTTATTTAGTTTAGGTTTAAGTTTTTAACTTTTTAGGATTTAGGGTTTGTTGTGGGTTTAGGGTTACTTAAGGGTTGAGGATTTAAGGTTTAAGGTTTAGGGTTTGGTGTTTAGGGTTTAGGGTTTATGGATTAGGGTTTAGGTTTTAGGGTTTAGGGTTTAGGGTTTAGGGTTTAGGGTTTAGGGTTTTACATTTATTTTAAAGTTTAGGGTTTAGTTTAGGTCTTAGGTTATTTAGTTTAGGGTTTTGGTTTTTGGTTTTTTATAGTGAACAAATTTATTTCTTCTTTTTAATTTTTATTTAGTTAAGTTTTACATCTTAGGGGTTTAGGTTTTGGTTTAGGTTTATTAGGTTTTATGGTTTAGGTTTATTTTTTAAAATTTATTTAGTTACTTTATATTTAGGTTTATAGTTTGGGTTTAGGGTTTAGGGTTTTGGGTTAGGGTTTAGGGTTTAGGGTTTAGGCTTTTGGGTGTAGGGTTCAGTCTTTAGGGTTTAGGGTTGTAGGGTTTATGCTTTTAGGGGTTGGGGTTTAGGATTAGTGTTTAGGGTTTTGGGTTGTATGTTGAGGGTTGTAGGTTGAGGGCTTAGGGTTTAGGTTTTTTTAAGTAAAGTAAACCGGTATGTTTAGGTTTATTTAGTTTATTCATTTATTTATTTTAGTTTAGTTTATTTTTTTTCTTTTGATTAAGGTTTATTTTTTTATTTTTATTTAGTTTAGATTATTTATTTTAGGTTTATTTATTTTAGTTTAGGCTTTTTATTTTAGTTTATTTTTATGTTTATGTTTAGGTTTAGGTTTATCTTTTAGTTGAGTTTTATTTTAATTTTATTTTTTAGGTTTATGTTATATTTTTTATTTTTAAGTTTATGTTTAAATATTTATTTTATTTTTATAGGTTTACATTTCATGTTTTTATTTTAGGTTTTAACTTTTAGTTTTGGTTTAGGTTTAGGTTTAGTTTATTTTATGTTTAGATTTAAGTTTAGTTTATTTTAGTTTATTTTATTTTAGTTTAGGTTTATATTTATTTTATTTTGTTTATTTTATTTTTATTTTTGTTTTTTATTTATTTTTAGGCATTATTTTTAGATTTATTTTTTAATTTTAGGTTTATTTTATTTTTAGAATTATTTTATTATTATTAAGGTTTTTATTCTTTTGTTTATTTTTTTAGTTTAGTTATGTTTTCTTCAGTATATTTTAGTTTTTTATTTTATTTTATTTTTTTAGGTTTAGGTTTAGGTTTTCATTTAGGTTTTTATTTTATTTTATTTAGGTATAGGTTTATTAATTTATTTTATTTTTTAAGTTTGATTTAGTTTAGGCTTGGGTTTTTAGGTTTTTAGGGTTTAGGGATTACGATTTTGGGTTTATGGTTTTAGGGTTTAGGGTTTAGGGTTATGGTTAGGGTTTAGGGTTTAAGGTTTAGAGTTTAGTGTTTAGGGTTTAGGGATAGGGTTTAAGGTTTAGGGCTTAGGGTTTAGGGTTTTTTAGGGTTTAAGGTTTAGAGTTTATGTTTTAGGGTTGTAGGTTTAGTGTTATAGGTTTAGGGTTTAGGGTTTAGGGTTTTGGCTTTAGGGTTTATGGTTTTTAGGTTTTAGGATTTTTGGTTTTACGTTAGTTTAGGTTTTAGGGTTTAAGGTTTTAGGGTTTAGGGTCTAGGTTTAAGGTTTAGGGTTATGATTAGGGTTTAGGGTTTTTTGAGGTTTAGGGTTTAGGGTTAGTTTTAGGGTTTAGGGTTTAGGGTTTAGGATTTAGGGTTTAGGGTTTAGTGTTTAAGGTTTAAATTTTAAAAACGATAAGTTTATGCTTTTCTAGTTTGTTTAGTTTAAATTTATTTTATTTTATTTTTTATTTTTATATAGTTTATTTTATTTATTTTATGTTTATTTATTTTAATTTATTTTTTAGGTTTAGGTTTTGGTTTATGTTTATTTTTTAGTTTAGTTTTATTTTTATTTCTAGGTTTAGGTTTTATTTTTATTTTATGGTTTAGGTTTAGGTTTTATTTTATCTAGTTTAGGTTTAGGTTTTATTTTAAGTTTATTTTTAAGTTTTATTTTTTAGTTTAGGTTTAGGTTTATTTTTCGTTTATTTTATTATATTTAGTTTAGGGTTTAGGATTAGTTTATTTTAGGCTTAGGTTTAGGTTTTATTTATTTTAGTTTAGTTAATTTTAGTTTAGGTTTAGGTTTATTTTATTTTGTTTAGGTTTAGGTAGTTTTAGGTTTAGGTTTTATTTTTGTTTAAGGTTTAGGTTTTATTTTAAGGGTTTATTTTAAGTATAATTATTATTTTATAGAAGGTTTACAGTTTAGTTTAGAAAAAGTTTAGAAACAATTTTAGGTTTAGGTTTAGGTTTTAAATATTATATTTATTTATTGTATTTAAGTTTAAGTTTTATTTATTTTAAGGTTTTGTTTAGAGGTTTAAAGCATACAAGGTTTAGGGTTTAGGGTTTAAGGTTTGGGGTTGAGTTTAAGTTTAAAGTTGTAGGTTTTAGGGTTTAGGGTTTAGTTTAGGGTTTAGGGTTTAGGGTAGGGTGGGTTTAGGGTTGTAAGTTTAATGAGTTAGTTTTATGCATTAGGGTTTAGGGTTAGGAAATAGGGTGGGTTTAAGGTTTAGGTTTTAGGTTTAAGGTTCAGGTTTTAGTTTAGGGTTTAAGGTCCAAGGAGAACCAACCAACCACAAGTAGCAAATCATTGATGAAAGGAACAAGGCTAGAGGCAAACAAAGCCCCTTCCAAACCCTATAGAGAAATCACCAAAGAAAAATAGAATGCAATAGCCAAAAAAAAGCTACCTCCAATCCACAAGGTAGAGGGAAAAACCAACTAGCAAAAGCCCCTAAAGAAACCAAAAAAGAAGAATAGCAACCACTAAAAAGCCCAAAACTAAGCCAAACTAGAAGAGACCAACAACAACCATGAAAAAATGACCACCCAAAAAAGTCAGGCAGATGGAAGAAGCAAATAGTAACATCTAGAACCAACCATAAGTCAATTCAATTCAAATAAGGTAATAAGCAAAATCAGAGGCAAACCCAACATCAATTAGTATAAGGGGTAGGGAAAAATCAAGTACAACCACAACCCAACAGGAGACCACCAAAACATCACTAGATGTGTGACGAAAGAAGCATAGCATGAGCCATAGAAAGAAAACCACCAGTCTCTATGATAGGAAAACCAATTAAAAATAGCACCACTATGTCCCAAATAAGGGTTAGTCAAGCATACAATGGGGTAAAGAGGAAGGGGGTTTAAGTTTAGAAATAAACTAAAACCAACAAGACAACTTTCATATAAAGTGAGATTAACGAGGACCCTAAAGAAAAATAGTAAAAACCACTTCCTGGTGAGGGAAGCACAAAAAAAAAAATAATCAAAAAATAGACTAAATAAAACTACCATAGCAATATGATGAACAAAACAGTCGAAAGTTAAAATCTGAGGTAAGGTTGTCCAAGTTATCGGATTGACAACCATCTGATGCTTAGGTAAGCTATGGTTATCAAATAAATTGAGCTCATTTAATTTAGCTCCCAAACTATCCAAGAAATCAGCATAAGCATTACCTTCACAAAGAAAGTGATAAATTTTATAGCAAACTTGAGAAAGAAGCTTTTTACTGTGATTAAGAAGATAAAATAAGCCAGCATTCCCCATTTTATTAGTATTGAGCATATCAAGTAAAAGAAGAGCATCAACTTCAATCCAAATATTAAAGAGGCCTTTGCATAAACAAATATCAATTGCTTTATTAATAGCCATGAGCTTAGCATAAATAATAGAATAAGCTTTGAGGGTGTAGGCAAAAGCACAAATGATAGTACTTTTAGAATCCCTAAGAATTCCACCACAACCATATTTGTTTGGGGAAATAGAACCATCAGTATTGATCTTAATAAATTTTTTTTAGGCTTAATCTAATGTATCTTAATACTCTTGTAGATGGTCATCATGCAAAGTGATACCCAATATTTCAGCCACAAATTTATAACCTCTAAAATGAAGATTACTAATTAAATTAGTATTAAACAAAGCATGAATTTTTTTCTTTAGTTCTAGTAAGGATCCTTTTATGGTTTGTAGGGATGCTTCGATATTTAGCATCATTTCTATCCATCTAAATGAACCAAATAAGGGTAATAGCAATTAAAACTTTTATATGACCTTTCACAATTTTGTGGAAACAAACTTCAAGAAGTTGAAATAACGAAAGAGAGCCATGAAAATAGTTAGTGTTAAATAAATCATCATACCATATCCAAAGTTTGGAAGCAATATCATCGTTGACAAAAATATGATTAACATTTTCAATATGAAAGCAACAATAGCACTTGGAATGTAAATAAAACCATTTAAGCCAGAGCAAGGAATTTACAGGAATGTAGTTATTCAAAATCCTCCAAGCTAAAATTGAATAAAAAATGGAAATGATATTTTTCCATGTTTAATGAAAACATTAGAGGTGTTTTGTTTATTTCTAATAAAATTCCAAACCACTTTAAGAATGAAATCACCATTGTAAGAGAGCTTGAAAAGAATTTGATCTAATTTATTAGCAAAGATAGGGATGTTGTAAAACTTGTCAAAAATCAAAATAGGAATGTAGTTCTCAAGTTTGTTTCCATTCCAATTGTTATTAAGCCAAAAAGAGTTAACTTTGATAGCAGCAGTAGGGCGTGTAGATAAAGGGAGTCAATAGAGGCATTCCCAATCCAATTGTCTTGCCAAAAGAAAGAAGAACTCGAATGAATACACCAAGATATTAAGGATTCAACAACCCATTTAATGGAGCAAAGCCTTTTCCAAACCGCAGAGTCACTAACTTTATAAACATAGATAAGAGGGTGTTTACCTTGGCAAAATTTTTACATCATAAAATTAGCCCAAAGGCTATCATTCTTTCTAAAATTCCACCAAAGCATATGAGAGAATGTAGTCATAGCTTCAAGAATAAGTTTGCAACCAAGACCACCTTCACCCAAATGAGCACAACATTTATGCTAGGATGTCCAATACATTCTTTTAATAGAATTATTGGATCCCAAAAAAAATGTATTAAGCAAGTGATCAATTTTGATAAGAGTAGAATTAGTGGGAATACTAGTTTGAATCAAATAAAGAGGCATAGAATTAAGAGTGCTTTTAAGAATAGTGAGCCTGCCACCAAAGAAAAGTAAATGGAATTCCCAAACAAAAATTTTATTTAAAATTTTTTGAATTATTTTATAAAAATGATGGGACCATTTTGGACCACTAAATAGAGGAGAACCCAAGTACTTAAGAGGTAAGTGTTGATGTTTAAAATTAGTGATTTGTCGGATTTGATTGATTTTATTATTAGAGATACTTGAAGAAATATAAAAATAACTTTTGTTATCATTGATTGAAAGACCACTTTCTCTACCAAATTTATTTTAAAAAAATCTTGAGGTTATTGATATGTTGAATAGAAGAATTGCAAAAAATAATGAAATCATCAATAAAGCTTAAGTGGTAAACAAGAAGATCACTAAGAGTTCTATAGTACATACTAGGATTGTTTATAAATAACTCATTGATGCTCCTAGATAAGTACTCAACAATAATAATAAATTAAGCAGGAGATAAAGGATCCCCTTATCTTAAGACATGGGAAGAAGGAAAGAAGCCCAAACATTCCCCATTAAGCAAAATAGTATACCAGACATTATTAATATAATTTTTAATAAGAAAATAAATTTATCAAAAAACAAAAATAAATTTAGAATATGGAAAAGGAAATTCTAAGAGATATTATCAAAAGCTTTGGTAATATCTAATTTGAAAAGAATGTTTCCACCTCTAGTCTTAACATCTAAGTCATGAATTAATTCTTGGGCAAATAAAATGTTATCAAAAATAGTTCTACCTCTAACAAAACTAGTTTGGTTGAAAGAGATGATCTTATGAAGTAAAGGACTAAGCATGTTTGCAAGAATTATGGAAATCAGCTTATTGAAGAAGGTGCAAAGACTAATAGGTCTAAAATCACTCCAATAGTGCAGATTATCTTTCTTAGGTATGAGAACAATAGAAGTGCTATAAATATATCTAAGAAAAAGATTACCATTAAAAAAATCAACCATAACCTTAATCAAATTATTTTTAATAATAAACCAACAATTTTGAAAAAATTGAATAATGAAATCCTCTAGACCAACAACTGAGTCTATGTTCATGCTATTAAGAACTTTAAAAATCTCATCTTCATTAGGCATAATAGTAAGCAAATCATTGTATTCATTGGTAATAATAAAAGGAATCAAGTGCAATTTAGAAATATCTTTATAAGAGCAACACTTATTAAACATATTTCTAAAGTAATTAATAATTGAATCCTTAATATCATTATTCTCCATAATCCATTCTCTGTTGTCATCTTTAATTTTATGAATATTATTTAAAGCTCTTTTCTTATTAAAGCAGGAAATACCTAGTATTCATGTCACCATCCACAATATGCTTACTAGTAGCTTTTTGATGCCAATAAGTCTCTTCCATATTTTGAAAATTAACAAGATTATCTTTCGCCTCAGTCAAGTCCTTAATCTTAGAAGGATCAAACATAATAGACCTCAAGATCACAAACCATTTTTTCATATCTTTGGTATTAGCAAAATGGATTTTAAAATAATGCTTATTCTACCAACAAAGATTATGCTTAAGTCTTTTAAGATTAAACCAAAGTCTACTCATCCCCATAATCAAATTATCAGGATGTAAAGGAGCTTTCTAATTGTTAGCCAGAAGATTAAAAAAAATCAGTATGTTGAATCCACATGTTAAATCTAAGGAGAGAAATTATTTAATCTATTAGAATTATCTTTAATAGAAACCAAAGAGGAGCATGATCAGACAAGGTTTAGCTTAAATGAAGTAATATGTCATTGAGTAATCAATGAGTATTAAAAGAATCGATCCCATTGTCAAAGTCTAGAGTTTTATTAATTTAGAACTTTAAAACCAATATCGGTTAAATTATAATCAAGGATCATATTAAAAAATTCTTTCATGTAATGAATATTAGGAGAGCAACCACCACTTCATTCAGAAGTGAATAAAATAGTGTTGAAATCACAACCAACAAAGCAAGGTTTACTGACAGAGGAACAAAATTCCTCAAAATATCCCAAAGAAGATTTCTGCCAGATCTAAGCCCAAAATACTATAATCACCATAAGAGATTTGAGTATTGACAACTTGTTCAAAATCATCAAGAATAGAAACCTCTATAAAGTTATTCCAAAAACACCAAATATTATTCTTGACATTAGAGAAAAAATATTGAAATCGATCATTCTAGCAACATGGTTAATTTTGTTATCATGAATAAGAAGCTCCAGAAAAAATAAGTAAAGAAATATTATGTATAACAAAGATTTCTAATATGGTTACAAATATAGAGGGTATGAATCCCTCTAACATTCCAAACAATAAAATTAAACATATAGAAATAAAAGAGGGGTTAAGAAAAGGTTAATTAATAGAGAAGAGGGAGGTCGTAGCTGATTTAGTGTTTCTTGGCAATTTGGGAAGGAAATTTTTAACATTTTTTCTCTTTTTAGCATGATATGTTTGAAAACCAATTTCTTTTCCCATATAATCATCATGAGAAAAAATTTAGCAACATTAGTCATAGATTTAGAGAATCTCTTGATTAGAAATGAGTTCTCCTTCTTCCAAACTTTAGAATTAATTAAAGCCAAATGAACATCGAAAAGCAAGAGAGGGAATAGAAATTTATTAAGAGGCAAGTGTGAACACCAAGCCCTTCCTTTTCATGATCCAAATTATTAGACAAAGCCAAATCTTTATGAGAATTTAAATTATCATCAATGGAAAATTTAATCAATTTTTTCAACTAATTTGAATGTTGCATAAGATTAATATCCTCATTTATATTCTCAATCAAAGCTTCATTTTCATCAATCAAAGTCGACAAGGATGTAGGATTGAATCGAAGACACATTATCATCATCCAAAAGTTTAGAAAAACTATTGTTATTCACATTATAAATAATTGCATAGAAGAAGTAAGAGGTGAAACAACCTTATTAGGAACATTAAAAAATTCCTTTTTTTTGAAGTAGCTTTTTGATATTTAACAGTGATCATCCTAGGGTTAGGAATAAAGTTTTTTTTTAATAGGGATTTTTGTTTTAGGTGAAGATGAAGAATGATGCATTTATTGTGCCCATGGATTTTGAACACAAAGATAAGGAAATTTTAAATTTAATTCTTTGCATATAACTATAATTTTAGATCCCAACGATTTCTTTGAGGTGTTTCTTAGTAATGTCCAATTCAACAAGGATTGAAACCACGAAGGATGAGATTTAGTGCGTTCTTTTTTGCAATGAATGACCAAATAAAGCACCAGTAAAAGTAACTAATGGTTAATGAAATGAATTTGCATATTAGGAAAGAAATCCAAACGGAATGTCTTGAATGATTTCAATGTAGTTAAAGCCAAGTTAGTTGATGCCCTAGGATCCATAGTATCCTTGATTTCTAAGGAATCATGGGAAGATGCCAAGCCATGTAGTAAGTCTAATGAAGACATGAAATAAGCTAGCCATTAATTCAAGAAGGAATCCTAATCGCACAAAATAACATTGCTAGAAAGTTAAAATGAGAGGAAAGAAATCGAAACATGAGGATGAGGGCTTAGGCTATTTTTTGGGTTTTAGGTTTCAATTTAGGGTTTAGTTTAGTTTAGGGTTTAAGTTTAGTTTAAGTTTAGGTTTAGGTTTAGTTTAGTTTTGTTTTGGTTTAGGAGTTTAGGTTTAGTTTAAGGTTTAGGTTTAAGGAGGTTTAGGTTTAGGTTTAATTTAGGTTTGTGTTTAGGGTTTATAATAGTTTAGATTTTAGGTTTAGGTTTAGGTTATTTATATTTTAAGTTTATTTAGTTTAAGTTTAGTTTAAGTTTAGGAGTTTAGGAGTTTAGGTTTAGGTTTAAGTTTAGTTTAATTTAGGAGTTTAGTTTAAGTTTAGTTTAGTTTATGTTTAGTTTAGGTTTAAGGTTTAAGTTTAGATTTAAGTTTAGTTTAAGTTTAGGTTTAGGTTTATTTAGGTTTAGTTTAGGTTAGATTTAAGTTTAGGTTAGGTTTTAGGTTTAGAACAGTTTGATTTAGGTTTTTTAAGTTTAGGTTTAGGAGTTTAGGTTAGGTTTAGTTTAGTTTAGGTTTAAGTTTAGATTTAGGATTTAGTTTAGGTTTAGGATTAGGTTATTTAATTTAGGTTTTATTTAAGTTTAGGATTTAAGTTTTATTTAAGTTTAGATTTAAGTTTAAGTTTAAAATTAATTTTAGGTTTAAGTTTAAGTTTAGGTTTAGGTTTTTAATTAAGTTTAGTTTAGGTTTAAGTTTAGGTTATTTAGTTTAGGTTTAAGTTTAGGTTTAGTTTAGGTTTAGGTTTAAGTTTAAATTTAGTTTAGGTTTATAGTTTAAGTTTAGGTTTAAGTTTAGTTAGGTTTAGGTTTAGGTTTATAGTTTAAGGTTAATTTAGTTTATTTTTAGGGTAGAGTTTAGATTTAGGGTTTAGGTTTAAGTTTAGGATTTAGTTTAGGGTTTAGTTTAGTTAAGTTTAGGTTTTAGTTTAAGTTTAGTTTATAGTTTAGGTTTATAGTTAGTTTAGTTTAGGTTAGGTTTAGGTTTAGGTTTAGGTTTAGTTTTAGTTTAGTTTTTTTAGGTTTTAGTTTAATTTTGTTTATTTATTTTAGGGTTTAGGGTTAGTTTAGGTTTTAGGGTTTAGGTTTTAGGGTTTTAGGTTTAATTTAGGGTTTTAGTTTTGGGTTTAGGGTTTGGTTTTAGGGTTTAGGGTTTAGGGTTTAGGTTTTAGGTTTAGGATTTAAGTTTTAGTTTAGGGTTAGGGTTTAAGGTTTTTTTTAATAGAGAATAAATTTGTATTCAACATTTCTTCATTTCAATTTCACCAACCAAGTAGTGCATCAAGTTTTCTAAGACACAAGTGATGACATAAATAAAAATTGGGTATGTATAGAGCAACTCAAAAACCCTAGATAGCTAGAACTATCTTATAAATACCATAGTTTATAGTCAGATTGATTGTTCTTTAATTTCTCCGGTTCCATCAATCACCACCACCTCTCGATAGCTCCTCGATATTCTCCCACCTCAGATCCCACCACAACTATGATAACCGCCTCCACCACCGGATCTAGGATAGTTGATCTTGATGTTCCCACCATAGGTTCACCCAATAGGGTTTAGGGTTTTGGGTTTATCATTTTAGGGTTTAGGGTTTAGGGTTAGTGTTTAGGGATTAGGATTTAGAATTTAGGGTTTAGTGTTTTGGCTTTAGGGTTTAGGGTTTTTAGGGTTTAGGGTTTAAGGTTTAGGGTTAGCTTAGGGTTTAGTTGGTTAGTTTAGGGTTTAGTTTGGGGTTTAAGGTTTAGGTTTAGGTTTAGGCTTAGGGTTATTTGGGTTTAGGTTTAGTTTATGGTTTAGGGTTTAAGATTTAGGGTTTAGGGTTTAGGGTTTGTGGTTATGGTTTAATTTTTAGGTTTAAGGTTTTGGGTTTAGGCTTAGGGTTAAAACCATTAGGTTTTAGTTTATGGTTTATAGTTTATAGTTTTTAGATTTAGGGTTTAGGTTTAGGGTTATTATTTTTTTAAATTAAGTAAACCGATAGGTTTAAGTTTATTTAGTTTATTTTTATATATTTTAGTTATTTTTTATTTGGATTTAATTTTATTTTTATTTAGTTTAGTTTAGTTATTTTAGGTTTATTTATTTTAGTTTAGGTTATTTATTTAATTTAATTTTTATGTTTATGTTTAGGTTTTAGTTTAGTTTTATTTTTAATTTTATTTTTAGGTTTAGTTTATTTTTTATTTTAGGTTTAGGTTTAGGTTTTATTTTATGTTTATTTTAGGTTTATTTTTATTTTAAGTTTAGGTTTATTTTATTTTATTTTATTTTATTTAGTGTAGTTTAGGTTTTGGTTTAGTTTATTTTAGGTTTAGTTTTTTATTTATTTTAGTTTAGTTTATTTTAGTTTAGGTTTAGGTTTATTTTATTTTATTTTTGGATTATGTTTTCTTTTTTGTTTAGGGTTTGGTTTTATTTTTTTATTGATTTTAGGTTTCTTTTTAGGTTTAGATTTTATTTTTATATTTATTTTATTATATTTTATTTTTATTTAAGGTATAATTTTATTTTATTTATGTTTTTTATTTTATTTTTTAGTTTAGTTTAGGTTTCCATTTATTATATTTTAATTTTTTTATTTTATTTTCTTTTTAAGTTTAGGTTTAGGTTTTAGTTTAGGTTTGTAATTTATTTTATTTTTTTATTTTATTTTGGTTTAGGCTTTTCTATTTATTTTATTTTTAGATTTTATTTAGTATAGGTTTAGCTTTTTAGCTTTTTAGGGTTTAGTGTTTAGGGTTTAGGGTTTAAGGTTTAGGGTTTTACAATTTAGAGTTTAGGGTTTAGTGTTCTGGGTTTTTAGGGTTTAGGGTTTTAAGTTTAGCATTTAGGTTTTAGGTTTAGGGTTGTTTTGATTTAGGGTTTAGGGTTTTGGTTTTCCTTTTTTTTAAAAAAAGAGAACATATTAGATTCAACATTTCTTCTTTTGATTACAGCAAATAACACAAAGTTTTCTAAGACATAGCGACATAGATAAAATGAGCATGCATAGGAAATCAAAACCTAGATAACTAGAAGTCTCTCGTAAAGACATAGTTTGATATATTGGATTGGACGTTCTTTAGTTTCTCTAGTTCCCATCAGAACCACTACGGCCTCTCGAGTAGCGAGATCCACCATCATATCCTTGATCTCTCCCTCTGCCACCACCATGGCTATAACCTTTGTCGCTCCTCCTGCCTCAACAACCACCACTGCTCCGACCACCACCTCCATATCCACCAGCACCTCTAAATCCCCCACCATCATTACAATAATCACCGCCTATGCCTTCACCTCCACCACTAGATCTAGACTAAGCTTGGTTGATAGTGATGTTCCTACCGCAAAGGTTTTGCCCATTCATAGGGTTTAGGTTTATTAGGTTTTAGGGTTTAGGTTTCTTTTTTAATATATTTAGTTACTTTAGGTTCAGGTTTAGGGCGATTTAGGGTTTAGGGTTTAGGGTTAGGGTTTAGGGTTTTAGGGTTTATGCTGATAAGGTTTAGTGTTTAGGGTTAGTTTAGGGTTTAGGGTCTAGGATTTATGTTTTAGGTTTAGAATTTTTAGGGTTTAGGGTTTATGGTTTAGTGTTTAGAGTTTAGGGTTTTGGATTTAAGGTTTAGCTTAGGGTTTAGGGTTTAGTTTTAGTTTAGGGTATAGGGTTTAGGAGGAGGTTTAGGGTTTAGGGTTTATGGTTTTCTAGGGTTTAAGGTTTAGGGTTTAGGGTTTTAGAGTTTAGGGTTTTTAAGATTTAGGGTTTACAGTTTAGGGATAAGGGCTTATGATTTAGGGTTTAGGGTTTAGTGTTTAAGGTTTAGCATTGTAGGTTTAGGGTTTATGATTTAGAGTTTAGGGTTTAGGATTTTCTTAAAAAACAAAAAATAACTAATTTGGTAGGTTTAGGTTTATTTAGATTATTTCTTATTTATTTGAGTTTATTTATTTTTTATTTTTATTTAGGTTTATTTTTATTTTTATTTAGTTTAGTTTATTTATATTAGGTTTATTTACTTTTTGTTTAGGTTTTTTTTAGTTTATTTTTTAGGTTTAGGAATAGGTTTGGGTTTATTTTGTAGTTTAGTTTTATTTTTATTTTATCTTTTAGGTTTAGGTTTTATTTTTTATTACTAGGTTTAGGTTTAGGGTTTTATTTTATTTTTTTAGGTTTATGTTTTAGGTTGTTATTTTTGGTTTATTTTTAGGTTTTATTTTTTTAGTTTAGTCTTATGATTTTTTTTAATTTATTTTATTTTATTTAGTTTAGGTTTAGGTTTATTTTATTTTTATTTTATGTTTTGGTTTTTTTAGTTAAGGTTTAGTTATATTTAGGATATATTTTAGGTTTATTTTTTAGGTTTATGTTTTCATGTAGTTTTATTTTATTTTATCTTAGGTTTATTTTATTCTTATTTTATGTTTAGTTCTTTTATTTAGGTTTATTATTTTAAGGTTTATTTTGTTTTATTTAGTTTAGGTTTTATTTATTTTATTTTAGTTTAGTTTTCATTTTATTTTATTTATTTTAGGTTTAGGTTTAGGTTTTAGTTTAGGTTTTTGCTTATTTTATTTTATTTTATTTATTTAGGTTTAGGTTTTAGGGTTTAGGGATTAGGGTTTATGGTTTTAGGTTTTCGGGTTTAGGGTTTATCATTTTTGGTTTTAGGGTTTAGTGAGAGGGTTTATGTTTTATGTCTAGGGTTTAAGTTTCAGGGTTTAAGGTTTTTTTTAATACAGTTTACGATTTAGGGTTTACGATTTAGGGTTCAGGGTTTAGGGTTTTAGGGTTTAGGGTTTAGGGTTAGGTTTTTTTTGTTTTTTTATTTTTTTATTTTTTCTAAAATTAAGTAAACTAGTAGGTTTAGGTTTATTTAGTTTATTATTTTATTTATTTTAGTTTATTTTATTTTATATTTTTAATTAGGTTTATTTTTATTTTTATTTTTATTTACTTTAGTTTAAGTTTTTTATTTTAGTATATTTTTTAGGTTTAGGTTTATGTTTTCATTTAGTTTTATTTTTATTTTATTTTTTAGGTTTATGTTTTATGTTTTATTTTTAGGTTTAGGTTTAGGTTTTTATTTTATTTTTTTAATTTTAGGTTTTAGGTTTTTATTTTAGGTTTATATTTAGGTTATATTTTTTAGTTTAGGGTTTAGGGTTTTTTTTAAAAAACATTAAGTAAACTGGTAGGTTTAGGTTTATTTGGTTTATTTTTTATTTATTTTAGTTTATTTTATTTTTAATTTTTATTTACGTATTTTTTTTGTTTAGTTTATTTATATTAGGATTATTTGTTATAGTTTATGTTTTTTTCATTTTAGTTTATTTTCTAGTGTTAGGTTTTGGTTTAGGATTTTTTCTTAGTTAGTTTTGTTTTTATTTTATTTTTAGGTTTAAGTTATATTATATATTTTTAGGTTTAGGTTTTTATTTTTATTTTCTAGGTTTAGGTTTTAGGTTGTTATTTCAGGTTTATTTTTAGGTTTTATTTTTTAGTTTAGGCTTTGGTTTATTTTTTGTTTATTTTATTTTATTTAGTTTAGGTCTAGGTTTAGGTTTAGGTTTTATTTATTTTAGTTTATTTTATTTTATTTATTTTATTTATCTTTTTGGTTTAGGTTTTTCAGTTAAGGTTTAGGTGTTATTTTTTTAGGTTTACTTTTTAGGTTTAGGTTTTTATTTATTTTTATTTTATTTTATTTTAGGCTTATCTTATTTTTATTTTAGGTTTAGTTTTTATTTTACTTATGTTTTTTAGGTTTATTTATTTATTTTTTTAGTTTAAGTTTTCATTTATTTTATTTTAGTTTAGTTTTTTATTTTTCTATTTTTTTTAGGTTTACATTTAGGTTTAGTTTTAGGTTTAGCTTTAGCTTTTAGTTTAGGTTTTTATTCTATTTTATTTTATTTTTTTATTTAGGTTTAGGTTTTAGCATTTATGGTTTGGGGCTTTAAGGTTTAGGGTTAAGGGTTTAAGGATTATTATTTAGGGTTTTTAGGGTTTAGGTTTTAGCTTAGGGTTTAGGGTTTTGGTTTAAGGTCTAGGGTTTGAGGTTTCTATTTTTAACAGAGATTAGGGTTTATGGTTTAGGGTTAGTTTTAGTGTTTAAGGTTTAGGGTTCGGGTTTTTTATTTTATTTATTTATTTTAAATTAAGTAAACAAATAGGTTTAAGATTATTTAGTTCTTTTATTTTGGTTTATTTTATTTGTTATTTTTATTTAGATTTATTTCTATTTTTATTTAGTTTATTTATTTTATTTTATTTTTTTAGGTTTGGGCATAGGTTTAGATTTATTTTTTAGTTTAGTTTTATTCTTATTTTTATTTTTTAGGTTTATGTTTATTTTTTTCTTAGGCTTAGGTTTAGGTTTTTATATAATTTTTTCAGGTTTAAGTTTTATGTTTTAATTTTAGCTTTAATTTTGGGTTTTATTTTTTAGTTTATGGTTTAGGATTCTTTTTAAAAAAACTTATGTAAACTAGTAGGTTTAGGTTTATTTGGTTTATTTAGTTTATTTTTTATTTATTTTACTTTTTTATTTAGGATTATTTTTATTTTTATTTAATCTAATTTATTTATATTAGGTTTATTTATTTGAGTTTATGATTTTTTATTTTAGTTTATTTATTAGGTCTAAGTTTAGGTTTAGTTTATTGTTTAGTTTTGTTTTATTTATTTTATTTTTTAAGATTAAGTTTTATTTTTTTTTAATAGGTTTAGGTTTAAGTTTTTATTTTATTTTTTAGGTTTAGGTTTTAGGTTATTAATTTAAGTTATTTTAGGTTTTAATTTTTTACTTTAGGTTTAGGTTCTTTTTAGTTTATTTTATTTTATTGAGTTTAGGTTTATGTTTAGGTTTAGTTTATTTCAGATTTAGGTTTAGGTTTTATTTATTTTGGTTTAGTTTATTATTGTTTAGGTTTTGGTTTATTTTATTTTTATTTTAAGTTTAGTTTTTTTTTTATTTTAGGGTTTAGGTGTGATTTTTATTTATTTTACGTTTATTTTTAGGTTTAGGTTTTATTTAGTTTTATTTTATTTTATCTTAGGTTTTTTTATTTTTTTTAGTTTAGGTTTTATTCTTTTTTATTTTAGTTTTTTTATTTTCTATTTTATTTTATTTTTTAGGTTTAGGTTTTATTTAGGTTTCAGTTTAGATTTATATTTTATTTTATTTTTTTATTTAGGTTTAGGTTTTAGGTCAGGTTTAGGGTTTATGGTTTAGTTTTTGGTTTAGTGTTTTTTAGTTTTATTTAGTATTTAGGGTTTAGGGTTTTTAGGATTTAGGGTTTATAGTTTAGCCATTAGGTTTAAGGTTTAGGTTTTAGTTTAAGGTTTAGGGTTTAGGGTTTAAGGATTAGGGTTTAAGGTTTTTTTTAGTGGAGTTTAGGGTTTAGGATTTAGTGTTTAGGGTTTAAAGTTTTAGGGTTTTGGTTTTATGGTTTATGGTTTAGGGTTATAGGTTTAGGTTTGTACGTTTAGGATTTAGGGTTTAGGGTTAAGGAAATTTTTAATATTTAATATTTTTTATTCTTTATTTCTTTATTTTTTTAATTAAGTAAAATGGTAGGTTTAGGTCTATTTTTTATTTTATTGTATTTTTAAGTTTCAATTTTATTTTATATTTTTAGGGTTAGGTTTAGGTTTTTATTTTATTTTTTTAGGTTTAGGTTTTAGGTTTTTATTTTAGGTTTATTTTTATGTTTTACTTTTTAGTTTGGGCTTATCTTTTTGTTTATTTTATTTCTTTCAATTTAGGTTTAGGTTTAGGTTTAGTTTATTTGAGGGTTTTGGTTTAGGTTTATTTTAGTTTAGTTTAGGTTTAGGTTTATTTTATTTTGATTTTAGGTTTAGGTTTTTTTTTTTTAGTTTAGGATTTTATTTTTATTTATTTTTATGTTTATTTTTAGGTTTTGATTTTATTTATTTTTTATTTTATTTTATTTTATGTTTATTTTTTATTTTAAGTTTAGTTTTTATTTTATTTTGGTTTTTTATTTTTTTTATTTGTTTAGGTTTTATTTATTTTATTTTATTTTAGTTTTATTTTTTATTATTTTCTATTTTCTTTTCTTTTTAGGTTTAAGTTTTAGTTTAGGTTTTAGTTTATTTATTTATTTTATTTTGGTTTAGGTTTTTTTATTTATTTTATTTTTAGGTTTTATTTAGTTTAAGTTTAGGTTTTTTAGCTTTTTTAGGTTTGGGTTTGGGTTATTTTAGATTTAGGGTTAGTTTAGGATTTAGGGTTTGGGGTTTAAGGTTTAGGGTTTAGGGGTTTTTTTGGGTTTATGGTTTAGGGTTTAGGGTTTTGGGTTCTAAGTTTTGGGTTTAGGGTTTAGGTTTTTTTTTCTAAAATTAAGTAAACTAATAGGTTAAAGTTTATTTAGTTTATTTTTTATTTATTTTAAATTATTTTATTTTTTGTTTTTGTTTAGGTTTATTTTTTATTTTTATTTAGTTTAGTTTATTTATTTTAGGTTTATTTATTTTAGTTTATTTTTTTCATTTTAGTTTATTTTTTAGGTTTAGGTTTAAGTTTATGTTTATTTTTAGTTTAGTTTTATTTTATTTTATTTTAGGTTTTGGTTTATTTTTTATTTTAGGTTTAGGTTTAGGTTTTATTTTATTTTTTTTAGGTTAAGGTTTTAGGTTTATTTTAAGTTTATTTTAGGGTTTTTTAGTTTAGGTTTAGGTTTATTTTTAGTTTATTTTTTTATTTTAGTTTATGGTTTAAGTTTATTTTAGTTTAGGTTTAATTTATTTTAAGTTTTATTTAATTTAGTTTAGTTTATTTTTTGTTTAGGTTTATGTTTATTTTATTTTGTTTGTTTTAGGTTTAGGTTTTTTTTTTTAGTTTAGGTTTATCTTTTTTTATTTATTTAGGTTTACTTTTTTAGGTTTAGGTTTTATTTAGTTTTATTTTATTTTTGTTTTATGTTTATTTTTTTTATTTTATTTAGGTTTTATTTTAGGTTTATTTATTTTATTTGTTAGTTTAGTTTAAGTTTTATTTAATTTATTTTAGTTTAGTTTTATTTTTATTTTATTTTATTTTTTAGGTTTAGGTTTAGGTTTTAGTTTAGGTTTTATATATATATATATAAGTTTAGATTTTATTTATTTATTTTTTTTATATTTTATTTAGTTTAGGTTTAGGTTTTAGTGTTTAGGGTTTAGGGTTTTTTTTTGGGTTTAGGGTTTAGGTTTTAGGTTTAGGGTTCAGATTTTAGTTTAAGTTTTAGGGTTTTTGGTTTTATTTATTTATATATATTTATTTTTAAGAGAGAACAAATTCAAATTCAACATTTCTTCTTTTCAATTTTATCAACCAAGTGGCAAACCAGGGAAGTGAGGTAATCAAATGACCTCCTTGGGGCTAGCTAAAGCCTTGTGTTCCGGAGATGTCTAGACTATATACCCATTAGCATTCGATCTTATATAAATCAACAAATGAATAAAGAAAAGATAACTAAACATTCATACACTTAAGCTATAAGCACATGCATTTCTTATGTATTTATAACTATCATCATAATACATATTATTATTCATTTATAAGCTATTGAAAAATACATTTGGATTTAGTAGTAACAATAGCCACACAAATATTAAATTAAATCCACACATGCAAGCTTAGATAAAGAAAATCCATTTTATTTTACTTGATTTTGAAAACATGGATGCATGAATTCAAATGACATACCAAATTTAACATGATTGGAAAGATGACAATCAAATATAAGCATGTGATTCATTCAACCAAACTAGTTCTTAAGGATAATCAAATCAAATAAGATTATTTAAAGCAAACCAAAGCTTCTTTATTAATTAAATTTTGTATTTGATTTAATTTTAAGAGGAGATGAGAAATCATCACTTGTTGTTTTAATTTAAGGACATGTAATTAAGTTGATTTTATGGGTTAATTAAGTTGAATACTTAATTAGATGAATTAATTACCCTTACCTATGTCACCTTAAAGTAATTTACTAAATAATTATGATCCAACATGATATGCATGAAAAATAAACTTGCAATGATCCTAGGAAATAAAAGGGGCCTGAAACTCATGATTAATAGTTAATTTGATTAAAGAACTTAATTAATTACTCTTTACATTAAACACCTAAAAGATCTACCCCATTTAATCAATTAAGGTCTAATGTGATTATGATTTCAATTTGATTAAGTGATCTAATTATAGTTAAATCTTAATTAATTTCATTTTTAAAAAGGTGAAATGAACTTAGTGAAAGGGGTTCCAACCCTATGCCTTAGTTCACTTACTGTTGAACAATGATTAATAAACTTAATTAACTAATTTCTTACTATTCATGGGATTAATTAATCATTAATTAACTTAAAAGAGTAATTAGTAATTAGTCAATTTTCTTAATTAAGTGAGCAATAAATCCCAAGAAAATCATGAGAGACAGAGGTCATCCCATTAAATTAACCCATAAAAATTAGGATTAATTACTTAAGTAATTAAGTAGTAATTAAGCTAATTAATTCCATAATTAAACCTTAATTACTATTCAAAGTTAGTTAAGATCATTTTTAATTAATTCTCCACTAAAATACCTTTAAAATGAGTATTTATTTTCATTTTTTTATTTCTTTATGATTTTTTATGATTTTTATAACTTTTAGCCATTAAAAATAATTAATTAAGCCTAATAAAAGCCTAATCCTGTTGGCGCCACATGGTGCGCTAACACGACATGCTTTCCACTTGGAGCCATGGGATTGGCTACTTAAAACTTATCTGACTCAGTGCCTATGTGGCCACAGAGGATGCGCTTTTTCATTTGTTATCCGATCTAAGTAGGCGACAATGATTAATCCCATAGATTAATAGAATTAAATCAGATCGATCTAGCAGATCTAATCAAGACCATTCATTCCAATCATGCGAATAGGTGTGATAACGTCGTGAGTAAGGAGAATGGTCATCCACCATTGTTCCCTTGATCCAAACTTACCCGAGCATGGATCAAATCCAAAAAGAACTCACAGCTTCACGACATTGATCTGAGGGGATCCAACGATCAAGATCACACTGATGCAAGTTTTCTTCAAAAGTTCCAACCCATTTTTTCTAAGGTTGATTTGGAAGCATACCTCTGAGCTCAAGTGGAAGCTCAAATGATTAAGAAAGCTTCATCTAGTGGAGATGAAGCTATTGAGTAACAATTGGATCAATTCCTTGATGTTTCTTAAGGCCATGAGCCCATGATTTGGAGCTCGCTTTGATCAAAGTCCCACCTCTAGTGCTCAAAGCTTGGGAGATGATTCATTCTTGCTATATGTGGCCTAAGGAAGGTGTGTGCAAAGTTAATTTGAGTTTGATGGAGAAATGGGAAAGTTAGGTCGGAAATAGAAGTGTCTTATTTTAGGATGGATGGAAAAGGCATTTTCTGATCAAGGAACGAGCTTGGGAGCTTAGGGAATGGCTCTAGTGGCTCATCTTGGGTAGCTAGGGCTCTAAGGAATGATTTTTGTGTGTGTTTGAGTGGAAACAATAGGGTGTATACCCCCCCCCCCCCTCATCATGATCAATGTTGGGATAAGGTTTGGCTTCTAGTGGCTGTTCGGCCATTTCAGGGAGTCATGGGTGGTAGGGAGAAGGTGAGTTGGCTTAATCTGGTTGGTTAAAGGTGTGGAGGTGGCTGCCAAGGAGGAATCATGAGTGTCCTATGGGCTTCAAATGCTTTAAAGGGGAGGGTGAGATGATTTTACCTCCTATGGGTCATGGCTCACCCAACCACCCCTAAGGTCAGGTTGGGTTGGGCAGTGTCTTAAGTCCTTAAGTGGACCATTAAGAGTATAGCGGCCAAGGATAGAAATGACCACTTACATGAGTGATTTGTCTTATGTGATGCCGTTGACCCAAGGGTATAATAATTATTTGACATTAGATTTGCTTTGGGCAGATTTAAAATGAGCCAAAAGTGGGTTAGCTCAAATTTCAAGTCAATTGGAGTTGATTTGGTTATGTTAGGCTCAATTTGATACATTTAGGTCAAATTAGATTAGGTTGGGTCAAGTTGACCAATTGGTTTCAAGTTCATATGATCATTTGGGATGTTTTTGTTCAATTGGTTTGGTTTAGTTTGGCTTAGATTTAATTTTGGCTCATTTGAATTCATTTGAGTCAAATGTGTTAAGTTGACCAATTTAACCAAATTGGCCAAATTAGCTTGGGTGTTGGTTTTGGTTTAATTGACCAATTGAAGATAATTGTAGGCTTTGGTTTCAATTAGTTTGGATTTGGTTTTGATTTAGGCCAACTTGAACCTTTAGGTCACTTTGGACTAAGTAGGCCAATTGAGTTCAATTGGGTCCAATCATGGCTTTGGTCAAGTCAATAATTAATTTGGAATGAACTTGAGTTATTGGTTGCAATCAATTTGGTTTCTATTTTGATTTGACCTAATTTAGTATTTTAGGTCAATTTGGGTTAACTTGGGTCAAGAGGGCCAATTGGGTTTGGTTTAACTCAATAGAAGGTCAAGTCATATTCAAATATTGATTTTGATTTGGTACGAATCATTAGTTTCAAGGGATTTATCTTAGGTTGTAATTATGCTAGTTTGGGTTCATATGGGTTAAGGGGTTGACTTAGTTAGACGACCAAGTTGACTTGGTTTGACCTAATTTGTGGCAATTGATCAACCTAGGGTGATCAACAATCATGATGAGAGGTTTTGATGGGCTTGCTACAATCCAATTTGGGTAGGATTAGAACTTGGCTCAAATAGTACAAATTGGCTACTTTGGGTCAAGTGGACCAATTGGGTTTAGTTGGCTTGATTTTGGGTTGAGTTTGATTTAGTTGAGTTTATACATGCATTTGGGATTGATATATAAATTCAATTGCAATTGGCTTGGTTTCAAATGGGTTTTGGTTCATTTGAATATTTCAAGTCAAAAGGGTTAAGTTGGGTTTGACTTGGGTTGATTTTGGTTTCACTAAATGATTTTAGATTTCATTTATATTTGTGAATATGATTGAAGGTGTGATTGATTCATGAGAAAATCAATTAAATTAGGATTTTCAAATGAAGAGCTAAGTCCATGGAGTTGGGTCATGTGCTTAGGTTTGGATTTTGATTTGGTTTGATTTAGTTTGTTGATTTAAATGTATATTTTATTAAAATTTATGATGATGATTGATTTGTGAGAAAATCAATTGAGTTTGACTTGATTTGGATTAATATTTGGCTAAGTCCATGGGATAGTTCATATGGCTTAGGAAGGGTTTTGATTTAATTTGATTTAGTTTGATTTAGTTTGATTTAGTTTGATTTAGTTTTGATCATTTGAATGTAGATTTGATTTATGTTTAGGAAGATGATTGAGATATAAATTGATTATGAGAAAATCAATTGATTTTGGATTGATTTAGATTAAGATTTGGCTAAGTCCATGGGATAGATCATATGACTTAAGAAAGGTTTGAAGTTTGGATTTAATCTTGGGCATCAATCATTTGGTTTTGGAATTTGGGTTTGGATTTAGATTTGAATTTGATATTTGAATTGAACTTGAGGTTTGGTTTGAGAAGATGAACATGGATTAGATATGGTTTGTAGGGTAGGTGGATTATCCTGATCCCTAATGCATAACCTAATCCTATGGTTAACCCTTCTAAGTCTTTAGGCTTAAGTTAAGTGTTTACCTAATTGTTAGAAGTGTCTTATGACTAGGAAGTAGCGTCTAGAAAATTCCTAGGTCTAGATGGGAACATAGAATTTGCACTCCAAAAGTGTGGTCAACAGGCCTTAGGCTCCATAGTGTTGCCCTTGGAGATAGATGATTGGAAAACCGAAGCCATGTTTCACATTATAGACTCAGATACATCTTTCAATGCTTTGCTTTGGAGACCATGGATACATGAGAACAACATAGTTTCATCCTCTCTACATCAGTGTATGAAGTTTGTGAGAGGTGGGATCATCTACTGTGTCAATGGATATCTCAAGCGATTTATAGTTCATGAGGTCAGCATATATGAGGATGCGGCTTACTACCTTCTTCAAAATCAACAAGTCTATCTTGTGAACTTGGCCAGCAAAAAAGAAAAAAGAAAAGAAAAAGAAAAAAAGAGGAGAAAAGGAAAAGAAAAAAAAAGAGAAAATGAAAAAGAAAATAAAGAGAGGAAATAGACTTAGAAGAGGAAGTGGTGCCATTAGACTCCACCTGTTCATTACTCCATTCAAACATATGGGCGGACATCTAAACTCCACTGGAGGAAGAGGCCGTTGGAGGTAGTCCAGGGTGGAAAACCTCCTTATTGGCCACCCAATAGAAGATATGTCCTAGCTACTAGGAATACACTTGTTATCCATATAGACTTAGAATCTAGTTCATAGGATGAGTCTTATATAGTTAGCACACTAGCCAGCTCTTCTCAGTAGGAGATTCTCTTGGAGGTGACACTTGAGCTAGATAGTGATGAATATCGATCTCCATAGTAAAGCATAAGTATATCCAAGTGTATATGTGAAATAGTTAGGCATCACATTGGGAACCTTAGCTTTAACTTTCCTCTCAAAAAAGCTAAGGGTTTAATAGTTAAAGCCCTAAGTCATCCACGTGTGAAGACTTAGAACATAGGTCAGACTACTTTGAAAGAATATGGAAGAATAAATGTAGAAGCTCTCAATCAAGACCAGGACTAGAATTCGGTATAGTGGGTCTAGTCGATGATTATGATTACTGCGTAGTCATCACCAATCATTTGGAATCTAATAGGTACTTTTCAAATAATATTAACTCATATGAGGAATTGTGCTAAGAAACTTTAGATTATCCAGATGACTTTAAAGTCAAAGATGCACCGCCAGAGTTTGAAGAAGAGATCAAATCAGCCATCGACAAGCTCAAGGAAATCAACTTAGAATGATGAAGATCCATCGACATACATCAATTCTTTATTAAATGAAATTGAAATAAATGACTTAGTTAGGCTAGTAATTAAGTTTAAGTACTACTTTGCATGGAGTTATGAAGAGATTCCTGGATTATCTCCGAAAGTAGCGATCCATAAATTAGCAATATAACCTTCTGCTAACTCTATCAAGCAAGCTCCTAGATGCTTGTGATTAGACATTGAACAATAGGTCATTTATGAAGTCAAGAAACTAATTGATATTGGGTTCATCTAGGATTAAAATATCCTACTTGGTTGATCATCCTAGTTAAGAAAAGAATGGACAAATTCACATATGTGATTTTAGGATTTAAATAAGGCATGTCCAAGATGAATTTCCACTATCAATCCTGGAGTTGATGGTGGACATTGCCTTATCACATGTAGTCTTCTCTTTCATGGATGGCCCATCTAGATATAACCAGAAAAAGATGGCCCTTGAAGATGAAAGAAACCCTACTTTTAGAACCCCGATCAGAATCTATTACTATGAGGTCATGCCTTTCAACCTTAAAAGTGCTGATGCTACATACCAGTGGGCTATGACTCGAATCTTCAATGAACTTATTCATCATCAAGTTGAGTGTTATGTCAATGATCTCATGGTCAAAAGTAGAGAAAAGGAAGACCGTCTCTTTGACTTGAGAGTAGTTTTCAAATAATTAAGGTAATTTAACCTCAAAACTAACCCCCTGAAGTGTACGTTCGGAGTAGCTTCAAGGAAATTCCTTAGGATTATTGTCCGACACCTGGGAATTGAAATAGATCTGGAGAAGATTAATGCGATATTATAAATGCTAGCCCCTAAAAGTTTAACTCAATATAGATCATTCCAATGGCGGTTGGCATATCTAAGATGTCTTATATCAACTTATCAAGATGTCGGTCATTCTCGCATAGGATGCCAAGTTTGGCGGGATGATAAGTGTGAGCATGCCTTCAAAGACATCAAGCATTACTTGATGATGTCACGATTCTAGAGCCCCACGGCAAGCCACTTATACTTTACATTGATGCATTAGATGACTCCTTTGGTGCTTTGTTGCCCCAAGCCAATGATGAAGGGAAGAAAAATGCACTCTACTACCTGTCGTCATCTAATCCTTCGAGGCTAATTATCCACTCATTGAGAAGCATTGCCTAGCTTTAATCTTTGCACCCCAAAAGCTACAACACTACATTCTTCCTTATAAAGTGAACTTAATCTCTAGGATCAATCCACTATAATATCTCATGATATGGTCAATGTTATCTAGATGGTTGGCACGACGGTCTCAGATCCTCTCATAGTTTGACATTACCTTTGTACCCCTCTATGTGGTGAAAGGATAAGACTAGCAGATTTAATGGTAACACACCCACTTCCTGTTGACTCTTCGCTTAGTGATGATCTCCCCGATGAAAAAGTCATGAACTTATAGGATACTAGCATTCACTAGTTGGAGACGTACTTTGATGGTTCTAAAGAAGAACCACAATCTACTCTTTCAGGAAAGGCAGGAGTAGAAATAGTTCTCTTAACTCTGAACCTTGATGTGATGAGATTCTCATATCATCTATCCAATCCTTGCACTAATAATAAAGCCAAATATGAGGCTCTAATTGCCGATCTGGAGTTAGCTGTTACTCTAAGCATCCAGAACATCAACATCTTCAGGGAATTTCAACTAGTTATTAACCAAATCATTAAGTACTATAAGGTTATAAAGCCTAAGCTCCATCATTACCATAAGGTCACCATGGAGTTATTAGCCTAAATCCCAGATATTACCATTTATAAGATTCCTCAAAGAGAGAACATTGTAGTGTATACTTTAGCCAAGATTGCCAAAGAGTTGACATGTCGAGAGGATGAGTCCATATCAATAAAGGTCCAAAATAGACATGTCTTATCCCTTATTGATATTGAACTCATCAAAAAATACTCTCTTGAAGGGGAGGTTTCCATTGCCAAGAAGGACGAGGAGTTATATTAGAGGCAACCATTCATGGATTACCTAAATAAAGGCAAATTACCTCAAGAGAAGTCCAAAGATCATCAGATGAAGCAGAGAGCACTTTCATATGCTCTTGGGATGGTGTGTTGTACCAGCAGTCTTTTGATCATATGTGGTTACGTTGTTTAGACAAGTATGAAGCCCGTAAGATCATCATCAAGGTACACTCAGAATTATGTGGAGCCAACCAATCCAGTGTAAAGATGAAAGCCAAGATGAAGAGACTAAGATACTACTTGTCATTGATAATCAAAAATTGCATGGATATAGCTAAGCGATGTCACCAATGTCAAATACATGGTTGGTATTACACCAATGACCCAACATTTTACATCCTGCATAGGCCTCATAATTATTCGAGTGTTGGGGTACCAATATAGTGGGTTCGATTCCTCATTCTTCTAAGCATCATTGGTTAATCTTAGCTGCTACTGACTACTTTTTGAAATGGTCAAACGTAATTCTACTCAGAGAGGTCACAGTTCAGCATGTGCTCTAGTTATTTAAGAATCATATTGTATATAGGTTCGGAGTGCCTCAACGAATTGTATCTTATAATGTTACTGCTTTCAAGAGAACTGAGATCAATAACATTATTCAAAGATACAACATAAATTGGAGATATTCTACCATCGACTACCTGAGGGAAAAAGGCTTAGTAGAAGCCTTGAATAAAGATCTCATCCAAAAATTAAAGAAGACACTCGACAACAACAAGCGATAGTGGCATAAGAAGTTAGTTAAAGCCTTGTGGGCCTACCGCACCACATATAGAACTCCAACTTAGTCTACTCATTTCTTCTTAGTGTATGGGTTTGAATCCATTCTACCATTAGAAGACCAACTCCTATCACTAAGGATAGCTATGGGTAGTAAGCTCACAAAAGGTTTGGAGGAGATGAGATGCATGCCAAAACTTTGAGTTGTACAAAGTTAAAATGATTGAAGCTCACAACAAGTTGGTCAGAGCTTTTCAAGTCACTATTTTAGTTCTAAGAATGATTGTTTCCCATCATAAGATGGGAGGCAAGTTTGAACCCACTTGGGATGGCCCTTTTGTCATAGAGAAGGCCTACCAGGATTTTATCAACTTATTAGTCATAAGAGCATCCAATGCTTCCAATCAATGGCATCTACTTAAAGAAATATTATAAATCATGTTTGAATATAATTATCATCAATTAAAATTCTATTTTGAATTCAATCTCTTCCATGCTCAAAGTATTCTTGTTTGCAAATCTACCACGATGTGTTTAAGGTAGGTGTATGGAACCTGATCTGCATCCTATCCTTCATTGACACAACACAAACACAAACTACATGTAAACATATAAAACAAACACATATCTTTAGTCTCTTAACTCTGAGTTGAGATAACACCCAATACCACTCACTCATTCTTTTGGTGTTGATGTGCTACCCTACAATTGTGTCACCTAATGGTCTTCTTGCTTTTGAGGATGTAAGTCTATGCTTTCTTTCCTTGCCCACTTGATGGCCTTGTTAGTTTGGTAGGCTTCTTGGTAAGCTACCTCATGTTGGCTTCATTTAAGAGGATATGAGTCTGCTACACTTTCTTCTTTAATTAGCCTTCGTGCATTGATTGGGTTGAGTATATTTGAGGTTTAGGATAATTCCCCTAGTGGTTCTTCCCATCTGACTACTTTAAGTTTGAGTCGGTCTTTCCTCGGGGCTCCACTTAGTATCTCTAAGATAGCATCTATCCGTCGATGATAGACTATCCGATGATCTTATTCTTGGAAAGTTGGAAGCCTTCACTTTCTTTCATTATCATTGCACATCGACAAAAGTTGGCTAGTTTTCACTATGCTGATGGATACACCACTCATGTAGATGAATACACCATATGTTGGTTGGTTCTCACACAATAGGATACACCACACATGGCAGATGTATGTCTACTACGCTTTCTCCTTGAGTTCGCCATCGTACACCTATAGGCTTTCTTTTCTAGGGCTCAAGATAATGCTTCTAGCGGCACCTTCCATGGGGCACTATATTTGGATCACATCTTTTGTGACCCCATTTACACACTACCTAGGTTACTATCAAATTGGACAGTTCCCCTTTCTTAGTAACCACTCCTATGGTTGGTGAATCCATCCTATGGATGTCCAGATTCTCCCTTGGTCCAATAAAATTGAGATAAGTCAAAAACAACATAGCCCCTTCTTAGTGTGGTCCCTCGCACACCAAGAGGGTCCATGCAAACATATAAACAAAATTTATATTCACTTATGGATTAGGAGGACACCCTTAGCGGTACCTTTTCCCAAGTAGGCATCTTATTTTTAGGGCAGTGTCAGTAAAACTCCCTATAGGAATTGCCTAACTACTCTTGAGTTGATATAAGTCCCCAGCAACATTCACTCAATAGTCACCCCTAAGTCGAGTTTGATTTGTTGTGCTTCCAACATATCACCTCAGCAGTTGTTCCCTAGTTCAAAAGTTGTAAGTCTGTTACACCTTCTTCTTAGCATAACCATTGCACACCGAAAGGAAACCCCTTAGGTTGGCTATCTCTACCCCACGGCCAGTAGGCTATCCTTTTGGATTTGTAAATCTGAGATAGGACAACTCTAATATAGCCTATTCTTAGTGGGTCTATCACACACTGACATGGTCCATAAATTAAATCTATTAAATTTGATCAAACTCACATCACTAGTAGATATGCCCTAAATTCAAAATCAAACTAAACCAAACAAACCATATCAAATAACATTAAATTAAAATAATATTAATCCTGACTACTTTTGAGTTAACATAAGTCACTATTATAGATTCTTATCACCGGTAGATCTTCTTTCCATAAATCATATAATTAAATCAAATTCAAACCTTATCCATAGCAGATTTTTTTCCTCTATGCCCTTGACATAGACCCCTCATGTCATGTCCAATGCATGTGAGATCCTATTATCCCCTCAATGTCCTTGACATGGAATTCTCATCAAATCTTATTTCTTCTCTTATGTACACCATTAATACTTCAACCAAAAAGCCTTACAATTTCATTCAAATTACATCATCTTAACATTGTAATCAACATTTTATGATTTGTGATGGTGCAAGCTCAAATTAACTATACAATATCATGCTAAACATATTATGTGAATTAACACTATATTATATTATAAAATATGATGTTATATTATAATTTGCTATAATATAATATATTGTCTAACATTACACCTCATTAGAATCATAAAAGAAAAAATAATGAAATTTTCTCAAAATATGAATAATGTTCATTTAGATGTAAAATTGTTATTTTTCTATTAGAAATGGTACAAAATAGCATAATTTTTTGCATTGCTTCTTGGTGTGTAGTTGGCCAAATTCTTCCATCTCAACCTTCAAATTAATATTTTTTGTGAGTTTTGACCCAATGTATTATAACAAAACTAAAACATACTAAAATGTACAATAACATTTAGTAACACACCACCACATTCATATATATATGTGAAGTTATATTGTAATGTACATTATATTTTAATATGCTTTAATATAATATATTATCTTACGTTACACTTTAAAATGAACCACTTTAAGAAAAAAAATTAAAACAATTGGTTGAAAAATGAACATTTATTTTGGATGCAAAATTCCATTATTTTGATTAAATGACACACCATAGCACACCCCTAATGATGTTCCCTAAAGCACTCCTTAAATTTGGCCAAATCCCATCATGTCAACCTATAAATCAATGTTTTTATGAATTATACTAGTACAAACTCTTTTACATCATAGTATAACAAACTAAAATATGCTAAACAACAAATAGTACTACACAATAGTACGCTATAATGCATGATGCTACACTATATTATGACATCCTATATTATAATGCACTATAACTTATTATATTATTCTATATTGCATACCGCATCACAAGGGATTGCTTAAGATAAGAAAATCATAAAATTAGTCTAAATAATAAAAAACTATTTATTTTAGTTGTACCACTTACATATTTTAAATTGAAACAATATATTATGATGCCATGCTCTACATATTATGAATTTGTCCAAATTCCATCATTTTAAAGCCTAAATCAATATTTTTATAAATAATGCTAGTGTATGCTCAACTGCATGATTGTAAAATACTAAAAGAATTTAAAATGTGCAAAATAATATATTATGATATATGATGCTATACTACGCTACAACATATAATATTTATTTTGAACATAAAATCTTACTTTTCAGACTACAAGTAGCGTAGCACACCTTTGGTACCACAACTTAATTCCCACTTCAAATTTAACAAATTTCGTCATCTGATTTATTAAATCAATATTTTTTATGATTTATATTAATATAGACTGTAGGGCACAATACCATAATATACTAAAACATTTCAAAACATCTTATAACATCCAAAAACACACCACTACATGCTCAAATATATGATGCTACATTATACTATAATATATTATAATATAATATGATTTAGGGCTAGGGTTTAGGATATTCAACTCTGTAATAGTCAAGGAAAAGTCTCTTGAAGGCATTTTCTTTAACTACCATAACTATATTAGGATTAGGTCATTCTTTAGATCTACTCATAATGACATATTTATTCAAGGTTTAGGGTTTGTTTTGGGTTTTGGGTTTAGGTTTATGGTTTGGGGTTTAGTGTTTAGAGTTTAGGGTTGTAGGTTTTAGGTTTAGGGTTTAGGGTTGTAGGTTTTAGGGTTTAGGGTTTAGGGTTTAGGGTTTAGGGTTTTAGGGTTTAGGGTTTAGGGTTTAGGGTTTAGTGTTTTAGGGATTAAGTTTAGGGTTTAGGTTTAGGTTTTAGGGTTTTGGGTTTAAGGCTTAGGTTTTAAGTTTATGGTTTAAGTTTTAGTTTAGGGTTTTGGGATTAGAGTTTAAGGTTTTTTTTTTAACAAAGAACAAATTTAGATTCAATATTTCTTCTTTTCGATTTCATCAACCAATTAACACCCCAAGTTTTCTAAGACACAAGCGATGACATAGATCAAAAATGAGCACCCACAGAGCAGATGAAAAACTCTAGATAAGTAAAACCTTCTCTACTGTAAAGACATAGTTCCATAAGAATGAGATCGGATCAACCATTCTAAAATTTCTCTAGTTCCCATCAGAACCACCCCCGCCTCTTGACTAGCAGGATCTGTCATCAAATCCCCCATCTCTCCCTCCGCCACTACCATGGTTGTAACCTTCATCGCACCTCCTGCCTCCATAACCACCACTACTCTGAACACCACATCCATATACACTAGCACCTCGGATCCCCCCCACCAGTGATGCCGCCTCCACCTTGCATCTTGCGGATCTAGATTAAGCCCAGTTGATGGTAATGTTCCTACCGTCAAGGTTCTGCCCATTCTTAGGGTCTAGTGTTTAAGGTTAGTTTAGGGTTTAGGGTTTAGGGTTAGTTTAGGGTTTATGGTTTGGGGTTTAGGGTTTGGGGTTGTAGATTTTAGGGTTTAGGGTAGGGTTTAGGGTTTATTTAGCTTAGGGTTTAGGGTTTAGGTTTAGGGTTTTAAAATTTAGGGTTTAGGGTTTAGGGTTAGCTTTTTAGGTTTAGGTTTAGGGTTTAGGGTTGAGGGTTAGTTTTAGGGTTTAGGATATTTTTTAATTATGTAAACTGATAGGTTTAAGTTTATTTAGTAAATTTAGTTTATTTTTTATTTATTTGAGTTTATTTTAATTTTAATTTTTATTTAGTTTATTTTATTTATTTTATGTTTATTTATTTTAGTTTATTTTTAGGTATAGGTTTACTTTTTAGTTGAGTTTTATTTTTATTTTATTTTTTAGGTTGAGGTTTTATTTTCAATTTTTAAGTTTAGGTTTAGGTTTATATATTATTTTTTTAGGTTTAAGTTTTAGGTTTTTATTTTAGGTTTATTTTTTGGTTTTATTTTTTAGTTTAGGTTTAGGTTTATTTTTTGTTTATTTTATTTTATTTAGTTTAGGATTAGGTTTAGGTTTAGTTTATTTTAGGTTTAGGTTTAGGTTTTATTTATTTTAATTTAGGTTTACATTTATTTTATTAAGTTTATTTTATTTTTATTTTAGGTTTAGATCTTTTTACTTTAGGGTTTAGGTTTTATTTATTGTTTATTTTTAGGTTTTTTTTAGGTTTAAGTTTTTATTTAGTTTTATTTTTCTTTTATGTCTAAGTTTTATTTTATTTAGGTACTTTATTCTCAGGTTTATTTTATTGTTTAGTTTAGTTTAAGTTTTATTTATTTTATTTTTTATTTTATTTTATTTTATTTTAGGTTTAGGTTTTTCTTTTATTTTACTTAGGTTTATGTTTTTTATTTATTTTATTTTTAGGTTTAATTCAGTTAGGTTTAGGTTTTTAGGTATTTAGGGTTTTGGGTTTAGGTTTAGTGTTTAGTTTAGGGTGGTTTAGGGTTTTAGAGGTTTAGGTTAGGGTTTAGGCTTAGTGTTTAGGCTTTAGGGTTTAGGGTTTTCTTTTTAACTAAAAGGAATTTATTGCTCAAAAAAATAGGTACAAAAAGGCCATATTAGAGACTAAGTTCAAAAAGAAAAAAAAAACTACTACTCAAGTGAGCTACAGGAGAACCCTAAAGAGTTTAGTCCCTAAACTAATACATCAAATTGCAATAAAGAAAAAGAAGCAAAGAAAATACTAAAAAAGCTAAGCTAAAGACAACAAAGGGGAAGAATCCATAGAGCTCCAAAAGAACCTCCAAAGAGAGGAAGAACCATAAGAAAAGAAAAGAACAACTGACAACTCCAAACCATCTAAGAAAAAAAGCTACCATCAGTAAGACTCTAGCTCCCTCCAAGAAGAAGAAGAGACCAACTGAAAAAGAGAACCTACAACTTGCAAGAAATCTCAACCAGAAGGAGATCAGAAAACATAAAGTTAAAAAAACTCTGGCTCAGATATGAGAAAACAAGGATAATCATAATAATGAGGGGCATCAAATCCTAAGTGTATCTAGCTTCAAAGAAGGCTTACAAATAGGAAAAGTCACCAGCCACAAAAATATCAAAGAAAAAATCCATCATATCATCATAGCCATCTCAGCCAAAGAAAAATGCAAACCTATCATAATAACCACCCAGCCAAAGAAAAAGTGAAGCTAAAGAAACAAAAAGAGAGAGTAGAGCAACATATAAAATTAACATAAGGTAATCCCAACAAAACCAATATGAACACCTCTTAAAAGAGGGAGAAAAGAAGCTCAGCCCAAAAAAAAAGAAAAGTGCTTTCAAAGATAATGCCAACAGAGCCCACAACAACACAAATCCAAAGCCACCAAGGAACCAAGCCAACAGATCCCAGAACAACACCAATCCAAAGCTTCCAAGGCACCAACCAAAGGTAAGGAAATATCCAATAGAGGAGCCACACAGCACAAGACCCAAGAAAAATAGCCCAAGAAAGAGCAAGAGAATCAAACCAACCAACAAAAAAAAAGAAGAAGGCTAGCAAAAGCAAAAATAAATAGCTATAGAAACAACCAACCAATGGACAAACCACACGCCAAAGACAAAAATCCCAACCTACCACCAACAAAGAGAGCAAAAGCACCAACCAAAGAAAGGCAAGCCAACAAGAACAAAAACACTAGCACAAAACCAACCAGCCAAAGGGCACCAAAAAAAACCCAGCAAATAGGAAGCCAGAAACACCAAGCCAGATTGAGAAAAATTAACCAAGAAGCTAATACTCTAGTTAGCAAGAAAACACTCAGCAAAAGTTTAACTAATTAAGAAAAAACCTAGCCAAAATAAAAAACCTCCCAAGAATAAGAGAGATTATTTCCAAGAAGCTTTGGAATGAGTAACCCTTGGCAAGTGAGGAAGGACATAAATCTAAACACTTATTTTCTTTTTCTTCTTACAAATAGTTTTATAACCATGCCCTTTGTCCATAAAATCTCCATCCAAAAATGAATCATTATTGTTATAAAAGGCATGGAGATCAATAGAAGCTTTAAATTTCAAAGAAGTGCATTTGGAATCATCAACAACATTTGACAAATGAAAATAAAAAATAGTATGAATTTTAGAATTAGAAGTGAAAGAAGGAGCAAAAATAGTGTTATTAAGAAGAAAATTATCAATATTTTCACCTTCCAATAAAAGCTAAAGAGTATCCTCCTTGTCATCATTCATAAAAGAAGCAAGACAAGAAGAATCCAGATTTTTAGTACAATCTTCATGTAAGGGATTAAAATAAGATTTAAATCCCTTAAAAACACATAGCATATTACCAAAATTTTCAACATAATTACCAGCCATAGAAAAGCCATCATTTTGAACCAAAATAGAACTATTCATAATGAGAGAATTATCACAGGTATCTAAATCTTATTTTTTTAGAAGAAGGATCACTAATATTAATAAGATTGTCAGAACCAGAAGTTAAAATATCAAAAATAAGAACATTATTTTCACCACCATTCTCAATCAGGAAGGGAAAAAATAGTCTCTTTCCCATGATCTAAAGCTTACATAGGAGAGAGGGAAACAACATCCAACTAATTGGAAGAAATGGTGTTAACATCAATAATATTCGAACCATCATCATGAAAGGACTTATGCATAGCATCCAAACCATTAGAATCATTAAACACAGCCTCTAAAGTCTTCCCTTTACTAGAATCATCAAAAGAAAGGCTTAGAGCATGATTATTAGTTAAATTTTTTTCAGAAACATCAAAATTACCTTCCACATTAGACAAATCATTAATAGGTAAAACTTATTAAGATTCAAAAAATTTGGTTTTCCAAAACATCAAAATTTTGAAAAGCAGATTTTCCTTTGTCCAACTTGAGAGAATCATCAGTTCTTTTAAGAATTGAATTCTTACTGGTGATTTTCTTCCTAAGAGAGGGATGAGCAATAAAACATTCAGAAATTTCATGCCCATGAATCTAACAATGATTACAAAAAGTGGAAAGTTCTTAAAAAAAACTTTCTGAAAATAATTGCATTTCTTTGAACCCAACCAAATTTCTTTCATATTTTTTAGTAATATCAATCTCTATAGAATTCTAGCAATATATCTAGAAAATTGTTGATCAACTTGCAAAGGCTGACCAAAAATATATCCAATAGCATAAAGAATCTGATGATTAAATAGATGAATCCGCAAGTTAGGTAAAAAAATCAAAATGGGAACGATAGGAGACTCTTCATTAACATCAAACCTAGGCGTCCACTTCAGAATACACATTTGACAATTAAAAACATAGTAAGAACGCCTAGAAAAAAGTTCTTCTATAATCGAGGTCATTATAAAGTTTAATCAGAACATGCCTTGCATCAATCAACCAAATAGAAAAGGAACCAGATAAATTTAAGCTATAAAAAATGAATATCTTCCATCTTTGGTTGTTTAAACAAAACTTTCCAATCAAAGAAAAGAAAATGCTCAATATCCTCACCTAAACCATAATTAATGGAGTACCTTTAAAAGTCATATGAAGAAAATTCAAAGGAGGCTCGATGGAGGAATTCTTACCAGTTAAAGCCCCTTTGAAAGATTTAGTAATAGTAGGTAATTAAGAGGTAGGATTACCCAAAAATTTGATGATGCCTAGCGGATCCATGATATGGGATTTACCCCATGGATTTGAACAAGCCAACGCCATGAGTTACGACACCATGATAAGAATAGCTCAAAATTGGCCAAAGGCCGATAATCTATAGGAAATTTAAGAGATAAAATGCTCAAAAACTCACCAAGAATGCGAGGGATCCCAAAATCACCCAATAATAATGTTTAGTTTAGTTTTAGGGTTTAGGTTTTTGGTTTAGTGTTTATTAGTTATTATTAGGTTTTATTAGTTTTAGGTTATTATTAGTTTTAGTTAAGTTATTAGTTTAGTATTATTGTTTTTATTTATAGTTATTATTATTTTAAGTTAGTTTAAGAGGGGGGGGGGGGTTATGTTTAGTTTATTAGTTTATTTAGTTTGTTTTATTATTCAGCATATTAGTTTATTTATTAGTTATTATTAGTTAGTTAGTTATTTATTTAGTTTAGTTAGTTATTATTATTAGTTTATGGTTTTATTATTTAGGTTTTAATTTTAGTTAGTGGTTTAGTTTTATTAGTTTTGTTTTGTTAGTTTTTATTTATTTTATTAGTTTATTATCTTAGTTTATTAGTTTAATTATGGGTTTAGATTTATTAGTTTTTTAGTTTAGTTTCTGGTTTAGTTTTTTATTAATTATTATTAATTATTAATTATTTTTTATTATTATTAGTTTAGTTTGTTGGTTTATTATTAGTTTTGTTTTAATTTTGTTTTTTTTCTTTAGTTCATTATTATTAGTTTATGTTTATTATTATGAGTTTTATTATGATTATTTAGTTTATTTATTTAGTTAAGTTTAGGGTTTAGTTATTTTTATTATTTATTGTTTGTTTATTATAGTTTTATTATTATTAGTTAGTTTTATTTATTATTATTATTATTTAATTATTAGGTTTTATTACTTTAGTTATTTAGTTAGTTTGGTTTAATTTAGTTAGTTTATTATTATTAGTTTATTATTATTAATTTTTAGTTGGTCATTTTATTATTATTTATTATTAGTTTATTAGTTAATTTATTAGGTTAGTTATAATTATGTTTATTTATTAATTAGTTCTTACTTTTTTAGTTTAAGTTTAGGTTTTGTTATTGTTAGTTTTTTTATTATTATTTATTAGTTTATTAGTTAGTTTTATGTTTATTATTTAGGTTTATTTATTAATTAGTTTTTTTATTGGTTAGCTTTTTTTAGTTAGTTTATTAGTTATTAGTTTTAGGTTATTAATTATTTATTATTATTTTATTTAGTTTTTAGTTTTTTTTATTAGTTATTAGGTTTTAGTTTATTATTTATTTTTATTAGGTTTATTAGTTAATTAGTTTGTTTTAATTTTTTTTATTAGTAGTTTATTAGTTTCTAGTTATTGTTTAGTTATTATTATTAGTTTTATTTAGTTATTAGTTATTTTACTTTTTTTTATTTTATTATTATTACTTTTATTAATTTTTATTATGTTTTTAATTTTTTAGTTATTATTATTATTTTAGTTATTATTTTTTTTAGTTTAATAGTTGTAGTTATTTATTATTATTTATTTTGTTTAGTTATTATTAGTTTCTTATTATTATTTTTATTAGTTAGTTTTTAGTTTATTATTATTTATGTAGTGCTTTACTTTATTATTTAGTTTTATGTTATTAGGTTTTATTATTATTTTTTAAATTATTATTAGTTTTAGTTTAGTTTATTTTTATTATTATTAGTTATTAGTTATTATTTTTTTAGTTATTATTATTATTAGTTAGTTTATTATTGTTTATTATTATAGTTTATTTATTTATTTATTTATTATTTAATTTATTATTAGTTTATTTTTATTATTTTATTTTAGTTATTTATTTTATTTATTATTTATTATTAGTTATTAGTTTTAGCTAGTTATTAATTATTTAGTTTTAGTTTATTAGTTTTCTTTAGTTTTACTATTAGTTATTATTATTTAGTTAGTTTATTATTAGTTGGTATTAGTTTATAGTAGTTTTATATTTATTTAGTTAGTTATTATTATTAGTTTTTATTTATTTAGTTATTTATTAGTTTTTAGTTTATTAGTTTAGTTTAGTTAGTTTTATTATTATTAGATATTGGGTTTAGTTTTATTAAGTTATTTATTATGTTAATTATGTTTAGGTTTTAGAATTATTAGTTATTATAGTTAGTTATTTATAGGATTTAGTTTAGTTAGTTTATTAGTTTAGTTTTTGTTATTAGTTTAGTTTAGTTTTAGTTTAGTTTTATTATTTTATTTAGTTTATTAGTGAGTTTTATCTTTAATTTAGTTATTTGTTTGTTTATTAGTTTAGTTAGTTTTCTTATTATTATTTATTAGTTTTTAGTTATAATTTAGTTAGTTTAGTTTAGTTAGTATTATTAATTTTGATTATTAGTTAATTAGTTTTAGTTTACTATTTATTAATTTTAGTTTTAGTTTTAGTTTAGTGTTTTTATTTTTCTTATTAGGTTTAGGGTTTTATGGTTTTAGGGTTTGGGAATTGGGCCATAGGGTTTTAGGGTTTAGGCTTAGTTTTAGGGTTTAGCATTTAGGGTTAGGATTTTTTATTTTATTTTATTTTTAGGATTTAAGGTTTAGGTTTAGGTTTTAGGTTTAGGGTTGGGTTTTAGTTAGGGTTTAGAGTTTTGGTTTTTTTTAGGAGAGAAAAAATTTAGATTCAACATTTCATCTTTTTGATTTCATCAAAAAAGTAACACACCAAGTTCTCTAAGATAGAAACAACAACATAGATAAAAAAATGAGCATGCATAGAGAAAATCAAAAACCCTAGAGAACTAGAATCGTCTCTATTATAAAGACACAGTTCATAAGATAAGATAATATCTTTAGTTTCTCTGCCTTTGGCTACATAAATCTCATCAGCCTCATCACCACCTCATATCCACTAGAAACCTCTGATCCCCACCACCGCATACCACCGCATCCTCTCGCCTCCACTCAGATCTAGATGAGCTGGTTCATGGTGATGTTCCTGTCCAAGGTTCTCCATTCATAGGTTTAGGTTCACATTTAAGTTTAGTTTTATGGTTTAATTTTAATTTATTTTAGTTACTTTAGTTTAGGTTTAGGGTTTGAGGTTTAGGGATGGGTGGGATTGGGTTTAGGGAGGTTTAGAGTTTAGGGGTTTATTGCTAGGGTTTAGGTTTGTGGTTGATTTATGCTTTTAGTATTAGGGTTAAGGTTAGTGTTTAGGGTTTAGGGTTTAGGGTTTAGGGTTTAGAGTTTATGGTTTAGTGTTATTATTTTTTTTAGGGTTTAGGGTTTAGGTTTAGTGTTGTAAGTTTAGGGTTTAGTGTTAGTTTTGTTATTTAGGGTTTAGATTTTTTTAAAAAATCTAAGTAAACCCATATGAGATTTAGTTTATTTTTTATTTTAGTTTATATTTATTTTATTTATTTTTTTTATTTTTTATTTAATTTAGTTTATTTATTTTAAGTTTATTTATTTTAGGTTAGGTATTTTATTTTAGTTTATTTTTTTAGGTTTAGGTTTATGTTTATGTTTATTTCTTTTTTTTTTTTAGGTTTTGTTTTCTTTTTTAGGTTTAGGTTCAGGTTTTAATTTACTTTTTAGGTTTAGGTTTTAAGTTTTATTTTAGGTTTAATTATTTTTAACGTTTATTTTTTTTAGTTGAGTTTTATTTTATTTTTTTTAGGTATTTTATTTTTATATTTTAGGTTTAAGTTTAGGTTTTTTTTTTTTTTTTTAGGTTTAGGTTTTTTTATATTTTTTAAGTTTTATTTTTAGTTTAGGTTTAGGTTTATTTATTTTATTTTATCTTATTTAGTTTTAGATTTAGGTATAGTTTATTTTAGGTTTAGCTTTAGGTTTTATTTATTTTAGTTGTTTTATTTTAGTTAATGTTTAGGTTTATTTTATTTTGTTTATTTTTATTTTATTTTAGGTTTAATTTTTGTTTTAGTTTAGGGTTTACCTTTTATTTTTTATTTATTTTTAGGTTTTAATTTTCAATTTATTTTAGGTTTAGGTTTTATTTTATTTTATTTTTATATTTATTTTATGTTAAGATTAGTTTTATTTTATTTAGGTTTTAATTCTAGGTTTATTTTATTTTATTTAGTTTAGTGATTTTATTAATTTTATTTTAGTTTATTTTTATTTTATTTTCTTGTAATTTTATGTTTAATTTTTTTATTTTATTTTATTTTATTTTTTTTAATGTTTAGGTTTGGGTTTTAGGTTTGTGGGTTTAGGGTTTAGGATTTGGGTTTTTAGGGTTTATTTTAGTTTAGGGTTTAGAGGTTTAGGGTTTATCATTAGGGTTTAGGAGTTGGGTTAGGTTTAGGATTTAGTTTAGGTTTAGTGTTTAGCTTTAGGGTTTAGGGTTTTAAAGTTTAGTGAGATGGTTTAGGGATTTAGCTTTAGGGTTTTGGGATCAGGTTTACAAGGTTTATTTGGGGTTTAGGGTTAATGGTTTTAGCATTTTAGGGTTTAGAGTGGGTTAGGTTAGTTTGGGTAGGGTAGGATTTAAGGTTTATATTGTTTTTTTTTAAATTACAAACCAGAGGTTTAGGTTTATTTAGTTTATTTAGCTTATTTTTATTTATTTTAGTTTATTTTATTTTTTATTTTTATTTAGGTTTACTTTTTTATTTAGTTTAGTTTATTTATTTTAAGTTTATTTATTTTGTTTACGTTTTTATTTTAGTTTATTTTCAAGTTTAGGTTTAGGTTTAAGTTTATTTTAGTTTAGTTTTATTTTATTTTATTTTTTAGGTTTAGGTTTTATTTTTTTGGGTTTAGGTTTATTTTAGGTTTTATTTGTTTATGTTTAGGTTTATTTTGGTTTATTTTATTTTATTTAGTTTAGAGTTTAGGTTTAGTTTATTTTAAGTTTATTTTAGGTTTTATTTATTTTACTTTAGGTTTTCATTTATTTTAGTTTGTTTATTTGAGGTTTAAGTTTTTTTTAGTTTAGTGTTTAGGTTTTATTTTAGGTTTGTTTTAAGTTTAGGATTTTATTTATTTTTTTTTTTATTTTATTTAAGATTTTTTTTTTAGACTTTATTTTTAGTTTAATTTAGGGTTTATTTATTTTATTTTACTTTAGCTTTTATTTTTAAAATTATTTATTTTAGGTTTAGGTATAGGTTTAGGTTTATGTTTAAATTTTAGTTTTTATTTTTTTTTTTTATTATATTTAGGTTTAGGTTTATTTATTTTATTTTATTTTATTTATTTTAATTTTATGTTTTATGTTTTAAGGTTTTGGTTTTTTGGTTTAGGGTTGTGGGTTTGTTTGGGTTTAGTTTAGGTTTAGAAGGTAGTAGAGGGTTTAGGGTTTAGGTGTTTAGGTTAGGGCATAGTTTAGGTTTAGAGGTTTAGTGGAGTTTAAGTCAGGATTAGGAGTGGGAGATTAGTTTAGGTAGTTCTGGGAGGAGTTTTATTATTTTAGTTTATTTAGCCTGTTAGGTTTAGGTAAGTATTAGGGTCACAGTTTTGTTTAGGGAGGCCTTTAGTTTGTTTAGAGGTCAGATTTAATGTTCCAGTTTGTGGGTTTGTGTTTAGGGTCAGGTTTAAGTTAGGTTTAAGGTTTAAGGTTTAGGGTTAGCCAAGATTTAGGTTTAGTTTACATATTGGTTTAGTGGTTTAGGTCATTTTAGGGTTTGGTTTATGGTTTAGATTTAGGGTTTAAGGTTTAGGTTTTCTTTAATTAAGTAAACTAGGTTTAGGTTTATTTAGTATTTTAATTTATTTTTTTATTTTATTTAGGTTTATTTTATTTTAATTTAGTTTAATTTATTAATTTTAGATTTTTTATTAGATTTAGGTTTAGGTTTTATGTTTATTTTTTAGTTTAGTTTATTTTATTTTATTTTTTAGGTTTATGATTTTATTTTATTTTTTTTAGGTTTAGGGTTTAGGTTTTATTTTAGGTTTATTTCTAAGTTTTACTTTTAGTTTAGGTTTAGTTTTATTTTATTTATTTTTTTATTTAGGGTTTAGGATTAGATTTTATTTATCTTAGTGTAGTTTATTTTAGTTTAGGTCCAGGTTTATTTTATTTTGTTTATTTCAAATTTAGGTTTTTATTCTAGTTTAGGGTTTAGGTTTTATTTTTTTTATTTATTTTAGGTTTAGGTTTTTTTATTTAGTTTTATTTTTTTTTTAGGTTTATTTTATTTTTCTTTTACATATGGATTTTATTTTATTTAGGTTTTTTATTTTTTGTGTTTATTTTGTTTTTATATATTAGTTTAGTCTTTTATTTATTTTATTTTAGTTTAGTTTTTATTTTCATGTTATCTTATTTTAGGTTTAGGTTTAGGTTTAGGTTTTAGTTTAGGTTTTTTTTTGTTTTAGGTTTTTAATTTTATTTTAGGTTTTATTTAGTTTAAGTTTAGTTTTAGAGTTTAGGGTTTAGGGTTTAGGTTTTTATGGTTTGTAGGTTTAGGCATGTGGTAGGGGTTAGGGTTTAGGGTTTAATGTTTATGTCAGAGGTTTAAGGTTTATGGTTTAGGATTTTAGTGTTTAGGGTTTAGGTTTTGGTTTTAAAGTTAGGTTTAGGTTTAGGTTTAGGATTATTTATTATTATTATTATTTAGTTTAGGTTTATTTATTTTTTAGTTTAGTTTATTTTTTTTTTAGTTTAGGTTTTAATTATTTTTTGGTTTTTTTTACTTTAGTTTTGGGTTTATTTAGGCTTATTATATTATTTAATTTTTTAGTTAAATTATTTAGGTTTAGGTTTTATTTTTATTTATAGTTTATTTTATTTTATTTAGGTTTATTTTAGGTTTAGCTTTTTTAGGTTTAGGTTTATTTTAGGTTTTTTTCAATTTTATTTAGTTTATTTGTTTTTTTTGTTTTTTTTAATTTAGTTAGTTTATTTTGTTTTTTTTAGTTTATTTAGTTTAAGTTTAGGTTTATTTTATGTTTATTTAGTTTTAGTTTAGGTTTAGGTTTAATTTAAGTTTAGGTTTTATTTAGTTTATTTATTTTTTATTTTATTTTTTTTTAGGTTTATTTAGTAGATTTAGTTTAGGTTTAATTTTTAATTTGGTTTAGGTTTAGGTTTAGGTTTTATTTAGTTTATTTTATTTTGTTTGTATTTTAAGATTTGGTTTAGTTTAGGTTTTATTTTATTTTTTAGGTTTAGGTTTATTTTTATTTGTTTAGTTTATTTAGGTTTAGGTTTTGTTTATTTTAATTTAGGTTTCGGTTTAGGTTTATTTAGGTTTATTTAGTTTAGGTTTTTTATTTTTAGGTTAAGGTTTATTTATTTTTATTTTAGTTTTTGTTTTATTAGTTTTTATTTAGTTTATTTATTTAGGTTTATTTTAGTTTTTTAAGTTTATTTGTTTTAGTTTAGTTTAGTTTATTTTTACGTTTAGGTTTATTTAGTTTTATTTAGTTTAGGTTTGTGTTTTTTATTTATTTAGGTTTTGTTTATTTTGTTTAATTTAGGTTTAGGTTTAGGTTTATTTAGTTTAGTTTAATTAGTTTTATTTTGGGTTTAGTTTAGATTTATTTAGGTTTGTTTTATTTAGTTTATTTATTTTATTATTTATTTAGTTTTATTTATTTATTTTTTATTTAGTTTATTGTTATATTTATTTTAGTTTATTATTATTATTTTTTTTAGTTTAGGTTTTATTTTATTTTATTTTATTTATTTATTTAGTCTAGTTTATTTAATTTTATTTATGTATGTTTATTTAATTAATTTATTTAGTTTGCTTATTTAGTTTAGGTTTATTTTATTTTGTGTAGGTTTTATTTAGTTATAATTAGTGTTTAGTTTATTTTAAGATTGGGGATTTAAAACCCTAAACCCTAAACCCCAAACCCCAAACCCTAAACTTAAATACTAACCCTGACACTAACCCTAAACCCTAAACTCTAAATTAACCCTAAACCCTAAATCCTAAACCCTAAAAACCGTAAAGCCTAAAGCCTAAAGCCTAAACCTTAAACTAACCATAAACCCTAAGCTAACCATAAACCTTAAACGCTAAACCCTAAACCCTAAACCCAAAAACCCCTAAATCTTAAAGCCTAAATACTATACCATAAACCTTAAACCCTAAACCCTACACCCTAAATCCTAACCCTAAACCCTAAACTAAACCTAAACTGTAAACAAACTAAACCCTAACACTAACTTAAACTAAACCCTAAACTTAAACCAAATCCTAAACAACTTAAACTTAAACTTTAAAGCTCTAAACTTAAATCTAAATTCAATCTAAACATTAAACCTAAGTCTAAACCTAATATTAAACTTAAAGTTTAAACACTAAACTTAAACTTAAACTAAACCCTAAACCCCTAAATTAACTTAAACCTAAACTTTAAACCCTAAAATCCTAAACCCTAAAGTTTAAACTAAACCTTAAATTAACCTAAACCTAAGATAACCATCCCTAAACCTAAAATCTTAAACCCTAAAGTCCAAATACTAACTAAACCTAAAACCTACACTAAACCCCATAAACCCTAAACTCAAACTCCTAAACTTAAACTTAAACCCTAAGCCCTAACACTAACTATAAACCTAAACCCTAAAATCCTAAACTCTAAACCCTAAACTAACCCTAAACCTTAAACCCTAAAAAACCTAAAGCTTAAAGCCTAAACCCTAAACCTTAAACTAACCCTAAACCGTAAGCTAACCCTAAACCTTAAACCCTAAACCCTAAACCCTAAAGCCTAAGCACTAAACCCTAAACCCTAAACTAAAATAAATAAAAAATAAACTAAGTAAACTAAATAACTTAAACCTATCAGTTTAGCTAATTTTTTTTATAAAAAAAGACCCTAAACCCTAAACCCTAAACCTTAAACCCTCAAGCCTAAACCCTAAAACTAACACTAATAAACCTAAAAAATAAAGTTAAAAATAAAACCTAAAAATAAACAAAAAATAAAACTTAAATCCTAAACTAAAAAAAAAACTAAACCTAAGATAAATAAAATAAAATAAACATAAACCTAAACTAAAATAAACTAAACTAACATAAATAAAACATAAACCTAAACCTAAAACAACATAAACCTAAACCCTAAGCTAAATAAAATAAAATAAATTAAAAATAAACCTAAACCTAAATAAAAAAAACCTGAAATAAAAAATTAAAACCTAAACCTAAAAAGTGAAATAAAAAATTAAATTTAAACCTAAAAAAAACCTACACCTAAAAAATAAAATAAAAATAAAACTAAACTAAAAAAAAATAAACATAAACCTAAACCTAAACCAAAAAAATAAAGTAAAAAAAAATAAACCTTAAATAAATAAACTAAACTAAACAAAAAATAAAAAATAAACCAAATAGAAACAAAAAATAAAATAAACTAAATAAACCTAAACATACCTGTTTACTTAATTTTTTTTAAAAAAACCATAAACCCTAAACGCTAAACACTAAATCCTAAACCCTAAACCCTAAAACTAACCTTAAACACTGAACCTTAAACCCTAAACCTTTAAATGCTCTAAACTCTAAACCCTAAACCCTAAACTAACCCTAAGCCCTAAACTAACCCAAAACCATAAACCCTAAACACTAAAAACCCTAAACCCTAAAGCCTAAACACTAAACCCTAAACACTAAACCCTAAACCCTAATCTTAAACCCTAAACCTTAAAACCCTAAACCCTAAAACCCTAAATCATAAACCCTAAACCCTAAACCCTAAACCCTAAACCCTAAAACCTAAAAACCTAAACCCAAACTATATAAAACCTAAAAATAAATTAAACAAAAAATCCTAAACCTAAATTAAATAAAATAACAAAATAATATAA